>CM040238.1:264759913-265131296 GCA_022545495.1 Chrysanthemum lavandulifolium
AATCTCATATGTTTCATTGTGAATCCCATTGGATTTAGAATGAAGACCTTTATATTTTCATGCTCAATCTTATGTGATTTAATACATAAATCCTTGAGATTGAGATAACTAAACTCTGTGATTTATACATTTCTCATAGCATTACGCAACTAAAACTATATGTCAAGTGATTTCCTAATCTAATATGTTTCATTGTGAATCTCATGGGACTCACTGGGAATCCCATGGGATTCAAAATGAAGACCTTTATATGTTCATGCTTTGAAGCCCATGTGATTTATCTGAGAATCCCTTGGGATTGAGATAACAAAAACCCTATGATTTACACTTTTCTCATAGCATTACAAAACTAAAAACTAAATGTCAAGTGATTTCCTAATCTCATGTGTTTCATTGTGAATCCCATGGGATTTTCACTTTTACAACATAAACTGAATCTCAAGGAAGTTAGAAGTAATTTCTTTCACACCATCATCATTATATTGACTTTCATCTACTGGAACTTCAATTAATTCACTTTCATTTACCGGCGGTGGCATTTTCCGGTGAATCAGAATAAGATGAACGTCGGAGACGACGACTTTATGTGATTCCAAAGACTCAGACGGTGGTTTGATGGTGATTCCGACAGTTTGATGTGATTCAGAAGACTCCGACGGTGGTTTCACGGTGATACCGACGGCTTAATGTGATGGTGATGAATCCGAAGGTGGTTTCATGGTGATACCGGTGGTTTCGTGTGATTCCGGCGGTGGTTTCGTGGATTCCGGCGGTGGTTTGATGGATTCCAGCCGTGGTTTTGGATCTAGGGTTTTGATGAGAGATAAAATGGATTGTTAAATGGAAGGATTGTAATTTTTTCTTTTTATAGTGACAATTGATTTTACTAATATGCCCGTATGTGTAAATTTTAGCTTCCATCTCACCATATGATGAAAGTTGGATGGATGGTTGAGATTGAATTATTTGTTTTTAAATAATACATGTTTTGCAAGGATCTCATCTCATTTATTATAAGTTACCTAATTATATTCTTCATGCTCAACTTAGTTTTTGTCACTAACATGTGCCTAACGCTACTTATATTGAATGAAGCCGAGGGCTATAAAGAAAGGTGTTTTTTTGGGTTAAAGGGTTTAAACCCGGTAAATATATTACGCCAAAACAATGAAGTACAATTGACATGGGTGAATCCATGCTCTCACCCGTTACATAGGCGATATGACTCTACAAATGTAACTAAGCAAACACTACTGCAAAATGCATAAACAACCACTAAACTAACCAATTACATTTAAAAAACAATCCAAATGTAACAAAACAAGGTTCATAGAACCACATCCATGATGAGCAACTCTGTCTTCAATGGTCTTCATTTAAAGTTTCCCGAGTACACACCACATTCCATTTGAATCCACGGCTACCCATCCAACAACAACAATCCGCAGACAAGTAATCACTATGAAATAACCTGCCCTACCGATATACAAGTCAGCAAAAGGTCCAGGAAAACCTAGAATCCTGCCCTACCGACATAAACGCCGGCAAAAGGTCCAGGAACTACCAAAGCGACAGTGGGGAAGAAAACCATGCCGCAACACCACCACGGCGGAAAAAAACGACCCACGCACCGCTGAAGGAATGAGCGGAACTCAACCTGAGTTCCACTAAAACCCTAGCCGTACCGCCAACTACCTGGGCACGATCACGAATCCACCAAACCCTAGCGGCAACACCAACGTCGGACCACCAAAACCACGGAATCAAGTCGCACCCAACCAAGAACACTAGCGGCAATGAAAAGAAAACCCCAACCATAGTGCACAAGTCTAGAAACCCGGACACATCGGCGGCGAGAAGGATAAACCCTAACCCAAACCGCTCCATCAACAAACCCTAATCGCGGTGACAACGACTAGGGACCAACCAATAATTACCAAGTGAAGTTGATACAAAACCCTAAGAAAATAGAGCCGGATCAACACAAACGTACACTTGGAAATTAGTCACCCAAATTGGTATGCAAAAGAGTCATAACTGATCAACCCCATCAAACCTAATGGCTTGAAATCAAAAACCCACCAACCGCACAACGAATCATCTAAAATTGGATTACAAAACAGATTCGGGTTCTCCTCCAATTGAATATTCAAATCGAATAGACAAAACACCCTAACATGAACAGATCCCGATGTAAAATTGGAAGTATTAAGCCGTAGAATTATAGGGAATCGGGAAAGGCAATCGCCCATGTAGAGAGAGAGAGAGAGAGAGAAATCGCTTAGCTATTGTTATATAAAGAAAGGTGTTGTCATTGGTGTGACAACCGACGAATTCTCGGTCTATTTTTTTTAGACGTCACTATTTCATTCCGTTAAGAAAACGCGAATTAATTATTTTCCGTTATTTACTGATGAGCAAAACATGACAACGAGAGGATATCTCGATGAACAAATCTACACGCATACCGACACCGCATCAGTTATGGCATAAAATTAAAAGTTAACTATCAGAACCAACGACGCAATTTTTATATCAGTTTTACTAAAACGTCTCCAAAAGTATAATTAGTACATTTTTACCCTGTCGAATGTCGCGTTTATTAATCTATCTGATGGAACACGTGTGCACGCAAATTTTGTTGATTATACTAATAATAATAATGTTAAGAACATAACAAATTCTAATCCTATCCTACGTATACAAACACAAGTTCTCCTTCTTCCTCTTCTGGTAATCTTCCTCACGCTACACTGGACGGACCTATGTTAGAAGTATGGGGCTTCGTTGCATCATAATTTAAAAAAGTTGAGATTATAGTGTCAATTTTTTAATTTTGACCTTTTTCGAAAGTGACCCCACCAAAAACTCAAATTGCCCCTCACCCACATACTAAAATACAACATTCAACACTCTAAAGCCTTATAAATCCTTCGTCTCGGTAAAAATACAATATTTATCATTCGTCTTAGTTTTTCTTTCGTGACTTTATTGCTATTGTAGGAAAATAAAAAATAAAAAAATTGCCCCCACATTTTATTTTTTACGTGTCAAATCATTGGCTACACTCCTCTCAAAACCTACCAATTCCATTTTGATGATTAACATCTAGCACCATCATTCAAACACTATCAGTCTAGTCAAACACAGATGGAGATAGATCGCTGCTCTTCCTGTTTCTCTTCCCTAAGCTAGAGAAATCACGAGCACACCTCAAAACTATCAAGAGGATTGTTGTTGTCTTGTGTGGTAAAAACATTGAAGCATAAACTTAGACTAATAGTATTCGGCTCATTTTGCTTGGCTAGTATAGATGTGTTTCGACTAAATTTTCACATCATACGGGTTATGGTCGGATTAGCATTTGGGTTGAGTATGGAGTCGGTTTACTTGTTTTCCTTACTCACGGGATACCATGTTTGAAAAAGGGTGATGAACTCGGGGGTATCATTTGATGGTGGTTGCCTCGAATAAGGGAAAACCCCCTAGGGAGATTGTTGTTAATCCTCGTGTCGACTTGGGCTCCCCGTAATCACGAGGGTGACAAGTCACGGGTAGTACCCGGCAATTAAGATCATTAGTTATTCTGCTTGTTAAATACAGGTTTGGTTACTAGTAATCTATCAAAAGGAATCCTATCATTTGCAAGTGATTCGAGCCACCATTGATAGGGGTGTACCCTTGTTGGACAGGTTAGTGTCTTTTCAGTACAAACACATTTTTCACTTAGTCATTACACTTAATTTCACTCGAGTCGCGAGTAGGCTAAGTGGCCTTGTCCTCGGACCGACTCCAAATACCCACGAAGGGTGTTATGGTTTGGTTAGTGTCAACGACACATGGGGTGTCAAGTCCGTTTTGGTTGTGCGAATACTCAAGGTTTACTAACCATTTTGGGTCACGAAAACACCCAAGAGTGTGCATGTTTTGTTCGACCAAGGGCACGATTGACTCGTGACACTTAGTGTAATCTTTTAGCATTGAATGTGAGTCTTTGACTCACGAGTTATGCACCTTGTTTTTTTCAAGCTTGTTATTTTGTCAAAACCATGTGAATTCCCTCGGCCGTTTGGATGTCAAACATGGCAATAGGTTCTTGTCAATATGTTTTGTATTTTTGGTAGCATGCACTTTATTCCCTTGGACGTCAACGCATTGCAAAGATGATCTCTTTCTTTTAGTGCGTTTGGTTATAGCAAATTTGCCACAGCCGTTCCCAATACTGGGGTCCGAATAGTTTAATACAAACTGGGCGGAGCCCACTCTCCTCGGACAAGCCCAATCGGCTTTCAACCCTTTGGGCCACAACCCACACACCCTTATTATATTTACAGTCGAATTGAATGTCGTTCAACCCACGAGCCGTCCCATAGCGAATACATCAAGTTCAAGTTATCTCAATATCCTCCGACCAAACGTCATCCTATTTATAATATCCCAAGGCCATCTGATATCGACTACGTGAATAATTATCCAAGCCGGACTTTTCAACTCAACTAATATATATATCCGACTCAATCTATTTTAACTTGGCGCTTATAAAAGCTTAACTACGTCTCAAGGTTATCTAATTAATATTGTTCGTTTTCTAAATCATAATGAAATATACTTATAATACTATTACTAAAACGACAACTCTATCAATTAAAATTTATAATTATAACTATAAACAAACTCCACTTTTAAAACATTAGACGATATCTCGTATAATTATTAAACTCGATCTAAACGAAAATATGTAAAAAGTATGAACGGGTCACGCCTGATTTTTTTTTTCCATAAAACCTTATACAAGTCACAATTACTCGGCAAGACGGCAAACTCAGTTGGAAGTAAACACCAATATACAAGTCACAATTAATGATCTGAAAAATATGGTAGCTTAGAATTATATAAAATTTATATTCCTCGGGAGGCCAAGGTTTTTGACAAGCTTGTACTTTGCTGTAAAAGGTCATCTAATTAATGCGTTCTTTTCAAAGCATGCAACCTCAAAGGTAACATACTCCATAAAATGTATATAACTTATATGTTACTGATGTTGAACTGATACCGAGGGCTATAAAGAAAGTTGTGTGTTATTAGTGAAGGTTTAATGGGCTCTCGGATAGCGACAAACCCTTAACTTGCGTACATATGTTTTTAATATTGTGAATCAAGTAATTACACTACAACAATAAGGAGGACGGCGAGGACGCTTTTGGCGGGGCGCTTGTCACGCCAAGTCACTAAACGGCAAAATACATGCTAGTCGACACAAAACTCATTGGCCGTTTACTAAATTTTCAACGCACACTTTTAGGCGCCGACATGTCCCCGCTAAGAGTAGATTTAATATCGACAAAATTTGACCTAAGTCGTAACTCTTAATTGTTACGGTTTTTTCCCCGCAGTTTTGGCGGGGACATGTCCCACCGAAAGTAGATTTAATATTTGAGAAAATTTGACCAAAGTTTTAACTCTTAATTATTTCCGGGTTTTTTCTTACGCTACTTTTTGTTGGTATATCTTGTTATTTATTTGAATGTGTGTGTATGTGTGTGTGTATATATATATATATATATATATATATATATATATATATATATATATATATATATATATATATATATATATATATATATATATATATGTGTGTGTGTGTGTGTGTGTGTGTGTGTGTGTGTGTGTGTGTGTGTGTGTGTGTGTGTTTCTTCACTAATTTCTATGTTCTTGTACTAGTACGTTTACGGATGGAAGATGTTGTTGCTAGGTCTCACGGTGGCCATGGTGGTAATTCGCCACCTCGTGGCCTCTCGAGGAGGATAGGCACCAATTGCAAGCGTAAATTTTCGGATTATTTTACTTAAACTTGATAATTATTTGAAATTGTTACCTTGTTATTTTATGTCATCATCACTTGAATTTGATTACTTGTAAGCTCTAAATCCAAAGCTCCTAACCCCAACCCCAACTAAATGGATTATGCGTATAGTTTTTGACCATTTTATTACTGGTAGATGATCATGTGTCACGGTTTTTGAACTGCTTTGGCGAATTTTGATTAAGTTCAAAAATTTTGATATATATATATATATATATATATATATATATATATATATATATATATAATATTATGTTTAGCGAATTTGGCGTAGATTATTGTTTAAAAGGTAGCAATATGGTGCAAAACAAGGTTATGATGGTGTAGATTTTTCCAAAAATTTGAAATTACCCATCTTGCATCAATATCTTTGCAAAATGGGTAGAGGCTTTTGGGGACATGTCCCATGAAGATGTAAATCAAAATTTTAATATTAGACTTTTAGAGGACACACTTCCCCGAAAATCTGGGTCACAAATTTATTACCTTTTTGCGTCATTAGAATCTCGTCACTAAATGTCTATCTTTTTAGTGAATGAGGATCGCCTAGTGGGAAAATGATTTGTGACTACCACTTTAAAATATGTGGGTCTCAAGTTCAATTCACGTTAGGTAAAACAACCTTAAGTGGCCTCGCCAACCTTCTCAAAAGGAAGGCATTACGATTGGAATCTCCGTGGCGATAGATTCAAACCCCATAAATTGGTCGGTCAAAAGTCAAAATCATAAATAAAATAAAAAAGTTGGTAATGTGTACTTATTAGTTGAGAAATATATAACCATGATAAACTTATTATCAAGTTACATATTTGTCAATTAACATGATAGACTAAACTCAACTTGAATAAATGGTGCATACCTCACTATATAAAGTAACATATTTTCTCCTCATTTATAGATGTGGGATAAAAGCTAACTCTTCTTCTTTAATAAAAAAGTGACACAAGCTAGCATATGCATTAACCGTTGTTGTAAGGCGAATACAAAAAAATTTATTGAAGTCACTAGAATGATTCCTATTAACCAGTGTCACACATATTTAATAGTTATATGTAAAATATTATGTTTGTTTTCAATGATAACTTATAATTTGATAGTTCAAGCTCTTTCTTCGATTGTGACACAACAATATAAAAGTTCAGTTCCAACAAAAAATGTTGAATCTATATAATTTTATCTATGTAAAATTTTATTAAAATGGAGTTAGATCATTAAAAACTATGTTTTGATTTTTAATGCTTGGTATTATATATCTTTGATCGTTGTGTTGAGTTATTACATAATCATTTGCATATGGCCTCGATTAGCTAAGCTACTACATAGATTCGGGATAGCGACAACCCTTCTCCTGCGTAACATACACGTTGTTCTTGAGGCTTATATATGTTGATCGCGATTCCATTCACTTGTATTCGCCCTTTAATTTAAGCGGACGAAATGGTAACTTTCATATGTTACATGCTTATTGTTAGTTTCTTGTTATCTTTTGAAAACGGGTTCGTTTTTTACACCACCCTCATGCTTCAGGTAAAAACAATGGAAACGGGTAATACGTTTCTGAAAAAGGTATTAAGCCAAAGCCCGCTCGTCATGTACTACCAATTATATGTAGAGGAGTCAAGAAAGCTAGCAAATCTCACGCCACAAGGGAAGGTAACACTTCACTATAGATATAATTTGAAAGTTTTTTGTGTAGAATAACACAATCCCACTTTACTATTGTTGTGCCGTTTTAGTCCTGGTATTTTAGTGTACATCAGAACTAAAACATGGCTTCGTGTAATGTTTGGGTCATTTTGAAAAGACTAAAAATAATGTGTTTGTTTGAATAATTTGTGGCAGCCAATATTCGTGACTGAAATGGTAGAGATGGTATTATTTCCGGTAGTGAATGAGGCATGCCGTGTGCTAGAGGAAGGAATTGCTGTTCAGGCATCTGACCTTGACATTGCATATGTTCTTGAGATGAGTTTCCCTTCAAATTGCTACAAACCCATATGGGCGAATGATTAAAAATGATCGAACTTGACACTTTATGTGATTGTGTAATAACTATTATTTTTCTTATTATATGTCATCGAACTTTCAAATTCGATCATTATGTGTATTTTGTGACTACTATGCCATATAAAATGACCATTTTACCCTTCAAATTTGAAAAAATTAAGGGTAAAATGGTCACAAAATACACACAATAATCGAATTTTGAAAGTTCAAGACACACATAAGAAAAAATAGTTGGCTACATAATTATAAAAGTGTCAAGTTCGATCGATTTTTGTCAATTGCTTCAACCCATATTAGTGCCTAGCTTTTCCACTTGCCCATTATTAACATCTATCATTGGTTTTATTACTACACATAGTGGTCTTTTGCATTTTGGACAAAAGCAATGACATGTTTGCTAAGTAGATATATGGGGTACAGTAGCTTGATCTTCTGCCTATATACATTATACAATTTGCCAAAAAACGTTCAAAATTTAGAAAATAACTTGCAAGCATCATGTTCAATAACTTAGTAGTTCTTCCGTTTAGGTGGCATCATCATCTAGGCAGACTCGGTTGGAAGTAAACACCCCCCAAGGGCAAAGTGTTTAACAAGCTTTTAGTTTTTGAGGCAGCAAAAGTTCATCTTAATATGTTCTTTTCACAGCATGCAAACTCAAGGTAACATACTCGTTAAAATGTATATATATTTTTAGAAAGGTAACAATTATAAAAACCACATAAAGAACAAAAATACAACACAATACAAGGCATACGGCATACCCCTTACCTTGCTTACATATGCCTTTTAAAGAACGTTGATTGTGTCATTGGTCAAGGTTTAATGGGTCTAGGATAGTGACAATCCTTATTAACATCGTGAGTCAAAAAAATAATTATTTTCTCTCCCAAAATTTCAAATCGATTCCTTACCTCTTTATCTTATTTCTTTGCAAAATTTTCTTTCTTTTAATAAAACAAAGAGAATATAAAAGGTAGAAAATTACAAATCTTTAACAATGAAAAGTTAGAGACCAAAAACCAAAATAAATACAAAAGTTAGCAATGTGTACAAATCCGTCGTGAAAGAGATACCGATAATACCGTATCAACTAAGCATTATATTCCACGAGGAACATGATACACCAAACTCAACTTGAATAACTAGTGCATACCTCAAGATATAAAGGAACACATTTTCTTCTCAATTATCGATGTGGGATGAAAGCTAACTCTTCTTCTTTAATAAAAAGTAATACAAGCTAGTATATGCTTTAACCGTTGTTGTAAGACGAATGCAACCAAATTTATTAAATATAGTCTAGCACATGAAGACGCCATAATATAAACTAATGTTATACATGTTTAATAGTTATATGTAAAATATAGTATTTGTTTTCAGTAACAACATATAATTTGATAGTTCAATCTTTTTCTTCGATTGGGGCACAATTGTATATAAGGGTGTGCAAAGTGTGTTATTGTAAAAACCTCGTATCTTTAGGGGCCTCAAAACTTGCACCATGTTATATGTTTGAGTCTCAAAATTCACTTCCAACAAAAATCGTTGATGCTATATAATTTTATATATGTAAATTTTATTAAAAATGAAGTTAGATCTTAAGATTTCTTTGTTTCGATTTTTAGTGGTTGGGCCTCTATCAAGATTTTATTAATAATGAAGTTAGATTATTAAAAATTTTATTAAGATTTCTATATCGCATAGGGCCCTTATTAGCTCAGCTACAACATGGATTCACGATAGTGGAAGGCGATATTGGAGTTGCCAAAGATGATGACATATCCATATTCTTGGAAGATGATGTTTTCGAGTGTAGTATCTCATCACACCATTTGTTTGAAAGAATCAAGATTTTTTCATGGATGTTGGAAGCTGTAGATTGTGTTTTGAATGGAAAAGCGTCTTTTTCCTTGTCCACCGTGTTTGCAACATCGAGTTTAATGGTTTCAACCCAACGATCTGATATCCCATTCAACCCAGGTGGTTTGATCCAAAGGAACACTCGAGGACGAGTTTTGTTTTTAAAAGAAGGGGAGAATGATGAGGAACCATCCAGATATTACTTTCTTTATTTTTGACTCTTTAGTTTTCCAATGTATTTAATTTTATTCTTAAACTTTACAATTTCCTTGTCATAAATCACAACTATAAATGGGACCTAGACCTTGTTGCTAATGAGATTATCAATATATGAAAGTCATTTTCTCCCTACCACAAGTGTGTGTGTTAGTGTGTGAATTTACCTAATTATCGGTATTCTTTTGAATCAACGATAGTTGGAAGATTGTTTCTGGTATTCATTTGAATCAACAGACTCAATTTGTTAGTGTGTGAATTTACAAATCTCTTCATTTACCGATGTGGGATAAAAGCTACAACAACTCTTCTTTTATAATAAAAAAATGATACAAGCTAGTATATGCATTAATCGTTGTTGTATAATTGTTATATGTAAAATACAATGTTTGTTTTCAACAACATATAATTTGATAGTTCAAGCTCTTTATTCGTTTGTGCCACAACCATAATGTACAGATCCTCATATCTTTAGGGGCCTCAAAACTTACACCACATTTTATATTTGACTTTCTAATTTATTTCCAACAAAAATTGTTGATGCTATATAATTTTATCAATGTAAAATTTATTCAATATGAAGTTAGATCATGAGCTGTTGCTTGGGCCTCTATTAGCTCAGCTAGAGCATGCATTCGGGATAGTGACGCCTTATATATCGTTCATAATATATACGTTAACCACACATTCAACTATTAGTGGATAATTAGGCCTAAGCCCGGTTTGTGAGTTTTGGAAATTAAGGTTTTGCCATTATAAATAATGGTCATCAATAAAGTTATACTCACGGGTTTCAATGTAAACATAGGGTCTTAAATGGTATCATGAGCAGGTATAGTCTTGAGACCTAGTCGGTCATCAAGCCTCCACCTTTGTATCACCCCGTCACACATCTCCAAAACACTATTTTCTTTTCTTCTGCCGCTCCAAAAAAAAAGGAAAAAAAAAATTGTTTCATCTGTTTGGTAATAGTGTACACATTTGCCGTCATTGTTGACTATATATCTCAACCTTGACTTTGAAGACTTCGAAGATTTGAAGATTTGTCTATAAGAACATTTGATTTACTGTTGCAAAAAAAAATAGTTATTTAATTGTTTGTTTTAGTTTAATGTCAATCTAGGGTATTAATTAATTCCCGAAATAATTTTTGTCGGTGTCGAATCTATGGTTCCTATTTCCGAGACGACTTTTGTTGGTGTCGAATCTAGGGTTCTTATTCTCGAGACGGCTTTTGTTGGTGTCGAATCTAGGGTTGTTATTCTCGAGACGACTGTTTGGGATACTTTGATTTATCTTTCGGATACTTTGGTTATCCGTACACAAAAAATTAGAATAGGGGATACTTTGGGTTATCCCCGTTTTATTTTGGTTATTGTTTTGTTTTGCTTTCTTAGTTTCTATTCCAGTTCGAGCTTTCGTGATTTCGCCGCTCGAACTGCGGGGGAGTATTAGTGGATAATTAGGCCCAAGCCCGGTTTGTGGGTTTTGGAAATTAAGGTTTTGCCATTATAAATAATGGTCATCAATAAAGTTATACTCACGGGTTTCAATGTAAACATACGGTCTTACATCAACTCACATGTATTCGAAAACGGATCCGTATTTTACACCACCCTCATTTTTTAGGTGAAAACAGTAGAAAAGGGTATTGCATCTATGAAAAATATAGATGCCAAAGCCTGATCAATGATGCTACCAATTATAGAGGAGTCAAGAAAGCTAGCAAATATCATGCCACAAGGGAAGGTAGCACTTTAAATTTGGTCAATTTTGTTTTCAGTTAATAGAATCCAGTAGTTAAAGTTAAGATTTGTTGAAATTTTGTATCTGTAAATATTGATTATAGAGATTGGAGACGGACCAAGTGATACTAATTTTTCGAGTTTCAAGTATTACATTCAAACTGCGATCCTAAAGCCTACTAATGTGCTGTAATGTTTATCTAGGTCTCTCCTCATATGTAATGGTAATCTATTGGTGCTAAACAACTACTCATACTTACAAGATAAGGTTTCTTGTGTAACATAAGCGGAACAATGATAATATCCGAAGATGGAAAAGAGCGAAACCTTGGTCCTATCCCTGATGTAAGCATAAAATTGGTTCCCAATCGAAGCACAACAGATAATTAATTGAGGTCGTGAGGCATGTATAGAAAATGGGCCACCCACCAAGCATGTCTTGATATACTTGAAGAAGGCATTGTGGACGGAGGACATCTTGGTGTTGGGAAGGTATGGCAAAATGGGCGGGTTAGGTAACGGGTCATAGAAGGATATATTATTTTCTACTCTACTTGCTAACACTGACCGGGTTGGCTGAAAGGCACTTGTTGCCATTTTTTTGTATTTATAAGTAGTATCTAAAAGATATTTACAAAATTTATATCATTTCAAATGGTCGAGTAAATGTGGTGCACTCAAGAGACACTTGAGACGCCTTTCATCCCGTTTCCTTATAAAATTGTTGTTTTTATTTTACCTCTTTTGACCCGTTAAAGGTAAAATGTTCATAGATAAGTGATTTGGTATAACATCAGAATTGTACAAAAGTTATATTCCAAGGCAGCAGAAGGTCATCATCATGTGTTCTTTTCACAGCATGCAACCTCAAAGGTAACATAGTCGATTAAATGTATATATCTTATATGCTCAATTTAGTTTGCGTCACTAACATGTGCCTCATGTTAGTGATATTGGACTGAAGCCGAGTGCTATAAAGAATGGTGTTGTCATTGGTGAAGGTTATATGGGCTCTGGGATAGCGACAATTTATCCAGTGTAAATATGACTTATGACATTGTGAATCAAACAATTTTTTTAATTTCACTCCAAGAATTTCAAATCAGTGTCTTCCCTCCTTATCATCTTTGTTTACAAAATCTTCTTTCTTTTGATAAAAGCTAAAGAGAATATAAACTTTAGCAAATGTTACAAATCTTTTATAAGGAAAAGTGAGAGAGGAAAAAACAAAAATGAATATAAAAAGTTAGCAAATGTTACAATTGTTCTACAAAGAAAAGTGAGAGATTGAAAAACAAAAATGAATATAAAAAGTTAACAAAGTATACAAATTTTCAAAGGATTACCTGTTGCATATGATAGAAGTGTCATATATATGCACATAACATTCCACAAAGAACATGATACACAAATATCAACTTAAATTACTAGCACATACCTCACTATATAAAGTAACATATTTTCTTCTCATTTATTGATGTGGGATAAAAGCCGACTCTTCTTCTTTGATAAAAAAATGATACATGCTAACCATTGTTGTAACAAGTGTTGTGGGACGAGGTTTGAGTGAGGTATGTTGTGGGACGAGGTTTAAGTGAGGTCGTTTCAACAAGTGTTGTGGGACGAGGTTTAATAAAATAAGTCATACAAGCTTGTATATGCTTTATCCTTGTTGTAAGGCAAATACAACCAAACTTATCAAAGATGATCTAGCACGTGAAGATGCCATCATAATGTCATACATGTGTAACGTAGCTATATGTAAAAAAACAGTATTAGTTTTCAATAACAACATATATGATGGTGTACTATTGTTCATAGCCTCATATCTAATATCTTAAGGGGCCCCAAAACTTACACCACGTTATATATTTGAAAGGCACTTTTGCCATTTTTTGTATTTATATGTAGTAACTAAAAGATATTTACAAAACTTATATTATTTAAAATGGTGGAGTAAATGCGGTACACTCATGAGACACTTTAGACGCCTTTCATCTCGTTTCCTTATAGCGTATTGTTTTATTTTACCTCTTTTGACTCGTTAAAGGTAAATTTTTCATAGATGATTGGTATGACATTAGAATTGGAAAATTTATATTCTGAGAGACCAAAAGGTCATCCTGATGTGTTCTTTTCACAACATGCAACCTCAAACATAACATACTCGATTAAATGTATATATCTTATATGGTATCTAATTCATTCTTCATGCGTAACTTAGTTTGCGTCACTAACATCAACATGTGCCTCACGTTACTGATATTGGACTGAAGTCGAGTGCTATAAAGAATGGTGTTGTCATTGGTGAAGGTTATATGGCTCTGGGATAGCGACAACCCTGTGTAAATATGCCTTTTGACATTGTTAATTTATTTTATTTTTACTCCCAAGAATTTCAAATCATTGTCTTCCCTCTTTATCACCCTTCTTTACAAAATCTTCTTTCTTTTGATAAGAGTGAAAGAGAATATAAACTTTAGCAAATGTAACAAATATTTTACAATGAAAAGTGAGAGACAAAAAAAAATGAATATAAAAAGTTAGCAAGTGTTACAATTGTTCTACAACGAAAAGTGAGATGGAAAAACAAAAACGAATATAAAAAGTTAACAAAGTGTACAAATTAGTCGCATTAACACGCCTTACATGATTCAAGTATCATGTAAACATTATATTCCACGAAGAACATAATACACCAAACTCAACTTGAATAATTTGTGCATGCCTCACTATATTAAGTAACATATTTTCTTCTCATTTATTGATGTGGGATAAAAGCCAACTCTTCTTCTATAATAAAAATGATACAAGCTAGCATATGCATTAGCCGTTGTTGTAAGGCTAAGACTAAGACAACCAAAATTTCTTCTATAATAAAAAAATGATACAAGCTAGCATATGTTATCATTTGAGTAGTGGTTTGTTTTCTTGTTTAGAAATTGAAAGTGTCTTGTTATGTAGCTTTACGCCTATGTAATGAGGTGAGATATGGGACTTCACTCATATCCATTGTACTTAAACGTTTATTTGGTTAATATATTTACCAGGTGCGGGATTACTCCCTTTACCCAAAAAAAAGGTGAAGAAGCCATCATATAGTACATAGAATAGCTTATATGTAAATACAATAGTTGCATTCAATTATATTTATTTTAAAATAACAATTTTAACTATCTCATAATCTTTAACCACAAATCTTTCTCACATGTCCTAAGCAGGAAAGTGTGCTATTATACATAACCTCGTATTTTTAAGGGCTTCAAAACTTACATCATGTTATATTTGAGTCTCAAAATTTACTTCCAACAAAAATTGTTGATGCTATATAATTTTATTCTTTTAGTTACGTA
Source organism: Chrysanthemum lavandulifolium (assembly GCA_022545495.1). Classification (NCBI taxonomy): domain Eukaryota; kingdom Viridiplantae; phylum Streptophyta; class Magnoliopsida; order Asterales; family Asteraceae; genus Chrysanthemum; species Chrysanthemum lavandulifolium. Next base: position 264,774,961 of record CM040238.1, read on the forward strand.
AAGTTTTATTTAATCATTAAAATAATATTTTTTGAGTTTTAATAATTGGTATTATATACCTTTGATCGTTGTGTTTAGTTATTACCCTTGTCATGCGTAATATATATGCCTTTAATATTGAGAATAAACAAAAAAAATATTTACACTCCCAAGAATTTCAAATCGATGTCTTACCTCTCTATCACATTTCATTGCAAAATATCCTTTCTTGAGATAAAAACGAAAGAGAATATATAACGTTAGCAAATTACAAATCTTTTACAATGAAAGTGAGAAACAAAAACAAAAACGATAATAATAAGTTTACAAATCTTTCACGATGAAAAACGAGAGACGAAAAAACAAAAAGGAATACAAAAAATGAGTAATGCATACAAATTTTTCATTACTTCCATTCTTACGGGATGATGTAACGTCATCCATCACCCAAAGATTATATCCCACGAAGAAGATCATACACCAAACTCATCTTGAAAAATTACTACATACCTTACTATATAAAGTAGCATATTTTCTTCCCAATTACCGATGTGGGATAAAAAGTTAACTCTTCTTCTTTGACATAAAATGTGCTACGAGCTATCATATACTTTAACTGTTATTGTAAGGCGAATACACCCAAATTTACTAAAGTTGGTCTAGTGCATGAAGACCACATAATATAATCCATAGAATGATTCCTTTAAATTAATGTCATACATGTTTAATAGTTATATGTAAAATATCATGTAACTGGATAGTTCAAGCTCTTTCTCCAGCTGTGCCACAACCGTGTATATGATGGCGTGCAAGATGTGCTATTGTACAGAACATCATATCTTTAGGGGCCTGAAAACTTACACCAAGTCATATATTTGAGTCTCAAACTTCACTTCCAACAAAAATTGTTTAGGCAATATAATTATTAGTTATGTAAAATTCTATTAAAAATGGAGTTGATCATTAAATTACTATGATTTGAGTTTTAATGGTTGGTATTATATATATTTGATCATTGTGTTTAGCTATTACATAAGCTTTTGCATAAGGCCTCTATTAGCTCTACTACAACATGGATTCGAAATAGCGACAACCCTTATCATGCATAATATATATATTGACTGCACATTCAACTCACTTGTATTCGACCTTTTATTTAGAAATGGACGAAATGGTAACTTTCATATTGCTTATTGTTAGTTTCTTGTTATTCTTTGAAAATGGATCTGTTTTTTTACACGACCCTCATGTTTAGGTAAAAACAAAGGAAAAGGGTATTACATTTATATGAAAAAAGTAGAAAGCCAAAGCTCGATCATATAGTGCTACCAATTATAAAGGAGTCAAGAAAGCTCACAAATCTCATTTCACATGGGAAGGTAACACTTCACTATAGATATAAATTGAAGGGGAATTGCATATACCGTTGTTGTTTGCGTAGAATAAATTGAAAGTTGTTTGTGTAGAATAACGCAATCCCAATTTACCGTTGTTGTTCTGTTTTAGTCCTTGTATTTTATTTTAATGTACATCGGAACAAAAAGATGGCTTCGTGTATATATCTTATACGTGTAAACATCGAAACAAAAAGGTGTCTAATGTTACTGATATTGAACCGAAGTTGTCGGCTATAAAGGGAGTTGCTGTCATTGGTGGAGGTTTAATGGGCTATGGGGTAGCGACAATCCTTATTCTGTGTACATATGCCTTTTAACATTGTGAATCAAATCATTTTTATTTTCACTCCCAAGAATTTCAAATTAGTGTCTTCCCTCTTAACCACCTTTCTATGCAAATCTTCTTTGTATAAGAGTGAAAGAGAAGATAAAAAGATAGCAAATGTTACAAATCTTTTACAAAAAAAAAAAAAAAAAAAAAAAAAAAAAAAAGTCTAGTAGGTATATAAAACGTATTGGCAAGAATTTTATACCACGAGGAACATAATAACCCAAAGCAACTGAAATAAACAATACATACCTCGGTATATAAAGTAACATACTTCTCTTCACTTATCGATGTGGGATAAGAGCTAAAGTACCAATAAAAAAATGATACTCCCTCATTCTCAAATTAAAAGTCCATATTACCGTTTTTGGATGTCTCAAAAAAATTGTCCACTTTCCTTTTTTAGTAATAAATAAAGAATTTAGTAGACTAATATTCCTTATAAGTGGTTGAAAATTGTTATGATCCTACTTTTATTAAACTTGGTAAATTTTGTCTCCTGACAATAATTTTGAGATGGAGGGAGTACAAGCTAGTATATGCATTAACCATTGTTGTAAGGCGAATACAACCAAATTTATTAAAGATGGTGTAGCACATGAAGAAGCCATAATATAGTCCATGGAATGATAACAGCAACATATAATTTGATAGTTCAAGCTTTTTATTCGTTTGTGCAAAAACGACGATGGTATGCATGCAAGCTGTGCTATTGTACAGAGCCTCATAGTTTTAGGGGCCTCAAAACTTACACCACATTGTATATTATACTCTCAAATTTACTTCCAACAAAAATTGTTGATGCTATATAACTTTATCAATGTTAAATTTATTAAATATGAAGTTAGATCATGAGCTATTGCTAGGGCCTCTATTAGAAAGGATCAGTTTTTTACACCACCCACATGTTTCAGGTAAAAACAATAGAAAAGGGTATTGCGTCTATGAAAAATGTAGCAAGCAAATGCCTGATCATTGGTGCTAAGAATTATAGAGGAGTGAAGAAAGCTTGCAAATATCATGCCACAAGGGAAGGTAGCACTTCAAATTTTACAAAATTTACATTAGAATTTTACAAAATTTACATTCCTCGCGGGCGGCCAAGGGTTTTAACAAGCTTGTAGTTTCCGAGGCGGTAAAAGGCCATCTTAATGTTTCTTTTCATGGCATGCAACCTCAAACGTAAGTATATATCTTATATGTTATCTAATTACTAGAAGGGTACCCGATAATCTTGCCATGCAGTGCAGTGACTTTTATTCTGAGCATATGTTTTCATTTTAACTGTGTTGGAGGATGGGAAATACGATTAGACTGAAGTTGTTGTTTGATATGGTTGTGTAAATAATTGATGGTAGTGATTTTGTAGTTGGGTCTTGGGGTGATTGTTCTTGGTCTTTCTTTCTTGATCTTTTCTTTTGTTTGGGATTTTGTTTGTTGTTGTAATCAGAGATTGGGTTAGGATGTTTGTGGTATTTACATACCGTAGTTTAGAGTATAGATTATGACAATAATTAAAAAGGTATTTATGATTAAGGTTTTATTTTATTTTTGTGAAAAAAAAAATTACTTTATATTGCAGTTTTTTCCCATTAAAACGTGTCAATGGAACATTTGTTACAAATTGGACTCTTCAAGATTCTTAAATAAAATCCAGACAACCTAAACCTCATTGACTAATGGCTTGTTAATTTCCCATTAAAGAAATATTTTTGTTCTTAATTTTTTTAGTACTTCTTTATTTAGAATGTCCCAAATGTTTTATATAGTAAATATAGATGTTTTTCTTGCTCAAATTAGTTTTCGTCTAACTTGACTGATATTTGACTGAAGCCGGGGGCTATAAAGGAAGGGGTTGTCATTGGTGAAGGTTTTATGGCTCTGGGATAGCGACAACCCTTATCGTGAAGATTTGTTACAAATTGGACTCTTCAAGATTCTTAAATGAAATCCAAACAACCTAAACCCCATTGACTAATGGCTCGTTAATTTCTCATTAAAGAAATATTTTTGTTCTTAATTTTTTTAATATTTCTTTATTTAGAATGTACCAAATGTTTTATATAGTAACATAGATGTTTTTCTTGCTCAAATTAGTTTTCGTCTAACTTGACTGATATTTGACTGAAGCCGGGGGCTATACAGGAGGGGTTGTCACTGGTGAAGGTTTTATGGCTCTGGGATAGCGACAACCCTTATCGTGTTTACATATGCCTTTTGACATTGTGAATCAAACAATTATTTCCCAAGAATTTCAAATTAATATCTTCTCTTTTTATCTCCTTTCCTTACAAAATCGTCTTTCCTTTTGATAAAATCGAAAGAGAATATAAAAAATGTGAAATGTTACAAATCTTTTACAACGAAAAGTGAAAGACGGAAATTAAAAAACATAAAAAGTTAGCAGAGTGTACTTGTAATTCATGGAACATGACAGACATGATAGGATATGGTAAATGTACCATGTAACCATAATATTCCATGAAGAACATAATACACCAAACTCAAGTTGAATAACTAGTACATACCCCATTATATAAAGTACAAAAATTTCTTCTCAATTATCCATGTGGGATCAAAGCTAGTCTAGCACATGAAGACACGTATTATAGTCCACAAAATTATCCATATAATAATGTTATGCATGTTTAATAGTTATATGCAAAGTACTGTATTTGTTTTCAAGAACCTATTTTTGTCACGGAGTTTTTTGAAGTTTTTTAGAGCCATGAGCGGTGAGCAATGAGCTTTTTGATTTTTATTGTTCGTTTGGCAAAAGAGCGGTGAGCTTTCTTATTTTTATAAAAATCTTATTTTTCCAACGCTTTTTAAGAAATTTGTGAATGTGAATGGTATATTGCTCACAACTCACTGCTACTTTTACCAAACACACCCATAGTTTAATAGTTCACGCTCTTTCTTTGATTGTGGCACAACCGTATATTATGGTGTGCTATGTGCCTCATATTATACGGGCCTTAAAACTTACACCGTGTTTTATCTTTGATCGTTGTGTTTAGTTATTACATAAGCTTTTGCATAGAGCCTCTATTAGCTTAGCTACAACATGAATTCGGAATAGTGACTACCCTTATCTTGCGTAATATATACGTTGTTCTCAAGGAAAATTCAAAACAATTATTCTCACTCCCAAGATTTTCAAATCAATGCCTTACCTCTCTAGCACATTTCTTTGCAAAATCTTCTTTCTTATAATAAAAGCGAGAGACGACCAAAAAAGATTAAAAAAAAAAGTTAGCAATGTGTACCCGCTATTCATTTGATATATATCATCTAAACAACATATTCAACGAGGAACATAATGCCAAAAATAAACTTAAATGACTTGTAAATACCTCACTATAGAAAGTAACATATTTTATTCTCAATTATCAATGTGGGATACAATTAGCCATCTCTTCTTCTCTAATAAAGTGATACAAGTCTAGTATATGCTTTAACCGTTCGTTGTGTGGCAAATATAACCAAATTTATAAAAATTAATAGTCCATAGAATTATTCATAAAGAAATTAAACGTAGAAATTTAGCAAAATGATTACAAGATGGAAAATACAAAAATATTCATGTAAGACAGCTTATAGCCATTATTATACTTTTGGTTCAAGAATTTCAAACAACTTTCATTTTCACTCCCAAGAATATAAGAAGTTAGCAAATTACGAATCTTTTACAAAGAAAAAATTAAAAATCGAGAGACAAAAAAAGTGAAAAAGCAAGAGACGAGAAAACAATAACCAATACAAAAAATAAGAAATGTGTAAAAGTTATCCGTGTGATATAAGACCAGATGATAGATGATTATTCTAACATTCTATATAATATATATTTGATAATTTAAAAGTTAGAAAACGATATTGATGTAATTACAAAAGTTGGAGAAAGACATTGATGTAACTATAAGAGTGTGAAGGATATTTATGTAAATGAGAAGAAGAATTGTATGGGAGTCGTCCTCGGAGGGACTTCCCGAATGACCGTACCGAGGAATTCTACCGGATATTTACGTAATATTGAACTTTAAGAAAGATATACATGTAATTTTACCTATAATTTAATGCCATACATGTTTAATAGTTAATTAGCTCTCAGCTACAACTTGGATTCGGGATAACGACAACCCTGCATAATATATACATTCATCGCACATTCAATTCACTTGTATTTGGCCTTTTAATTAGAAATGTTAACTTTCATAATTTACATGCTTGTTGTTAGCGACAACCCTTATCTTGCGTACATATGCCTTTTAATATTGTGAATCAAAAAAGTAATCTATTTTCTCTCCAAGAATTTCAAATCGATACCTTACCTCTCTATCATTTTCTTTGCAAAATCTTCTTTGCTTTGATATAAACGAAAGAGATTACAAAAATTTTGTAAATTACGTATTTTTACAATGAAAAAATGAGAGATGAAAAACAAAAATCTTCTTTGCTTTCATAAAAACGAAAGAGAATACAAAAAGTTAGCAAATTACAAATCTTTTACAATGAAAAATGAGAGACGAAAAAACATAACAACATTTAGCAATGTGTACAAATTATTGAGGAGGTACTTGGCAACAATAAGTTACTTACTGAAGCTATATATACTACCAGTAACATAATAGACCAAACTCAACTTGACCGAGTAGTGCATACCTCACGATATAAAGTAACATATTTTCTTCTCAATTATCGATGTGGGATAAAAGCTAGTATACACATTAACCCCTTTTGTAGGGCGAATACAACCAAATTTATTAAAGATGGTCCATCACATGAAAATGCAATAATATAGTCCATAGAATTATTCATATACAACCAAATTTGTTGAAAGTTGTTTGTGTATAATAACGCAATCCCAGTTTTAGTCCTTGTATTGTAGTGTACATTGGAACTAAAACATGACTTTGTGTAATGTTTGGGTCATTTTGAAAAGACTAAAAATAATGTGTCTGTTTGAATAATTTGTGGCAGCCAATATCCGTGACCCGACAAGAAATAGTGGAGATGGTATTATTTCCAGTAGTGAATGAGGCAGGTCGTGTGCTAGAGGAAGGAATTGTTGTTCGGGATCTGACCTTGACATTGCATCTGTTCTTGAGATGAGTTTCCCTTCAAATTGCTACAAACCCATATTAGCGCCTAGCTTTTCACCTACCCGTTATTAACATCTATCGTTGGTTTTTACAAGACATAGTGGTCTTTTGGCATTTTTGCACAAAAGCATTGACATGTTTGCTAAGTAAATCTATGGGGTAGAGTAGCTCGATCTTCTGCCTATACATTCAGACAATTTGCCAAAAACCGTTCAAAAATTAGAAAATAACTTTCAAGCAGCTTGGTCAAAAACATAATAGTTCTTCCGTTTTGTTGGCAGTGGTGGTATCATCTTCTGGGCAGACTCAGTTGGAAGTAAACACCTATATGCAAGGAAATTTGAAAAAGTGGTGAAAAGTGTTTACGGCGGGGTCAACCTCCAACCCGGCCCGTTTCAACCCTAACTAAAAGTAATGATCTGATTTCTGTAAGTAAAGATGCTAGAAACAAATTTTAAAAATAGTTTTATTTCATGTGTAACATATAAATATGTATTTGCAGAGTGTACCTACATCTTATCATGGACCACTATAACCAAGAGTATAATGCAAGAGTTACCGAAGAACATCGCCAAATAGATCTAGTCAAATACCTGAAGACTTAACACCAAATTAACAATGCTTTATTGCTTTTTTCAAATTTTGACAATTATATTTTTGGTTAAAGAATCCAGTAGTTAAAGTTACATACTACCATGGACCCAAACTTTTTGTTGAGATTTTGGAGACTGACCAACTGATACTAATTTTTTTAAGTATCATGTATTTCTTTCAAACTGTGTATCCGAACATCTACTAATGTGCTGGAATGTTTATCTAGGTCTCCCCTCATATTTAATGGTAATCTATAGGTGCTACACTACTACTCATACTTATAGGATAAGGTTTCTTGTGCGACATAGTCGGAACAATGATACTATTGTACCTCCTGAAGACTTTCTTAAAGTCTGTAGGCCATGGGCATTAGATACTGATGAAAAGCGTAAACAATGGTCCAGTCCCTTTATAGAACATATGTTGGCGTATAGCTCCAAAGAACAGGGTGTAGATAATCGAACAGCAGAATGAACCTGTTCGTTGAAAGATATACCACCGTGGTTACGGATATCACTTGGAATCGTGTGATCACTTTCCAAAGTAAACTATTCGACCCTAATGCCCGGGTATCACGAATATCTACTTGGGATAAGACCAAATGTAGTTAGAGAATTAGGCACAATTCTTTAACCCTTGCGCTTATAAGTGTTTAGTGTTTTACGTGTGTCTTTCATACATGTTCGGATATCCTATTTATAGGATAATACTCTTGACCGTTCAATGGAATTATAGTATTAATCGGCCCATTAATAGCCTCATAATTATCCCCATTATAGCCGTTAGTGGTTACATGACCAATTAAGCGTGGTCATAATGATGCGATTATAATGTCATTTATCGATGCTTATATCGATCGTTCATAGTGCTTTCGATGGATACACGCTCGGTGGAAACATCACCGCTTGAGTGTATACACTACTTGATGGAAACATCGATCCTGTTGAAATCTTGCTTGGTGGATACATCGATAATCGGTGTTAACCACAACGATACTTTCACCAAGCACTATCAATACAAACCACTCTTAGAGTCGGGGTGTTCATGGACCTTATGGGTGTACACTCCGTATCTCTAACCCATTACAAGGTGTGAACTAATCCCACAAGTGCACTAAATTTTCCAACAATCCTCCCAAATTTAGTTCACTTCTTTTGCATGAAAAATAAACATTAAGCAAAACATGTGCATAAACGAAAATGTCCCGAGGATTGAATTTCCATCTTAGTAATTACGTTCAAATATTCGAGAATCGGGGTGTTCTAAGAATTGAACCCTTCAACCCATTTGAATACCAAGATAACTACACACAAGTTTTCAAACACTTAATGACTCGACACTATACAAGCCATGTGTCCATATCCAATTCATAAATGTTGTAAAGCTAAAGTCCAAAGCTTCAAGCGGCAAAACTTCAACATTTACATAGGTGGTTCCTCTTTAGTCATGCTCCCGCCAAGCACTTTTCAAAGAAAATATAACCATTAAGTAAAGACTTCATCCTCCTTTCGGCAGTTCTCGAGCACAACCTTGGGATGTAAATAAAACATGTGCTCCAGTCCACCGAATGTTCGACTTTCCACATTGAACTCGGCTCCTAAGTTTCCTCGGGAGGAGTTGGGTGTCCTAGCATTCGATGACTAAGTTGGACTTAAACCCATCCCTTTAGCGACTTTATAACCAAGTCTCTAGCCGATCCCTTCATCAGTGATCGACTAAGTTATGTTGAGATCTAACAAACTCTATAGATACCACCCCATTCATGATAAGCTCACGAATCATGCTATGCCCGACACCTAAGTGTCTAGACTTACCATTGTACATCCGGCTATAAGCCCCAGCCAATGTAGCCGCACTATCACACGGATAGAAATGGGTGCTATAGGTTTAGCCACAATGGAATCTCGAAGCAAGTTTTCAACCATTCGACTTCTTTACCGCAATGCTAAAGCCACAAATTCGATTCCATTGTTGAACCGGTGATGCAAGTTTGCTTCTTGGATGCCCAAGAAATTGCACCTCCACCAAGTAGGAATACCCGACCAACGGTAGATTTAATTGTCTTCGATGTTCTCGATCCAACTTGCATCGATGTAACCTTCCAACATGGGTAACGATATGAGAGACTATAATCCATAGTTCTCTTCAAATACTTCGATACCCTTTGAGCGCTTGCGTTGATGAGCACTAGGATTACTAGTATACCGCTCAATTTTCCCACTACAAAGCCAATATCGGGCCTTGTACAAGTCATGGCATACATCAGTGACCAATTACCCTAGAATACTCAAGTTGAGATACTGACCTTGCCATGATTAGGCATTAGCTTCTCACAGTATCCATAGGTGTACTCACCGAGTACAATCAAAATAATTGAATTTCCTCAAGACCTTCTCAATATAATGAGGCGAGATATATAAATTCTTTTACTTTCATGTTTAATCCTTATACCAAGGATAACATCGCCTCCCCATGTCTTTTATGGAGAACCTTGATGACAAAATTCCTTTGTCGTCAACTGATTTTGGTCGATGCCAAATATCAACATGTCATCAACATATAGACAAATGATGACTCTTTTACCGATTCATCAAATTTGCTATATACACATTTGTCGACTTGGTTAAGAACATAACCACTAGACAAAACCACTTCATCAAAATTTTGATGCCATTGCTTAGGTGCCCGCTTAAGTCCATAAAGAGACTTAATCGGTTTACACCTTGTTTTCATTGCCAAGCATGATGAAGCCCCGAGGTTGATTCATATAAACCTCCTCTTCCAATTCACCATTCAAGAAAGTCATCTTCACATCCATCGATGAATAATCGATTGTGAATAGATGCCATAGCAATCGGCGGCCTTATGGTAATCGACACGAGCCACGGGGGCATAAGTATCAAAATAGTCTATCCCCGACTTTGTTTAAAGCCACGAATAACTAGTCTAGCCTTGAACTTCTCAATAGTTCCATCTACCTTCATTTTCCTTTTGAAAATCCATTTGCAACCCGTAGGTTTGCAACACGGTGGTAGATCAACCAACACCAGTGTTGTTGCCCATGATGGAATCCATCTCATCATTGATTGCTTCTTTCCGTAAAGCAATGTCACGGGACTTCATTGCTTCTTCAAATGTCTTGGGATCATCCTCAACAATGAAGCAATAGGAGTATTGGTCCGAGACCTCATTCCTTGTACCTTCAACTAGGTATAGTTGAAACTCGAGTCCAAATGACTTTGAGTCCTCGACCCTTTTGCTCTTCCCGAGCACGTGTTCGATTCTTTGAACCACAACCTCATCGAGGGACCACCGATGGTTCATCATCGTGACCTCGATACACCGATATCATGAGTTCTATTAGGAATCCTCGATTTGGTCTAGGGACCGATGTGAATCTATTCTCATCAAAAGTTGCATCTCTTGATTCAATTATAGAGTTAATTGAAACATGTTCATTAGGTTCAATAACATAGAACCTAAAGCCTTGGAATGCTCAAGATATCCAACAAAGATGCGATCAATGCCTCTTTCACCCAAAGTCTTTGCTTTGGATCGTGGAGTCTTACAATGCCCTACAACCCTGCACCACGAGATAGTTCGGGTTGGGTTTCCTTTTAGTCCGAGTTCATAAGGGTAACCTTGTCCCTTTTGTTGGGAACCCTATTTAGCAAATAGCAAGTCGTTAACATAGCTTCACCCTGAACCCTTGACTCGATCTGAATAGGACAACATGGAATTAACCATCTCCTTCACAGACTGTTTTTCCTTTCGAAATGCCATTTCTTTGAGGAGTATAAGGGCGATCGTTTCATGGATTATTCCAACAGATGAAAGTCTTGAGTATCCATGTACTCACCTCCCTATCGGTCCTTAATCTTTTGATCAAAGACCCAAGTTGTAATTCAACTGCTTTAAACACTTTGAATTTATCTAATGCTTCATCCTTGGTATGTAAGATAGACATAACAAAATCTGAAGCATCATCAATAAATGTCACAAAGTACTTCTTATTCCCCAAAGAAGGAGTGGCATGCAAATCACACAAATCATCGTGTACAAGCTCTAAGAGCTTAGTCTCACGACTAACACCACGAAGGGTTTCTTGGTAATCTTGGTCAACATGCAAGTTTTACACTTTTCGGTGTCCATGTCAAAGGTGGGATCAACCCATCCTTAGACATATCTTGCAACCTTTATAATGTACATGACCAAGTCTTGCATGCGGAGGATAGAATTAGTCCGATCAAAAGTAGACACAAAAGTCGAAATATCATTGTCGGTGGTAACGGACATACAATCGATGGAAACATTAAGCTCGAACATTTGATTACATAAATAACCAAAACCAACAAAACACCATGCTTAGAAAGCACAAATTTATCGACTCAATAACTTGTTTATAACCATAATTATTCAAAATACTACTTGAAACCAAGTTCTTCCCGATATCGTGAACATGAATAACATCAAACAAAGTTACAATCTTTCCGAACTAAACATAAGATCTACACAACCACGACCATGCACCAATGTCGTTGACTCATTTCCCATGTGAAGAATAGAACCATCATTCGGTGACTCATAAGTCTTGAACCGCCTTCTATCTTTACACATGAACTGTTGCTCCAGTCAACCCACCACGCAACATCATCATCCCGCACATAAAAGATTCGGATACATATGTAACATAATAAATCGAAAAGACTTATTAAACATATTCGACCTTTCGGTGAGTTGGTGAACCACCACTCCCCGAACTTTTAGTGCTCGATCCATTGGCTTTACCACCAACATTAACACCCTTGCGGTCCTTTTAATGTGACCGGTCTTGACACATTTCCAACAAGTAGGTGTTGCCTTCTTGGTTGGATCCGCCTGTGTTATCATGATGTTTGCGCTTGCCTTTGTTGTCATTGTACACGTGGGTTGTTATGCTCCACCATATTGACAACAGATGGTCCATGAGATGCTACTCTTTGGCTTGTCATTATCCTGCGACTGAGAGAATCCTCAATGCGCAGATGATCGCCCAACTCAACCGAGTTAATTCCTCTTTCTTATGTTTCAAGATATGCTTGAAATCTTTCCAAGAAGGAGGAAGTTTGTCAATAACACAAGAGACCAAATAGCCTCATCCATGTGCATATTGTGTTGTGTAAACCTTCCAAGTATTCCAAGAAGTTCATTGTATTGTTCCATAATCGGTCTTGAATCACCATTTTGTAATTTTGAAATTACTAACAAGGAACTTCTTACTTGATGCATCCTCGACCATATATTTGGCATCCAAGGAATCCCAGTTCTTTGGAAGATTCAAAGTTCGATAAATATCAAACAGAGAATCCGACATGCCATTGAGAATAAGACCTCTGCATATGTAGTCATCATTCTCCCACTTGCTCCTCCTCCGATCCGCTCCACAAGAGCATCATCCCCATCATCGAGGAATTGGAGTAGTCAAGACATAAACCACACTCATGCTTGATAGCAAGAAGTGCATCTTCTTCCGCCACCTCCTAAAGTCCACCCTTCAAACTTATCAAGCTTTGCAAAGTTTGAAGCCATATGTTTCATAGCAGCTGTTGCCATTGATTATCACTAAATAGTTTACTTTGATTGTTGGCGTATAGCTCCCAAAGAAGTGGTGTAGATAATCGACAGGCAGAAATGCAACCGGTTCGGAAACAGATACCACCAGTGGTTACGGATATCACTTGAATCGTGTGATCACTTTCCAAAGTAAACTATTCGACCCTAATGCCCGGGTATCACGAATATCTACTGGGATAAGACCAAATGTAGTTAGAGAATTAGGCACAATTCTTTAACCCTTGCGCTTATAAGTGTTTAGTGTTTTCGTGTGTCTTTCATACATGTTCGGATATCCTATTTATAGGATAATACTCTTGACCGCTCCAATGGAATTATGAGTATTAATCGCCCATTAATAGCCTCATAATTATCCCCATTATAGCCGTTAGTGGTTACATGACCAATTAAACGTGGTCATAATGATGCAATTGTAATCTGCCATTTATCAAGACTTATATCAAGACGCGTTCATAGTGCTTTCGATGGATACACCGCTCGGTGGAAACATCACTACTTGATTATACGCTACTCAGATGGAAACATCGATCCTGTTGCATCGTGCCCGGTGGATACACGATAATCGGTGTTAACCACAACAAGACTTTCACCAAGCACTATCAATACAAACCACTCTTAGAGTCAGGGTGTTCATGGACCTTATGGGTGTACACTCCGTACCTCCTAACCCATTACAAGGTGTGAACTAATCCCACAAGTGCACTAAATTTTCCAACAACATACAAAATTTATAGAGAATGGGCCACTTCACCAAGCATGTCTTGTTGTAGTTGAAGAATTCATTGTGCGCGGAGGACATCTTGGTGTTGGAAAGGTGTGGCAAAACGGGCGGGGTGGGTAACGGGTGATAAATGGATATATATCTTTGTACATGCTAACACGGGCCGGGTTGGCTGAAAGGCACTTCTTGCTAATTGTTTGGTATTTATAAGTATAGTAATATGTAAAAGATATTTACAAAACTTATATTATCTCAAATGACGGAGTAAATGTGGTGCACTCAAGAGACACTACAGACGCCTTTCATCCCGTTTCCTTATAACATATTGTTTTTATTTTACCACTTTTGACCCGTTAAAGGTAAAATAATCATAGATAAGTGATTTGGTATGACATTAGAATTATACAAAATTTCTATTCATCAGGATGCCAAGGATTTTAACAGGCTTGTTGTTTCCGAGGCAGCAAAATGCCATCTTAATGTACATATCTTATATGTTATCTAATTATAATCTTCATGCACAACTTAGTTTTTGTCACTGATAGGTGCCTAACGTTACCGATATTGGACTGAAGCCGAGGGCTATAAAGAAAGGTGTTGTCATTGGTGAAGATTTTATGTGATTTGTATATATGCCTTTTGACATTGTGAATCAAGCAATTTTTTTATTTTCACTCCCAAGAATTTCAAATCAATGTCTTCCCTCTTATCACCTTTCTTTACAAAATCGTCTTTCTTTTGATAGAAGCGAAAGAGAATTTTAAAAGTGAGCAAATTACAAATCTTTTACAATGAAAAAATGAAGAAGCGAGAGACGAAAAAACAAAAAGTCAGCATTGTGTACAGATTATCAGAGCATGATAGGACATTGGATGAATATATCATCTCAACATTATATCACACGAGTAACATTATACACCAATGTCAACTTGAACCATTCTTGCATACCTCACTATAAAAAGTAACATATTTATTTTCAATTACCGATGTGGGATAATACCTGAAGACTTATCCGTTGTTATATATGCTTTATGCGTTATTGTAAGGCGAATACAACCAAACTTATCAAAGATGATCTAGCATTTGAAGATGCCATCACACATGTTTAATTTTATATAGCCTCATATCTAATATCTTAAGGGGCCCCAAAACTTAAACCACGTTATATATTTGAGATTGTTGAAAAGTCTCTAGGCAATGGGCATTAGACATTGTTGAAAAGCGTAAACCATGGGTCCAGTCCCTTGATAGAACAGACAAGATTGGTTCCCAATCTAAAGCACAACAAATAATTGAGATTGTGAAATGGAGATTTATAGAGAACGGGCCACTTCACCAAGCATATATTGATGTAGTTGAAGAAGGCGTTGATGTTGGAAAGGTATGGCAAAATGGGCTGGTTGGGTAATGACTAAGGGGTCATAAAAGGATATCCTATTCTGTACGTGCTAACACAGACCGGGTTGGCTGAAAGGCATTGCTTGCCATGTTTTTTGTATTTATAAATAGTATCTAAAAGATAGTTACAAAACTTATATTATTTCAAATTGTGGAGTAAATGCGGTGCACTCAAGAGGCACTTCAGACGGCTTTCATCCCGTTTCCTTATAACATATTGTTTTTATTTTACCTCTTTTGACCCGTTAAAGGTAAAATATTCATAGATAAGTGATTTGGTATGAGTTATGACATTAGAGTTGTACAAGATTTATATTCCGAGGGAGCAAAAAGTCAACGTCATGTGTTCAACATGCAAGCTCAAAGGTAACATACTAGATTAAATTGTATATATCTTATATGTTATCTAATATATTCTTCATGCTCAACTTAGTTTTCGTCACTAACATGTGCCTAACGTTACTGATATTGGACTGAAGCCGAGTGCTATAAAGAATCGTGTTGTCATTGGTGAAGGTTTTATGAGCTCTAGAATAACGACAACCCTTATATAGCGTAAATATGCCTTTTGACGTTGTGAATCAAACAATTTTTTTAATTTCACTCAGAAGAATTTCAAATCAATGACTTCCCTCTTTATCCCCTTTGTTTACAAAATCTTATTTTTTTCTTGATATAAGCAAAAGATAATACTCCCTCCGTACCAAATTAATAGTGTACGTTGTCTTTTTTAGATGTCCCAATTTAATTGTCACTACTAAATATAGATAGGAAAGTTTGATCGAGTTTACAATATTGCCCTTCCTTGAAATTATTATTACAAACTTTAAAATTAAGTTAATTAATTAGTTGAGAGTAAAAATGTTATTCCATTTGAAAGTAAGAAAGAAAAAACTGTAACCAATGCATTTTTTTAACGGTGTGTTTTTTGTCGGGGGCAATTATTTTAAGACGATAGAGTATAAACTTTAGCAAACGTTACATATATTTTACAGCGAAAAGGGAGAGACGAAAAACAAAAAATGAATATAAAAAACTACCAAATGTTACAATTGTTTTACAAGGAAAAGTGAGTCACGAGAAAACGAAAATGAATTTAAAAAGTTTAACAAAGTGTATAAATTTCTCGAGATAAATTATCGTACATGAACCAAGTATCATGTTGATATGACATTCCTTGAAGAACATAATACACCAAACTCAACTTAAATAAGTAGCATATACCTCACTATATAAAGTAACATATTTTCTACTCGTTTATCGATGTGGGATAAAAGGTAACTCTTCTTCTATAATAAAAAAGTGATACAAGCGTATACGCATTAACGCTTGTTGTAAGGCGAATACAACCAAATTTATTAAAGATAGTCTAGCACATAAAGATGTCATAATATAATCCATAGGATGATTCATACAAATATCGATGTTTCATACAAATTAATGGTGTTTTTAAAAGGGTATGGATAACTTGTCCTTAATGTCATACATGTTTAAGAGTTACTTAGTATATGTAAAATACTGGATTTGTTTCAATAACAACATATAATTTAATAACCAAACCACCCTAAACAACTATTATGACACCAAACACTTCCACGACACTAAACCACTACCACGACCCTAAACAACTTCTCTTATTTAAACAATCCTTACGTCAACTACCGGATCGGAACAATTAAAGGAGGAACCTTCGCCAACATACCACTAAATGTCTATCTTTTTTAGTGAACGCGGGTGGTCTAGTGGGAAAAGGGTTTGTAACTATCACTTTAGAATATGTGAGGTCTCAAGTTCAATTCCTGTTAGGTGCAAACAACCTTAGTGGCTACGCCAACCTTCTCAAAAGGAAGAGCTTTACCTGGTTTGAGTATGTGTGGCGATGACTTCAAACTCCGTGAATTAATCGGCCAAAAAGTTGAAAATCATGGTAAAAAGAAAAAAAAAGGTTGGCAATGTGTACATATTAGTTGGGAGATATATAGCAATGATAAATTTATTACTTAAGCTACATATACCCCAAGTAACATGACAGACTAAACTCAACTTGTATAAATGGCACATACCTCACTATATAAATTAACATATTTTCTCCTCGATCATCTATCAATGTGGTTTAAAAGTTTACTCTTCTTCTATAATAAAAAAGTGATACAAGCTAGTATATGCATTGACCGTTGTTGTAAGGCGAATACAACCAAATTTATTGAAGTAAGTCTAGCACATGAAGACGGCATAATATAGTCACTAGAATGATTCATATAAACTAGTGTCATACATATTTAATAGTTATATGTAAAATATTGTATTTGTTTTCAATAACAACTTATAATTTTATAGTTCCAGCTCTATCTTCGATTGTGGCACAACAGTATATGATGGTGTGCTATTATCCAGAGCATCATATTTTATGGGCTTATAAACTAACACCACGATATATATTTGAATCTAGAAGTTCAGTTCCAAAAAAAATGTTGATGCTATATAATTTTCCTTTGGATAGGCCTTCTGTAAACTCAACTACAACATGGATTCGGGATAGCGATTAGCGACAACACATATTCAACGTTATATATACGACAACCCTTATTCAGCTCACATATACTTGACCTTTTATGGTAACTTTCGTATTGCTTATTGTTAGTTTCTTGTTATCCTTTGAAAACGGATATGTTTTTTTTTACACGACCCTCATGTTTCAGGTAAAAACAAGGGAAAAAGGTATAACATTTATGAAAAAAGAAGTATAACCTTTTGAATACCATACTTGGCCCAATGGAAAACTCTCCCTACCCTTCTGTGGCGATTTGGCGATCCATCTCTAAACCCTAATCGTTTTTTCCAAACCGACTCCTAATAATTCATATAGCAATTCGCTGCTGTTTGATTTCCAAGGGTTCGTCGACTTGGTTAAATTGATTTTGGTTCTCTTATTAATCGCTGTATTAGGGTTTTGCTGTGATCGCATCTTATCCGATCACTGCTATTATTACATCAAATATTCTGATCGTGTTTTGCTATACTATGGGTTAGTAACGTGATTACATGTTCTATAAACCCTAGTTTTTACTAGGGTTTTACTCGGTTTTGAAGCAAGACGTTAGCTTTGTGTTTGTCTGGTTACTTATTAGTGTTGGGTTTTCAGTTTTTTGATATCAAATCTGGGAGAGATGGATACTCTTGGCAACGAGAGTAATATGAATGTTAATGTTCATGGCTTGTCTGATCACATGTTACGTTCTGAGGGTTTACAAGAGGGGAGTTGTTCTCGAACTGTTGGACAAGTGGAGCCGACTCCACTTGGTTCGACTACTAATCAGGACGCACCTTGTCATGACACGAATAAGGGCAATGACACGTTATCGAAAATTCGTGCTATTGAAAAACAAATTCTTGAGGGTAAAATTGTGCTTATGGGTGACGATGGGCAACCATTAAAACCAACTGTGACTCTGGATACTACTACTTCTACTGGGGCTAATACATTTAAGCATCTTAAGGTACCGCAGTCACAGAATGAGCTAGAGGAGATGCTTAATGCTATTGGTTATTATTCAAATCCTCATGATTCGAGTGCTCCCATGGCTTCTAATGTTAATGATCAGGCTGTTAAGAATGCAAATGGGGTTGTGGGTAATGAAAAGGGTGGTGATTTGAACCAACCTTCTACATCGTATGCTGGTGTTACTTCTACTGAACCTAAGAATCATACGCCTAACTTTCGAAGGTTGGAGGGTAATAAGAAAGCTAATGGTGTGGATCTTTCTGTCCCGATGAAAGTGGTTAAAGAGGTGAACTCTAGGTTTGAGAATACTTTGTATGGGTATTTCCTTGGTAATCGACTTGCTTTCCACGTTGTTGATTACTTTGTACGCAATCGTGGGCTAAGTTTGGTATTCAAAAGGTCATGATGAATGCTAAGGGTTTTCTTTTTAAGTTCAATTCGAAGAAAGGTGTTGATGATGTTCTTGAGAACGGTCCTTGGTTGATTAGAAATGTACCTATTATTCTTAAACCATGGACATTAAACACCAACCTACTTAAAGAGGATTTGACCAACATCTCGGTGTGGGTTAAATTCCATGATGTTCCTCTTGCTATGTTTTCTGATGATGGGCTTAGTCTCCTTGCCACAGTGATAGGCACTCCCAAAAGGTTAAACGCTTTCACTAGCCAAATGTGCAAGGAATCATGGGGCCGTAGTAGTTTTGTTAGATGCATGATAGATGTGAAGTCGGATGAGGTGCTTAGGGACAACCTTACTGCTGAGATACCGTTACTTGATAGGTCGGGTTCGACTATTGAGAAGATACGGGTTGAATATGAGTGGAAACCACCTCATTGTGACAAATGTATGATTTTTGGTCATACCCCTATTGAATGTCCTAAAGCTGTTAAACCTCCTGCTCAGCCTTCTAAGCGGGTTAATGATGCGTTCAAGATGGTTAATAACAAGAAGAAGGGTAAGCAAGGTGGGTCTACTATTCCGGGTCAAGGAGGGTTTACTAAACCTGTTGTGGGTAAGCAGTTTCAATATCAACCCAAAAAGACTTCTCATGAACCTAAGAAAGTGGAAGTCACTATGAAGAATGCTTATGTGGTAGCTAGTTCGAGTGGTACTAAGATCTCTACATCTAACAAGTTTGATGCTCTTTCTACGGATACGTCTGATTGTCCTTCTAATGACTCCTGCAAGGATGTGGATTCTGGTCGTACAATGGAAGTTAATGATGATAAGTCTCCTATGACAGGTAATGTATCACAAGAACCCCTAGTGAGTGATTTGAAAGAGATGGACACGGCTGTGGCTTCTAAAACTAGTGACTCTTGTATTCCGCCCGTCTCTTCTACTAAGAGAGTTAACCATTTTTCTAAAGTAGGAGAGATTGAGGTGTCTGATTCTGAAGATGAGGTTGTTGCTAACCCTTTTGATGAGTCTGCTAATATATTTGGTGGTGGCCAAGAGTTTGAAGATGGGTATGATGACTATGACTTTGATGACTATGCGAAACAGGTTCGTGATCTTCCAGGGAATTTGGATGCCTTTAATGCTATATATGGCACAAAGTTTCAAGGTCCTAGGAAGTAATTTACTGCGTTGTGTCATATGTTATCTTTTGAGTAGTGGTTTGGTTTCTTGTTTAGAAACTAGGAAGTATCTTGTTATGTAAGCTTTATGCCTATGTAACGGGCTGAGATATGAGACTTCACTCATATCCATTGTACTTAAACGTTTATTTGGTTAATATATTTACCAGGGTGCAGGATTACTCCCCTTTACCCAAAAAAAAAGTAGCAAGCCAAAGCTTGATCATATGCATTTTAACGTTGTGAATCAAAACCATTTTTATTTTCACTCCCAAGAATTTCAAATTAATGTCTTCCCTCTCTATCACCTTTCTATGCAAATCTCCTTTCTTTCAATAAAAGTTAGCAAATGTTACAAATCTTTTACAACAAGAAAATAAAAATATTCTTTCAATAAAAGTTAGCAAATATTACAAATCTTTTACAACAAGAAAATAAAAATAAAAATCAACTTGTGTACATATGAACTCTTGTTGGTAAATCTGTCAACAAACATTTAATATCACAAAGAACATATAATACACCAAATCAACTTAAATAATTAGTACATACCACTTTATATAAAGTAACATATGTTATTCTCATTTATCGATGTGGGATAAAGCTACAGCAACTATTCTTTAATAAAAAAAATGATACAAGCTAGTATATGCATTAAAGTAACATAGGATTATTCATATAATTTAATGCCATACGTGTTTAATAGTAATTACGAGTGTAGAAACCGCGATCAATGAGATTGGCTTCTAAGGACTTATTTTGTAGCGACACATAAACTTGTTTCAAGTTTGCCAAGTTGTGAAACTTTGCATTTAATGTTCGGACTTACTTTGCAACGATACTTAAACCTCGGGGACTGTTTTGCCAAGTTGTGAAACTTTGCATTTAATGTTTGACTTAGTTTGCAAATGACATCTAAACTCGAGGCCATTCTTGCCAGTTCTGAAACTGTGATAAATCTTTGGACACATGGCATGACATGTGTTCATTTTAGTTAATATAGATAACTTAGCTCTCAGCTACAACATGGAGATTTGAGATAGCGACAACATTTCCCTCCGTAATATCGTTGATCGCACGTTCAACTCACATTCGACCTTTTAATTAGAAGGCAAAGTTCAATATAGATCCAAAATTTCTTGTGATCCAATGAACCAATAATAGTCATTCATTTTTTATTATGATAAACTTTCACCCTTTTTAAAAATTAAATATCTCGCAAACCGTTAATCGTTACGCGATAAAAATTATACCATCGCGACGAATTAAATTATCTTTCTATAGATATGCACTACTATATATTTTTAACCATTTTTTTTCAAAATTTCGGTCAACAAAATCATATATGATTTATAAAATCATATATGATTCGATTTCTGAATCATATATGATTTTTGAGAATCATATATGATTCAAAAAACATATATGATTCATAAAAATCGAATCATACATGATTTTGAAAATCATATATGATTCGTAAAAATCATATATGATTTTTCGGACGGAATTTTGAAAAAAATGTTTGTCGAAAATATATAAAAGTGCATATCTATAGAAAGATAATTTAATTTCGTCGCGATAATGTATTTTATATTTTGAAAATTTACCGTTTGTAAGATATGTTGTTTTAAAAAAAAGGTGAAAAATAATTTTTTATTAATTTAGATAAAAGATGGAGGGCTATGATTGGTTCATTTGTTCTATGGCAAATATGGGTTCTATATTGATGTCAACTCTTAATTAGAAATGGAAAAAATTGTAACTTTCATATTTTACACGTTTATTGTTAGCGACAACCCTTATCTTGCGCACATATGCCTTTTAATATTGTGAATCAATAAATAATATGTTTTCACTCTCAAGAATTTCAAATTGATGCTGCACCTCTATATCACATTTCTTTGCAAATTTTTTTTCTTTTTTTTTTTTTGATAAAAACGAAAGAGAATATAAAAAGTTAGCAAATTACGAATCTTTTACAATAAAAAATGAGAAATGAAAATACAAAAAGTTAGCGATATGTAGAAATTATTAGTGAGACATATGAGCAGAGGCGGACCAATGTGTTTGGTAGGTGGTTCACGGGAACCACCTTAGGAATCGAGATCCTTTATGAGCTATATGTGATTTTTTTTAGGACTTACCTTAGGAAAATATAGGGAACCACCTTGAGATGAAATTGAGTTGTAAATAAGAGAATATAAAGTACGAATTTAAATAAGTTAGATGAAGTTGAAGAAGGTAATGAAAATAGTGGAAGAAGGAAGAGAGAAACTTGAGGAAGATGAGGTAAATATTGAACTTGTATTATATTTTCTTGAAAAAGAAAAGTTGGTACTTAGTTTTGACTTTTATACGTTCCCGATGTGAAGATAGAAAAGTTTGTGAATATTATGTGGGTATTGTTTATGTATACAACTAGTTTTCTTTGTTTCTTAAGGTATAATATTTTAAAAAGGTTTAAATAAACGTCGCTGGACCCGATCTAAGCCCAAAGTCAATAACAGAAGTGTGAGCCCAATTGATAATAATGGGCCTAGAAAGAGATCACGAGTGGATATTGATGACCCGTTCGATTTAGACCGATTCATAGGTCTTATTCACACTGGAAACATTAAGGATAAGGTTGTCTCGGTTCCTAGAGAGAATGGAACTCAGGAAGGGTCCTCCACTGGGATGGATCTTGATCTTAACCAAGTGGCGCATGGGGCTTCTCCTACTGAGGCTGAAGATATAGTAGATGAGGTCTCGGGTCCGAAGGGAGGGGTGGCAGTCGCTGGCAGTTCGAATGGTGAGGTTGAGGCTATGATCATGGTGGGGATAGCTGTTGGAGCAGAGCTCAATGATTGTGAATCTCTGGTTATGAAGTCAATTGATGGTGAAGGTAACAATGTGGTTAAATTATGAATTTGCTATCCTTAAATGTGAGAGGCATCGGAGGAGAAGAAAAGGTGCCTTGGGTTAGGGAGTTGAGGTGTCAAATGGGAGTTGACTTCCTGGCTATTCAGGAGTCAAAGGCGGAGGATTTGTCCAGGTTTGATTTTTCGAAGATGTGGGGAAATAAATCTTTTGGTGTGGAATTTGTTGGGTCTGTGGGGCAATCTGGGGGGTTGATTTTTTTGTGGGATTCTGGTGTCTTTGAGTTTAACTTGACGGTTAAGAATAGGAACTTTGTGAGAATGTCCGGTGTGTTGAAAGGGAGTGGAGATCGGATTAATTTTATAAATGTGTACGCGTCGCAAGGGGTTGTGGCGAAAAAGGAGCTATGGGGCTGATAGAAGGAGAGATCGGATCGGCCACAGGTTATTGGGTAGTTCTAGGGGATTTTAATGCTGTTCGATTCGCTGAAGAGCGCAAAGGTTCGGCTTTTAAACATACTTGCGCTAGCAATTTCAATGGGTTCACACATAGAACCGGGCTCTTGGAGTACGGTTTGAAAAGGAGTCAGTTTACTTGCATTCGAGATAACGGTAGAAAGCTGAGCAAGATTGATAGAGTTCTGGTATGTTCTGGGTACTTCAATAAGTGGCCAGAGGCGTGCCTTAGAGTTCTTCCTTCTCGTTTCTCGGATCACTGCCCATTGTATCTTTCTTCTAAGTCGAGTGGTTTTGGGGCTCGACCTTTTAGGGTGTTTAATTCATGGTTGAGGATGGACGGGTACGAGGAAGTGGTAAAGGAGGCGTTATTATCTGCTGATTTTGAGGGTCCCCCGGATACCAAATTATCTAAAAAGTTTGCTGTGCTTAGAGTTAAAATTAAAGAGTGGAAGAAGGAGATGGATGATAGAGAATATTTGGTGGAAAATTCAGCGTTGGATGATTTGGGTAAATTGGAAGAGGTTATGGGTGAGAGAAAGTTGAATGAGGAAGAAGAATGGATCTATGTGGAGAGCAAGAAGGTGTTGAAAGAGGCGGGGGTGAGAAAGGCGATGGATTTGAAACAAAAGTCGAGAGTTAGGTGGGCCATTGATGGCGACGAGAACTCGTCTTTCTTCCATGGGATTGTAAACGGCAGGAGAGCTTCTAACAACATACCGGGTCTAACGATTAATGGTGAATGGTGCTCGAAGCCTTCTTTGGTAAAGAAAAAAGTACATAATTTTTTTACAGGTTTCATGAGGAGCTGCCATGGAGACCAGCAGTGAGGTGTGAAGGTCTGAAGAGGTTGTCTGATGGGGATGCAAATAGTCTGGTGGAACCTTTCTCGGACATGGAAATTAAGGAGGCGGTTTTCAGTTGTGGTGATGACCGGGCTCCCGGTCCTGATGGTTTTAACATGAGATTCATTAAGCACTTTTGGAGTATTTTTGAAAATGACTTCAAAGATATCTTTGTCCACTTTTTTGATGGCAGCAGGATAAGCGTGGGCAGTGGGTCGTCGTTCATAACCCTTATTCCGAAGATGAAGGATCCGGTGGATCTTAATCATTATAGGCCGATTAATTTGGTAGGGGTAATAAGTAAGGTTATATCCAAAGTTTTGGCTAACAGGCTTAAGAAGGTTTTGGGGTCCGTTGTTTCAGACTCGCAGTCTGCCTTTTTGGGTGGTAACTTCATTTTGGACGGCCCTCTTATCGTGAACGAGGTGCTGTCTTGGTATAAAAAGTCTGACGTTAGAGCATTTATGCTCAAGTTGGACTTTGAAAAAGCCTATGACAATGTGAATTGGAGTTTTGTGATTGACACCATGAACCAAATGGGCTTTCCTTCTCGATGGTGTCAATGGGTGTATGGTGTCTTGGAGTCTGCCCGGTCTGCTATTTTAGTCAATGGAGCTCCTACGTTTGAATTCCAATGCAGGAAAGGGATGAGGCAAGGGGACCCGATATCCCCCTTTTTATTTATTATTGTGATGGAGGCTTTGTCTTGTATGCTCTCTAAGGCAAGTGAAGTTGGGTTGTTCAAAGGGATTGCTCTTCCGCGTGGAGGACCATCTATAACTCACTTGTTTTATGCGGACGATGCTATTATTTTTGGGGAGTGGTCTCAAGCTGGAATTAATAATGTGGTGCGTGTGCTAAAATGCTTTCACATCTGCTCTGGTCTCAAAATTAATCTCTCTAAATCAAATATGTTTAGAATTGGGGTGAATTTGGTGGAGGTAGAGGAGGAAGCGAGGTCGTTGGGATGCAAGGCAAGTGAAGTTCCCTTCAAGTATTTGGGCCTGGTGGTGGGGGCAAATAAGAATAGAATCTGTAACTGGAAACCTGTGTATGACGTTTTTGAGGCCCGTTTATCCAAGTGGAAGGCGTCTTGTCTTTCTATTGGGGGTAGAATTATCTTGATTAAATCGGTGCTGGAAAGTTTGCCTTGCTACTATTTTTCCATATATCGAGCACCTTGTAAGGTTATCAATGACCTTGAAGGAATGATGAGAAGATTTCTGTAGGGGGGATCGAGCGAAGTGTCTAAGATTCACTGGGTGTCGTGGGATCGGGTTGCTACTCCAAAAAAGGCGGGGGGCCTTGGTATATGTAAGTTAAATATTAGCAATACTGCCCTTCTCTCCAAATGGGGATGGAGGTTCAAAGCGGAGAAGTCTTGTCTGTGGAAAAAAGTGATTGAGGCTTTGCATAGTACTAGTAGGTGTTGGGATTTTATTCCAAATAACAAGGCTTTGGGCGGAGTTTGGAATAATATCGTGAAGGTGTTGTCCAGAACCGTTCTCGAATCTTCCTCTTAGGAGGTTCTTTAAAGGGGCAGTTGGGGATGGGGAAAATATAGCTTTTTGGCTGGATCCTTGGGTTTGCAACGCGCCCCTGAAAGACCTTTGTCCGAATCTGTTCTGTCTTGAAAAAGAAAAGAAGTGTAGGGTGAGGTGTCGAAAGCTTGTTGATGAGGTGGGTTCAGGAATGGTGGAGTTGTGGAAGTGGTCCAGAGCGCCTGTAACTGAGCAAGAGGTTGACGAGTTGGATTTCCTAAGAAGTGTTGTGGGATCGGTGGAAATGTCTGGTAGGAGGGATAAGTGGTGTTGGATTGGTGACAAGTCAGGGGATTTTAGCGTGAGTTCGGTTCGACGATTGATCTATAGTGATTATGACTTTAGCAGCATTTATGTTACTAAGTGGTGCAAATGGATCCCGGCGAAGTGTAATGTCTTTATTTGGCAAGCGGAGATGGCTAAGGTCCCTACTTCGGATGCTCTTAGAAGAAGGAATATGGTGGGAATTGAGGCTATCTACCCTCTTTGTGGTGAGGACAATGAGTCAGTGGAGCATTTGTTTACAGCTTGTGAGGTTGCCATGCGCGTCTGGAACAAAATCTGCAGCTGGACCCGTATCCATCATTTCTTCGCCTTTTCGTTCAGGGACTTAATTGAAGTCTATGAGCACGTGGGTTTGAGAGGTAAAGCGAAAAAGATCTTCCATGGTATTATCATCCTTACGTGTTGGGTCATTTGGAGAGCAAGAAACAAGGCTAAGTTTGAAGGCAAATCTGTGAAGATAGAAGAGATTATTAGTGAAGTGAAATCCATTGGCTTCCTTTGGGTTAGATCTAGAGCTAAGTTATCTAATTTGTCTTGGGCTAATTGGTGTAAATATGTTATAGTGTAGTCGGTTGTTGTAGTTTGCCTCCCGGTCTTTGGGTTGGCTGTTTGTTTATGAAGTTTACTTTTAAAAAAAAAAAAAAAAAAAAAAAAAAAAACTCTTGACATTGGAATGAAAGTTGTACGGGGTACATTTTAAAAATATGGCTAACTATGAGTTATTTTTAAAAGAATGCAACTTTATAACACTATTTGGTTTTACTGGATAAAAACTATAGTGTATCTATAAAGAAGCTTTTAAATATTTGATGTTGCATGTTAAATGTGCAAAACCGACCCGGCCCGTAAGTACATCCATTTTATTGACTCAACTCAAATTTTTTTTGTCTTTTCAACTAAAATGGGTAACCACCTTGGTTTCCTTCCTAAGTCCGCCAATATGAGCTCAATAAATATGTTATCGAAGCTATATTATCCCACGAGTAACATAACAGACAAAACTCAAGTTGAATAAATAGTGCATACCTCAAAATAAAGCAACACATTGTCTTCTCAATTTTCAATGTGGGATAAAAGTTAGTTATTCTTCTGTATCCGTTGTTGTAAGGCGAATAAGAAAAAAATTATCATAGATGATCTAGCATATGAAGATGACATAATATAGTCAATAGAATGATTCATATAAATTGCCACAGAAAAATGATTCGTATACAACAAAATTTATTGAAAGTTTTTTGTGTATAATAACGCAATCCCAGTTTACCATTGTTGTCCTGTTTTAGTCCTTGTATTTTAGTGTACATCGGAACTAGAAGATGGCTTCGTGTAATGTTTGGGTCATTTTGAAAAGATTGAAAAAATAAAGTGTTTGTTTGAATAATTTGTGGCGGCCAATATCCGTGACCGAACAAGAAATAGTAGAGATGGTATTATTTTCAGTAGTGAATGAGGCAGGTCGTTGGTTTATACAAGACATAGTGGTCTTTTTGCATTTAGCACAAAAGCAATGACATGTTTGCTATGTAATTTAGAAAATAACTTTCAAGCAGCTTGTTCAAGTCTCGGCAGACTCAGTTGGAAGTAAACACCTATATACAAGTCTCAAAACTTAGAATTATACAAAATTTTATAATCCTCATGAGGCCAAGGGAAAAAAATAATCATTTTCCCTCCCAAGAATTTCTATTCGATTCCTTACCTCTCTATCTTATTTCTTTGCAAAATTTTCTCTCTTTTGATAAAACTGAAAGAGAATATAAAAAGTTAGCAAATTACTGTACAAATCTTTTGCAAAGAAAAAGCTAGAGACGAAAAAACCAAAATAAATACAAAAAGTTAGGATTGGGTACAAATTCATCGTGGCTATAAATGCATATTGATACAGTGTATCATCTAAGCATAATATTCCACGAGGAAGATAATACACGAAACTCAACTTGAATAACTAGTGCATAGCTCACAATATAAAGTAGCACATTTTCTTCTCAATTATCGATGTGGGATACGCATTAACCGTTGTTGTAAGGCAAATACAACCAAATTTATAAAAGATGGTCTAGCACATGAAGATGCCATAATATAGTCCAGAGAATGATTCATTTAAATTGCCAAAGAATGATTTACATACTACGAAATTTATTGAAAGTTGTTTGTGTATAATAACGCAATCCCAGTTTACTATTGTTGTCCCGTTTTAGTCCTTGTATTTTAGTGTACATCGGAACTAAAAGATGGCTTCGTGTAATGTTTGGGTCATTTTGAAAAGACTGAAAATAATGTGTTTGTTTGAATAATTTGTGGCAGCCAATATCCGTTTTTTTTAACGGCGATTTTATTAAAGAAAACTAGCAAAGAGCTAGATTACACAGTAATCAAGTACGGGTTTTTAGGCCACTCGGTCCAACTGAATGAGGCTTTACTTCTAAATTTACACCAATAAAAGGAATTAGAGACAACATTATCAAAAATGAACGCCTTCGGAGGAACTTTATCAAAAATGGCAGCCAATATCCGTTACCGACCAAGAAATAGTAGAGATGGTATTATTTCCAGTAGTGAATGAGGCAGTTCGTGTTCTAGAGGAAGGAATTGTTGTTCGAGCATCAACCTTGACATTGCATATGTTCTTAGGATGAGTTTCCGTTCACATCGGGACACACCCATATTAGCGCCCGGCTTTTTCACTTGCCCATTATTATCAGCTATCATTGGTTTTTTAACACATATAGTGGTCCTTTTACATTTTGCACAAAAGCATTGACATGTTTGCTAAGTAAATCTATGGTGTACAGTATCTTGTCTGCATATATGCATTCATACAATTTGCCAAACGTTCAAAAATTAGAAAATAACTTTCAAGCGTCTTGTTCAATAACTTAATTGTTCTTCCGTTTTGGTGACATCATCATCTAGGCAGACTCGGTTGGAAGTAAACCCCAATAAACAAGAAAACACCTCCTGATCGCAAGGTCTTTTAACAAGCTTGTAGTTTTTGAGGCAGCAAAAGTTCATCTTAATCTGTTCTTTTCACAGCATGCAAACTCAAAGGTAACATACTCGATAAAATGTATATATATTTTTATTAGAAAGGTAACATTTATAAAAACCACACAAAAGAACAAAAATACAATACAATATAAGGCATACCCCTTACCTTGCTTACATATGCCTTTTAAAGAACTTTGAGTGTGTCATTGGTCAAGGTTTAATGGGTCTAGGATAGAGTGACAATCCTTATTAACATCGTGAGTCAAAAAAATAATTACTTTCTCCCCCAAGAATTTCAAATCGATTCCTTACCTCTCTATCTTATTTCTTTGCAAAATTTTCTTTCTTTTAATAAAAACAAAAGAGAATATAAAAAGGTAGCAAATTACAAATCTTTAACAATGAAAAAGTGAGAGACGAAAAAACCAAAATAAATACAAAAAGTTAGCAATGTGTACAAATCCATCATGAAAGAGATTACACGAGGAACATAATACACCAAACTCGTCTTCAATAATAAGTGCATACCTCACAATATAAAGTAACATATTTTCCTCTCATTTGTCAATGTGGGATAAAAGCTAACTCTTTTTCTTTACAGTAATACAAAGTGATAAGACAAATTACAAGACATGTTATATGTTTGAGTCTCAGAATTCACTTCCAACAAAAATTGATGATGCTACATAATTTTATTTTATGTAAGATTTTATTAAAAATGATGTGAGTTCAATAAGATTTCTATGTTTCTAGTTTTAGTGGTTCGTATTATATATCTTTGATCGTTTTGTTTAGTTATTACAAAAGTTTTTGCATAGGGCCTCTATAAGCTCAGCTAGAGCATGCATTCGGGATAGTGACAACCTTTCTCCTCCGTAGTATATACGTTGTTCTCAAGGCATATATACATTGGTTGCGCATTTAACTCACTTGTATTCGCCCTTTTAGTTGAAACGGACGAAATGGTAACTTTCATATGCTACATACTTACATGCTTATGGTTAGTTTCTTGTTATCTTGTGAAAACGGGTTAATTTTTTACACCATCCTCATGTTTCAGGTAAAAACAATGGAATCGGGTAATACATTTATGAAAAAGGTAGCAAGCCAAAGCCTGCTCGTCTAGTTCTACCAATTATAGAGGAGTCAAGAAAGCTAGCAAATCTCATGCCACAAGGGAAGGTAACACTTCACTATAGATATAAATTGAAAGTTGTTTGTGTAGAATAACACAATCCCAGTTTACTATTGTTGTGCCGTTTTAGTCATGGTATTTTAGTGTACATCGGAACTAAAACATGGCTTCGTGTAATGTTTGGGTCTTTTTGAAAAGACCGAAAATAATGTGTTTGTTTGAATAATTTGTGGCAACCAATATCCGTGACCGAACAAGAAATAGTAGATTGTATTATTTCCAGTAGTGAATGAGGCAGGTCGTGTGCTAGAGGAAGGAATTGTTGTTCGGGCATTGACCTTGACGTTGCATCTGTTCTTGGGATGAGTTTCCCTTCATATCAGTACACACCCATATTAGCGCCTAGCCTTTTCACCTACCCGTTATTAACATCTATCATTCGTTTTTTACAACACATAGTGGTCTTTTTGCATTTAGCACAAAAGCAATGACATGTTTGCTAAGTAGATTAGAAAATAACCTTCAAGCATCTTGTTCAAGTATCGGCAGACTCAGTTGGAAGTAAACACCTATATACAAGTCTCAAAAAATGGTCTGGAAAATATGGAAACTTAGAATTATACAAAATTTATATTCCTTATGAGGCCAAGGTTTTTAACAAGCTTGTAGTTTCCAAGGCAGCCAAAGGTCATCTTAATATTATTTTTTCACAGCGTGCAACATCAAAGGTAACATACTCGATAAAATGTATATATCTTGCTCAACTTAGTTTTCATCACTCACAGGTGCCTAACCTTATCTTGCTCAACTTATTTTCTCTCCCAAGAATTTCAAATCGATTCCTTATCTCTCTATCTTATTTCTTTGCAAAATCTTATTTCTTTATTTCTTTTGATGTAAGCGAAAGAGAAAATAAAAGTTAGCAAATTACAAATCTTTTACAATGAAAAACCGAGTGACGAAAAAACCAAAATGAATATAAAAAGTTAGTAATGTGTACAAATTACTCGTGAGAACCAACACATGACAATAACGCATATCATTAAACTCAACTTGAATAGTTGGTGCATACCTCACAATATAAAGTAACACGTTTTCTTCTCAATTATCGATGTGAGATAAATGCTAACTCTTCTTCTTTACACTAATACAAAGTGATAAGAGCTAGTATATGCTTTAACCGTTGTTGTAAGACGAATGCAACCAAATTTATTAAATATGGTCTAGCACATGAAGACGTCATTATATAAACTAATGTTATTCATGTTTAATAGTTATATGTAAAATATTGAATTTGTTTTCAGTAACAACATATAATTTGATAGATCAATCTCTTTCTTCGATTGTGGCACAATTGTATGTGAGGGTGTGCAAAGTGTGCTATTGTACAAAGTCTCATATCTTTAGGTGCCTTAAAAACTTACACCATGTTATATGTTTGAGTGTCAAGATTCACTTCCAACAAAAACCGTTGATGCTATATAATTTAATTTATGTAAAATTTTATTTAAAATGAAGTTAGATCATTACGATTTCTATGTTTCGAGTTTTAATGGTTGATATTATATATCTTTGGAGATTATATATCTTTGAATGTTGTGTTTAGTTATTATATAAGCTATTGCATAGGGCCTCTATTAGCTCAGCTACAACATGGATTCAAGATTGTGACAACCCTTAATTATCCTGCGTAATATAAACATTGATAGCACATTCACCTCACCTGTATTTGACATTTTAATTAGGAGAGGACGAAATGGTAACATTCATTTATTACATGCTTATTGTTAAGTTTCTTGTTATCTTTTGGAAACGGATCCATTTCTTACACCACCCTCATGTTTTAGGTAATAACAATGGAAAAGGTAGCAAGCCAAAGCTTATAGGGGAGTCAAGAAAGCTAGCAAATCTCATGCCACAAGGGAAGGTAACACTTCCCTATAGATATAAATTGAAAGTTGTTTGTGTAGAATAACGCAATCCGAGTTTACCATTGTTGTCCCGTTTTAGTCCTTGTTTTTTTTAGTGTACATCGGAACTAAAAGATGGCTTCGTGTAATGTTTGGAACATTTTGAAAAGACTAAAAATAATTTGTTTGTTTGAATAATATGTGGCAGCCAATATCCGTGACTGGCCAAGAAATGGTAAAGATGCTATTATTTCCGGTTGTGAATGAGGCAGGTCGTGTTCTAGAGAAAGGATTTGTTGTTCGAGCATTTGACCTTTACATTGCAACTGTTCTTGGGATGAGTTTCCCTTCACATCCATACACACCCATATTAGCGCCAAGCTTTTTTACTTACCCGTTACTAACATCGATCTATCATTCGTTTTTTACAACACATAGTGGTCTTTTTACATTTTGCACAAAAGCAATGACATGTTTGCTAAGTAGATCTATGGGGTACTGTAGCTCGATCTTCTGCCTATACATTATACAATTTGCCAAAAACCGTTCAAAATTTAGAAAATAACTTGCAAGCATCTTGTTCAATAACTTAGTAGTTCTTCCGTTTAGGTGGCATCATCATCTTAATGTGTTCTTTTCACACCATGCAAACTCAAAGGTAACATACTCGATAAAATGTATATATATTTTTTAGAAAGGAAACATTTATAAAAACCACACAAAGAACAAAAATACAATACAATACAATAGAAGGCATACCCCTTACCTTGCTTACATATGCCTTTTAAAGAACTTTGAGTGTGTCATTGGTCAAGGTTTAATGGGTCTAGGATAGTGACAATCCTTATTAACATGGTGAGTCAAAAAAATAACTATTTTCTCTCCCAAGAATTTCAAATCGATTCCTTACCTCTCCTTTGCAAAATTTTCTTTCTTTTAATAAAAAGAAAAGAGAATATAAAAAGTTAGCAAATTACAAATCTTTTACAATGAAAAAGCGAGAGACGAAATAACCAAAATAAATACAAAAAGTTTGCATTTTGTACAAATTCATCGTGGCGAGAAAGGCTTGAAGATACTACGTATCTTCTAAGCATCATATTCCACGAGGAACATAATACACCAAACTCAACTTGAATAACTAGTGCATTCCTCAAGATATAAAGCTAACTCTTTTTCTTTACCGTAACAGAAAGTGGTACAAGCTAGTATATGCTTTAACCGTTGTTGTAAGATGAATGCAACCAAATTTATTAAATATGGTCTAGCACATGAAG
The DNA here is from genome assembly GCA_022545495.1 of Chrysanthemum lavandulifolium. Classification (NCBI taxonomy): domain Eukaryota; kingdom Viridiplantae; phylum Streptophyta; class Magnoliopsida; order Asterales; family Asteraceae; genus Chrysanthemum; species Chrysanthemum lavandulifolium. The sequence goes on from CM040238.1 coordinate 264,808,473, forward strand.
ACACCATAATATAAACTAATGTCATACGACCTCCGTCCCATAATAATTGTCCACTTTCACTTTTTTAAGTCTTTTTTACTCAACTTTGACCATAAATATTTTTATTTCTGTAATATAATAAATGTATGAATAGATTTAGTTTTAAATGTATTTTCATTTGATATAATTTTCATCAAGTATTATATAACACAAATAAATATATTAATGGTCAAAGTTGAACAAGAAATACTCAAAAAAGTCAAAGTCGACAATTATTATAGGACGGAGGGAGTACATGTTTAATAGTTATATATAAAATATAATATTTGTTTTCAGTAACAACGTGTAATTTGATAGTTCAATTTCTTTCTTCGATTGTGCCCAACTGTATATGATCGTGTGCAAAGTGTGCTATTGTAAAGAGTCTCATATCTTCACGAGCCTCAAAACTTACACCACGTTGTAGATTTGATTCTCAAAATTAACTTTCAACAAGAATTGTTGATGTTGTACAATTTTATTTATGTAAAATTCTAATAAAAATGAAGTACCTTAGATCATTAAAATACTATTTTTTGAGTTTTAATGGTTGTTATTATATATATTTGATCGTTGTGTTTAGTTATTACACAAGCTATTGCATCGGCCTTGTGTAAACTAAACTACGACATGGATTTGGGATAGCAACAACCCTTATTCAGCGTAATATATACGTTGACCGTACGTTCAACTCACATATATTTTACCTTGTAATTAGAAATGGACGAAATGGTAATTACTCTCATATTGCTTATTGTTAGTTTCTTGTTATACTTTGAAAACGAATATGTTTAATACAAGGGAAAAATGTATTAAATTTATGAAAAAAGTAGCGAACCAAAGCCCAATCATACGGTGCTACCAATTATAGAGGAGTCAACAAAGCTCACTAATCTCACTCCACAAGGGAAGATAACACTTCACTATAGATATAAACTGAAAGTTGTTTGTGTAGAATAACGCAATCCCAATTTACTGTCGTTGTTCCGTTTAGTCTTTGTATTTTAATGTACATCAGAACAAAAAGATGGCTTCGTGTATATATCTTATACGTTGTCTAATAATATTCCTCATGCTTAACTTAGTTTCGTCACTATCAGGAACCTAATGTTACTGATATTGGACCGAAGCTGAGGGCTGTAAAGGGAGTTGCTGTCATTGGTGGAGATTTAATGGGCTATGGGGTAGCGACAGTCCATATCAGGCGTACATATGCCGTTAACGTTACGTTGTGAATCAAACCATTTCTATTTTCACTCCCAAGAATTTCAACCGAGTGTCTTCCCTCTTTGTCACCTTTCTCTGCAAATCTTTTTTCTTATAATAAAAGTGAAAGAGAAGATAAAAAGTTAGCAAATGTTTCAAATCTTTTACAACAAAAAAAAATGAAAATAAAATAAAAAGTCAAGTTGGAGTACAAATTATTCAGGGCACCAAGTGCATGCCGATAAACTTACCGGCAAGCATTTCATACCATGAGGAACATAATACACCAAACACACTTTAATTGTTAGTATGTACCTCACTATATAAAGTAACATATTTTCTCCTCATTTACCGATGTGGGATAAAAGCTACAGCAACGATTCTTCTATAATAAAAAAATGATACAAGCTAGTATATGCATTAATCGTTGTTGTAAGGCGAATACAACCAAATTTACAAAAGATGCTCTAGCACATGAAGATGCCATAAAATAATCCATTGAATGATTCATATAAATTAATGGCATACATGTATAATTGTTATATGTAAAATACTATCTTTGTTTTCAATAACAACATATAATTCGATAGTTCAAGCTCTTTATTCGTTTGTGCCACAACCATAATGTACAGAGCCTTATATCTTTAGGGGCCTCAAAACTTACACCACATTTTATATTTGACTTTTTAATTTACTTCCAACAAAAATTGTTGATGCTATATAATTTTATCAATGTAAAATTTATTAAATATGAAGTTAGATCATGAGCTGTTGCTAGGGCCTCTATTAGCTCAGCTAGAGCATGCATTTGGGATAGTGACGCCTTATATATCGTGCATAATATATACGTTAACCACACATTCAACTTACATGTATTTGAAAACGGATCGATATTTAACACCACCCTCATTTTTTAGGTGAAAACAGTAGAAAAGGGTATTGCATCTATGAAAAATGTAGCAAGCCAAAGCCTGATCAATGATGCTACCAATTATAGAGGAGTCAAGAAAGCTAGCAAATATCATGCCACAAGGGAAGGTAGCACTTCAAATTTGGTCAATTTTGTTTTCAGTTAATAGAATCCAGTAGTTAAAGTTAAGATTTGTTGAAATTTTGTATCTGTATTGATTATAGAGATTGGAGACGGACCAAGTGATACTAATTTTTTGAGTTTCAAGTATTACATTCAAACTGCGTATCCTAAAACCTACTAATGTGCTGTAATGTTTATCTAGGTCTCTCCTCATATGTAATGGTAATCTATTGGTGCTAAACAACTACTCATACATACAGGATAAGGTTTCTTGTGTAACATAAGCCGAACAATGATAATATCTGAAGATGGAAAAGAGCGAAACCTTGGTCCTATCCCTTGACAGAACAGACAAAATTGGTTCCCAATCTGAAGCACAACAGATAATTAATTGAGGTCGTGAGACAGAAGTGTATAGAAAATGGGCCACTCCACCAAGCATGTCTTGATATAGTTGAAGAAGGCATTGTAGACGGAGGACATCTTGGTGTTGGGAAGGTATGGCAAAATGGGCGGGTTAGGTAACGGGTCATAGAAGGATATATTATTTTGTACTCTACTTGCTAACACTGACCGGGTTGGCTGAAAGGCACTTGTTGCCATTTTTTTGTATTTATAAGTAGTATCTAAAAGATATTTACAAAATTTATATCATTTCAAATGGTCGAGTAAATGCGGTGCACTCAAGAGACACTTGAGACGCCTTTCATCCCGTTTCCTTATAAAATTGTTGTTTTTATTTTACCTCTTTTGACCCGTTAAAGGTAAAATCTTCATAGATAAGTGATTTGGTATAACATCAGAATTGTACAAAAGTTATATTCCAAGGCAGCAAAAGGTCATCATCATGTGTTCTTTTCACAGCATGCAACCTCAAAGGTAACATAGTCGATTAAATGTATATATCTTATATGCTCAATTTAGTTTGCGTCACTAACATGTGCCTCATGTTACTGATATTGGACTGAAGCCGAGTGCTATAAAGAATGGTGTTGTCATTGGTGAAGGTTATATGGGCTCTGGGATAGCGACAACCCTTATCCAGTGTAAATATGCCTTTTGACATTGTTAATCAAACACTTATTTTAATTTCACTCCGAAGAATTTCAAATCAATGTCTTCCCTCTTCTATCACCTTTGTTTACAAAATCTTCTTTCTTTTGATAAAAGTGAAAGAGAATATAAACTTTAGCAAATGTTACAAATCTTTTATAAGGAAAAGTGACAGACGAAAAAACAAAAATGAATATAAAAAGTTAGCAAATGTTACAATTGTTCTACAAAGAAAAGTGAGAGATTGAAAAACAAAAATGAATATAAAAAGTTAACGAAGTACACAAATTTTCGACGGATTACCGGTTGCATATGATACAAGTGTCATATGCACATAATATTCCACGAAGAACATGATACACCAATATCAACTTAAATTACTAGCACATACCTCACTATATAAAGTAACATATTTTCTTCTCATTTATCGATGTGGGATAAAAGCCGACTCTTCTTCTTTGATAAAAAAATGATACATGCTAACCATTGTTGTAAGGCGAATACAACCAAATTTATTAAAGATGGTCCATCACATGAAGATGCCATAATATAGTCCATAGAATGGTTCATATAAATCAATGTCATACATGTTTAATAGTTATAGGTAAAATACTTTGTTTTCAATAACAGTTCCGGTCACACAAACAAATTAAGTGGTGGCGCAATAATACGTCAAAGCAGTGAACTTAGGGAATAACCTATAATTGTAAGATCACCGCATGTCAAAACTACTCATGACCTTCAACAAACCGACACTTACTAAGACGGGAAAAAATGATCTCGACCACATAACCAACAAATACGACCCCAACTGATTACTTTGGCAAAATCCACAACCCAATATGAAACCACAAGACCCGCATGAACAACAAACGATCTGAACTGCATCGAATCACAAATCGAGCCGACCAATATGATGTAACACGAGACTACCTGACCTGAACAACATCAACAAGATCACAACTCGATCTAAAATACATAACCCAAAATGAACTAACAACCGATGTGTGCCAGCTCGACCCACAACTTTAGAACCACAACCCCGCAACACTCAAACCTCGTCCCACAACACTTGTTGAAACGACCTTACCCACATATGAACGGCATAACACTTGAAACCACGACCTTAACACAACTGCATATTGAACCACGACCGACAACACTTGTACCTCGACCCACACAGCTTTCTGCAACAGCCATTCACCGCAAAGTCAAGCAAGACCAATAGCACTTGACACCAAACACTCACTGGACAAAAAACACGACCCTCCTACGATACAAAATATCTTATGAAAGATATCAGTTTATCAATTACTTCTTATAACCTAGCTGTTGAGACTAAACTCCCATTGCATACGAATGTTATTTCTGGTTGTTACATGTAAAGATTTTGTAAGTAACAAAAACATGCCAAACACTCATATCTGATTAGTAACTTTTGTAAGATAATAAAGGCCTATTGGCCTGGCCCACTTGTTTAGGCCTGTTTAGCTTTTAGGGTTTAGGTCTGTCTTTTCTATTTAATCTCTTTGTATTGTAACATTATAGTTGAAACTGATAATACAATGTTTTCAGTATTCCCTTGATTTCTACATGGTATCAAGAGCTAGGTCAAAGATAAAGATAAGGAAGAAGAAAAAAAAAAGTTTGTTTGTAGGTTAAACCCTACATCATTGCCGTCATCTAGATTTGTTTGTTTCGTTCTAGGTTAATTACTTGGTGAATTAGTAATTTGTTCTGCTGTGTATTATCCATCATTGGACACCTGTTGCCACCTAAGTAAGTACATATATCATGTTTGAATTCATGTAAGTTATTTGAAGATGGTGCGTATTTTGACAAGATAATATTGAATAATGGAATATTTGGAATTAATGCGCATGTGGTTGATATATGTTTTTCGATGGTGGCACGTCTGGTTTATTCGAATAACATAGAATAAATGTTTTTGTTTCGTGATTAGGGTTTGACGACGACGATTTGGTTATCGGTATTTGTAATTAGTATTGGTATTTGTATCGGTTTTGAATCGGAATTTTTGGCAAAATATGGTTTTGCATTGGTGTTGGTGACGGTGATGCAATAATTTTAACTAATCCGACTGGGAGTTGAGTAGTTATGTGTTGCATCTCGCCTTGTTTCACTTTGATTTGCCTGGTTATGCAATTGGTTACACGTGGTTCTGAACTGGTTCAGCTTGGTTTTGTCTGAATATGAATGCATCGATTATCGTGTGGTTACGCATCCGGTTCCGCTTTGGTTTTGTTCGAGTCGAATATGAACTCGCTCGATTACACGTGGTTCCGCATCCGTTCCGCCTAGTTTTGTCTGAATCATGCATGCAGATCGCCTCGCATGCGCATCAACCCGCTTGAATCGCTCGCTGCTGCATGCGCATCGTCCGCTTTGAATTTGCTCTATCTGCATTTGTGTGCATGAATCTTCTCTTCGTCTACCTCTGTTCGAATCTTTCTGCCTACCTTTTTCGTTGCTTTTTAGTTTATTTTCTGTTTATCAAACTCTCAAGAGTTTGAGAGGGGATGTTAGATAATAAAGGCCTATTGGCCTGACCCACTTGTTTAGGTCTGTTTAGCTTTTTGGGTTTAGGTCTGTCTTTTCTATTTAATGTCTTTGTATTGTAACATTATAGTTGAAACAGATAATATAATATGATTAGTAACTTTAAGATATTTGTGACTATTTACGCATTATTGGTGGAATAATTGACAGGCATAATACACATATCAAGTCGGCATTACCTCATTATATAAAGTAAACTTTATAAAGTAACAAATTTTAATTATCGATGTGGGATCAGAGCTAACTCTTCTTCTTTAATAAAATAAGTGATACAAGCTTGTATATGCTTTATCCTTGTTGTAAGGCAAATACAACCAAACTTATCAAAGATGATCTAGCACATGAAGATGCCATCATATAGGTCCATAGAATATCTTATATAAATTAATGTCATACATGTTTAATGTAGCTATATGTAAAAAATCAGTATTAGTTTTCAATAACAACATATAATTTGATACTTCAAGTTCTTTCTTTGATTGTGGCACAATTGTATACGATGGTGTACTACTGTTCATAGCCTCATATCTAATATCTTAAGGGGCCCCAAAACTTACACCACGACAAAAATTATTTTATGCAAGACTTACACCAAGAACATCGCCAAATACATCGGTCTAATACGAAGACTTACACAAAGAAACTAAGAATGCTTTATTGCTTTATTCAAATTTGGACAATTTGTTTTCGGTTATAGAATCCAGTAGTTAAAGTTCCAAAATTTGTTGAGATTTTTTAAGTGTAAAGTTTGCTTATTGATATTTTGGAGACTGACCAACTAACACCGATTTTTCGAGTTTCAAATATCACTTTCAAACTGCGTATCCGAACACCTACTAATGTACTGTAATGTTCATTTAGTTCTCCCCTCATACTTCTAGGATAAGGTTTCTTGTGTGACATAAGCGGAACAATGACACTATCTGAAGATGGAAAAGAGCTACGTCTAATCGATGCCACTGTACCTAGGGAAGACTTTCTTAAAGTCTCTAGGTAATGGGTATTAGACATTGTTGAAAAGCGTAAACCATGGGTCCAGTCCCTTGACAGAACAGACAAGATTGGTTTCCGATCTGAAGCACAAGCATCTGATGTAGTTGAAGAAGGCATTGTGCACGGAGGACATCTTAGTGTTGGAAAGGTATGGCAAAATGGGCGGGTTGGGTTATGGGTCATATAAGGATAATGCTAACACGGGCCGGGTAGGCTGAAAGGCACTTCTTGCCATTTTTTGTATTTGTATGTAGTAACTAAAAAGTGAGAGCGGAAAACAAAATGAATATAAAAAGTTAACAAGGTGTATAAACTTGTCGGAATCATTACACATGTTGGACGCGTGTATCATGCTGACATAACATTCGACGAAGACCATAATACACCAAATTCATCTTATGTAAATTGTACATACCTCACTATATATAAAGTAACATATTTTCTTCTCATTTATCGATGTGGGATAAAAGCTAACTCTTCTTCTTTGATAAAAAAGTGATACAAGCTAGTATATGCATTAATTTAAACAAGTTATACATACCTCACTAAAACCTTCGCCGTCACCTCAAATCAAACAGTTTCGGTCACACAAACAAATCATGTGGTGGCGCGATAATACGTAAAAGAAGTTAATTTAGGGAACTCATATCATTGCAAGACCATCACATGTCATAACTACTCATGACCTTCAATGAACCGACCATTACTAAGACGGCAAAAAAAGATCTCGACCACATAACCAACAAATACGACCCCATCTGAGTACATCGGCACAATCCACAACTCAATATGAAACCACAAGACCAGCATTAACAACAAACCAATCTGAACCGCATCGAACCATAAATCGAGCTAACCCATATGACGTAACACGAAACTACCTAACTTAAACAACATCAACATTACCAGAACCTGATCTAAACTACATAACCCAGCACGAAGTACAAACCCGATCTATGCCAGCTCAACCCACAACCTTACAATTACGACCCGCAACACTCGAACTTCGACTCACAACACTTGTTGAAACGTTACCCACATATGAACGGCATATATAACACTTGCAACCACGCCTTATCAACCGCATATTGAACCACGACCTACAACACTTGGACCTCGACCCTTGCAGCTTTCTGCAACATCCATTCCCCGCGACGTCAAGCAAGACCCATAACACTTGCCACTAAATACTCCTGGACAACAAACACGGCCCTCCTATGATGCAAAATAACTTAGGAAAGAAGAGGTGAAAAGATGTATAAACATAGGGGTATGTATGGCGGAATGGATAGGACTTTGGTGTTACGGTTTTTGTTTGAGACGATATTTTAACGTAATTACAAATTGATACTTCTTATAACCTGGCTGCCGAGACTAAAATCCCATTGCATACGAATGTTCTTTCTGGTTGTTACATGTATAGATTTTGTAAGTAACCAAAACATGTAAAACACGCTTGAATTATTGACTATATGATCTAAAATACTGACAAAGTGTACAAATTATTCCAGAAATACTAATAATAGGGTGAGGCACTATCACACCATCATAATATTTCACGAAGAACATGATACACAAAACTTGTTGGGATTTTAGAACTCAGTTAACCATTAACCTCTATGAGTACGCAGCGGATAAGGATGTAGTATTTGCAATTAGGTTAAGCACGTAATTAATAAACAATTATTTAATAAAAGGGATAAAAGAAACGTAACCTTGCTTGGCAATTGATCTTTAGTAACGGACAATAAAACTAATACGAAACTAAGCACCTAAAATAGATGCCTCAATGAGTATCACACACAAACTCGATAATGTATACGTTCGATTAATGGCTAGTCGAGAACGTAATTAAAACCCAATCAACAAGTGACAAAATACTTGAATAATTCGAATAAGAATACCACCAAGAAAAACAGCTTGCTATCTTTATTCGAGAACAACAAACAGTTGAGAAATTGTTTTCAACATACACCCGATATCGGACAACAAACGTCCGATATCCTTCTGCTTGTTGTCCGAGAAGTGAAACAAACAGAAAAACCCAATCTTGATCTTGCTGCTATGTCGACCAGGAAACACAAGACCAAGAACTTTCCAATTTATCAACATCTAAACACTTGATTCGAAACAAGTTTAGGATTGACCAAAACTAACAAAACCATAATAGACTTATGAAAAAGTCAACTGGAATTAATGGAACAAGAAGGCTTTTAATTGGTTTAGGTTTTAGGGATAGTAAATAATTCGTCCCATGCAAGAGATGAAGGTGTTTGTTTATATACAAAACAAACCGACATATACATGGGTCTAATTCTTGGTCAACAAGCTTCAGCCCATGTTCTCATCTTTCTTCCTCGCTGTTGTTTGGAGGAATTCTAGGCCCATGGCACAACCAAACCGACCCATTCAATAAGCCTTAAAGCCCATGGGTCGTTAACAGTGATCGGGTGAAGATTCATGCATAACGGGTATGAATATTCAAGTATATATCGTTCGACACATATACTCGTGTTTATCGTGTGTGCCCCCATCGACTCACATACCTCTAGTCGTTTACGTGTGTTTATAACTCCTACAAACCAACAGCTCCCACTTGGGAGTTGGTGTGTCGAATGGCACACAAAAATAACGACGGAAACGCCTAGCAAACGCTCTCATTCGCTTTTTAACTAAAAGTGTCCGAGAGAATAATTTCGTAAAAGTTTCTCTGTAGCATGGTCATTCAATGTCTTGCTCTAATCATCCTTTGTTGTAGATACCGTTAAACCATGGATAATGGATCTCAAATCATTTCATATAGTTTAACCATTTAGAATCTCGTTATAGATTTTAATTCAGATATACCAAATGTAATCAAAAATCATCTTGCATTACCCTTTGGGTTTGGCCAAACAATTATCTGATTAAATCTGGAGAGGCGCCATGGTATCTTTCTGCACATATCAAGTGGAGTAACAAATCCTTTATTGACTACAAGTGTTGTGGATGCTGCTTCACATCACTCCGAAATATAGCTTTTATAACTACCTTGTTCAGATAGCGTTTTACATATACTTACAAAAAATGAAATCCACACATAACAGAACTTGCTTGCATCTCAAGTTTAAGGACAAAGATAACAAACCATTTTCAATATTTTACTTATGAAAATGATCCAAAAGTAAATGTTTGAAAGTTGGAGAATCCAATATGCATCTCTAGTGAATACATATGAGTTTGGCGGGAACAATCCACATTCTCGTTAGAATATAACAAACACTCACATTTGCCTTACATAACAATATTCCCATATTGTTAACCGACAATGGACATATTTAGAATAATAAAATTATTCAAGGATTAAACATGCAAATATAGGATAACAATTATTATATGAATGAATAACAAATACCAACTATCTTTATTCATCATAAAGTAAAAATTGCCTTTCAATCCCAATTATCCAAATACTAAAACAGATATGCATGAAACTCATTTAGTAAGTTGAACCCTGATGTTTCCAACATTCTCAACCTTTCTTTAAAAGAAAAACTAAATAGTCATCTGAGTAAACTTCCCGAATGCTTGTTTCAAATTTCACATATAGTGAGTGATTTGAAATATAAGATGAGTGTCTAATCTCATATGCTCATACTATTGCAAGAGTTATAGTATGGAGATGTCGTCTTACCTTGCATGACGTATTAGAAATCAACGACATACTGACAGTCATCTATACAGTTTCAAAAAGTTTAAAGTATTCTCATTCATTGATGTGTAATGCAACAATGCTCTATGTTGAGCATAGCTAGTTAGAAGACTTATCATAGATGATAAAATTCTACTACAACTAGTATAAAAAAAAACCTCTAGCATCATTTGTACTTATACAACACTATGCTTTATAATTCGTAAACATCTATATTAACAATAATCTAACACTCTCAATTAGATATTGTTGTTGTCACCTCATTTAGTTCTTGTACAAAAGCAACAACTAGTCTTATACAGAATATATAATATACATGATGAATCCTTAGTTAAAACAACATAAGATATCCATCCATGTAATAAATTACTTCAAGTGAAATATATCATTTTAAGACTTGCTTGAGTGATATGTTGCCTTTGTGTCAGACTTAATTTTCCACATTTGTTTATTCCAGATAAACATTTACTCCAAGGTTGTTTGTTTTATTCCGTAAATTTTAAGTGAAGTTTCATTCCAAGCTTAAGGATCAATATCTAGCTTAAATAGAATGATATATTCAACATGTAAATTTTAAGGAAAAACACAATGCTCCCACTCAATGTCAGATGTACTCAAGAGTTATCTTAATTCAATCAGAATCATATTGTAATTAAATTTAAGATCTCAGCTCTTAGATGCACGGTACAATCCAAAACATGGATTAAGTTTTGTATACTACATAAAGATAATATATATTCATAACCTTTTTGATTACACACCATCATCGCAAAAGGTAATTATAAAGAAAGAGTTATAAAATTTAATTGTCATATTCAACATACAAATCACATGTATGACAATTAAATATCTTTATATAATTAATGCGTGTATATATAAGAAAATTTAATCACATTCAATTGCTTAAGTATGATTAAAAACTTCTTATAAAATGTCATGCATTAACATGTATACAATTTTGTCCTTGTGAGTCTTTCTTCAAAAGAAACTCATTCCAACCTCATAGGTTCACTGTTAGGAGAAATACAATCAAGCTCAAAACTCGATTTTCCTTTTAAGGATTGCATCTTATCATTCATAGTTCTAAAACATTTATCAAATTCAAGATGTGATAATCTATTTTAGTAGTTAGCTGGTTTACAATAATCTCCTAACTTATATCCCTCAGCATTGATATTAAAAATATCACTTCAAGTGATGAGGCATCCTTGCGGATTTATGAATAAGAGTAATCATTATACTTCGGTCAACATTTTCATGTTTAACCTTAGTATGACATTAATAAGTAAATTTTAGAAGGTTGAGTATTTTGTTCTCAAAAACTTTGAGATTTTTATATACTCCCACTTACTTTTGTAAGTAGAGACAATTCTCTAAATACTAAGTGTTTAAGCAACAATAAATTGTTCTTTATGGAGAATCACAAAATGCATTTTACGTTCTCATCTCAAGATTTGTTAATAAAATGCTTCATAAGATTTTAACAAATTCAGAACATAAATCAAGACATAATGGAATTCCTTCCAACAACTCAAATTAGGGTTTATAGAAAAACTCTAATTTAGTATCACTCTTTAACCAAAAATTCTAGCAATAGTTTTGTGTTTCGTCAAGCTAGGAAGAACACCAAAACTACAATCTTCAAGCTAGGAAATGTAGAAAATCAAAAATCCAAAAGGGTTTATGATTCAATTGGTTTGAGTGGTAAAACCTCAAATCCCTAATGAATTAGGGTTTTCAGTTATGGTTTGTCTTGAATACCTTCTAGGTTTGAACTATATTGAGTGTATCCTTGAGACACGCAATTTCTAACCTTGATATGTTTTGGAGGTAGAGCAATTAAAGCTATCATGAACCAAACAATATCAATAAGGTTTGATCCAACATATTAGACATACCAAAATGAAGTGGTATCCTATGGGTTATTAGAATTGTGAAACTATATCAGAATTCTATAGATAACTTAATTCTCTTTGGACCAAATACTTGTCAATTAGGTCAAGCCAAATTGCATATAAAGTATTTATGAACCAAGTGCATGCTATAATGTATATTCATTGAATAATACAAGAACCTTATGTTCACGTGTTCATAAGAAGACAGAACTGTTCAAGTATTATATGTTCGTGTGTTTACAAGAAAACAGAATATGTCAATAATACATTATAAGTCTTTGAATAATTCAAAGGCCTTATGTTTATGTGTTAACTAGAAGACATAACACTTTAACTATATATACTTTATGTTATAAGTCATTGATTAATTCAAAGACTTTATAATTATGCCTTAACATGTAAGCATAATTATACTAACAAAAGTAATCATGAACGCAAACTATTGAGTTCTGTAGTAATTTCAAGTTAATTTTATACTTCAGAATTATGATCATTATCATATAACCATAATTATGTTGACTAAAACATGTAGTCTAATGTTGAAGTATATATACACAATATCATGACATTTGAATGTACTAGGGCAACAAACATCTAGCGTGTTCAAGTCCTAGTAGAATCATTATTAGAATGTAGTAGGGCAATAAACATATCATGTGTTTAAGTCCTAGTAGAATTCTTATTTACATGTAGTAGGGCATTAAACATCTAACGTGTTTAAGTCCTAGTAGAATTATTAGTTTCTTTTACCTTGCGGTCAAGAGATACCAATAATATTGTTGTTCCTTGCACACACTTTGAGATTTCTCCCACTTGTGTAAGGAACAACATCATATTATGAAAACAAACAACGCGTGATTGATTGTTCAAACAATATGATAATGTCATAGATATCATAAGTAGTTTTTAGAACCATAACCTTTAATAAGGAATTGTGGATTATTATTCTATAGATAACGTTTCAGGAAGCAACAGCAGGAAGGCAACGGGTTATCTAATAAAATAAAATGAAATTTTCCTTTAAGCAATGGTTGTTCATATTCGGAAAGTAGTGAATTATTTCAAAGAAAGTTTGAAATGATATGGGTGACTAACAGAAATAAATCCCGTAGCTCCCACTGAAATTGACAACATTACATGAATGATATTTCAGTAATAAAAAGCAGTTGCTCCCACTGGATTTGTCAACATTACAAGTGTTACATTTCCAGTAGAAAACATATAGGAGTTTAATATACATTCCTTTCTCTTTAAATACCTACGAGTAACATGTAGGTAGGTATTGAACAGAGTATATGAAGTTCTACTTATGTAGTCAATGGACTAGCCATTCTTTCATTCAATTAAATTGAATCTTTAGCAAGCAATTCCTCCTTTATCGTCTACAAAGCCCCAAGGGTATTTAGCACTTTAGGAATAAACAAGAGTCCAAGAAAATTACTTAGCGAATATGCTAGTAATTCCTTTACTCTTTGCGGTTTAAACTCATACATCGTGACAATTGCAGGATGTTGTTTATTTTGGTAGCTCTAAACACAATGTTTTCAGTTACACAAAATATTCTATCTTTCAATTAACTCTAGACCACAAAAGGGTAATGAAAGATCATAAATGAGTTTTTCTTGTAATCCTATCTTAGTTTGTCAACTAAGGAGAAAAGATAGGTATAAGTCTCACTCTTCTTACTAGGAAAAGAGACTAGCTTTGTCTTTCAAAGAAAAACAAATTTGTTTACGAATTATGTTGCAATAACACAATTAATCAGAACATAAAAAGTTCAATTCTAGTATTTTCGATAATTACTTTCTTAAAAGAATTATCTACCCAATTAATTACTAATTAAGACTAAGATCCATCTTGCAACCCCACTTAATTACCATATATCTGACCAGTGTATAGAAAAATAGGACAAGAGGTAAGCGACGAGCGTTAATTGCAAAATGCAACTCTTAGATTTATGAGACTATTTAAGGCATTAGTATCAAGTAACAATTTCAAAAGCATGTTTAGTTCTCATCTTATGCCTCGGGTTCAAGGTCTGACCAAGTTAACTCGAGATAAGTCGACCAAGTATGAACGTGTAAAAATAACCATAGGTCTGACCAGTGAGAAATAATTACCATGGGTTGCCCTTAGGTCTGACCAGAGAAGTCAATCCAAATGCACGTGTTCATAGTTGGATGGCATAGACTTAAAATTAAAAATAGGTATGCACATATAAATGTGATAAAAGTCGTGTACAAAGAAGCATGCAAAACAACTTTGTAACACTAATTTTAAAAACTTTTGGTAATGACACTGTAGTGATCATCATGGTTCACGGTAGCTCCAATCGAACGCAGAGGGAGGCAGAGGACCAAGTAAGCGCTGAAGCATAACCTTAGACATCTTTTCGGTGCGACTGTGCGCACCTCTTTGAACCCCTTTTGAGTTTGTTCTAGTGGGTGAGCCGTACATCCCAAGTGTCCATAGCGTCTAGTTTTAAATTCTTGAAAACGTGTTTCATATATTAGGTCACTTTATTTAACAAAAACGATTTTCCACGAATCAAATAGCAGGTCACAATGAGCATGACATTTAGGCGTGTAAATAAAGACCAATATTAATGTTATGGTTACGATATGTATTATTCCATATTGCATGCAATTAGGTGTCAAAGCAAGTAACAATAATGCACATATAGGAATTACAAACATATAAGCATAAACATCAATATTAAAACCACATATTGTTCTGAGTTCTCTTGCGAGTCTTCCCCAAACGGAGAACCATAAGACCGTCACTAGGATACAATACCTAGATCGCCCCATACATCGCAAAAGTAATTGAGTGGGTCTTGTGGCCGGAAAACACATAAAAACGCATGGCAATCTCAATTAACAAGTCATTACGCAATTTTATGTATTTAATAAACAATGTGTAATTCTAGTTATCATTATAATTCTAATTAACAATTAATTAATTCTAATTAAATTTAATTCTAATTAGCAAGTAATTCTAATTAACATGTAATTCTAATTAACAATTTAATTCCAATTAACAAAGTAATTCTAATTAACAAGTTAATTCCAATTAGCAAAGTAATTCTAATTAACATGTAATTTAATTAACAAATTAATTCTAATTATCAATATAATTTAATTTGTGTGTGACTAGTTATTTTTTATTAAAAATTGACAAGTATTGCATATAGTTGTCAAAACAAAATAAAACGAATAACTAAATTAGGTTTCATGCAGCCTTTAAAACATGTTTATTAATAAGAAACGTGTAATCCATAATCGCAAAAACGAGTTGACTCATGATGCCACTGTTGGGATTTTAGAACTCAGTTAACCATTAACCTCTACGAGTACGCAGCGGATAAGGATCTAGTATTTGCAATTAGGTTAAGCACGTAATTAATAAACAATTAATTAATAAAAGGGATAAAAGAAACCCTAACCTTCCTTGGCAATTGATCTTTAGTTACGGACAGTAAAACCAATACGAAACTAAGCACCTAAAATAGATGTCTCAATGAGTATCACACACAAACCCGATAATGTATACATTCGATTAATGGCTAGTCGAGAACATAATTAAAACCCAATCAACAAGTGACAAAATACTTGAATAATTCGAATAAGAATACCATCAAGAAAACAGCTTGCTATCTTTATTCGAGAACACCAAACAGTTGAGAAACTGTTTTCAACATACACCCGATATCAGACAGCAAACGTCCGATATCCTTCTACTTGTTGTCCGAGAAGTGAAACAAACAGAAAAACCCAATCTTGATCTTGCTGCTATGTCGACCAGGAAACTCAAGACCAAGAACTTTCCAATTTATCAACATCTAAACACTTGATTCGAAACAAGTTTAGGATTGAACAAAACTAACAAAACCATAATAGACTTATGAAAAAGTCAACTGGAATTATGAGAACGGGAAGGCTTTTAATTGGTTTAGGTTTTAGGGTTAGTAAATAATTCGTCCCATGCAAGAGATGAAGGTGTTTGTTTATATACAAAACAAACCGACATATACATGGGTCTAATTCTTGGTCAACAAGCTTCAAGCCCATGTTCTCATCTTTCTTCCTTGCCTGATCGTTTGGAGGAATTCTAGGCCCATGGCACAACCAAACCGACCCATTCAATAAGCCTTAAAGCCCATGGGTCGTTAGCAGTGATCTGGTCAACATTCATGCATAACGGGTATGAATATTCAAGTATATAACGTTCGACACGTATACTCGTGTTTATCGTGTGTGCCCCCATCGGCTCACACACTTCTAGTCGTTTACGTGTGTTTATAGCTCCCACAAACCAACAAAACTAATTTCAATACCTTTTGCATACCTCACTATATAAAGTAACAAGTTTTCTTCTCAATTATTGATGTGGGATAAGAGCTCACTCTTCTTCTTTAATAAAAGAAGTGATACAAGCTAGTATATGCTTTATCCGTTGATGTAAGGTGAATACAACCAAATTTATTAAAGATGATCGAGCACATGAAGACGCCATAATATAGGTTATAGAATTATTCATATAAATTAATGTCATACATGTTTAATAGTTATATGTAAAATATTGTATTAAAAACAACATATAATTTGATAGTTAAAGCTCTTTCCTCGATTGTGCCCAAATGTATATTATCATGTGCAATGTTTGCTATTGTAGAGAGTCTCATATCTTCACGAGCCTCAGAATCTACATCGCGTTATATATTTGAGTCTCAAAATTAAAATTCAACACAAATTGTTGATGCTGTATAATTTTATTTATGTGAAATTCTATTAAAAATGAAGTACCTAGATCATTAAAATACTAGGTTTTGAGTTTTAATGGTTGGTATTATATATATTTGATCGTTGCGTTTAGTTATTACATAAGCTTTTGCATTGGCCTTCTGTAAAAACTCAACAACAACATGGATTCGGGATAGCGACAACCCTTATTCAAGGTAATATATACGTTGACCGTACATTCAACTTACACACATTTTACCTTTTAATTAGAAATGGACGAATATTACTTATTGTTAGTTTCTTGTTATCCTTTGAAAACTGATCTGTTTTTTTTTTCAAGACCCTCGTGTTTCAGGTAAAAACGAAGGAAAAAGGTATTACAGTTATGAAAAAATAGCAAGCCAAAGCCCGATCATATGGTACCACCAATTATAGAGGAGTCAAGAGAGCTCACAAATCTCATTCAACAAGGGAAGATAACACTTCAGTATAGATATAAATCGAAAGTTGTTTGTGTAGAATAACACAATCCCAATTTACCATTGTAGTTTTGTTTTAGTCCTTGTATTTTAATGTACATCGGAACAAAAAGATGGCTTCATGTATATATCTTATACGTTGTCTAATTCCTCATGCTTAACTTAGTTTCGTCGCTGACATGTGCCTAATGTTACTGATATTGGACCGAAGCTAAGGGCTATAAAGGAAGTTGGTGTCATTGGTGGAGGTTTATTTCGGGGGCAGCGATAGTCCTTATCCTGCGTCTATATGCCTTTTAACGTTGTGAATCAAACCATTTTTATTTTCACTCCCAAGAATTTCAAATAAGTGTCTTCCCTCTTTATCACCTTTCTATGCAAATCTTCTTTCTTTCAATAAAAGTGAAAGAGAAGATAAAATATTAACAAATGTTACAAATCTTTTGCAACAACAAAAAATGAAAATAAAAAGATGAGTAGGTGTACAAATTTTTCAGGATATGGACCTTACTGATTAATGTATCGGCAAACATTTTACTGATCCTTGTATTTTAAGGTACATCGGAACAAAAAATGGCTTCATGAATATATCTTATACGTTATCTAATTCCTCATGCTATACTTAGTTTCGTCACTGACAGGGGCCTAATGTTACTGATATTGGACCGAAGCTGAAGACTATAAAGGAAGTTGGTGTCATTTGTGGAGGTTTATTTCGGGAGCAAGAGTCCTTATCCTGCGTCTATATGCCTTTTAACGTTGTGAATCAAACCATTTTTATTTTCACTCCCAAGAATTTCAAATAAGTGTCTTCCCTCTTTATCACCTTTCTATGCAAATCTTCTTTCTTTCAATAAAAGTGAAAGAGAAGATAAAAAGTTAGCAAATGTTACAAATCTTTTACATCAACAAAAATAAAAATAAAAAGATAAGTAGGTGTACAAATTTTTCAGGATATGGACACTTATTGATAATATCGGCAAACATTTTATACCAAGAGGAACATAATACCTTTTAACGTTGTGAATCAAACCATTTTTATTTTCACTCCCAAGAATTTCAAATAAGTGTCTTCCCTCTTTATCACCTTTCTATACAAATCTTCTTTCTTTCAATAAAAGTGAAAGAGAAGACAAAAAGTTAGCAAATGTTACAAATCTTTTACAACAACAAAAATGAAAATAAAAAGATGAGTAGGTGTACAAATTTTTTAGGATATGGACACTTATTGATAATATCGGCAAACATTTTATGCCAAGAGGAACATAATACCTTTTAACGTTGTGAATCAAACCATTTTTATTTTCACTCCCAAGAATTTCAAATAAGTGCCTTCCCTCTTTATCACCTTTCTATACAAATCTTCTTTCTTTCAATAAAAGTGAAAGAGAAGACAAAAAGTTAGCAAATGTTACAAATCTTTTACAACAACAAAAATGAAAATAAAAAGATGAGTAGGTGTACAAATTTTTTAGGATATGGACACTTATTGATAATATCGGCAAACATTTTATGCCAAGAGGAGCAAAATACGCAAAACCATTTTGAATAACTAGTACATACCTTACTATATAAAGTAACATATTTTCTCCTCATTTATCGATGTGGGATAAAGCTACAGTAACTCGTCTTCTATAAAATAATGATACAAGCTAAAGGTAATATATGCATTAACAATTGTTGTAAGGCGGATACAACCAAATTATTAAAGATGGTCTAGCACATGAAGATGCCATAATATAGTCCATAGAATGTGATTGTACAATAAATTGTACTACCAGGCTTCAATGGTGATCGAAGGTATGAGGGGTGTATGTTCCAGCCAAGATTGTCTTTGACCTGAGAATAAAAAATACGAAGACACTACGTTAAGTGATTACGCAGGGGTTGGACCTGCGAACCACCTCCGTGAGAGTAAGTATGAGTTATGGTTGTTTAAGTGTGTGTAAGTAAAGAGATGTTTGTTTAGTGAGCTTACCATAATCTTACGCCGTCCAACCTATTTATAGTGGAAGAAATAGGCGAGGGCACCTCTGCAAGAATGTCGGAGAACATGGGGCGTCCCATGTTTGTGGGTAACCGCTATGGCTTAGTGACCCACGTTCTCAAACTGGCGGTGAAAGCCGTGAAAGAGAGGAGATCGTGGGTTTGACCAAGTCGGGAGTTCTCTATCCGTTGCTCCTTCGTCAACCATACCCCGAAGGGCTTAAGGCTTCGAATGGCGAATTCCCCGTAGGTAACCTTCGTGTGTATGAATGGTTTGACGCCCACGAATATTCAAGAGTCCTAACTTGGGCCTTAGTTCAGAAGGGCTTCGACACATCTCGAAAGGGTGTCCGTCGAGCTGTTCGGAAGGTACATCATCATCACAATGATTCATAAAAATTAATGTCACGCATATTTAATAGTTAGATGTAAAATATTGTATTTGTTTTCAATAACAGCATATAATTTGATAGATCAAGTTCTTTCTCCGTTTGTGGCACAACCGTATACGATGGTGTACTATTGTACTTGTACATAGCCTCATATCTTTTGGGGCTCTCAAACTTACACCACGCTATATATTTGAGTCTCAACATTTGTGCGTGCCAAAACTTACACAAGGGAAGGTAACACATCACTAAGATAAAAACTGAAAGTTGTTTGTGTAGAATAACGCAATCCCAATTTACCATCGTTGTCCCATTTTAGTCCTTGTATTTTAGTGTACATCATAACTAAAAGATGGCTTCGTGTAATGTTTGGGCCATTTTGAAAATACTGAAAATAATGAGTTTGTTTAAATAATTATCATTTTTATTATTTCTAGTAGTATGAGAAAATAATTATCTTCACCCATCGATGCCTTACCTCTCTATCACATTTTTTTGCAAAGTCTTCTTTCTTTTGATAAAAGCCAAAGAGAATGTAAAAAGTTACCGGTAACAAATTACAAATCTATTACATGAAAAAGTGAACAAAAAACGAATATAAAAGGTTAGCAAATGTTACAAACCTTTTACAACAAAAAAGTGAGCCGGAAATATAAAAAGTTAACAAAGTGTAGAAATTCTTCAAGGAATGGCTTCATACACATAACAATTAACACCTGCCACGTGAATGTAACATTCCACGAAGAAAACAATACACCAAACCCACCTTGGATATTTTAAACATACCTCACTATATAAAGCAATATATTTTCTTCTCGTTTATCGATGTGGGAAAAAGCAAACTCCTATTCTTTAGCGCCTAAGCTTTTTCACTTACCCATTATTAACATTTATATTTGGTTTTTTACAACACATAATGATCTTTTTGCATTTTTTACAAAAGCAATGACATGTTTGCTTAGTAACAGTAGCTCTTCTGCGTATACATTTATACAATTTGCCTAAAACCGTTCAAAGATTAGATAATAACGTTTGAGCATCTCTTGTTCAAAAACCAAGGGTGCGTTTAGTTGGGGGGAAAACACCTTTGTATTCCATAAACTTTTTTGTCGAATACAAGAAAAATAAAGATCGCGTTCAAATCATTATTTTTCAACAATTAACGAGAAAAATTACAAAAGAAAAAAAAAGTTTTGGTTGTTTTTAATTGTTTTCAACTGTTTTGTGAAAATAAATTTCCCTTTTAATTGTATATACCTCACAATATAAACAATAAAAAGTAACACACTTTCTTCCCTATTATAGATGTGGCATAAAAGCTAACTCTTATTCTTTAGTAAAAAAGTGATACAAGCTACATGCTCTTGGATTTTTGGGTGCCTTCACAATGCTTGCTCTTCTGTCCTTGTTAATGGGTCTCATACTTCTGAATTTGTTATTCTTAGGGGTTTAAGGCAAGGAGATCCATATCTCCTTTTCTCTTCATTTTGGCTATGGAAGGCCTTCACATGCTTACGTGTAAGGCTGAGGTGACGAGTATTTTCAAGGGTGCCTGTTTTGGTCATGAAAACATGCATATATCCCTCCTCATTTACGCGGATGACGTTATTTTCTTAGATGAATGCTCAAGGCGTAATGTTCATAATCTTCAGAGTATGCTACGATGCTTTTACTTGATATCAGGTTTGAAGATTAATGTCCATAAAAGTAGTTTGCTTGGTGTTTGTGTCCATGAAGTTACCGTTTCTAACATGGCTTATTCCATTGGGTGTGGGGCGACTAGCTTCCCAATGAAATATCTTGGCATTCAAGTAGGTTGCAACATGGCTAGATGTTCTAATTGGAGTGCTATCATTAAGAAATTTTCTTATACTCTTACCCAGTGGAAAGCTCGATTGCTCACGGTTGGTGGTAGGCTATCTTTAACGGTTGGTGGTAAGCTCGATCGGTCCAGCGGGGTTTGGTATGTTGTTGTTGTATACCATATTAAGCTTATATAAGCCAATAAGTCTCGAAATAAGCCGAAAATTTTGAGCTTATGAAATATAAGCCGAAACCAAATAAGCTAATACGCCCACAATAAGCTTAAACAACCCCCCCCCCCCCCCCCCACCCTTAATATAAATACACTAATTCATCAATCAAAGTAATAATAAGTCAATTTAAAATAGACTAATTAACAATATCTATTGAAACCCTAACTACTAAAAAAAAAAAAAAAAAAAAAAAAAAAAAAAGAAAAAGACATACAAACCTCGGGGCATGGGAGGGTTTAGGACGGACGCCATCATCTCCGGCGATGGGAATAAGAAGTTCACGATCTCTGCTGATTGTTGAAGATTTGTCATCGCCCATTTTTCTACTTTCTCTCTCTAGAAACTAAATTTTTTATTTTTTCCTGTTGGGTTATTACTTATTTTTCCCAAAACAACTGATTGAACTCGATTCAATCAACTCGTAACTTGAAAAACTCGACTTGAATAAGCCAAGTACTACCGAGGAAACCGTGCTAAGTGGCTGCAATTAATTTGTTGTGTGACAACTGGCAATTTATGGAGTCTATTTTAGGTAACCGCATTACGTTAAACTAAACCGTGTTTTGCCTTTAACACTGTTTTTATCAACCATGACTTGATTTTATATCGTCTATTGGTTTTTATGGTTTATTTCATTATTGGATGAGTTATCATGTGAGTTTTAACTCTTTTTGGTAGGCACTATTCGATTCGGCACTATAAAAGCCTAAAACGAGAAATAACGTAACTTTTAGACCGTAACTCGAAAATTGGCAAATAAATAGTCAAAACTTGTGAAAAAACATAAATAACGATAATAGAAAGTCGAATGAATGTCGTGGGACACTCGGGGGGCAATATATGAGCTCGGGAATGGGTAAACGAGATAGTTTACGAAAATGACTACCCTACCCCTCCTTTTCCCAGCCGGCCCCTCCTCCCCTTTTTATTTATTTTTAGGTCCCTCATGCCCAAGTATATAAACCACCCTCCTACCCTCATTTCATCTCTTTCACTCTCTCACTAAAAACACACACTAACACCTTTCTCTCTAACTCTCTCTCTACTCCAAATTAAATAAACCCTAACCCTAAACACCATAACCGCCGCCACCTTTCCGGCGAGATTCCGGCCATACGCCGGCGAGTGACCACACACCACCACCACCACCTTAAAGATCTTTTCATCCTCTTTCCAACCATATATGGCACGCGCCATATAGACCTCCATAACATCTCCAAATCTTGAAAATACGATTCGGGTCTTTAGGGTTTCAAGTGGGTTTTATATTTCGTGTTAGGAAAAGGTAAAAGGGACTTGAATACGTCTTGTTTGAGCATAGAAAAGCCACATACAACCCTTTTAGGGTTCGTATTTGTGGCGAATTTTAGGGGTTTTGGGTGAAACATGGGATTAAATCTAATTAACACTTAAATAAACATGTAGCTAGTGATTTGGTATCATGTGGTGTATCATATTGTTGGGTTTTTGCATTTTAGGTCATGTTTTATGTTTTTGATTAGGAATAGATGATGGGTTTGATGTTTGGTTAAGGATTTGATTTGAGTTGGTTTGGGATTGAATTGGCTATTATGACTTTTATTTGGACTTGATATATATAAATTGTCAACTTTGAGCAACGTCGGTGTTACATTGACTTTTTAGTCAATAGTTGACCCCGACAACGCCGTAACATGGACTTTAGTATATTTTGGACTATTGATTGATTAAAAGCCGAGAAGTCATGATTCGTGCTTGTGGACTCGAAACGAATAACGATATGAAACTAATATTGGAATTTGACGAAACGTATATATGAAAATGCTAATAAACTATGAAATATTAATAATAAAAAGGCTTTTATACCAAAAATATCGATAACAAGACTTATCTTGTTATTTACTATTTTAAATAGAAACTAACGAATAAAAATGGAAAGGTTTTCTAATAAATAAGTAATTAATGTTTCGAGTACACGTTTATCGAAATATGCCAATTATGGGCATTTGATACTAGTTCAAGTATTTATTTACTTACGTTGTGTGCATGGGTTACGGATAACCTAACATTAATAGTGTTGATCCACGTGGGTAGCGGACTTATTAGGTTGACGAATCTAATGAGAGCCCGCTAGGTACGTTGGGTAACCTTATTAATGGGTGAATTATCCTTATGACTCTTTAGGATGCGACCGGTTTAAGGGAGAATAAGTGACACGAATAAATAATTGAGTTTATCGAGTTGACGAATTCGATAAGGTCTACTATTTATTCCGAAACTTATTGGACTATGGAGCTTATCGCTTAGATGTCTCATTGTGTTGCATTGAGTCACATATTGGTTGTTTGAGTGCATTCATGACATCATATTGAGTCGGTACACCCACATGAGGATACCAAACACTAGGACTAAACGGTGAAATGAGACATATTTGGAAATAACGAAATGGAATACATTGGGGTAGATAACGTTGATTTTGGGAAATATATATTAAGATTGGTTTACATTAATAGGTTGTGCCGAGTCGATAGTTGCTGAGCCGTGATTACTTGTTATCTTCTGCTAGTGTTTATTTGTGCGTTGCTTGCTTGAGGTGAGTTTCATAGCCTCATTTTTATATGCGTTTTTAACTAAATTGGGGTGAGAATCATGCTATTGTTTTTGGACCTTTAAAACTATTTGGATTTGCTTATGTGCTTGACTGTTTAGATAGATGTGTGGTAGCGTTGCCTTAGACTAGGGTAGCAATCCTAATTGCTATAATTGTTGCCTAGCTAAGAGTAGACTTTGCCACGACAGTGCTGGACTAGAGTCGTTGGGCCCGTGTGATCACTAGATGCGTGATATGGATTGTGATTTCGGATATGAAACGGTTTGTGAACGATGTATATCTATCTTAAGTCTCGCATAGCAAATCAACTCCTACAGGTCCACTATGTTTTATTGAACTTAAACCTATGAACTCACCAACAGGTGACCTTTTAGCCTGCTTTTCTCGTGTATTTAAATGATGTTTGGAATACGTGTTCGGTGGAAGCTTGGCAAAGAGGCATGGTTCAAAGATCATATTCGACTGATAAATTATGGGGACCTATTTTATTAAATCATGTTGTGCGCCTAATATTTAATCTTTTGGATTAATGTTTTGAATTTTTAAATTTGGGATTGGTTTTGAATGAAAATGGCTATCTTGTTTGCTATACTTGTGTGAAATACCAATCCAGTCGTAACGCCCCGAAAACTTGATTAAGTCTTCCGCTCTACCGAGATTTGGGGGTGTTACATGTTGTGTTTGTGGTTATTGGTTTGTTTGTGCCGGTCAACGTCTCAACAATCATGGACGGTTTAGATAATGGTGGTATAAGATATAGTAAACGAATGATAGTGTCACATTTTTATCCGGCGTAAAAAGAAAAGTTATACTCGTATGTGTTATCTTTAGTTAAAATTTTGATGTTAATGGAAGTTGAGGATTAGAAACCTTTGTAAAATAGTAGAGATTTTGCACCTAGTAAATAAATTAAAGGTAGAAATTTAGCAAATATAATACCAGATTGAAAATACAAATATATTCATGTAAGACAAGTTATAGCCATTATAATTTTGGGATCAAGAATTTCAAACAATTTTTATTTTCACCCACAAGAATTTCAAATGAGTGTCTTCCCTCTTTATCGCCCTTCTTTATAAAATCTTCTTTTTTTTTTATAAACGCGAGTGAGAATATAAAAAGTTAGCAAATTTTAAATCTTTTACAACGAAAAAGTTGAAAACCGAGAGACGAAAAAACAAAAACGAAAATATGTAAAATCAAGAGAAGAAAAAACAAAAACAAATACAAAAAGTTCGCAATGTGTATAAGTTATCCGCGCGATATATTGTCACATGACACGTTTGTCATGTGAACATTATATTGCCCGAGGAACATAATACACCAAACTCAACTTAGATAATTAGTAGATACATCACTATATAAAGTAACACATTTTATTCTCAATTACCGATGTGAGATAAAAGCTAACTTTTTTTTTAAATAAAAAAAGTGATACAAGCTAGTATATGCTTTAACTGTTGGTACAACCAAATTTATTAAAGATGGTCAAGCACATGAAGACACCCTAATATAATCCATAGAATTATTCATATAAATTAATGTCATAGAATGTTTAATAGTTCTTTGTAATAAATTGTACTCCGTCCGTCCCATATTAACTGTCCACTTTGAATTTTCTAAGTCTTTCATTTCCAACTTTGACCTTAAATATTTTTAATTATGTTATATAATACTTGATGCAAAATTTATGAATAGATTGAGTTTTAAATGTATTTTTTATTGGTATAATTTTTATTAAATATTATATAACACAAATAAAATTATTTAAAGTCAAATTTGAGAAAGAAAGACTTAAAAAGTCAAAACAGGACAATTAATATGGGACGGAGGTAGTATTAGTTTTCAATAACAACATATAATTTGATAGTTCAAGCTTTTTCTTCGATTGTGGCACAACCGTCAATGATGGAGGACATCTTGGTGTTGGAAAGGTATGGATTTTGCCATGTAAATAAGAGTTCAATGAATTATTTATTCATTTATTTATTTATTATTATTATTATTATTATTATTATTATTATTATTATTTGGGTTTTATTAGTTTGGGCGGAAACTTCAACTATAAAAAGCTAAAATAAAATTTGTCATTTTCTAAATATCATTTTTTTAAATAATCATTGAAAATGTCATTTTTTATTATGTTTATATTATTGCTAGTTTTAGAGCATTGGGTGGAGTCACATGGCACCTTCGCCAAGTTGACATGACTAGGGGTGGGAATGAGCCGAGCCGCTTATGAAAAGCTCGGGATCGGATTGGTAAAAAGCTCGAACGAGCCAAGCCTAAACGAGCTCGAGCCCGAGCTCAAGCCTAAGTTGCAGCTCGTTTATTAGTCGAGCTCGAGCCCGACTTTTACATACAAAGCTCGTTTGGGCTTGTGAGTCTAAACGACATTATGATATTATAAGTATTAAACATATATACAAGTCAAGCTCGAGCTTATTAACGAGCTCAATAAAGATATACTACGATCCAAGCTCAAGCTCGAGCCAAATTTTAACTTTTCTTTGCCAAATTGTATAAACGACCAAGCTCGAGCCGAGCCCTAGCCTATATAACATACCATGAGCCGAGCTCGAGCTTAAAATTTAATGCTCGAAACAAGCCGAGCTCGGGCTTTTTAAAAATTAAACGAGCCGAGCTCGAGCTCTGGCAGGCTCAGGCTCGGCTTGGCTCCTTCCGCCCCTAGACTTTCCCCTTGCGCCAAGCTAAGCTACTAACCGGGTATCTCTCGTAAAACCCGAGGTCGTCCTTGAATTTTTGAAATTTTGAGGGTTTTTGATGAAATTACATAGCTAGGTCTTTCGAGAAATAATATTATATATAAAGTGTCATTGTTTATTATATATAAAATGCAATTAGTTGTTATCTAAACGTTCAATATATTACTAGTATTCATTTAAGATATTTTCTCATAAATCCTTTTTTCTTTGTGTGAAAAATGTGTACACATGTATATAATTGTTAAAATAGACAAACTTTGGAGCCTCTAAAATTTTTGGGGCCCTACACGATCACCCACTTTACACCTCTCAAAGACAGCATTGGTCCAAACCACATGCCAAATATTTTGCTTTAGCCAAATGAAGAATCTTGTCTTCTTTTTTAATTGGTTTGTATTAAGTTTCAATTTTAATTTGGTACAGTGAGTTTCAAAAATTGGAGTTTTGGCTTAAGTTAGTGAGAATGACGTTTTTGAGTGTGCAAGTGAAAAAAAAAAAATATGCTCAGATAGTAATAAAATGACAGTTTGATTTGAGTCACTGCATCCTGATGCTCTTATCGCGTGTAATCTACATGATACTTAAAATTGGAAAATGGCCGAACAAGAATGATATTTTCTGTAGGATAATTAAACAAAGTTAGAATTATTTGGGTTTTTTATGTGCGCAGTTAACAGGTTCTCAATAATTGTTTTTAACTTTTAGTTATGTTAACAATAAACTATTTATTCAACGAAGTTCGAATTCAGACCTTCTTAAACCTTCGAGCCACCGTATAATAGAAATAAGAAATGGGATATTAATTCAATTTTATTTTTCCTGTTCGGTTATTACTTATTTTTCCCAAAACAACTGATTGAACTCGATTCAATCAACTCGTAACTTGACCAACTCGACTTGAATAAATCAAGTACTACCAAGGCAACCGTGCTAAGTGGCTGCAAATAATTTGTGGTGTTTGTGGTTATTGGTTTGTTTGTGTCGGCCAATGTCTCAACAGTCATGGACGGTTTAGATAATAGTGGTATAAGATATGGTAAACGAATGATAGTGTCACATTTTTATCTGGCGTGAAAAGAAAAGTTATGTGTTATCTTTGGTTAAAATTTTGATGTTAATGGAACTTGAGGATTAGAAACCTTTGTAAAATAGTAGAGATTTTGCACCTAGTAAATAAATTAAAGGTAGAAATTTAGCAAATTTAGTACAAGATGGAAAGTACAAATATATTCAAGTAAGAGTGAGACAGCTTATAGCCATTATTCTTTTGGGACCAAGAATTTCAAACAATTTTTATTTTCACTCACAAGAATTTCAAATTAGTGTCTTCCCTCTTTATCACCCTTCTTAATAAATTCTTAATAAAATCTTCTTTCTTTTGATAAAAGAGAGTAAGAATATAAAAAGTTAGCAAACTATAAATCTTTTTTTTAAGTCTTGAAAACTTTTTATTAACACTAATATGTTTTTTCGATTTAAGCCAAACGAGTAATAAGCTGCGTCGTTAGCTTTTTTTGAATTGCAAAGCCAATTCTTTTAAAAACGACATTTGTAGATCTAGGTGTCATGACATTGGTATGCATAACTCATTGAACTATGTTGAGGAGCTCCACAACCTCAGGTGCAAGGAAACCATATCAAATGCAAAAGGAATAAAAACATGTGGATTTTCAATGCACACTTTCTCGTGTTTAGCCTTTGTAAAAGGCAACTTTCAAAGCAACTTGTCCTACTGTAAAACCCCGACTACTCAAACCTACGAGAGGAGAAACCCCTTAGATCCACACATGCATGTTTCCTTCTAATCCATCCAAACACCAAAACGTCGGCCGATCTGAGTGTGGATTTTCCATCCAACGGGTCAGTCAACGAAAAAACATGTGAATTTTCAATGCACATTTTCTCGTGTTTAGCCTTTGTACAAGGCAACTTTCAAAGCAGCTTGTCCTACTGTAAAACCCCGACTACTCAAACCTACGAGAGGAGAAACCCCTATTAGATCCACACATGCATGTTTTCTTCTAATCCATCCAAACACCAAAACGTCGGCCGGTCTGAGTGTGGATTTTCCATCCAACGGGTCAGTCAACGAAAAAGCTGAAAACCGAGAGACGAAAAACAAAAACGAAAATAAGTAAAAGCAAGAGAAGAAAAAAAACAAATACAAAAAGTTCGCAATGTGTACAAATTATCCGTGCAATACATTGACATATGACACGCTTGTCAAGTGAACATTATATTGCACGAGGAACATAATACACCAAACTCAACTTAAATAATTAGTGCATACCTCACTATATAAAGTAACACATTTTTTCTCAATTACCGATGTGGGATAGAAGATAACTTAAAAAAGTGATACAATCTAGTATACGCTTTAACAAAGATGTGAATTAGGAGGGAATTATCTGTGAATTGGGAGGGAATTATCGACGAAATATGAATCGAATACTATAGAAACGACAAGGAATTCCATTAATCACCGGCCGTTTTGATTCTTTGGAACAACTCAATGAATTTAAGGGGCTTTCCTTCGTATACCTTACTTAGACCTAGTCTTCTCTTTTCTTTCGATAGAAAATCCTCCCGCAAATGTTACAAATATTCTACAACGAAAAGTGAAGGACGGAAAAACAAAAGTGAAGAACGGAAAAACAAAAATGATATCAAAAATTAACAAAGTAACATATTTTATAAATGTGGGATGCTTTCGATGTAACTATGTATTAATCATTGTTACCAAAGATTATTTTATATTTTAAATTGCAATGGTTTGTGATTTCGGGCTTCATAAAAGTTCTTTTTAATGCAAATGTTACTTGTTAAAAGTGTTCTTATGGTTTGTCCGAATTGTCTCATGGAATTATTCTAGGGGCCAGAGGTACAATATTTAGTGATTTATATAGCCGAGTCGGCTCGTTTAGGTTTTATAAAGCTCAAACTCGGCTCGTTTCGAGCTTTATTTTTTAAGCTCGGCTCATTCGTGTTATGTTATACATGTTCGGGCTTAGTTTGTTTATACGGTTTGGCAATAAAATTTAAAGCTTATCTCGAGCTCGGCTCGTAATATATCTACTTTGAGCTTGTTACATAAGCTTGTTGTTAAGCCGAATATACTATGAATGCATAATGTTTTATATATGTTTAATACTTAAAATATGCTAGCGTCGTTTAGGCTCGCGAGCCTAATCGAGCTTTGTATGTAAAGCTCATGCTCGAGCTTGATTAGTAACTGACCTGCAACTTAGGCTCGATCTAGGGCTCGAGCTTGTTTAG
Organism: Chrysanthemum lavandulifolium; assembly: GCA_022545495.1. NCBI lineage: Eukaryota > Viridiplantae > Streptophyta > Magnoliopsida > Asterales > Asteraceae > Chrysanthemum > Chrysanthemum lavandulifolium. The sequence goes on from CM040238.1 coordinate 264,839,166, forward strand.
GCTCCGCTCGTTCGAGTTTTTTACCGATCCAAGCCCGATCGTAACATCAGATCGCGATCATAGAATCTCACCGAATTGTCTAGTCTTGCTAATAGGGCGTTAATGGTTCATAACGTAATACATTTATACGTATCTATTCAATATCAAACGCGAATTCATAAGATAGACAAACAAAAATCTCGAATCATGATAATGAAAATAGTGAGATACATTTAATTTGTTCAATTTTTCTTAGCTAAAGCAATTTAGTGAGATAGGGGGGAAAATTGCATGAGTCAGAAACATGTCAAAAATTTAAAACATAAAAAATCAATGCATTTCAAATGTTTCAGTGCGTCATTTCCAGTACCGAAATAGAAACTTTTGTTCTCTTTTACTGTCAGCGTCACAGCTTTGTATACTTTGAAATAGGGTTAATGGTCTGAAAAATACATCAACTTGCCACGTTTTACTATTGTGACAATAAACTCTTAATTTTCCTATTATAACCAAAAAGTTTCTTAATGACCCTTATTGTAACCAAAAAAGTTTCTTAATTACTCTTATTGTAACCAAATTTCTTAATGACCCTTATTAAAACAAAAAATCCGCAAAATCACATTTTACGACAAAGCAGATCTCGTGGGCTAGCAAGCTTCTCTACCGCTTTCACCTTTGTGCTTGATTCAAATCAAAATAAATCTTATGGTGACGGTCTCACATTCTTTCGCTCGAAATAACTCGGTATTAACAGCCAGTGGGGCCATGGGGCTTCCGTTAAATAACACTCCGAACCCGCAGCTACCCGATTTGTTGCGGTGGAGTTTGATACCTTTGGAACAATTGGGATCCAAGAATCGGTAGGAATACTTCCATGGGTGATCATGTACGATAGACGTTATCTCTTTCTTCGCTAGTGCTCAAAATTGGTTAAGCAATGTAACCGTGGGGGCATGTGTCAAGCTTGGGTTACATATGACTCAATTTCGAAAAATCTTAGTGTTTCTTTCATCGGATTTCAAAATAATACGATGGTACGTCAAGATGGACTTTTTCACGGTTGATCTAAGGGTGTGTTGCCGAATGGGTTGTTTTCGGATTTTCGCAGCCTCGGAAATGTTTTTCGAGAAATACAATGAGATCTTGGACTTTCAATAGTTACGATTTAGTAATAGATAGAAACAACCAGATGCGCCCACCAATACCAAGCCCCGACTTTTTATGCGGTCCCCGATTCAAAGAATGGGAAAAGAACAAGGTGGGACTAATAATTGGAGTATCGCTTGCAATTACTTTTCTTGTTGTCGTTGCATTTGTCTTGTGGAGGAGAAAGAGGATGACCACGGAAGATGAAGTTAGAGAAGAAATTGAATTTGATGTTGAGATGAACAATAAATTCAAACAGCATCGGCCTAAACGCCTCTCTTACCACGAATTAGCTCAATCGACTAGTGACTTTGTTGAGTACAAGAAGCATGGAGAGGGAGGTTTCGGTAGAGTTTACAGATGTTATTTAAAAGATTTAAACACATACGTTGCCGTCAAAAGGGTGTCAAAGAGTTCCAAGCAAGGAGTAGATGAGTATGCATCAGAAGTTAAGATCATTAGCCAATTAAGACACATGAACCTGATGAAACTCACTGGTTAGTAAAAGCAGAATCAGTAAAACGTGATTTTGCGGATTTTTTGTTTTAATAAGGGTCATTAAGAAATTTGGTTACAATAATAGTAATTAAGAAACTTTTTTGGTTACAATAAGGGTCATTAAGAAACTTTTTGGTTATAATAGGAAAATTAAAAGTTTATTGTCATAATAGTAAAACGTGGCAAGTTGATGTATTTTTCAGACCATTAACCCTTTGAAATATATACATCTTATGTAAAACACATTAGAACCAAAATAATGATAATGTGAAGTAATTTAATACTCCGTAGTAAGGAATAAAATATACAAGTCCTATGTACGGTTTGGGGGGAAAATCAAGATAACTCATCAAATTGGTAAAATCAGATCGAGCGCCGATTTTATGAACTTACAAATAAGTCTATGATCTTATGTGTGATTTTACAATACATGGAATCCTAGGACGATCCTACAAGTTTTTTTGTTAGTGTCATCATAGAATCTTTACGATTTAACTCGCGATCTTAACAAACTTGCTTGTTACACATTTGGATTTAAATTTAGATAAATCTTATTTTTAGAAGACTTGCTTGTGGGGTTGCCAATATCAATTACTATGACGCTCGTGAGTTAAAAGTGCGATGTTGTTGAAAGATAATTATGGATCATGCTAGCAATTCGATCAAGTTCCGGAATTTTGCGATTTACGATTTGTAGACGGAATAATCAGCTTGTACAAGTTTAATATGTGAAATGTAAAATTGTAGTCATTTAAAATAAAACTAGCTAGATGCTAGGAGTTACAACAATCTAACCGATACTTTCAACCAACCAAACGACCCTAAACAACTACAATGACACCAAAACAACTCCTCTTATACAAATGATCCTTACATCAACTACATAATTATAGGAGGAAACTTCGCACAGTTTGAAGCATGGAAACGGGTGGAAAACCTACCACGACCTTGACACTAAAACCCGCTGAAACCTCAAATCAAACAGTTCCGGCCACACAGACAAATCAAGTGGTGGCGCGATAATATGTAGAAGCACTTGATTTAGGGAACTCATATCATTTCAAGACCAGCACATGTCAAAACTACTCATGACCTTCAACTGATTGATCTATACTGAGACGAAGAAATTATTTGTACCACATAACCAACAAATACGACCCCATCTGAGTACATCGCAACAATCCACAACTCAATATGAAATCACAACACCTACATGAACAACAAACCTATCTGAACCACATCAAACCACACATCCAGTTGACCCGTATATAACATAACAAAACACAACCTAACCTTAACAACATCAACATGACCACAACCCGGTCTAAACTAGCACAAACTACAGACCGATCTGTGCCAGCTCGACCCACATCCTTATAACGACGACCCGCAACACTCGAACGTCGACCCACTACACTTGTTGAAATGACCTTACCCACATATTAATGCCATAACACTAAATTCCCATTGTAATGACTATAAAAAGTTAACAAAGTGTCCAAATTACTCATGAAATGGTTAACGAGTTTGATATATGTATTAGGACATCATGATATATGTATTAATACACCAAACTTAGTGACTATAAAAAGTTGGCAAAATGTACAAATTATTTGTCAATACTTGATCGGTTAATATGTGGTAACCCGCAACACTCGAACGTCGACCCACTACACTTGTTGAAATGACCTTACCCACATATTAATGCCATAACACTAAATTCCCATTGTAATGACTATAAAAAGTTAACAAAGTGTCCAAATTACTCATGAAATGGTTAACGAGTTTGATATATGTATTAGGACATCATGATATATGTATTAATACACCAAACTTAGTGACTATAAAAAGTTGGCAAAATGTACAAATTATTTGTCAATACTTGATCGGTTAATATGTGGTAACAAGCCATCATTGTATTCACCGAAGAACATACTACACCAAACTCAACTTAAAGAACTAGTACATGCCTCACTATATAAAGTAACATATTTTCTTCTCAATTATCCATGTGGGATAAAAGTTAACTCTTTCTCTTAAATACAAAAATTGATAGAAGCTAGTATATACTTTAACCGTTGTAAGGCGATTACAACCAAAACTACTGAAAATGATCTAGCACATGAAGATGCAATAAATATAGTCGATATAATGATTCATACAAATTAATGTCATACATCTTTAATAGTTATATGTAAAATATTGTATTTGTTTTCGATAACAACATTTAATTTGATAGGTCAATCTGTTTCTCCGTTTGTGGCACAACCGTATACGATGGTGATACGGAAATATAAAAATTTAACAAAGTGTACAAATTATTCAAGAAATAGTTGTGTTAACATAACGCATGCTATATTAGAGTCACTTTATTTTGTTTACCTATAAATCTATGACAAATCGTCACCATCCATCTAGTTTGATCTAATGGTGGGGATTAACTTAAGATTTAGTAGATAAACCTAATTTCATGTTTTTCTTTTCTTGTCTTTTTGTCTTTATTTTTTATTCACATTTTTTTTGTTTTTTTTTCTTATTCACGTTTTTTTATTTAAATTAACGTTTTTTTTTTCTAAGTTCTTTTTTTTTTTAATTCATGTTTTTTTTCTTCGATTTCATACGTTTTCATCTGTTTTCATAATTTCTTATACATTTTCGTCCGCTTTCTTACGTTTTCGTCCGTTTTCATACGTTTTCGCCCGTTTTCATCATTTTTCTTTCATATTCACCCATTTTTCATCCGTTTTCAGACGTGTTTTTACTCTTTCATACGTTTTCGCCTGTTTCAGACGAATTCGTCCGTTTTATTAAGTTTTCATACGTTTCTGACTATCACAAGTGATTTCTGTGATACTCAGAATATCACTTGTGATTATCTGAATATCACTTTGTGATATCTGAAAAACACAAGTGATATTTTGTTAATATCACTTTGTGATTTTCTAAATATCACATTGTGATATTCTGAATATCACTTGTGATTCTGTGATATTCTAAATATCACTTTGTGATATTATGAAAGATCTCAATTATGTGACTTGGCTTTGGGTTCAACAAAGTTCCTCTGTACTGTGATAACAAAAGTGTCATTTCTTTCTCACGCAACAATGTTCAACATTCAAGAGCAAAGCACATTGACATTCGACATCACTTCATCGGGAACAAGTGGAGAAAGGTGGTTGAACTATACTTTGTAAGGATCAATATCACCGCAGACATCTTCACTAAAGCTCTTCCTAGAGAACGCTTTGAGTTTATTCTTCCACGACTCGGGCTAAAGAGTCTATAACCTGAGACACTCAAACGTCTTCAAGAGGAAGAAGAGGAGTAAAGGTATCTCTTCATCTATTCTTTGTAAATATTTTTATCAAAAAGAAAAATACAAAATTATAAAACCAACAAAAAGAAAATAGAAAAATGTAAAATTTCAAAACCCATAAATATCAGAAAATATTGTTTTTCATATCATGTTATCTGGTTTCGATAACATCTACATACTTAGATTTGTCATTCAAAGAATAGCACGGGTCTTTAGATGAAGTTCGATCAGTTGTAATATATTCTTATTTACTTTGTTTAAAAAAATGAGATGGAGAAAAATGATGGTTTTTTGTTATTTCAGACAGTAACCCGTTTTCAAAAGAAAGAATAGAGTCATTCTTTATCTAATTTTGAAACCTCATGCTCTGCTTCTAAAAACAAAAGTTCATAAGGAAAATTTGTCGCCATAAAGACAAATGTTTCCTCACAAATATTTTTCCTTCTAAATATTCCTTTGAAAAATATTTGTCATCTAATGAAAACTAAATTGCTTTCAAAATAAATCGAACTTAATTTTGAAAATCATCTGGACTTATCATTTGTCAAAATCTCTATCTCTCAATCAACAACTTCGGTCATTGATTGAGGGGGAGAATGATTTCAATCAAAACAAAAAGGTTATCTTTCAAACAATTGGCACGTAAACGAGCAAGGTATACATTTGGATAATCAAAAGGAACATTTTTTTTGTACAACTGAATCCAGACCAAGGCTAATATTGTGTTTTCATAAGATACTTAAGCATGTTTGATAATTGAGATTAAAGTTGCATAATCCGATCCTTATCGCTTAAATGTTTTCAAAAGCAGTCACACTTCTCCTCTAATGACCTTGAAAAATAATTTAAATCAATTGAGATCACAAATCTCAAAGGGTTTGAAAATTGTGATCGGGGGAGAATTTGTGATTTAAATTGGATATAAACTGATAATTCGATAAGTGGTTTTAGAAAAATAACAAGCACTCCTCCCTACATGTACCAAACGATTTCAAATTTTCCATGCACATGTTAAGGGGGAGCATTTATCTTAAACCAAAAGGTATTGAAACGTGATTGATTTGTATCAAAGTGCAGGTTCCTTCTAATATGTGCAAAACTCTTTCGAATATCGATGCACATATTGAGGGGGAGCAATCAAAAGAAAATCTCATCCTTCCCAAAATATTTTATCCAAAGTACTTAAAATACTAGATTTGATCTGGAAGTGATGATGATCATTTTAGAAAATGTTAATTAAAGATTAGATCTTTCATTCTCAATCTAAAATAATTTCTAATACTTGAAGCACATGTTAAGGGGGAGCATTTCTAAAAATATCAAAAACAATTAAGGAACAAAACGCTTTGATTTTATATCACAGGTACCTTGATTGATTTTCAAATGGTTTTCAATTGGTTTAGAGGTAGAATGAACAATACCAAAAGACCGACTAGATTTATTTTATGCATCAAGATATAAGGATGGTTAGGTTAGGTATTCGTTCCCACGATCTCGCCAGAGCCGGAGGGATCTACCCAGGGACAATCCACTAGATAATGTAGAGTCCTTAGGTATTATGAAAAAAAGGAGAAAAATGAGAATATGGGAAGAGTGCGGACTGAGATAGAGCTAGAGCTAGAGCTGGAACAAGACCAACAAGGTTCTAGTAATGAAGTCTCGGTAAGCACTGAAGGGGTTGAAGAATGAAAAAGAATTGAATGAGAAAAGGTGAAAAGAAATAGCCTCCATTAATTCAACCTTAGGCGTAAACCGGTTCAATTCATATACTACGGTTGTTACCAAGGTAACACCGGTATTGAAGATAAGACGTCATGGACCCAGTGACACACTGCACTAAAACTTTCCAAGCCACTCAAGTTCCTCTTAAATGGGCTTTCTTCATTCTCACGGGGAACCTACATAAGCTATCGACTTTCTCTTAGTGATTGTTGATATTGAAGAAGGAGACCCTCTCCCTAGTCTCCGGAATAGGAAACCAAATATGCACGATTGAGTCTAGAGCCAAGAGATCATCCATAAATCTCATTAGGACACAGTTAATGAAGACTCACAGTTTCACACAATGTGGAATGTGAGAATATATTTCGAGAGTCCTACGCATTATCCTTGTGGTATTGCCAGAACATCCGAGTGATATGTAAAAGTATTCACGATGAAGATGGAAATCCTTCTATAGCCAACATTAAACAAGCTCTTGGTAGGTGACATGTGAGATCTTTCCAAAAGATCAAGCTTGTGACAACTGGATAGAAACGATGGGGCGATTCACTCTTGAATCAACATTGGTCCAGGAAATGGATTGACGGATACCTTTAAAAACTCTTTCTCTAGCACATCGACTGTGTAGTATGTTTTCAAAATAAAAGGGGTATTTATGATTGAAAATTGACTTTTGTTATAAAACCTTCGTTGTATTGAAAAACCCTTTCGATTAAGCAATACACTATTGTTTTTCAAATCATTTTCATCAATCAGTGAATCTCAATTATTTGGTCCACTCACTCCGTGTTGTCTTCTTTGAGACGCTCCGGTATGAGAACGGCTAGAACAAATGCGAAACCTTGTCAAAGAGATTCTTTGAATTCTACCGATCACAGCAAGACTTGTAATTGATCAACGGGAACCGTGGTTCTTGCAACCTATTAAACGAAAGTGATCAAAGACACTTTCGTGCGCTTTATTGCTAACTGTTGTTTGCAGGGACACCCGACAGTTGCATCTGATCAGAATTGAGGGGCTAATCCTTAGCCACATGCTCACACATCACAATCACTTCTATAGAAATCATGATAAGTGCTTATCTTCATAAACTGACTTTGATATTTTCAATCCATGCTTTTGCTACGCTGCTGCAAATATCATGAATCAACCAAGGCTTCCGCTACTCTGATAAGAAGATATCATGATCCAAAACTGTGAGCATGTCGGTCCAAAAGTCACAACTTCACATAATGGCAATATAATAAAGGATGAGTCAGATATTTGATGTGGCTGATGATCTCAAAGATGGCTCAAAGAATCACCAACACGTGGATCAGTTAAAGACCTCCACTTGAAATAAACAAACATGCAGAACATGAAGAATCAAAGACTACGGGCTACAGAGCAAAGAACTTAATCAAGAATCCAAGAACACCAAAATGTAAAATCTGTTTGTTGTTGATGTAATTGAGGTGACCTCCCTTAGGGGGAGATTGTTAGGATTTAGAAAATTCGGTAGTTAAAGAGTCAGTCACCTCATGTATATGTATTCATTAGAAAGCTCGTACTTGTAGTCATTTAGTGTTAGTGAGTAATTTGTGAAGTAACATCATGGAGGACAGACGGGTCTTTACCCACCGTATGCCTGATCCACATCCCGTAGGAGGCGTGTCATGTATGAACCTATAAATACCCTTTGCCTAGAAAGGCAAAGGGTTGGAGCTTTCATAATTCATTTTTCTTTGTCTCACTAAAGTTCCCAATTCTCTTCCACTTTCTCTCTCTAAAACTCATTTCATACGCCTCTTAGTGTGTTTGTGTGATTGTGAAAACCAATATGTAACAAGAGTTCTTTGAAGTACTTTCACGATCACACTGCCATATAGAAAACCATTAGAAAATCAATCAAGGTACATATGTTAAAACATAAAACCTTTTGTACCTTGATAGTTTATTTTCTTTTTGAAATGCTCCCCCTCAATATGTGCTTCAAGATTCGAAAGCGTTTAGCACATATAGGAGAGCGGCATGCACAATTGAATCAAACGATCACCTTTTATCAGATTTCATAATTAAATCACAAATTATCCCCCGATCAAAAATATCAAACCCTTTGAGATTTTGGATCTCAAGTGATTTAATTAGGTTTAGAAAACATGGGAGAATATGTGGTCAGGTTTAAATACTCATCTTGTTTTTGGATAACTGCTCCCCCTCAATCATGTGCATCATATATTGAAATCGTTTGCACATGGAGGCAGGAGTGCCTCTAAAGGACTAAAACAGATTTGAGATTTAAATCACGATCTCTCCCTCGATCAAAATTATCAAACCATTTGAGATTTGTGATCCCAAATGATTTAAATCATTTTAGAAAAGTTTGAGGAAAGACGTGACTTGATTTAATTTAGAAATTGACTGATAATGATCAATTTTAGACATTTAAAGATTGTTATTGTCAGGTATGATAGTTTTAAGAGATCTTTAAGTAAAATAAAACAATTTCACAATCAAACAAGAATAGAAAAAATTTCATTTCGAAAGATCTTTGAGTTTTAAATAAAATCATACCATGACATAACATTAAATCTTTAGATCACCACTTTATACTGTACAAATGGACTTTAATGATGAAACATCGTTTGAAAATATTTAAGAATGAAATCACTCTCCCCCTCAATCAATGTCCGTAGTCGTTGGTTGAGTGACTTAAGATTTGACAAAATAAAGTCCCGTTGATTTCTAAAATTTTAGTCCAATTTATTTTCAAAACAATATTTTTTCATTTTCAAAACAATATATTCAAAATTGTTTTAAGAAAAATGGTATCATCCACTACTTTTTCCTGCACAAGATACGTTAGGTGGTTAAGAATAACGAGTTGCTTCTGTTGTTGCTGGGAGGATGAGAGAAAATCATATGCTGATGCAGTGAGACCTCTGAAGTTGCATCTATCGTGCCAACTATCCATAGAGAGATCCAATTAAGCTCCATTTCTTCTTTTGTCGACCCCAAGAAATAGTTACCCTTTTCTTTCCGCATCCAATCATCTTCTTTTGTGGGATCCAGATCGGGAACATTCTTATGAACCATGATATCTGCATACGTTAGTGAACATACATACAAATATATGGTGGTCGACATCACCCAATACAAAGAATCGACTAATACAAGTCAATCCAACATATCAATCGGATCATGTAAAGCATGGAATAATGAGTTCATCAAACTCTAATCATCTAATCCTAATAATAATATCCTAGATCCTAGTCCTTCGATGTAGGCAAGCATCTTTTAAATTTAAGTATATAGGATAATTAGATAAGCCCGTTAGATAATATAAATTTGAGAACATTCTCCCCCTCAATCAATGACTCATTTTCTGAAAAGTTTAAAAGCGCTGAAGTCATTGATTGAGTTTCAAAATTTATGAAAACACTGATTCTGATTGATTTTCAAGCAACTCATTTTCCACCATTTGGAAAACAACAAATATTTTTCTGAAGAATTTTAGACGGAAAAACATTTGTGTAGGAACAACCGTCTTTTTGGCGACATGCTTTCCTCATTATAGTTTTAGGATAAGTGCTCAAAATTTATGAAAATCGATTTAGCGCAGCACTTTTCTTTCTTTAAAAGAGCGGTTTGCTATCTGAAATAATAGCAAACCATAGTTAAGTGCGGGTCACAGGCTGAAATAATTGCAAGCCATAATTTTAGACATGTTTTGAAAAGAAATATTTACACCTTCTGTTCGAACTTTATCTATGGTCCCGTGCCATTGTTGAATGAAATTTCTAAGACCGTAGATGTTATCGATACCAGAAGACATGTCTTGAGAAAACATATTTTTGGAATTTTTCAAATTTTCTGATTTTTATGGGTTTTGTTGGTTTTATATTTTTCTATTTTCTTTTTTTTGGTTTTATATTTTTATATTTTGCTTTTTGATAAAATATTTACAGATAGAGTAGATGATATAGTTTAAGAAGGATGATGATACGAGTACCGAGATAAGGATATCGAGCAGCCTCGTTGTAGAAGATAGAAATCGTCATCTCTTAAACTTTCACCACCAAAGCTTCCGAGGCTCTCGAAAAGAAGAAATTGAGCCTTTAAGAATGCGAGACTTTGGCAGCTTCCCCCCAAACCGAAAATCATGATTTTTAGCAGATTCTAAGCTCTCTTACAAGCTTGCCTTAGCAAGGTGCACAAGGAAGCACACCATATCATCGATCTTGCTGCTCGTATTAAGAATGATTATCGAGATTCTGCGTTCGGGGTTATATCATAAGATAGAACAGCAATGTATCATCTCACGCTTAAATAAATCTTCTCATATTTCTTTTCCACTGAAGTCTGAAGCGATGCATCCCCAAAAGGTGTCAAGAGAACAATTCCCCCAAGTAGTTGAATTGATGCAGCCAGTCTCTTAGAATAAATGCTCAAGAACTCGAATACACATATACCCAAAGACAGAGAAACATATAACATCGAAGTAGCAGATTAAGTCTGATATGCAAAGAATAACCCCGAAGTATACTTTTCTCTCCCCTTAAGAAAGTGTATGAAGCTCAAGAACCCGAAATACCCAAATGTCCTTTCATTGGAGAATAACTGATAACATTGAAGTAGCAGGCTGAATCACTGATTATCTCTGCGGATGTCAACTCCGAAATAAGTGATTATCACTGAATCACCGATTAAGCTCTCAAATGAAACAGATGTGCGTCCCCAATGTACACAATCTCTCTCCCCTGATGATTGCGATAACATCGAAATGATCACACACTTGTGTACCTCTTTATCACCAGAAACTAACTCTTCCATCTCTTCCCCCACATAGTTGGAATAAGAACACTAAACGCCATGAGTCAAACCTTGAGTTTCTCTGCGGTAATGACATTTGTCTTCCGGGATATCTTCAATCACTTAGAAGTATTAAGTTCATCAAGTTTACTCGCTTTAGATGTGAGTCTCCTCCCCTGCTGGTTTTGAAACTTGTAATCAAGAACACATTATAAGCCCATGTACTAGAAATCTTTTGAGAAGAACATCATTAGATCAGATGTATCTGTGAGAATCAACTTGCTGAAAAATTATGTGAGCAAATCTAATTAGGGATTAAATCTGGCTTTTCACTCTCCCCTAATTAGTGCTTTCCCCTAAACTAACGAAGATTTCAAGTGTTCTTCTCAGCCTGGATTAAGAAGAAGTCTTTTGGATAATCAAATGCAACTCGTCTTTAGTCTTCTAACATGCAGCAGAAAATGTAGAACAGACAGTAGACTCGACCTTCTTCAAAATTCTTCTTTTGGGGAATAGAAAGTTAACATCTTCATCTCACCAAAAGCATTCCAATTAACTTACATCTTTAAATCCCCTTAACTAGAATCCCTCCCAATCAAACAAGAACAGAAAGAGGTTCATCAAGGAAATCAGCCCCGCAACTGGAAGCACTTTGTCATTAATCATATCAGCCCGTGAGTAGATGTCAACCAACGGCTCTTAGAAGAAACTCCATGTAAAGATGACCCGATAAGAACAAGCTCGGTTCTTACATGAGTTAGGAGCCATATGACCATTTATTCCCAGATTTCTATCAACATGTAGTAGTTTCAGACATCTTCTCCCCCTCAAGAATTGCATACGGGGTTGCCATTCTTGATTGAATAAGTGAACTCAACCAAATGTATTCTATTCACACTTCTCCCCCGCAAAATTTGCATATGATATCGCCATCGCCATTATAATTGAGCTAGTGGAATAAGAGTACTAGCATCGATAGTCCAGTTCACTTGATAACTAAAAGCGCATGGAAAAAGCATGAAGCATGTTGACGAGAATGGTCATAATTGAGAAGATCTCTCTTCTTCCGAAGATAAAGCACACTAAAGCGTACACTTTTCTTTTCTTTAGAGAACGAGGCTTGAACTATTGTGTTCAAACGTCATTATCTCTCTCTTTACTGCATCTCTTGGCAAACTTGTAATCAACCCCATTATCATTGAGTAGGCTCTTTGTCATGACAGCTGATGGAGAAAACCCAATATGATGAATTTAACCCTGAAGTAAAATTATCCCGAACTCGTGACTTAAACTTGCACCAATGTGACTAAGAGCGGTGCCGAGATTTCATGCCCCTTTGAATCCCTAAGTACTCTATACTCTTCAACCAACCAACCATCAAGTATAAGACGTACATCACCTCTTGAAAAATCCACAATTCAATGTGACACTGAGCACTACAACGTAACTCCTTAAAGTGATAGTTATTTTGTGGTGGTAAAAAGGAAAAAGAAAAATCACCCAAAAATAACTAGATTTCCAAGTCTTCGTCTTTGAAAATGTTAAAAGCTTGAACAAGGATCTCGAATGATCTTCATCTAACCATCCCCGATACCTTCAGATACTAAGTACACTTTGCCCTTGAAATTTCACTTCAACCTCAAATAAATAATAATGAATTAACTCCGTTGTCACATCTTCTGGTTAAAAGCTCAAATCTAGCCTCCTTTGAAGTTTGAAGTGAACTATGATAATGGTTTCATCCCGACCATGGTTAAAAGCACATAACCCCGTAAAACCATGTAATAACCAAACTATCATGAAGAATATCCAAACACATCCAATTCATGAAGTACACCCTTTATCCCTTCTTCGAAAAAGAAACTGTGGCACCAGCATCAGATGAGATCCCGAAATACACTTTCCTTTCTCCAGGATGGTTCCATCATTATGGGATTTTACAAATCTATGGTTTAAACCGAAAAATAGATTCTTTCGCGGGATTTTACAAGACCAAGAATAAACCGTAAGATAGATCCGGAAATGCACTTTACTTTTACCAGGATATTTCCATTGTCACGGGATTTTACAAATCTATGATTTTAACCGAGAAATAGTTTCTTTCGCGGGATTTTACAAAACTAAGACTAAACCGTAAACAATGTCAGCTTGAATGTGTTATGACAACTTTGGTTTCGGTGAATCTTTGTTTTAGGGGAACATGCAGCGGTTCATCAACGATTCTTCTCGATCATCAGCAGTATCATCAACAATTCTTTACTCATATGTAGACAACTTCACAAACCATATTAAGTCGAGTGGTATACACTACTTCCCCCTGAGGTTGACCGTAAAACATCAAAGTACACGTTTCTCCCCCATGATGGTTTCGAACTTTCGAAGCATCATTAACGCAACGACCATCCGCATTTAAAAGTTCTTGTCATAAGCAAACATCTTGAAAATTCATGACTGACGCTGAAGATTCTTGAAAGATTTTGCTTAGATTGTGAAGTATCATTGAAATTTAGTGGCATCGAATATTCTATGGGAATTGCTGATCACATCTATACCATTCAACCCTTTGGTAAACACATCATCCACGTATTTTGTCAGCTATTATGGTGACCACTTGGTGAAGTTAACCCGATATACCAAACTTGAACAAGAAGAAGAATTCCCTAGATTTGTTACTTAAACTTAACTAATCCTTGTGAAAAGAAACAGTGTACCTAATGTACAAGACCTCTTGACGTATTCTCAACTGCGTGAGACACCGAAGTGATAGCTACGTTGTGGGTTAAGCGAGAAAGAATCACAAAAGTAACTAAATAGTCAAGCCTTTATCATACTCTATAAATGCACAAACAAGTCATCTTCGCGGAAGGGTAGAAAGAAAGAAGACGAAAATAAGTAAACGCGCCCGGAAAACCTCACTTCACGCCCAATTAAGGAATACCGTACAAAAACCCCATAGTCAACTTTGATCAATCATCAATTCAAGTGGTAACATACAATTCTCCGTGAAAATGTATAAACCAAAGTACTAAACCTCATAGCATAATAACTCTCATCATTAAATCTCATCATCAAATCTCATAACTCAAATCTCATTATCACAAATTTCGTCATCAAAACTCATCATCTACGATCCAATTTAGAGAAGCCCGTCAGCCCATCATCCAATATCATCACATATAATTTCAAGCCCGGTCCAAATAACTATTCAATACGATCCGGTTAATGTAAATTCTTGCAATGATTATCTCATGCGTTCCGATATCTTTGACATATAACAAATTGCAAAGAATTTGACCCGGCCCCAAGTCCAATTATAACCGTTTGAACTGTCACTTCAATACCAAATCAATAACATTGGTCAAGAGCCTCGAACTCATTTAATAACATAAGCCATGAACAAATATCCTTCGTGAGAGTAAAATACCACTCATATACCAAAAATTTTGGCAAAGTTTGAAACGTTTCAGCCCATTTAACCAAAATTATATCCAAAAAATAATCACAAAAATCAGTCCAATTGATATAAATGATACCCGGTAAGTTAATATCCTTTGTCAAAATTTGATATCCAATACCCATGACGTTATCAAACCGAGGCTCACATTAAAGAAAGTATTACCCGGCCCATATAAGCATATCTCGGCCCATTAACTCACATTCGATCCATTATTTTACTTACCCTAATTCTTTGTGTATTTAACACACCAACATACACGACAAACCTTTAATCCCTAAAAATTCTCTACCCTAATCTCAAGTACTCTCTCACAAGCGCAGTCAACAACAAAAATTGAATCAAACTTCTGAACAGCAGCCTAACTGATATCAGTAATAATCCTTGTTTATGCTCAATCAAATTCACAACTCAACGATACCCACTTGATAACATAATCAATCATTTACCCTAAAATTTCTCACACCAACAAACCTTAAAATCACTCTATCTCCGCCCCCCATTATTTCATCAGATCGTACCTACTTGCACACCACAGGGATGGCATGAGGCAGAACGAATAGGCCATAGGGATGGCAAGAGGAATGGACATGGCATCAAAGTTAAACAAGGGTAGGTATTGAGAGAAATACTATTCGATTTGATTTTTAATTATCACGAAACACGGGGATGAAGTAACATACTTGTTATTATCATCTCCTTAAGTTCGTAAATAATCAAAACCCTTTTAGCACATGATTCCTTTTGATTTTTCAATTGAGTGTCATGAACGAATCAAATAACCGGGCATAACACACATGTTATAACTCGATTCATTTAATTATTCGAAATACAAGGATGCTTGGTCTTCTCAAGGATCAATGATGGTGAATATTCGTGTTAAAGGATCTCGAGTCTTGATATATCTTGTATATCACACGAATCAAAACTGAGATCAATTAATTTCCTTGCTTTTAATTTCTGTTTGTACGAGCCTGAGATGATGTGATACCAGATCGTGATATAATGTGAGTACTATTCTGAGATGAGAAGTAGATTGTTGGAGCTGTTGTAGATATAAATGTTTAGAATCAGTTTTTATTTCTTGTTTGATTGAGTGTTGAGATTGATGATATTTATGAGGTTGATACTGATTATGATTAGAATCATGATGATGAATGATGTTGAATGAATCATGTGATAAACTGAATCGTTTGATGATGATTGTAGTCATTGAAAGTATTGATTGTTTATGCTTGTTGATTAGAGATTTTGTGGTGCAAGAAGGTTTAGACCAAATATCGTCTTCAAATTAAACAACCTACTTCTTGACATTTTACCAAATCCCACCCATTAAATCGCATCTTCAGTTAGACAAACTGCTTTGACCTTTTTACACCCAAACCGCATTGGTTTACAGACAAACCGCAACATTTTTGAACATGACAAACCGCTTAATGTTTGAACAAACCGCTTACCAGTTATTAGTCAAAACGTTTGTGACTTACATCTTCAAAACGCATCTCTATTCTAACAAACCACTTTATGGTTATAACATCAAACCGCATCCATCAGTTTATAACAAAACGCACGATTTTATCAAACCGCATAACCTGTTTAACAAACCGCACCAAGAACATTGCATCTGGACAAAAATAAGACAAACCGCATATACTGAAGGGTCAAACCGCATTGATGAAACATCATATAAGCAGAACAAAATGATAAGCAGATTCCACCAGCAGATTTAGTTTACTAAAACAAGATTCAATATACTAAACCAGCAGATTCACCAACAGATTCAATATACTAAAACCAGTTATAAAACTAACATAAAATCAGCAGCAACGCATCAAAACTCATAACAAACGTAACAAGGATTAACACTTTTACAACCGAATTCACGCAATAGCATACTTCAACAAAACCGCATCAAATCACATTCAATCATCACCAAGACCATATCAAACCGCATCAACAAAACTACACAAATCGCTTCACAAACCGTACAACTCAACCAACATCAAACCGCATCCAAACAAACAAAACCACGTCAAACTGCATACATGAACACATTAAGAAACCATACAAATCATCAAGAACAACACAACCTGAGCTCTGATACCAATTTTTGGATCATACATATTATATTGTTTGATGATTCGGGTGGTATAGGATTATGATGAAACAAGAATGCCATGTTTAGAGTGAGAAAGAGTAGAGAGGGTGATCTTAGAGAGATAAAGTAAACAAAAAAGAAAAGGTTAGATTAAAAAGCACCACCCCTTCCAAGGATGGAAGGGTTATTTATAGTTACAACTAATACGTCCTCCCCTGGATCGTGGATCGTGCATACAAGGGTAAAGACCCGTCCTTCCTCCACGGTGTTGCTCTAAACTAATAACTAACTAGCTAACTAACGAAATAACTAGTAAATAGCAATATGTCAATGAGCTAACATATGATAGACAATAGTTGGGGTGACCGACACTTCATTATGGAATTTCCAATTTCTAACACGTTGCAACCGACACCACCATGGACCGTGCTCAATAGTGTATAGGAATCGCTCTAAGGTAGGACACACGGCCAAGGACAGTAGGTCCCGTCCCTTTGTTGTGGCCCAAACTGCACAAGGAGCGGACTGGAAGGCCACCACACTGCTTTGGATGTGGAGAAGGGCACTACAAGAATGAGTGCCGAGAGCAAGGGGTGAGAGGAAACCCCAGTAATGGAGGAGGATTTGTTAACCGAGGTGTGGGAAGTAATGGCCATAACCCTGTGAAGCGAGAGGTTAAAGGAAACCAGGGAAATCACGGTGCTAGAAATCAATAGAGAGACGTGGGAGCCGCACGAGTGTATGCCATTGGGAAGGGAGCCGGTGAGGACCCGAACGTAGTTACGGGTACGTTCCTTCTCAATAACTACTATGCTTCCATACTGTTTGATACTGGTGCCGATATGAGTTTCGTATCCACCACCTTTATGCCATTACTAGGAATTTCCCCAACACCTCTGGGGTTAAGTTATTATGTGGAGTTAGCTAATGGAAATAGGGAAAGGATAGACACTATATCCTGAAGTTGCACATTAAGTTTCCTAGACCACCCGTTTAGCATAGACCTTTTTCCAGTTACTTTAGGAAGTTTTGACGTCATCATCGGAATGGATTGGCTGTCGAAGAACGGTGCACACATCATCTGCGATGAGAAGATAGTGCGTGTACCGTATGGCGAAAAAGTTCTGAGCAAACAAGGAGATCGGAGCGACTGTTGAGGTCCCTCCCTGTTGAGCATCAACTTTTGTATTAGGGCCCAGAAGTACATCGATAGAAGAGGTTGTCATTTCTTGGCTCAAATTTCTGAAAAGAAAAGCAAGAAGAAGAGCGAAGGGCACCTCAAGGATGTACCCGTCATTAGAGAGTTTTCGAATGTGTTTCCCGACAATATGTCAGGGATTTCACCTGTCCGATAAGTGGAATTCCAAATTGAGTTGATACCTGGTACTGTACCTGTAGCCCGGGCACCCTATCGACTTGCCTCAAGAGAATTGGAGGAACTGTCTAAGCAGTTGGCAGAGTTGTCTGAGAAGGATTCATTAGACCAAGTTTGTCACCGTGGGGAGCACCGGTATTGTTTGTGAAGAAGAAGGATGGATCGTTTCGGATGTGCATTGACTATAGGGAATTGAATAAGTTGACTGTGAAGAACCGATATCCACTACCTAGAATAGATGACCTATTTGATCAACTCCAAGGAGCTAGTGTCTTTTCCAAGATCAATTTACGGTCTGGATATCACTAGCTTAGAGTTCGAGAGGAGGATATCCCTAAGAAGACATTTAGGACTCATTATGGACACTATGAATTCCAAGTGATGTCGTTTGGTTTGACCAACGCGCCAGCAGTATTCATGGATCTCATGAACAGAGTGTGTAAGCGATATCTGGATAAGTTTGTGATAGTATTCATAGACAACATCTTGATATACTCGATGAATAGAGAGGAGCGTGAAGAGCATTTGAGGCTCATTTTAGAATTGTTGAGGCAAGAGAAGTTGTATGCCAAATTCTCTAAGTGTGAATTTTAGATTCCGACCGTGCAATTCTTAGGTCACGTGATAGATAGTCGAGGATTTCATGTTGACCCAGCCAAGATTGAGGCCATTAAGAAATGGGCCGCCCCTAGGAACCCACCAGAAGTCTACCAATTTCTAGGTTTAGCAGGCTATTACCGGAGGTTCATTGAGGGATTCTCCAAAATAGCTAAGTGGTCACCAAACCGATACGTAAAGACGTTAAGTATGAATGGGGAGAAAAGGAAGAAGAAGCATTCCAACTTCGAAGGAGAAGTTGTGTAGCACGCCCATCCTAGCTTTGCCTAAAGGAGCGAAGATTTTGTCGTGTATCGCGACGCTCGCATAAAGGCTTAGGTGTTTGTTTTGATGCAACGGAGAAGGTGATAGCTTATGCCTCCCGAAAATCAAGAAGATGAGAAAACTACGCCACCCATGATCCGGAGTTAGGTGTTGTAGTGTTTGCCTTAGGATTTGGAGAAATTGTCCGTATGAAACTAAGTGTGTATTGTTTATCGACCATAAATGTAAAACCCAAATATTTTGAACCAAAATTAAATATTTATTTATTTTTATTTTTTTGCACCACTTTGAATTTATCCTAAGTTTGGATTACTAATAATATGTCATAAAAACTTTACCTTATAATTTAACATACACAAATTAAATGAATAAAATGCTAAGTTACCTAAAGTAAATCCTAACCTAGTCCTAGCCCAACCAATTACTTTTCCCTGCCTATTCCATTGTGTCGTATGGATT
Source organism: Chrysanthemum lavandulifolium (assembly GCA_022545495.1). Taxonomy (NCBI): domain Eukaryota; kingdom Viridiplantae; phylum Streptophyta; class Magnoliopsida; order Asterales; family Asteraceae; genus Chrysanthemum; species Chrysanthemum lavandulifolium. Next base: position 264,858,889 of record CM040238.1, read on the forward strand.
CAAGATAAGAACAACTATAAATCTTTTCATAATATAAAAGATTGCATGCATTACTATCTCGAATAACTATACACGGTCATACCATATTTTTACACACGCTTTACCCTATATTCCTAAGCCGTATATACTTGTTTCCCTCCCATCTCTTTTGCACCGATCCAAAGCCAGAGAAACACACATATCATTCATTAGTTTTGCTGCCAAGAAGGAAGAAGTAGAAGAAGCAGGTTGTAGTGCCAAAGAGGAGTACTAGTCGTGACGAAAAGAATTCCTGTTCGATCTCTAAGTCCTTGTTCCCATTCGGTTATCTAGTAAATTCAAGACGGTGGCGGACCTAGCCGAAAACTCAAGGTGGTTCCCTAACTTAAGGTAAAAAAGTCAACAAGTCAACCAATTACTTGATCAATATTTTGGGTCGGGTCGGGTCAAATTTATCACCATTTTATTAACGAAACAACATATAAAACACATATATCATATATAAATTAAAGTATCTAGATTTGAGTTTCCGCCTGTTTCATAAATCCAAATGATTCATCACTGTATCGTGAAACACTAAGTACACTTCATATTTTAAACCAATTACACATGTGTATATACAGCCATAACTAGTGCGTATATAATTTAATTGGATATTTTTGCACTATCGACTTTTTGTGAAAAAGTACTGGTACTTGATATTTGAATTGGTAAATGATAAAGTGGAAGGACTACAACGAAACATTAGATAAAAGTATTACATTAAAAATAGAATAAAATACTTTGTATTGTGTGTCATCTTCTTTGCTACAAATACGTGACCTCAAAACCTCCATTAAAGCAGCTGTGTAAATCTTGTTTTCTACATTTATTTCATCTTTTTATTGTCTTCATTTCTTGTAATTTTAGGTGTAAGGTGGTTCCCGGTCCAGTTTCAAGGTAGGTCCTTAATTTTTGTTCTACATAGCTTCTAAAGGGTTTCAAATTCTAAGGTGGTTCCTGGGCACCACCTTTGTACAGTGTAGGTCCGCCCCTGATTCAAGACACAGGTTCTATGTTTTCTTTTTGTTTCCTTGAATTCAACATGATACATATGAAATCAAAACCTAAAACTATGATATAAAATCCTTTCGAATCAGCTAAATTGCGTGTTTGTTGTCTCAGTTATTAAGTCACATGAAATCATAAAAAGTATATGCGCCTATACATGTTTGTGTTGGGTAGTTTTTGTGGCCTGTTTGATGTCCGGCCTGGTTCCAGCCTCTTGTCGATTTATAACACTTCTAAAACAGGCCCTATATATATCGACCTCTAATGACACATTAAATAACGACCATGCGCCCCTATATGAGGGTTGTATCGTGGGAGTACGGGTCTGTTTGGAGTCGTGTTTGGAAGCCATATGTCGACTTGTATATAACCTCTAATCAAGCCCTAAAATCTGAAATAAATGATCATAAATGAGGTGTGTAAAATCTGAAATCCCTAGGCCGTTTCAACATGCGAATACAATGATTTTATGTGAGGGTCTGGTGGTGTGTTTTGCTCGAATAAAAGCTGCGTATTCTCTCAAGTCTGGTGACTGGTCTGGTATTGTTAGTCTTGGTTAACTCTGATCATCTTGATATGTTTTATAGATTGTTAGGTATTGTTTGAGTGTTTAGTGAGGGTCTTTGTATTACAATCTTTGTAGTGGGATAGATAGGATCCTTCTGAAGGGGACTATCTTTGTCTTGTGCATTTGTTTGTGAGCACACGCTTTGTGGACTCATCTTCTTGACTATTCAGTTAATAAAAGATTTCACCAAAAGGTGGTTGGATGGGTGACTTGATTGTGTTGTACTTGATTCTGAGATCAGATCTATTATTTTAACAAATATATCAGTTTGGTTTGATAATTGGGGTCCGAATTGTCCCTGGACTCTCTTACAGTTAGAGAGATTAATAGAGCGGGCTTTAATTTATCTTTGAAAGTGGCGGATATTATTTCTAACAACGAATGGAAGTGGCCTTTCAACTAGGAATTAAGATACCCTACCATCTTTAATGCTTCTGTTCCAGAGGTGAATCTTAATAATATGAATACGTTGGTTTGGAGAAATCGAATGGGACAGGTTAAGCAATTTAGTGTTGGTGTTGCATGGGATGACATTAGGCCTCGAGGTGATGTTATTGCATGGACATATGTTTTTTGGTTTGCTCATTGTATTCCACGGCATGCGTTTCATTTATGGCTTGTCATACAAAGGAAATGAAAAACCCAAGATCGGCTTAGACAATGGGATGCCAGCCCTTCAACTGACTTAAGCCTGTCTAGGTGCTCTCTATGTGAATTGGTTCTGGACTCGTACGAACATTTATTTTTTAAATGTCCTTTTTCCAATCAAGTATGGGATTCTGTTAAAGGGAAGGCTCGTATGGCGCATGTGTCCAATTCATTGGATAATATTGTTAATTGGATTAGTCCATTTGCAAAGACAAGATCAACCCAAAAGTTCTATTGCAAAGATTGTTTTTGCGGCTTCTACATATTTTATTTGGCAAGAGAGGTACGCAAGGCTATTCACGAAGAAGAGAAGAACCCATGTGCAAGTATGTGAAGTTATTTTAGCAACTGCTCGGCTTAAGTTTCTTACGTTACGTTTCAAGAGAACAAGTCGTGTTGAGAGGGTTCTAGCAGAATGGAATTTACCTACACATTTGCTTATGCATAGATCAACGTAGGCTTGTTTTTAGTCTACGATATATTCTTTCAAGCTTTGTTTCTATTTTTCGTCTATGCTTTAGATCTTATGTTTGTAAGATTGGCATGTCAATCTTATGTTGTTGGTTTGAAGCAGAAAGGGTGCGTTGCTTGTAATAGTCAATATGGTGCCTTGCCATATTGCCTAAACGTTATTGGTTTTAATAAACTTTGCTGTGGTGAAATCCAAAAAAAAAAAAAAAAAAAAAATTGTTGTAAGGCGAATTCAACGAAATTTACTAAAGATGGTCCGCAAATGACCCTAAAGGAACTACAAACCAATGTGTGCCAGCTCGACCTACAACTAAAAAATCACGACCCCGCAAAACTTGAACCTCGAACCACAACACTTATTGAAACGGCCTTACCCACATATGAATGGCATAACACTCGAAACCGCGACCTTATCAACCGTATATTAAACCACTACCTACAACACTTGAATGGTTGTACCTCGACCCATAACTCGCCACTAAATGCTCGCTGGGCAACAAAAACGCCCTGCCTACGATGTAAAATAACTTATGAAAAAAGTGGTAAAAAGGTGCCACCAAAAGATTAGATTTAGGTTGTGTTTGTTTTTTTTTTGCCTCTGAACGGGCAAAATGTCGAATCGGTCGACATTTTGCCGCTCGTATCGTTTTTTTTTTCCGTTCGACGTCGTCGAACGACGCCCCGAACGGAAAATGTCTCAATCATCAAGACCGAGAGGGTGTCTTAACGCGTCAATGCTTCTTGTAGACACAAAATAACCAAAATAAAAAAAAATCCCGCTCAAACATGCGTTTTTTTCTTCGCTCGAGATGCGTTGATTCGACATTTACGCATCGATCTGATTCGACGCAGCGCTCAGATTCGATTCGCACCTCTTAAAAACAAACACCACCTTAGTGACACTTTTTTGTGTCATTAGAATCTCTGTCACTTAATGTCTATCTTTTTTAGTGAATGAAAGTGGCCTAGTGGGAAAATGGTTTGTGACTATCACTTTAAAATATGTGAGGTCTCAAGTTTAATTTCTGCTAGGTAACCTTAAGTGGCTACGCCAACCTTTTCAAAAAGGAGGGCTTTACTTGATTTGAGTCTGTGTGACGACAGGTTCAAACCCCGTGAGTTAGTCGGCCAAAAGATCAAAAACAGAGACAAAGAAAAAGTTGGTAATGTGTACATATTAGTTAAGAGATATATAGCCATGATAAACTTATTACGCAAGATATATATTTCTTAATTAACATGATAGACTAAACTCAACTTGAATAAATGGTGCATACCTCACTATATAAAGTAACATATTTCCTCCTCATTTATTTATGTGGGATAAAAACTAACTCTGATAAAAATAAAAATAAAAAATAAAAAAAAAATAAATAAATAAAAAAAAAAAATTGTTGTAAGGCGAATTCAACGAAATTTACTAAAGATGGTCTAGCAAATGACCCTAAACGAACTACAAACCAATGTGTGCCAGCTCGACCTACAACTATAAAATCACGACCCCGCCAAACTTGAACCTCGACCCACAACACTTGTTGAAACGACCTTACCCACATATGAATGGCATAACACTCGAAACCGCGACCTTACCACTACCCACAACACTTGAATGGTTGTACCTCGACCCATAACTCGCCACTAAATGCTCGTTGGGCAACAAACACGCCCTGCCTACGATGCAAAATAACTTATGAAAAAAGTGGTAAAAAGGTGCCACCAAAAGATTAGATTTAGTGACACTTTTTTTGCGTCATTAGAATCTATGTCACTTAATGTCTATCTTTTTAGTGAATGAGAGTTGCCTAGTGGGAAAATGGTTTGTGACTATCACTTTAAAATATGTGAGGTCTCAAGTTTAATTTATGCTAGGTGCAAACAACCTTAAGTGGCTACGCCAACCTTTTCAAAAAGGAGGGCTTTACCTGATTTGAGTATGTGTGACGATAGGTTCAAACCCCGTGAGTTAGTCGGCCAAAAGATCAAAATCAGAGACAAAGAAAAAGTTGGTAATGTGTACATATTAGTTAAGAGATATATAGCCATGATAAACTTATTACGCAAGATATATATTTCTTAATTAACATGATAGACTAAACTCAACTTGAATAAATGGTGCATACCTCACTATATAAAGTAACATATTTCTTCCTCATTTATTGATGTGGGATAAAACTAACTCGATAAATAAAATAAAATAAAATAAAAAAAAAAAAAAAAAAAAAAAAAAAAAAGGGTGATGCAAGCTAGTGTATGCATTAACCGTTGTTGTCAGGAGAATACAACCAAATTTATTGAAGTAGGTCTAGCACATGAAGACGGCATACTATATAGTCACTAGAATGATTCATATATTAACTAGTGTCATACATATTTAATAGTTATATGTAAAATATTGTATTTGTTTTGAATAACAACTTAATAGTGCAAGCTATTTCTTCGATTGTGGCACAACCGTATAGGATGGTGTGTTATTATGCAGAGCGTCATATCTTTAGGGACCTATAAACTAAGACCACTTTATATATTTGAATATAAAAGATGGGTTAATAACCTATTAAAGATCATACTTGTCACAAATGTCGCTCTCGACGAATAACAAAAAATAGCTCTTCTACACATTAAACTTGAAATTTTGTCTTCAATTGAGTATTCTCACCATTTTACCTTCCAAATTACATAAATGGTCCTTGTGGGTTTCATAAAATTGCATCAATCATCCCTAGGCTAAATTACATAAATAGTCCCCGCTGCTTGAAAAAATTCGCCCATCATCCTTTACATAACGGATTCCATAACAAAAAAAAAACAAATAAAAAACATAAAACTAGTTACATCAAGAGAAAACATATTTCTTCAACTGAACATATTTCTTTGTTTAGTACATTTCATCAACCGAACATATTTCTTTCATCAAATAAACTACTTAACGAACATATTTAGTACATTTCATCAACTGAACATATTTCTTTCATCAAATAAACTACTTAACGATTTATGAAAAGATATCAAAAGTGAGATTAAAGCTAGTTACATCAACAGAAAACATGAAAGACGGCAACAATTAGTGGAGAATGACACCATGAAACTGATCTGCAACTGATTTAGTACATTTCATCAACCGAACATATTTAGTACATTTCATCAACTGAACATATCCCTTTACGTTTTTTGTCATTATTTAGCCTCTCAAACTGATCTGCAAAAAAATTAGTGGAGAATGACACCATCAAGATGCATGACTTGTTTAATTTAGTAGAATAATACCACAACTCAAATATTTAGCTTTATATTAAACAGATTTGACATAAAGGTGCTTGCCTAAAATGGATTGTCAACCTCTAGTACGAGGCTTGCATCGAAATTCCGCGAGGAGAGCAATGTGATCTGACGACCACTCTGGAGAAGGAAGTGTCAGATCTTCCTTAAACTATCCTCATCCAAAAGCTCCAACAATGATTCCATGGTCAAAGTATCCATCAAACCATATAAACAAAATCTCAATGCATCGAAAGTCCTAGTAGAATGGATTTGAGATGTGTTTTGAAAGTGATCATGTGGTTTCAAAATATTAAAATCATATGATCGCTTGTAAAGCGAGTTTGAAGAGGTAGCTAACTTAACCCTTTAACAATCGCTAATCGCAACTAGTTGAAACTAGCTAAATGACCCCTGATAAATAAGATATCATAAGCAGAATCTGTTCATCCAAATACGAATAAAAACTAATTATTGAGACGCAAGTCATTGTAAATTTATAAATCAGTTTCAAGCAGCAAAACCAATGACCCCTTATTCTTTCAGTCAACATTAGTCCTTCTTCAGTCAACTTAATCGCATAATAATATCAGATCAAATATTGCTAAACCTACATAACATCATAACTTAGAACTAATCCAATAACAGTTAAACTAAAGTCGTTAATTAAACCTTACTTTCATCATAATTAAACTTAATAAAACAAAATAACTCGTAAAATCAAATTCACAATCAGATAAAAAAAATGTCTATAAATCAGTTCAAAATAATTTTTAATCTAATCTAGTAACAATTAAACTATAGCTTAAATTCATCATAATTAAACCTAACAGAACAACACATGTTATATCTAGAGCTAAAACTTTATAATTCATCAACTATAACAGATAACCAAATCTCAACATCTCATTAACAGGGTGGCGGCGTCGGAATGTGGATTTACGTTTTTCACATACCCAAGATGTGGCGTCGGCCAGTGGAGGAGTATAGAGGGTGGCGGCGCCGGAATGATGGTGTCCGGTTAGATGGCGGCGAGCAGAGAAGAGAGGAGGGGATTTAGGTTTACGGTTAGTTAGATGTGTGTGGGTTAAATGAGTTAAAAGATTAATTGGGTTAAATGTGTTATTTATATACTTGGGACAAATGATGCAATTTTTATAAATTTAAGGGTAAAATAGTCATCACAAATTTATTTTACTCAAAAGAAGACAAGAATTTCAAGTTTAATGTGTAGAAGAGCTATTTTTTTTGTTCGTTACGTCAAACTAACATTTGTGACAAGTATGATGCTTTAATAGGTTATTAGCCTATAAAAGATCAGTTCCAACAAAAAATGTTGATGCTATATAATTTTATCTATGTAAAATTTTATTAAAATGAAGTTAGATCATTAAAAAACCATGTTTTGATTTTTAATGGTTGGTATTATATATCTTTGATAATTGTGTTCAGTTATTACATAAGCATTTGCATAAGAGCACAATGTATGAGCAATATCAATAACACGTTATTGGTATGCCACCTCAACGCCACCTCATACATATTTCAATAACACACGAATAACTAAAACAACCTCCCTCATAACACATCAATAACATGTTATTGGGTCCCACAAAATACCCCACTAAATATACCCACTCACTCGCAATTAAATAAAAAAAGGAAAAAAGAAACACACAAAAAAACCTATGGCGTGAGCCATTTGAGTGGCTCAAACTCCTTTTAACTCAACTATCACATGATGCATGGTACCTTACATGGCATGTTATTTGTTGTACTTCTTTCATTTGGCGTATAGATAACATAGCACACCGTGTGCTCTAAGGCCTCGATTAGCTAAGCTACTACTATACATAGATTCGGGATGGCGACAACCCTTATCCTGCATAACATATACGTTGTTCTCAAGGCATATATATGTTGATGGCGCATTCAACTCACTTGTATAGCGCCTAGCTTTTTCACTTACCCATTATTAACATCTATCATTGGTTTTATACAACACATAGTGGTCTTTTTGCATTTTGCACAAAAGCAATGACATGTTTTCTAAGTACATCTATGGGGTACAGCAGCTCGATCTTCTGCCTATACATTATACAATTTGCCAAAACACTATTCAAAAATTAGAAAATAACTTTCAAGCATCTTGTTCACTAACTTAATAGTTCTTCCTTTTAGGTGGCATCATCGTCTAGGCAGACTCGGTTGGAGGTAAACACCTATACACATGTAATCACCTCCGGTGGGAAAGGTGTTTAACAAGCTTTTAGTTTTTGAGGCAGCAAAATGTCATGTGAATGTGTTCTTTTCACAGCATGCAAACTCAAAGGTAACATTTATAAAAACCACACAAAGAACAAAAATACAAGACAATACAAGGCATACCCCTTACCTATTAAAAACGTTGTGTGCCATTGGTCAAGGTTTAATGGGATTTAGAATAGTGACAACCCTTATTAACATCGTGCAGTGAGTCAAAAAATAATCATTTTCCCTCCCAAGAATTTCAAATCGATTCCTTACCTCTCTATCTTATTTCTTTGAATAATTTTCTCTCTTTTGATAAAACTGAAAGAGAATATAAAAAGTTAGCAAATTACTGTACAAGTCTTTTACAAAGAAAAAGCGAGATACGAAAAAACCAAAATAAATAAAAAAAGTTAGGATTGTGTACAAATTCATCGTGAGAAATGGATACTAATACCGTGTATCATCTAAGCATTATATTCGACGAGGAAGATAATACACGAAACTCAAACTTAAATAACCAGTGCATACCTCACGATATAAAGTAACACATTTTCTTCTCAATTAGCGATGTGGGATAAAATTGCTAGGTACTCTTCTTCAATAAAAAAGTAATACAAGCTAGTATACGCATTAACCGTTGTTTTAAGGCAAATACAACAAAATTTATAAAAGATGGCCTAGCACAGGAAGATGCCATAATATAGTCCATAGAATGATTCATTTAAATTGCCAAAGAATGATTTACATACTACGAAATTTATTGAAAGTTGTATGTGTATAATAACGCAATCCCATTTTACTATTGTTGTCCCGTTTTAGTCCTTGTATTTTAGTGTACATCGGAACTAAAAGATGGCTTCGTGTAATGTTTGGGTCATTTTGAAAAGATTGAAAATAATGTGTTTGTTTGAATAATTTGTGGCAGCCAATATCTGTTTTTTTTTTAAGGGCAATTTTATTAAAGAAAACTAGCAAGGAGCTAGACTACACAGTAATCAAGTACGGGTTTTTTAGCCACTCGATCCAACTGAACGAGGCTTTACTTCTAAATTTACACCAATAAAAGGAACTAGAGACAACATTATCAAAAATGAACGCCTTCGGAGGAACTTTATCAAAAATGGCAGCCAATATCCGTTACCGACCAAGAAATACTAGAGATGGTATTATTTCCAGTAGTGAATGAGGCAGGTCGTGTTTGCTCCTGGAAATAATACCATCTCTATTATTTCTTTGCATTTTGCACAAAAATAGTATAGTGGTCCTTTTACATTTTGCACAAAAGCATTGACATGTTTGCTAAGTAAATCTATGGTGGACAGTATCTCTTCTGCATATATACATTCATACAATTTGCCAAAAACCGTTCAAAAATTAGGAAATAACTTTTAAGCATCTTGTTCAATAACTTAATTGTTATTCCGTTTTGGTGGCATCATCGTCTAGGCAGACTCGGTTGGAAGTAAACCCCAATAAACAAGTAAACACCTACTGATCGCAAGGTGTTTTTAAAAGGTTCTAGTTTTTGAGGCAACAAAAGTTCATCTTAATCTGTTCGTTTCATAGCATGCAAACTCAAAGGTAACATACTCGATAAAATGTATATATACAAAGCATACCCATACCTCTCTACCTTACTTCTTTGCAAAATTTTCTTCTTTTCATAAAAGCGAAAGAGAACATTAAAAGTTAGCAAATTACAAATCTTTTACAATGAAAAGGAGAGGGACGAAAAAACCAAAATAAATACAAAAAGTTAGCGGTGTGAACAAATTCATCGTGGGTAGACTTACTGGATGATATTGTGTATCATCAAAGCATGACATCCCACGAGGAAAACAATACACAAAACTCAACTTGAATAACTAGTGCATACCTCACAATATAAAGTAACACATTTTCTTCTCAATTATCGATATGGGATAAAAGCTAGCTCTTCTTCTTTACAGTAATAAAAAGTGATACAAGCTAATATATGCTTTAACCGTTGTTGTAAGACGAATGCAACCAAATTTATTAAATATGGTCTAGCACATGAAGACGCCACAATGTCATACATTTTTAATAGTTGTATGTAAAATATTGTATTTGTTTTCAGTAACAACATATAATTTGATAGATCATTCTATTTCTTCAATTGTGGCACAATTATATATGAGGGTGCTCAAAGTGTGTAAAGTGTGCTATTGTACAAAGTCCCATATCTTTAGAAGCCTCAAAATTTACACCATGTTATACGTTTGAGTGTCAAAATTCACTTCCAACAAAAATCGTTGATGCTATATAATTTTATTTATGTAAAATGTTATTAAAAATGAAGTTAGATCTTAAGATTACTATGTTTCGAGTTTTAATGGTTGGTCTTCTATTAAGATTTTATTAACATATAATGAAGTTAGATTATTAAAATATTTATTAAGGTATCTATATCGCATAGGGCCTCTACTAGCTCAGCAATGACATGGAATCAGGATAGTGACAACCCTTATCCTTCGTAATATACACATTGGTCGCACATTCAACTCACATGTATTCGACCTTTTAATTAGTAATGGACGAAATGGTAACAGGTGCCTAATGCAACTGATATCATACTCAAGCCGAGTGCTATAAAGAATGGTGTTATCGTTGGTGAAGGTTTTACGGGCTCTGTGATATGATAGCGACAACCTTTATCCAGTATATATATGTCTTCCCTTTTTACCGCCTTTTGGTACAAAATCTTCTTTCTTTTGATAAATAGTTAGCAAACGTTACTAGTTTTTTACAACGAAAAGTGAGAGACGAAAAAAAATATATATATATAAAAAGTTAACAAGTATACAAATTATTTGTGGCACATATATACTATTGGTAGATATGGTATAAGTATCCACCATCAAATTATATTCCACAAAGAACATAAGGGTGGTGGCATTCATATCACTCATACCTCACCACCCATCAATAATATCATTCCATATAATCTCATACCTCACCATACTTTTTTAGTGGCAACCATGATTCCATACCTCAGTTAATTTTTTTTTATATTCATAATTATATTAAACAATTTAATAAAAACAGGATATTTCATTAATAATAAAAAAAATTACATAAAACTTAGAAAAAAAATTACATCACTCTTGAAATAAAAAGAAAATTACACTTGTCATCGAGGTATGAAGAAGAGGAGGATCAAGACATTTTTTTGAGTGTTGTAGTTGATTTGTTTGTGTAAAAATGATAAGATTTGAAATAAAATGTGAGGAGGATGAATTGATATTTATAAAGGGGATTTTTTCTTTTTTTCTTTTTAAATAATAATGCCCAACGGTCGAAATTTTGAAACAAAACACACGCTCCTCACCCCATGCCAATTCGGCAATGCATACAGATTGTCTTTCATACCGAACTAAACCGCAACCCAGGCAATGGTGTTGTCGTGCGGTTTGGTTTCATACTGTGTGATACCGAGAGGCGTTGCCACCACCTTAATACACCAAACTTACCTTGAATAACTTGTACATTCCTCACTATCAAAGTACCATATTTTCTTCCCGATTAACTATGTGTGTTAAAAGCTAACTTTTTTTCTTTAATAAAAAAGTGACACAAGCATATGCTATAACCGTTTTTGTTTGGCGAATACAACTAAAATTACTAAAAATGGTCTAGCAGATGAAGATGCCATAAGATAGTCAATATAATGATTCATACCAATTAATTTCATACATATTTAATAGTTATATGTAATAAATTCTATTTGTTTCCAATGACAACATATAATTTGATAGTTCAAGCTCTTTCTCCGTTTGTGGCACAACCGTATACGATGGTGTACATAGCCTCATATCTTTAGGGGCTATCTCAAACTTACACCACGCTACATAGATAAAAATTTGTGCGTGACAAAACTTACACAAGGGGAGGTAATACTTCTCTATAGATAAAAAAAAAGAAAGTTGTTTGTGTAGAATAACGGAATCCCAATTTATCAACGTTGTCCCGTTTTAGTCCTTGTATTTAGTGTAAATCGGAACTAAAAGATGGCTTTGTGTACTGTTTGGGCCATTCTGAAAAGACTAAAAAATAAGTTTCTTTAAATAATTATCTTCATCCATCGATGCCTTATCTCTCTATCACATTTCTTTGCAAAGTCTTCTTTCTTTTGATAAAAGCAAATAGTTATCTTTATCCATCCATGCCTTATCTCTCTATCACATTTCTTTGCAAAGTCTTCTTTCTTTTGATAAAAGCAAAAGAGAACGTAAAAAGTTAACGAATTACAAATCTTTTACAATGAAAAATGAAAAAATAAACAAAAAGCGAAAATAAAAAGTTATAAATGTTACAAATGTTTTACAACAAAAAAGTGAGACGGAAATATAAAAAGGTTAGGAAATGTTACAAATCTTTTACAACCAAAAAGTGAGACGGAAATATAAAAAGTTATCAAAGTGTAAGAATTATGCGAAGAATAGAAACTTCCAAGTGCATATAAGGCAATTGGCATTTCCGATTCCAAGAATAACATTCTATACCAAATTAACTTGAACAGTTGGAACATACCTCACTATATAAAGCAATATATTTTTTTTTCTCATATATCGATGTGGGAAAAAGCAAACTTCTATTCATTACTTAACAATCATCTTTGGTTTTTTACAACAGTAGCTCAACCTCCTATATACATTCATACAATTTGCCTAAAACCGTTTTGGAAGACTGAAAAGTGGTTGTGTTGGCTCAACCTCCACCCCGGCCCGTTTCAACCCCAACTAAAAGTAATGATTTGATTTTTGTGAATAAAGATGCTAGAAACAAACTTTAAAAAATTGTTTTATTTCATATGTAACATATAGGTGTGCATTTGCAGAGTGTACCTACATCTTATCGTGGATGACTATAACCGAGAGTATATGCAAGAGTTACACGAAGAACAACGTCAAATAGATCTGGACTAATACCTGAAGACTTAAACAGAAATTTAAGAATGCTTAATTGCTTTATTCAGATTTGGACAATTTTGTGTTCAGTTATAGAATCCAGTAGTTAAAGTTACATACTACCAAGGTTCCTAGATTTGTTGAGATTTTGTATGTGTAAAGTTTGCTTATTGAGATTTTGGAGACTGACCAGCTCATACTATATTTTCGAGTTCCAAAGTGTACTTTTTTCGAACTGTGTATCCCCTCATACTTTTAGGATAAGGTTTCTTGTGCGACATAAGCAGAAAATGACACTATCTGAAGATGGAAAAGAGCTAGGTCTAATCGATGCTACGGAAGACTTGCTTAAAGTCATTTGACATTGTTGAAAAGCGTAGACCATGGGTCCGGTCCCTTGATAAAACAGACAAGATGGGTTCCCAATCCGAAGCACAATAGATAATTGTGGTTGTAAGACAGAAGTGTATAGAAAATGGGCCCCTCCACCAAGCATGTCTTGATATAGTTGAAGAAGGCATTGATATAGTCCATAGAATTATTCATAAGGGAAAAAAGCCACAAGACCCGCATGAACAACAAACCAATCTGAAGCACAAATCGAGTTGACCCATATAACGTTACACAAAACTACCTGACATGAACAACATCAACATGACCACAACCCAATCTTAACTACATAACCCAACATGAACTACAAACCGATGTGTGCCAGCTTGACCCACAACTTTAAAACCACGACCCCGTAACACCGAACCTCGACCCACAACACTTGTTGAAACGACCTTACCCACATATGAAAGACATAACACTTGAAATTTGATAGTTAAAGCTCTTTCTTATATTGTGCCCAACCGTATATGATCGTGTGTAAGGTGTGTTATTGTAGAGAGTCTCATATCTTCTCGAGCCTCAAAACATACACCAAGTGAATCAAACCATTTCTATTTAAAATGAAGTAACTGAGATGATTAAAATAGGGAAAATGACAAAAAAATGCATCGAACTTGACACTTGTTGTCATTGTGTGTAGCCAATATTTTTTTTTTATCACACAAACCTTTTGATTTTGTCATTGTATGTAACCGCCAGGTGAATTTGTGTTATTGTATGTACCCGCCAGGCTTAGCGTTACATCGTTAGTCCTTTTATATTAACGGCCGTTAGTAAATAACTTAAAATTTCGCTCTCTTACGCTTTTATTCGCTTTCATCCGTTATTATACGCTTTCTTCCCTTTATACACGATTTCGTCCGCTTACACGCTTTCCGCTTTTCGCCCATTTTACACGCTCCGCCGTCCGCTTTTACACGCTTTATTCCGCTTTTTACGATTTCGTCCGCTTTTACACGCCGCTTACACGCTTACGCTTTACACGCTTACATGCTTTCTCCGCCACACACGCTCGCTTTACACGCCGCCCGTTTACATCGCTCGCTTTACACGATTTCGCCCGCTTTACACGCTCGCTTTACACGATTTCATCCGCAACGCGCTTCCGCTTACACGATTTCCGCTTACGCCCCGCACGCTTTCCGCGACGCGCGTCGCCACGCCGCTTTCACGCCGCGCACGCCGCCCGCCTTTCCCGACGCTCGCGCACACGCTTTCCGATTCGCCCGCACATCGCCGCTTTTTACACGCTTACACGTGTAAAATGGAAGAATACGGTCAAACGGACGAAAACGAAGAAAATGTAAAACGTAAAAACGTAAATACGAAAGGAAAACGTAAAACAGACGAAAAATGTAAGAAAGCGTAAAACGAAGAAAACGTAAAACGAAGAAAACTAAGAAAACGTGCAAAACGTAAAACGGACGAAAACGTAAAACTAAGAAAACGTAAAACGAAATAAAACGTAAAACGGACGAAATCGTAAAACTAAGAAAACGGACGAAACGGAAGAAAATGTAAAACGTAAAAACGTAAATACGAAATAAAACGTGAAAAACATTAAAACTAAGAAAACGTAAAACTAAGAAACGTAAAACGTAAAACGGACGAACGTAAAACGGAAGAATACGTGTAAAAACGAGCGAAAACGTGTAAAACGGACGAAATCGTGTAAAAACGGAAGAAAACGTGTAAAAACGGACGAAAACGGAAGAAAACGTGTAAAAACGGAAGAAAACGTGTAAAAACGAGGGAAAACGTGTAAAAACGAGCGAAATCGTGTAAAAACGGACGAAAACGGAAGAAAACGTGTAAAAACGGACGAAATCGTGTTAAAAGGGAAGAAAACGTATAATAACGGATGAAAACGAATAAAAACGTAGGAGAACGAAATTTTAAGTTATTTACTAACGACCGTTAATATAAAAGGACTAACGATGTAACGCTAAGCCTAACTGGGTACATACAATAACACAAATTCACCTAACTGGCTACATACAATGACAAAAGTTCAAAAGGTTTGTGTTACAATGAAAAAAAAAATAGTTTGCTACACACAATGACAACAAGTGTCAAGTTCGATGCATTTTTTTGTCATTTTCCCATTAAAATACTATGTTTTGAGTTTTAATGGTTGGTATTATATACATTTGATCGTTACATTGTGAATCAAACCATTTCTATTTTCACTCCCAAGAATTTCAACTCGGTGTCTTCCCTCTTTTATCACCTTTCTCTGCAAATCTTTTTTCTTACAATAAAAGTGAAAGAGAAGATAAAAAGTTAGCAAATTTTACAAATCTTTTACAACAAAAAAAAAATGAAAATAAAAAGTCAAGTTGGTGTACAAATTACTCGGGGCATCAAGTGCATGGCGATAACTAGATCGACAAGCATTTTATACCACAAGGTACATAATACACGAAACCAAGTTGATTAAATAGTGCATACCTCACTATATAAAGTACCATATTTTCTCCTCATTTACCGATGTGGGATAAAAGCTACAGCAACTCTTCTTCTATAATAAAAAATGATACAAGCTAGTATATGCATTAATCATTGTTGTAAGGCGTATACAACCAAATTTATCAAAGATGGTCTAGCACATCAAGATGCCATGATATAGTCCATGCCACAAGGGAAAGTAGCACAATGAAAAAATGTAGCAAGGCAAAGCCTGATCATTGGTGCTACCGATTATAAAGGATAAAAGAAAGCTAGCAAATATCATGCCACAAGGGAAGGTAGCACTTCAAATTTGGACAATTTTGTTTTCATTTATAGAATCAAGTAGTTGAAGTTAGGATATGTTGAGATTTTGTATGTGTAAATATTGCTTGTAGAGATTTTGGAGACTGAACAAGTGATACTGATTTTTTGAGTTTCAAACTGCGTTTCCGAACACTTACTAATGTACTGGAATGTGAATCTAGGTCTCTCCTCATATGTAATGGTAATCTATAGGTGCAACACTGCTACTCATACTTATAGGATAAGGTTTCTTGTGTGACATAAGCGGAACAACGATACTATCTCAAGATGGAAAAGAGCCAAACCATGGTCATGTCCCTTTAAAAAACAGACAAAATTGGTTCCCAGTCTTAAGCACAACAGATAATTGAGGTTGTGAGACTGAAGTTTATAGAAAATGGGCCACTCCACCAAGCATGTCTTGATATAGTTGAAGAAGGCATTGTGGACGGGCGACATCTTGGTGTTGGAAAGGTATGGCAAAATGGGCGGGTAACGGGTCATAAAAGGATATCTTATATTATTTCAAATGATTGAGTAAATACGGTGCATTCAAGAGACACTTTAAACGCCTTTCATCCCGTTTACTTACAAAATATTGTTTTTATTTTACCTCTTTTGACCCGTTAAAGGTAAATTATCCTTAGATAGGTGATTTGGTATAACATTAGAATTGACAATATTTATATTCCTCAGGAGGCCAAGGTTTTTCACAACCATGCAGTTTCCGAGGCAGCAAAAGGTCATCGCCATTTTTTTTTTTTTTTTTTTTACAGCATGCAACCTCAAAGGTAACAATCTCACATGCTTGATAATATGCATATATCTTATATGTTACTCCGACTTATCATGTATACATACGCGGCGTGTGTAAAAAGTTAAGAAAATGTACAAATTACTCAAGGATAAAGATTTTTATGGATAAATGTATCGACAAACACTTTATTCTCCAAGGAACATAACAGATCAAACTCAGCATGTGAGACTTAGTACATACCTCACTATATACTGTAACATATTTTCTTTCCCTCAATTGACGATGTGGGATAAAAGGTAAATTATCTTCTTTAATAGAAAAATGATAACAAGCTAGTATATATATGCTTTAACCGATGTTTTAAGGCGGGTACAAAGAAGTCTCGATAAATGGTCCGAAAAATACGGTAACTTAGAATTATTCAAAATCTATCTTCCTCAGGAGGCCAAGGTTTTTGACAAGCTTGCAGTTTCCGAGGCAGCGAAAGGTCATTAATGTATTTTTTTTCACAACTTGCAACCTCAAAGTTACATACTCGATGAAATATATATAATTTATATGTTATGCCTAACGTTACTGATATTGGACTGAAGCCGAGGGCTAGGAAGTTGTTGTCATTGGTGAAGGTTTAATGGGCTATGGGATAGCGACAACCCTTACCTTGCGTACATATGCCTTTTTATATTGTGAATCAACAAAGTAATATTTTTTCACTCCCAAGAATTTCAAATCAATGTCGTACCTCTCTATCACATTTCTTTGCTAAATCTTCTTTGATTTGATAAAAACAAAAGAAAATATAAAAATTTAGCAAATTACAAATCTTTTAGAATGAAAAAATGAGAGACCAAAAAACAAAAAAAAGTTAGCAAATTACAAATCTTTTACAATGAAAAAATGAGAGACCAAAAAACAAAAAAAGTTAGCAACTTGGGAATCTTTTACAATGAAAAAACTAAAGTGAATACAAAAAGTTAGCAATGTGTACATATTACTTGGGATATATATAACCCTGATAAGTTTATTATCTGAGCTACATCTATCATCAGTAACATTATAGACTTAACACAACTTGAATAATCAATGCATACCTCACTATATAAAGTAGTATATTTTCTCCTCATTTATCACTGTGGGATAAAAGCTAACTCTTCTTCTATAATAAAAAAGTGATGCAAGCTAGTATGTGCATTAACCGTTGTTGTAAGGCGAATACAACCAAATTTATTGAAGTAGTCCTTGTATTTTAGTGTACATCGGAACTAAAACATGGCTTCGTGTAATGTTTGGGTCATTTTGAAAAGACTGAAAATAATGTGTTTGTTTGAATAATTTGTGGCAGCCAATATCCGTGACCAGACAAGAAATAGTAGAGATGGTATTATTTCCAGTAGTGAATGAGGCAGGTCGTGTGCTAGAGGAAGGAATTGTTGTTCGGGATCTGACCTTGACATTGCATCTGTTCTTGGGATAACTTTCCCTTCACATCGCTACAACACATACCGGTCTTTTTGCTTTTTACAAAAGCAATGACTTGTTTGCTTAGTAACAGTCGCTCTTTTGCGTATACAATTCCTCCGTTTTGGAAAACTGAAAAGTGTTTGCGGTGTCTCAACCTCCAACCTGGCCCGTTTCAACCCCAACTAAAAGTAATGATTTGATTTCTGTGAATAAAGATGCTAGAATCAAATTTGTTTTATTTCATGTGTAACATATAAATATGCATTTGCAGAGTGTACCTACATCTTATCGTGGACGACTATAACCGAGAGTATATGCAAGAGTTACACGAAGAACAACGCCAAATAGATCTGGTCTAATACCTGACGACTTAAACAGCAAATTAAGAATGCTTTATTGCTTTTTTCATATTTGGAAATTTTTGTTTTCGGTTATAGAATCCAGTAGTTAATGTTACATACTACCATGGTTCCATGATATGTTGAGATTTTGTATGTGTAAAGTTTGCTTATTGAGATTTTGGAGACTAACCAACTGATACTAAATTTTCGAGTTTCATGTATTACTTTCAAACTGCATATCCGAACACCTACTAATGCATGTAGTGGAATGTTTATCTAGGTCTCTCCTCATATGTAATGGTAATCTATAGGTTTCACTAATACTCATACTTATAGGATAAGGTTTCTTGTGCGACATAATCGGAACAATGATACTATTGTACCTCCTGAAGACTTGCTTAAAGTCTGTAGGCCATGGGCATTAATGGTCCAGTCCCTTTATAGAACATACAAGATTGGTTCCCAATCTGAAGCACGACAGATAGTTGAGGTTGTGAGACGGATAGTTATAGAGAATGGGCCACTTCACCAAACATGTCTTGTTGTTGTTGAAGAATTCATTGTGCGCGGAGGACATCTTGGTGCTGGAAAGGTATGGCAAAATGGGCGGGTTGGGTAACGGGTCATAGAAGGATATCTTATTTTGTACATGCTAACACAGACCGGGTTGGCTGAAAGGCACTTCTTGCCATTCTTTTATTATTTATTTATAAGTGGTATCCAAAAGATATTTACAAAACTTATATTATTTCAAATGGTGTAGTAAATACGGTGCACTCAAGAGGCACTTCAGACGGCTTTCATCCCGTTTCCTTGTAACATATTGTTTTTATTTTTACCTCTTTTGACCCGTTAAAGGTAAAATAATCATAGATAAGTGATTTGGTATGACATTAGAATGATACAAAATTTCTATTCATCCGGAGGCCAAGGATTTTAACAGGCCTGTAGTTTCCGAGGCAGCAGAAGGCCATCTTAACGTGTTCTTTTCACAGCGTACAACCTCAAAGGTAACAATCTATCATACTCGATGAAATGTATATATCTTATATGTTATGTAATTATAATCTTCATTAGGGGTGGCAATCGAGTCGTGTTCGTGTTAACCTATTCGGGTTCGCTTGTTGGCGGGTTAGTATAGCCTTAACCCAAACACGACCCATTTATTAATCGTGTCAAGAAACTCAACCCTAACCCACACCTGCATAACACGTGTAACCCATTTAATTAAATAGGTCAAGCAGTGAATAAAGCTGGTTGTTTGTCGATTTAACTAGTTCAAATGCTAAAAATGATATAAGGATATAAAATATGATAAGAATAACATACAAATAACTATGCGACAATTTTCAGAATTATAAGCATCAATTTTCATGATATCTAAGGTATAAAATTATAATTCACTCATACTAAATAAATAACAAAATATATTTAATCCACATCCGAAATAAAAACCAATTTATATATTTTATTTTTAAGATCTTATATACTTAAACGGGTTCACGGGTTGACCTGTTTAATACTTACTCAACCCAAACACGACCCGTTTATTAAATGGGTTAGACGGGTTGACCCGTTTTTTACCCAAACATGTTTATACTCAACCCAAACCTGTTTAACTTCGTGTCAGGTTCGTGTCGTTTATCGTGTCGTGTCGAGAATTGCCACCCCTAACTTCATGCACAACTTAGTTTTCGTCACTGATAGATGGCTAACGTTACCGATATTGGACTGAAGCCGAGGGCTATAAAGAAAGGTATTGTCATTGGCGAAGGTTTTATAGGCTATGGGATAATGACAACCCTCATCTTGTGTATATATGCCTTTTGACATTGTGAATCAAGCAACTTTTTTTTTTTTTTTCACTCCCAAGAATTTCAAATCAATGTCTTCCCTCTTTATCACCTTTCTTTAAAATCGTCTTTCCTTTGATAAAAGCGAAAGATAATATAAAAAGTAAGCAAATGTTTCAAATATTTTACTACGAAAAGTGAGACGATAAAAAGAAATGAATATAAAAAGCTAGAAAATGTTAAAAATTTCTTACAATGAAAACTGAGAGACGGAAAAACAAAAATGAATATAAAAAATTAACAAAGTGTACAAATTAGTCGGGGAATAGTGCCGAACATGATACACGTATCATGTGAGGTATCATGTAAGCATTTTATTCCTCGAAGAACATAATACACCAAACTCAACTTGAATAATTTGTGCATACCTCACTATAAAAAGTAACATATTTTCTTGTCATTTATCGATGTGGGATAAAAGCTAACTATTCTTCGATAATAAAAAAATGATACAAGCTAGTATATGCATTAGCCGTTGTTGTAAGGCTAATACAACCAAATTTATTAAAGATGGTCTAGCACATGAAGATGCCATAATATAGTCCATAGAATGATTCATATAAGTTAATGTCATACATGTATCATTGTTATGTGTGAAATACTGGGTTTGTTTTCAATAACAACATATAATTTGATAGTTCAAACTCTTTCTTTATTATGGCACAATTGGATAGATGGTGTGCAAGGTGTGCTATTGTACTCGTATCTTCACGGGTCTCAAAACTTACACCATGTTATATATTTGAATCTCAAAGTTCACTTCCAAAAAAAAATGTTGATGCTATATAATTTTATATGTGTAAAGTTTTATAAAAAATGAAGTTACATCATTGACATACTATGTTTTGGGTTTTATGGTTGGTAATATATATCTTTGATCGTTGTGTTTAGCTATTACGTAAGCTTTTGCATAAGGCCTTTATTAGCTCAGCTAACATGGATTTGAGATAGTGACTACCCTTATTCTGTGTAGTATTATGTTGATCGCACATTCAACTCACCTGTATTCGACCTTTTAATTAGTTATGGACGAAATGGTAACTTCCTAATTTTACATGCTTGTTGTTAGTGTCGTGTTATCTTCCGGCCAGGTAAAAACATTGAAAGGGGTATTACGTTTCTGAAAAAAGGTAGCAAGCCAAAGCTTGTAGAGCAGTCAAGAAAGCAAGCAAATCTCATGCCACAAAGGAAGGTAACACTTCATTTCATTATGGATATAATTAGAAAGTTGTTTTGGTAGAATAACACAATCCCATTTTGCCATTGTTGTCCTGTTTTAGTCCTTGTATTTAAGTGTACATCGGAACTAAAAGATGGCTTCGTGTAATGTTTGGGTCATTTTGAAAAGACTGAAAAAAATAAGGTGTTTGTTTGAATAATTTGTGGCAACCAATAACCTTGACCGACCAAGAAATAGAAGAGATGGTATTATTTTCAGTAGTGAATGAGGCAGGTCGTTTTCCAGAGAAAAGGAATTGTTGTTCGAGCATCTGACCTTGACATTGCAATTGTTCTTGGGATGAGTTTCCCTTCACATCGGTACACACCCATATTAGCGCCTAGCCTTTCCACTTACCAATTGGTAACATCTATCATTGGTTTTTTACAGCACATAGTCAGTCTCTTTGCATCTTGCACAAAAACAATGACATATTTGCTAGGTAAATCTATGGTGTACAGTAGCTCTTTTGCTTATACATTCATACAATTGGTCTAAAACCGTTAAAGAATTAGAAAATAACTTTCAAGCATCTTAGTCAATCACTTAATAGTTCTCCATTATGGTGGCATCATCGTCTCGGCAAACTCAGTTGGAAGTAAACACCGATATACAAGTCTCAATTAATGGTCTGAAAAATATGGTAGCTTAGAATTATATAAAATTTATATTCCTCGGGAGGCCAAGGTTTTTGACAAGCTTGTACTTTGCTGTAAAAGGTCATCTAACTAATGTGTTCTTTTCAAAGCATGCAACCTCAAAGGTAACATACTCGATAAAATGTATATAACTTATATGTTACTGATATTGGACTGATACCGAGGGCTGTAAAGAAAGTTGTGTGTTATTAGTGAAGGTTTAATGGGCTCTCGGATAGCGACAACCCTTAACTTGCATACATATGCCTTTTAATATCGTGAATCAAGAAAGTAATCTATTTTCACTCCCAGGAATTTTAAATCGATGCCTTACCTCTCTATCACATTTCTTTGCAATATCTTCTTTGCTTTGATAAAAACAAAAGAGAATATAAAAAGTTAGCAATTACGAATCTTTTACAATAATAGAACTAAAATGAATACAAAAAGTTAGAATGTGTACATATTACTTGTGATATATATAACCTTGATAAGTTTATTATCTCGGCTATACGAACCATAAGTAACATGATAGACTAAACTCAACTTGAATAAATAGTGCATACTTCAATATATAAAGTAACATACTTTCTCCTCATTTATCGATGTGGGAGAAAATCAAACTCTTTTTCTATAATAAAAAAATGATGCAAGCTAGTATATGCATTAACCGTTGTTGCAAGGCGAATACAACCAAATTTATTGAAGTAGGTCTAGCACATGAAGACGGCATAATATAGTCACTTGAATGACTCATATAAACTAGTGTCATACATATTTAATAGTTATACTAAAAATATTGTATTTGTTTTCAATAATAACTTATAATTTGATAGTTCAAGCTCTTTCTTCGTGCAACACCCCCAATTTCGTGAATGCATTGGAGTTCAAATTGGGTGTTACTACATGATATAACAGTTATAATAACATAAACTAACTCTAATCGAGTTGTTTTAAAAGATTTATCATTCGAATTATATAAATATCAGAGTTTACAAGATGAGGTCCCATTAGTTTCATGGTTTACAAATTACATTAAATGAGTTTTCGAATGATAATAAAATGTATAACCTTCTTGAGTATCCGTGCTCCTCCAAGTCAGCCTTGTTCATTGTGGACCTGAGATAAACATGCTCAAAGTGTCAACACAAATGTTGAGTGAGTTCATAGGTTTATAATAAATAACAACGGCACACAAGATTTTATATTTAAACGACTATTGTACAACGTACAAAGTGAAAATTAGTTTATTATTGCACTAAGCTCATGTCACCAACGCCTTAACACAACATCAATTATAGTGCGTCTGGTTACCTAACCTGCTAATACAAACGGAATATAATTGATAACAATTTGCCCTACATGCATCTTGCCAAATACCTCACATCTTCAAATATAGTGCGTCTGGTTACATACCCGGTTAACACAAACGGGATTCGTCAATTCCATAGGCCTATTCACAATATTCGTGCCTAAACTAAAGTAATTAATGGTTCATGATAAACAGGAACTTAATTGGCAATAAAGGTACTTAGTCAATAATAAACACATGCAATTCTGCATACAGTTTTATAACACTTGTGTCCGCAAAAACATAGCATGTATCTCCCCCAAGGGTTTATAAAACAATTAAGAAAAACTGGGGTTGCAAACTCACCGTGAACTAATGATATCAAAACGTATAATGGAATCAATGGATAAGCCGAGAAGTCTCTACATACAACCTAGAAATATGATATCGTGTCTTAGGTTTTGAAATAACGATGCGAAAGTATAAACGAGCCTATATACGTCCTTATATTGATCATGATGTAGTATTTGGTAGTTTTGTGTATGATTGTTTATGAAACGGTTTTTAGTTTGTATATCTCGTACTACCGTTCGGGCCATTATAATCTAGAGGTCATGTAGTAAACGTTCGAGAAGCTAAGATACTTTAAATCGTAAATCCAACAACTCGTCGACCCGTTTACCCAAATGAAACCCCTCACATGAAGCTCCCTAGTGTTGTAGTACTTAGTATGGAAAAATATTTGTTTTTCTTGTGACATATAGATTAAGTGGTTACATGGTTCCTAATTACTTGTATTGTGAAAACCAAATTTTTTACGTCGAAAACTATCCTTAACATTTGTGGCAGAAAAATGCCCTTGTTTGGTGTTTTCATGCCGAGTCTTCTTGAGGTAGATGTAAAACATCATTCCGGACAATTTTCGTGTTTTAACGTTTTGATGAACCGGACCAGAAGTGCCTCATAAATTTCCCAAATCAGTGCAATAAGCTTTGTTGACAGTTTTTAGTTTCTAAGTTTCACTAACTTCTTTTTATCATAACTTTTGATTCGCGTGTCCGTTTTGGGTGATTCAAATTGCTACGTTTTTAATTTGATCTTGTTGTTAACATTATGTAAGCATACAAGGTTCTATGTAATTGGTTTAATGGCTCAAACATGTATAAGATGGCTAGTTTTTACTAATTTGGAAATATAAGACAATATGTAAGTTAAGAACTTGTTTTTAAGCATTAGTACATCATGATTCAATATAGTGACCATATATATAGCATATAATCAATATAATTAGGACATAGCATGCATGAAACCATATAATAATGGTGGTGATTATGTGCTTACAACTTTTGGCCTAAGAAAAGGGAAATCAAGAATCAAGAACTAGTGCAAGGACTTAGAGCTTTTCTCTTCTTGGATTCCTTCGCTTCTTTTGTATGAGCAAGGTTGTGCTAGGGCTTGTGAAAGATCTTGATGATACCTTGGTGACTTGAGTGGATTTAAACTCATGAGAATCACCAAAGATCGCTAAGGACTTGATGTGGTGAACTTAGAGCTTGAAACTTGTAGTAATACTTGAAGTTGGAAATCAAATGAAGAGTGGTTGGTGTTTGTGATGTTATGAACAACTAAGAAAGAGGATGGAGTATTTATAGTGCCTTGAGGAGGTTAGTTTACACTAAGGTATGGTCTAAAATGGGACACATGATACATACTTATTTGTTTTTAGAATATAAATCTTTCTATAGCTCCTAATGTAACACATGAGTGTATAATGGCTCCATGGCTATGGCTCCATGGCTCTCACCAAGCCACCAAGGCCATGATATACATGTTCATATACAAGGGAGAGGGACTAGGTGGATGAATCTTGGCCTTATATAAGTTACGGAGTGATTTTTGGTCCCGTTAATCAACTGTAAGTCGTAAAGTCACGAAACTTAAAGCCATGTATCCTAAAAATATAAAACTTATAAATATGTTAAAACTTATCAATATACTCTATATTAACATATTAAATGAGTGATAAGTTCTATAGAGATGCTTAAAGTCATAAAAACCTAAAACCATAGGCTTAAAACGTGTAAAACGCAAAATCAAAAAATGTAAAAATCCAAAACTTATGAAAATGCCTTATGATGTAAAAAACACATAGTTCTCTTGTTAGTAATGTTGTATGGACATATCGGGGTGTGTAAATGTCGTTTAAACCTAAACGTAACTCTCATACACGGTTTTGTGAAACTTGCAAAAATGACCCGACGAGTGTCAAACTCTCGGGTTATCATGAAAATAGGTTAACTTACGAGAATGTGAAATAAAAATTTCAAGAGTAAATAGTAAAAGTGAATAGTAGAAATGAATAGTAACCTAAAAATGCGAATTGTTACACTTCGATTGTGGCACAACCGTATAGGATGGTGTGATATTATACAAAGTGTCATATCTTTAGCGGCCTATAAACTAACACCACGTTATATATTTGAATATAAAAGTTTAGTTCAAAAAATAAATGTTGATGCTGTATAATTTTATTTATGTAAAATTTTATTAAAATGAAGTTAGATCATTAAAAAAGTCTGTTTTGATTTTTAATGGTTCGTATTATATATCTTTGATCGTTATGTTCAGTTATTACATAAGCATTTGCATAAGGCCTCGATTAGCTAAGCTACTACATGGATTCGGGATATCGACAACCCTTCTCCTATGTAACATATACGTTGTTCTCAAGGAATATATACGTTGATCGCGCCTTCAACTCACTTTTATTCGCCCTTTTAATTGAAACAGACGAAATGGTAACTTTCATATGTTACATGCTTATTGTTTGTGTCTTGTTATCTTTTGAAAGCGGGTTAGTTTTTTTATGTTTGTCCATTATGTGATATGTTGTTGTAACGGGCCTAGCCTGATTCTAGAATTATCTTAAGTCTCCTATTTATTTGTACATGCAATCAGTATTGAATCAATAAAACAATCAGTATTGTATCTTAATACCCAATATGGTATCAGGCCTTTTAATTTTCATGTTCCTTTCCTAAAAACAAAACCTTCCATCACGCTCCTTTCCTAAACACTAACCCTTTACCTGTACGCTTCTCTAGAACCCTAGCAAATCAATGCCCCTCATTGATACCTGTTCTTGTTTTACGTGTTGGTGATTTGAGCTAAGGTCTCCAATCCACACGTCATTGTTACGGTGTTGTTCGTGCTTAGGTCACGAGCTTATTGTCGATCGTTGGTTTTAATAACCAGTCGAAGTGTGTTGTTTATTGTGTTACGATGATCGTTGGTTTACGTGTGATAATCAGTCGTCGTATTTTGAGCCTTCAAGTTGATCGTTGGTCCTTCGTTTGGTTCCAGTCTTCTTGTAGTAAGAATTTCAATTGTGTTTCCTGCTTATTGGTCATATTGTTTGTTGTGGAGAAAGTTCATTTTGAATTTTACAAAACCCTAGTTCACCTACTTGTTACAATAATAGTCCTACACAACCCCAAGTTATTCATTGTTTGCATCAGTAATCATATGGCGTTACATACTGGGCACACTAGTAGCCTTATTCCTGTTTTACAATACACCAGCCCACCAGGTTGATCACAACCTTTCAATAGCCCACAACACTTAATTTATTACAACCTACAACCAAGCCCAACTTATACCATAAACCCCCCCCCCCACCTGGTTTTGGACCCTCACCGGCCCAACTCACTGCCCAGTCACTTCACCTCAGCCCACCAGCCTTTGCTATGCCACCCAACTGCACCATATCATGCCCAACCGACCCCACTGACATCCCCATCTCATCACTCGGCTACTGTTCATCAGCCTACACATGCTCCAGCAGGCCTACAATTGCAACCTATGGGACCCACGACTACTCCGGGTCAGGAAAATACCTTGCCTTATGCTTTTGCAGCCGGGACTCTCCATGATCCCGCTCCCGGAGCCTGGAACATGGATACAGGTGCGAGCTCGCATCTAAATGTATATGTTAATAATCTTAGTAACATTTTTAATACTTGCATGTATCCATCTGTCTCGGTTGGTGATGGGCATAACATTCCTGTCACCAATACGGGTCGTAGCATTTTGCCTACTCCTTCTAGACCTCTTTACTTAAATAACGTCCTTATTACCCCTCATATTGTCAAAAATCTTATATCTGTCCGTCAATTTGTTTGTGACAATAATTGCACTGTTGAATTTGATCCTTTTGGTTTTTCCGTCAAGGATTTCATGACGCGTCGGTGCTTCTCGATGTGACAAAGACGGGCGACCTTTACCACTGCCACGGCCCGTGTCCTATTCCCCAAGCTCTTCTTTTTAGTCAACAAACGTGGCATCAGTGCCTTTGACATCCAGGGAGCGAAGTGCTACGCCGTCTCGTCTCAAATAATTTTATGTCTTGTAATAAGGAGAAGCCACCCATGCTTTGTCATGCTTGCCATCTTGAAAAACACGTTCGTCTTCCATTTGTCAGTTCTGATACTATTGTTAATGCATGTTTTGATGTTATTCATTTTGATGTATGGACTTCATACCAATTTTGAGCCTCTCGGGTTTTAAATATTATGTTTTGTTTTTGGATCACTATTCTCATTTTCTTTGGGTCTACCCGTTGATAAACAAATCTGATGTATTATCAAAATTTGTTCTATTTTGCAAATATGTTCACACTCAATTTAAGTGTGAAATCAAATCGTTTTAGTGTGACCATGGCGGTGAATTTGATAACCGCACACTACATAAAACTTTTGCCGACAATGGCATTCAATTTCATTTCTCATGCCCCAAGACATCTCAACAAAATGGGAAGTCTGAACGGATGATTCGCACCATCAACAACCTCATTCGAACCCTACTTTTCCAGGCCAACCTTCCACCAACCTTTTGGGTTGAAGCATTAAACATGGCTGTCCATTTAATCAACTTTTTACCTTCCACAACTATTGCCAACGAAATCCCATATACCCGTCTATTTGGCCAAAACCCGGATTACAGCCTTATACGCACATTTGGCTGCTTGCGTTACCCCCACTTATATCCTAATCACAAACTTGAACCACGCGCCACACCCTCCATCTACTTGGGACAAGCTTCAAATCATCGTGGGTATCGTTGCCTCGACTTAAACACCAATAAAATAATCATTTATCGCCATGTAACCTTTGATGAAACTGTTTTTCCATATGGCACTCCTAAACCAACATCGGCACCCAAATACAATTTCTTGGATGACTCACCCGATATAAATCCTCCATTCATTTCATCCGCCCCCGTTGTGCAACCCATTGTGCCTCAACCGACAAACGAGCCAACAACACCAATTCCCACCAGTCCTAATACAACCCAACATCATGTAACCCATGACCCATCACCATCCCCATCACCACCCGATGCCCAACAGGAGACACCAAATACATCACAACCTACGCACCAACACCAACAAATTATCCCTGATCCTCCTAATAACCCAAACCTTGTCTCAATTCATCCCATGGTCACACGATTTCGTGTCGGGACTAATCGTCCTACTGAGCGTCTCAATATGCATTTGTCTTCGGTTTCACCATTGCCAAAAACCTATCGTGATGCGTCTACTGATCCAAATTGGCAAAATGCTATGCGTGATGAATACACTGCACTTATTAAGAACGGAACTTGGACTCTTGTGCCTAGGCCCACGGATACCAATATTATTCGCTCTATGTGGCTTTTTCGCCATAAGTATTTGGCTGATGGCACTCTTAGTCGATACAAGGCTCGTCTTGTGGCGAATGGTAGTAATCAATTAGAGGGGTGTTAATACAAATAAACCGTAAAAACATTTATTAATATTTTGCGATCTCTTTGTGTTTTGTTGATAACAAATATAATGTTATCATAAGTAAAATTATAAGGATACATGTTATTTTTGTAAAGCATTTACATATAGTCATTT
Organism: Chrysanthemum lavandulifolium; assembly: GCA_022545495.1. Lineage (NCBI taxonomy): Eukaryota > Viridiplantae > Streptophyta > Magnoliopsida > Asterales > Asteraceae > Chrysanthemum > Chrysanthemum lavandulifolium. The sequence goes on from CM040238.1 coordinate 264,888,689, forward strand.
AATACAAATTGTTGTAATAAATTATTTGTTGTAATAGTTTATTAGGATGGGTAAAAATCACAACCCATGGAACATATCCATAACCCATGGTATTGACCCATACCCATTTGACTAGATGCATTGCATCTATTAGATACATTGTATCTAATGAAATACCCATGGACCAACCCATAACCCATGACCCATGACCCATGACCAATAACCAAAAACCCATGGGCAAAGAGGAGTATCCCACGGATCCCTAGGTTTACACTTGACGGATCCCTTAAGGGAGGGATCCGTGGGATCCGGGGAACAGTGGCAAGTTTTGCCTATAAATAGAGAGTCATTTCTTCATTTCTCTTCACCCCTCTTATTCCTAAATCTTTCATATACTCTTACTCTCTTTAATAACGCTCAAAATGAACATGTTTTTAGTAGCGTTATTGTTGGTTTTGTGTATGATAATCAGCTATATTTACTCATAACTGTTGCAAAAGTGCAAAAGATGCGTATTGTGTATGTGAATGTAGCCAGGTATCACAAAAGATGAAGAAATGAAGATTTCATGCACATTTGGAGAATTTCCGAGGAAGGAAATCGAGTAAGGAAGCTCTTGGACTCAATGATTAGGAAGCGCAATGATTTCTAAGTATCTACAGCAAGTAAAGATCAAGTTTCGTCTTGGAAATCATCAGCGAAAACAAAGAAAAAGGCGCAAATCAAGAAAGTCAACAAAAGTCAAAACTGGGGGTACAAGAGGCGCCCAACCATTCGGTTGGAGCCCGCAACCGATCCGGTTGGGCGAATGAGCAAGACGTAACCGATCCGGTTGCATTGCAACTGATCCGGTTGCCTGAACTGGAGTTACACAAATTGTCATTTATTGTTGCCTTAACTCCCCATAATCATTGGAGGCCGATCATTTCCTGTTATTTACTTGTAGAGAACGTTTTTAGACATATAGTTATGGTTTTATAGCTATATAATGAACCTAGACTTAGTAGTCTAGGTGTGACACAACCCAAAGTGTAATAGTTTACACCAAAGCTATTACCAACCATTTTATTCATCCCAAAAGTTTGTTACTGTAAACGTCCGTGAGGTTGGAGACTTATTCTCATCCATTTTTTGATCATTCGGAGTTATACGGTTAAGCTAGGCAATTGGAGGCGTGTGGTTGCTATAATCCACAATTCTAGTTCTTGTAATCCAAAAGTTTAGGTATTATATGGAACTTGTTATGAATTTCTATTCTCTTGAGTTATTTGAATTACTTTGTTATTACTTGTGTTTTGTTATAATTATCATGGAGTATTTCTTGAATATACTTGTATGTGAGGATGTAGGAAATCATACTAGTGTTCTCATATGTGATGCATGTATATGATCTTGTTTAAATGAGTTTGTTGGAAAACTACTAGTCTTGTTTGATTTGTCGGTAAAACATGTTTTAAGAAAAAGGACCGAAAGGATTTCTCTTGTGTTTTATTCCCAAAGGTTAAGTGACAAACTAGTATGGGGATATGGTGATTGACATCCACGTTGTTTACCTATTAAAACAAGACTAGAAACATTTTCATCACGAAAGGTCGACAGATTCGTAGGAACAAGTTTAATAAGAACATTTTACAAACAAATAGAATTTCTAAAGGATAGTCATTAGGATAAGGACCGAAAGGATTACCTATATGTTATTGTTCTTAAAATGATTTTACAAACATAAACCATGGGTTGGAAATCATTTGCTTATGATTTGTGCGTCACATCAAGAGTTTACACCAAGCCTTCATGAACACTTACTATGATTGCCTATAGACTACACACAAGTATATGTTTCTTAATATTGATTTTCACTAAAACCATAATTTTTGGAGAGAGCCTTGAAAAAGCTTTCTTGTTACCAATCTTTTTAAAACAAATTCAAAAGCGAAATCTCTTGGAATGATCTCGACTTACCCACCTTTGCTATCGCGAACGAGTATACTTGCTCGTATGTGTTTATAGTAATAGACGGATAATTCATGTTTATAAATTTTTAAAACTTGCACACGGAAAGCACATCACTCTTCTAACAAAAGATCACTTGATCTAGAGAGTTCTTCTTCTTTCTTCTATTTTGATTCTCATATAGGTCCTTTTCTAAGGTAAGATCACGAGCTCACTACAAGTCATCCAAGCAAGAGGTCCTTGATTGATTTGTTCCTCCAAAAGATTTCTGTAGCAAAGATCTTGTACTTGATATTTCACATAGTTGTTGTGTAATAGTCGTCTTGGTTTGTCGCTCCGTGTTACTGGACTCGATGATTTAGCTTTGTACCGGAAAAGGTGTAAGCAACGTCGTGTAGGCTTCTCCACCAAGTTGAAGGAGTTTGTTGACATAGTGCTTGAACTGTCGAGTAGGTGACTCGGGAGTGGAGTAGGGCAAGGAAGGTGTCCTTGTAGCGAACCACTATAAATCGGTTGTATCATTTCTTTCCTTGCTTTACTTTATTTACTTTCATTACTCTTAGATCTATACTTTATCTTCATCCATACGATTTCACATAACATCGAATCTAAAGTTTTTGAAACTTACTTAAAATCGGCAAAACTATTCAACCCCCCTCCCTTCTAGTTTTCCACAATTGGCATCAAGAGCTAACTTTATAAAAGTTTTCAAGTAAATCGTATTTTAAAAACTTTTCGATCACTATGGATTCTGAAAATTACAAGGAAGGGCAATCTATGAAACGACCACCACTACTTTAAACTAATGGTTTTATATATTAGAAAAATAGATTCAAAACGTATGTGAAGTCTAAAGATATTGATCTTTGGTACATCATTGTTGAAGGCAATTTTGAAGCCACTTCAAAAGATGAAAATGGAATTTTAGTTAACATACCTCATGATAAACTCTCCGATGAAATTAAGAAAAAGCTTTCCAAAAATAGTGAAGCTAAAAAGGTTTTATATAATGCTTTACCCAAAAAGGAATTCGAAAGAATCTCCATGCTCAAAACCTCTAAAGAAATTTGGAACTCTTTATTTGTACTTATCAAGGTAATCAACAAGTGAAAAACAATAAAATAGATCTATATGTTCAACAATATGAACAATTTTCAATATCGGATGAAGAAACTATAGATCATTCTTTTGCTAACTTTAATACTATAATTACATCTTTACAAGCACTTGATGAATCTTTTTCTAGGCGTAACCATGTTAGGAGATATCTAAGGCTACTTCCATCCAAGTGGAGATCTAAGGTGACGGCAATCGAAGAGTCAAAAAATTTGACAATCCTCGCCCTTGATGAACTCATAGGCAATTTAAAGATCTATGAGCTTGTCCTCGCTAAAGATTCCGAAGCCTCAAAAGTAAAAGAGAAACACAAATCTCTTGCCCTTAAAGCTAAGAAGGTCCCAAGCGATGAAGAGAACTCCTCTTCGGATAGTGATGATGAAGAATATGCCATGGCGGTAAGGGACTTTAAAAAGTTCTTTAGAAGGAAGGGAAGATACGTCAAACAACCGTATGACGACAAGAAAGGATTCCGGAAAAGCAAAAAGGACGAAAAGCCAAGGGATGATGGTGCTTGCTTTAAATGTGGGGACCCAAACCACTTTATTAGTAAGTGTCCCAAACGGGATGATCAAAAGGCATTTGTGAGCGGCTCGTGGGGAATGAGCGAGGAGGAGGACGAAGAAATTTGTCTCATGGCAAATGACGAGGTATGTCACGAATACTATAGTAGTTCATCATTAGATGATGACTTATTGCATGATGAATATGATAAGCTTTGCAAAATTAGTTTAAAAGTAATCAACAAAAACAAGTTTTTGAAAAATCAAAACCAACGTTTAGATAAGGAAGTCATAGAGTTAAGGGCAAAATTGAAACATCTAGAAAAGGGAAAGATAGCAAGTGGGGAATTTGAACTTTGCATTCAACTTCAAACACTAGTTGATCAACTAGACTATAAAATTGCTAGAATAAGTACTAACACTCTAGATATGATATTAGATAGTGTTAAAATAGGAAACAACCAAAAAGGTTTAGGTATTCAGCAACTTGATGTGTCAACTAGTGAAAACAAAGAAACACAATTCGTAAAAGCAATAGAAAAACAAGTCACTATTATGGCGGATCCCACAAAAAGGGAACCGGCTAGTGTACAGCTAGGGATCAGTGGATCTGCTGAAGCAAAAAGTGGTAATAACATAGCTTCCTCTTCTAGAACTGATTTCGTTATTGTTAATAAGAAGAAACCAACACATGTCACCATTAGACAACCACCCCCAAGATATAATCAAAACTTTGCAAGAAACAAAGGTTCATCATTTTCAAAACCGAACACATTTAGGAGACCTAATAATGTTTACCCGAGAAGTAACCATCAAATAGGATGGAACCCAAATATGCAAAATGGTTTTTCATTTCAAAACTTTGCACCATGGAACGCTTATTCATCTTACCCATACATGTCTAACATGAATGGTATGTTTAACACTAATGGACCCATGAACAAATGGGGACCAAACTTTTGAGTTAATTGTTTTCTTAGGTTTGCTTAAAGGTCGACCTAGATCCGGATGAGTGGATCAAGGATAGCGGGTGCACGAGGCACATGACTGGCAATAAAGATCTATTCTCCACATATGAATCCTTTAATGGAGAAAGTGTGGTATTTGGAAATAGCAAAGTAAAATCATCGGTAAAGGCGATTTCTAAAAATATCTAACCATTAACGATGTGTGTCACGTGAAAACCTAAACTTTAACCTCTTAAGTATAGGACAAATATGTGATAAAAAGTGGAACGACTTTTAACGAAACCGTAGTAAGATTTAAAAATGGCATAACCATAGGAAGAGAAATTAGGAAACATGGAGTCTACGTCATTAAAATTGGTAATGAACCTAAAGACAAACTTTGTCTTACTTCTATGGATGATTCTTCGACCTTATGGCATCGAAGATTGGGTCATGCCAATATGCGACTTATTTAATCGCTATCATCTAAAAATCTAGTAAGAGATCTACCAAGTTAAAATATGAACATCACTTTTGTGATGCCTGTAATATAGGTAAACAAGTCCACTCTAGTCACAAAGCTAAAAACATGGTGTCTACAACCAAGTGTCTAGAATTACTACACATGGATTTATTTGGCCCATCCGCTATCCATAGTTATGGAGGCAATTACTACACTTTGGTTATAGTGGATGACTACTCTAGGTACACATGGACTAAATTTTTAAAGAACAAAACCGAAACGTTTAAATATTAAGTAAGAAAATCCAAAGACAACTAAGAAGTCCTATAGTATCTATTAGAACGGATCATGGTAGGGAATTCGATAATAAAGTGCAAATTGGAGCTTGTTATGACGCTAATGGTATTACTCACAACTTCTCGGCTCCTCGCACTCCACAATCGAATGGGGTAGTTGAAAGAAAGAATAGAACCCTACAAGAAATGAGTCGCACAATGCTAAATGAGCAATCCATACCTCAAAAATTTTGGTGCAATGCCGTTGATACTTCAACATACATACTTAATCGAGTCTTAATTAGACCAATTTTAGGTAAAACTCCATACGAGTTACTTCGAGGCATAAATCCTACGTTAGATCACTTTAGAGTCTTTGGTAGAAAATGTTTTCTTCTCAACACTAAAGATTACCTTACAAAATTTGATCCTAAATCAACCGAAGGTATCTTTTTAGGTTACTCTCCTAATAGCAAAGCTTACGTCATATTAAATAAAGAAACAATGAAGGTAGAAGAGTCATTAAATGTAAAATTTGATGAAAGTCCACCCAAACCCACTCCACCTCTTGTCGATGACGAGATTGTAGAAAGTGAAGCTATTGTAATAAAGAAAAAGATAAATGAAGAAGAAGTACCTCTAAATGATAAAGTCATAAATATTAAAAAGTCCAAAGATCACCCCGTAGATAAAGTCATAGGAAAGTTAAACGAAAGAACCTTAAGGTCTCAAGTTCAAAACCAAAGTAGCTTGTTTTGTTTTGTCTCAACCATAGAACCTAAAAACACACAAGAAGCCATAAAAGATGAAAGTTCGGTAATGACTATGCAAGAAGAGTTAAATCAATTTGTTTCTAATGATGTTTGGACACCTGTCCCTCCACCTAGTAATCAAATCATAATAGTAACCATATGGGTTTATAAAAACAAGTTAGATGCAAACGGTGTAGTGTCTAGAAACAAATCTAGACTCGTTGCCCAAGGATATAATCAACAAGAAGGAATAGACTCTGATGAGACCTATGCCCCCGTGGCTAGATTAGAGTCTATAAAAATACTTCTTGCTTATGCTTGTGCTAATGATCTTAAGCTTTATTAAATGGATGTCAAAAGTGCTTTTCTAAATGGTTTTATTAATGAAGAAGTATATGTACCTCAACCGCCGGGCTTCATCGATTTTGAAAAACCTAAACATGTGTATAAACTAAAGAAAGCCCTTTACGGTCTTAAACAAGCTCCAAAAGCTTGGTATGATAGACTCAAATTATTCTTAATCAAACACAACTACACCATGGGGTTAGTTGATAACACACTTTTTACTAAGAAAAAGGAGTCACATATAATCATTGTTCAAATATATGTAGATGACATTATATTCGGATCTACTTGTCAAGACATGTGTGATGATTTCTCTAAAATCATGCATGACGAGTTCGAGATGAGTATGATGGGAGAACTTAGTTTCTTTCTTGGTGATATGGTTTTAAAATGTACCTTTTTGAGAGGTCGTTTAAGCCCTTATTTGATCACTTTTGTATCCGTTATTACTTAATATCGTTCCTTTTCACTTTTTAGGTATCTTGAAGGAAAAATGCTTGGAATGACACTTATTCGGACGAAAAGGCGCGGATATCTGAAGAAAATGGCCAAAGTCAAGAATCGAGACACTCAAGTCTTTGAAACACAAGGGGACGGCGTCGGTGTTATCTGCGACGCCGTCGGAGCACATGTTGTGACGATCTGAGCTAAATTGCTTATTTTCAAGTGACGGTGTCGGGCTTTAAAAGAGTAGGTCGTCGCAACTCGACGGCCTAGATTTGATCTAGACGGCATCGAGGTGAAGAGGACGGCGTCACAAGCATAAGGTGGCGCCGTCGCAAGACTAACGTGGCCAAGACGAAACCCTAATGACGGCGACCGACGGCGTCACAAATCATAAGGTGACGCCGTCATGAATGTAATCTTATATATAGAATCTAAATTTTTAGTTTTCAGTGTGTAGTCTTTTGGAGTAAAACCTAAACCGAACCAAGGTCATCTTGTACAAGATTTTAGGGTTCTAAACCCTATCTTACACCAAGATAAGTGTTTTACTTCATTAATTCAATTATGTCTTCAATTATTTGTGTGTATGCTTGCATGTTCTCCATGTCCGGCTAATTTACTTGTGTGTTTGCTTAGGAAATATGAAACTTAACTATTGAATATTGATTGGTTGTCTCTTATCTTAATTGTTAATGATCTAGTCATGCGATAGGTCATTCGTTGTGTAGTTAATGCTTGATTAATCTTTGTGAACCTTATACTATAACACCTAGAGTCGTTGTAGGCTAAACCATCCAAGGAGTACCTTAGAGTTAGAGTTTATAAATCCTAGAGATTTTGTAGACTAGATCCTTTGGTAGTTTCAAAGAGTTAGGGATAAACGCATACCCTACGACCTTAGACACACAACGCGATTAAGAATAAGGACGTGACAATTCAACCATCAATAGGAGATAATTAAGGAGTAATAGAACCTAAGTAAACACATCTTTAAATCATCATACGAGCACACAATAATTAGACATAGACTACCCTCACCTTAGTTAATTAGATAATTAGATAGCAGAGTAATCGGTAGAAATACCAACCCCCCAAATCCAAACTCCGAGATTCGTACTTTTCCATTTCATAAAAAACATAAAAAGATAAAAAAAAAAATAATCTTTCTCAACCCCAACCTTAGCGTAGTAACTCCTCACTAGCGTAGATTCGTGGCTTACCCTAATACTACACTACAACGATTAGGTTCACTGCCTAGGGTGTTGAAAAACTTGCTCGACGAAAAGGAAGTTCCTTTGACCCCGAACGACGCGTGTAGCGTTATCAAGTTTTTGGCGCCGCTGCCGGGGAATAGAATAGCTAGTTAGTAGTCCACCTCATTTAGGTTTCTTTACTTGATTCCTATCAAGTAAACTTTCTCTCATTTTTTAGCTTCCTCGTAGTCTATCCCCCTTCTTCATGACTTTTGTTCGTAACCCATCACTTTTCAGCATGGAAGGTGATAACCCCCCTCAAATCAACCAAACCACCTAGGCTTTAGGAACGCCATTAAGCTTCCCGACCAAGCTCAAACTACGGTTCTGCGATCCGACACCATCCTGTTGGTGCAAAACAGATGTGCATTCCATGGACTTCGTTCCGAAGATCCTAATCAGCATCTTAAGGATTTCCTTAAAATTGTCGATTCCATCGACCTCGATGCTACCACTCGGGAGACCACGCGTCTGCGTCTCTTCCAATTCTATTTAAGAAAACAAGCTAGTAAATGGCTTTGTCATCTTCCCACGGGATCTATTTCAAGTTGGGAAGATCTCACTACCCATTTTCTTGCTAAGTTTTGCTCACCTAGTCCAAGTCAACCACTTGACCATCATTCCTTCAACTCTCTTCGCAACCAAATCATTGATGAAATCAAAGATCCTAGTAAGTTGCATAGGATAGACGTAAATGAAGAGGATAGTGCTTATTTCAATCTTTACCCCACTAACAACGAGGTTGCTTACCATCGATACATAATCGATAATCCCCGATCACCTATCATTAGGATATGCCCAAAGATTAGGAGAGGAAATCCTTGGAACCTAAAAAACCCTTGTATGATCGGATATAGGAGTGTCGACCATGCTTACATAGATACGGAATCTCCCATTAATGTGATGTCATCTGCATCTACAATGAGATTATGAATGAGCGACTTAATATTAGGAGGGACCCTAAGTATCCGGTGGAGTTTGCAACTTTGTGGGAAGAGTCAAGGATCTACATGTCTTTATAGGAAATTTCACCTACCTAGTTGATTTTGTGGTCCTAGAAGATATAGGATGCGTCATTGACTATAGCTAATCCCAAGTAGTGCTAGGAAAACCGTTTGTTGAAACATCTAAGATGAGCCATAACAAGTATGATGGAACAGTTAGTTTTAAGGAAGGAAACGATGAGATCACTTATAGGATGCCTTGGAAAACAAATGAATATGGCCATCTACCCATTTTTGAACGAGACAACATCAAAGCAAGGACGATGTTGAAAAAGGTTATAAATTTATGTGGGAAAGAAGGAGGCTTTATTATAAGGATTGCTTGACCCTAGGGCCTAGATATAGAGTCGATGAAAATTTTGTCAACATGATAGAATTCTCATTGAGAATGCAAAACGAGACCACGTAGGAGCACGACTACGAGTCTAGCTACAAGACTCATATATAAAGAAAAGCGCTTCGTGGGAGGCAACCCATGCTTAATTGTTTGCTTGTTTGTGTCATATATCTTTTATTGATTGTCTATTCTCATGTTTAAATTTGTAAAAATGCTTTATTTTATTTTTTTAACCTCGTCTTAATCACATATAAAGGTATTTTACATAAAGGATAAGTGTAGGGAGGATTTCACACGTTTTTAAAAGAAACGTAAACATGAGAATAACAATTAATTAAAAGATATACATGTATGTTTGTTCGAGTCAAATGCTTGTATCGAGTCATAATGGATGTTTTGCGAAAATTTTCTAGATTTTAAAGATGTGAATTTTCCGAAAATCGCACCGCTTTTGTCAAGATAACTTTGACGCGCCAGATCGGGATCGACAACTGACGTCGAAAGGAGTAAAACAACTTATTACTTTTTTTCTCGTTTTACGAGCTACTTATAAATTTTGGAATTTTCGGTCTTAATTTTCAAATTTCGTAAACATCCATTCCACAAGCATTATATCCTAGTTTAGTAGAGTCTTATATATATATTATTACCATCGATTTTACGTGAAGGTTTCATTTGTTTTCTTCAAGTGTGCAGGTTTTATTTATCAAAGAAGAAGATACATAAGGTTGGAAGGAGCTTTTCACGCATACATTCTTCTTGGAAAGGATTTAACCAATACTTCACACACGGATCCTACCGAGCTAATCAGGGGAGTATTAGTTTCTTTCATTTTTTATTACCTTCTATTATCATAACTTTTATACTTTCGGGGAACATTGTGGACAATGTTCGGTTTAAGTGTAGGAGGGAAAATAAAACGGGAACTTTGAAACTATGCTTATCCTTGATTATTTGCTTTGTCCAATTGCATTCGTGTAATAAACCATGAGAAAATGTCGGTTAGGGTAATTTTGGCACCAAATTTAAAATTTTTCATGACATATAGGAGTGGGCCATTAGTCTTAACAAAAGCGTCTCACGGATAGGAAGTTACATGACTAGCACAAAAAACCCTTTACCACCTAAATTCCACCCAAAATGTGAGGATGACCCTTAGATTAGTAGGAATTAAAGCATTCATCTTTAATGCTTAGTGTGTGAACCTAAACCCTAAACCCTAAACCCTACTATAATAGATTCTAGAACTTGTTTTGTGATGCATCCCGAGATCGCTAGTAAGACTACACTTGTGTAGTTAGGAATAACTAAATGATAAGAGGCATTAGGATAACCCTTGTTTGATACCCGTAATATAATTACTTCTTCCACATCGGTTGAGTAATTCCCCCACACCCTTGCGTTGTACTCATCTTTAGTACACGATACCCCTAGTTAACCCCTCGAGCCTATCCTTTTAGCGGTTCTAGTGATGTTTGGTTTTTCCGAATATCAATAAAGAGCATTGTTTACACCCCACCCCAAATGTACACCCAAATCGCCTTAGCCTACCTTGTATGCACTCACTTTTAGTGCATTATTGTTATCACCTAAAACCCTTAGTTCAATTATCTAGTTGCTTGCATAAGTTGCTAAGTCGAGTCATATCTTTTGTATACTGATTTTGGGACGATTGGGACTCATGGGAAAAGTTAAAGTTTATGAAATGACGGGAAGGGCGTTAAATTCAAATTCCCTTTATTTACGTAATAATGTACTCCAAGTGTTTTGATCTTTTCAATTCGGGTCAAATTAGTGTTAGAGTAATAAAAACTCAAGTGTAGGGATGTGCCTATAAATCCCTATCATTTTGATGTTACCGTAGAGGATGGTAGAGTAAAAGTGTATGAAAAAAAAATCAAAAAAAAATAGAAAAAGAAAAAGAAAAAAGTAGAGTGTTGAAAAAAAACATACGGGCTACCATCCTACATCTATCCTTTAAATTTATGTTTGTTTGTTTCAGTTATCTAGAGTTTAGAGTGTCGAGTCTTGGCTTAGCAACGCCATTCTTCGTATGCTTGTAACACTACTACACAAAAGTCTATAAACACCCCAAAATAAAGACTGGTTTTCCTATAATAAAAAACTAGTGGGAATGGGAGGAAGTGAGATTGGTTTTCTTGAAAAAACCTGTTTTCATAATATAAAACACATAAAAACTAGGTTTGTAGGTAAAAACCATTCTTTTTACACAATCAAAGACACTAAAGACACTGGTTTGTAGGTAATAAGTACCCGACCCAAAAACTTAGATTGAAACCAAAAACCTTCATTCCATTTGGGCGCTTTATTTCCCTTCCAAGTTTTCATTACCTTCACAAAAATTTAAGCTTTTCCCCCTTTCACATTCACAAACCCTAACCCTCTAACACTCCCTGCCGCTTATATACCATCACACACCACAACTGCCGCACACCATTGCCATCACATGCCACCTTCTTGACGCAACCAAGCCAGCAGCAGACTAATTGAATTAGGAGGTACCAAATTGCTATAATTGATGTTATTGTTCAATTAACATTTTTAATATCTCAATAATGTTATTGTTAAGTTTTGTTGGAATCACTCCTAAACTATAATTCAAGTGTTAGTCATTATTATGTAATAGGTAGCTTATTATGGCCTTTATGTTTGTTAGGTCAAGCTTATGTATAAGGCCCATAAGCTTAAGCCCATGTCCATTAAAGAAAGAATGGAAACTAGGAGTGTTGCCCTAGATTTTCTCCTATAAATACCTTATGTAAACCCTCACTTGAGGGTTGGTTTTTCAATTTATTTCTCTCATTACACATCTACGCCTAACCGTGCTTTATATCGTGTGTGTGTGTGTGTGTTTTACTTGTTCAATCGCCTTATCTCTTTCTATATTACTTGTGTTTGTAAAACTAGTGACCTAACATGGTATCAATCGCCTAATAGTTGGGTGAATCGTATTGTTTGAAGTGAGTTTTGGTCTCACGCATAACGCACAGTACCATATCTTTGGTTAGCTTAAAACGCATTTTTACACTTTTTAATCCAAGATTCTTGTACTTTCAACGTTATAAGGTGTTAAACTAACGTTGTTTGGCAAAAGTTTGGAACTTTATCGTGGATCATTGTTTTGAGCTAGTTTTTATTCGTGGGTGTAGTTCTACGCGTATCTGTTTTAGAAGGTTTGGTTCATCAAATTTCACATTCTTGTGTTATTTGGTGATCTTGAAGCTATTTCATCACACAAAAGCGGTTTAGAAACATCTTTGAGCAATATCAAATTTACGAGTAAACCTACGCGTAGTGAAACCCTAAAACTACGCGTAAGTATTTCCTTGGTTTGATCTTCGTTTTGTGGTTTACTCCGTGTTTTCTTGCTTGGATAAGCCTGAAAATACATCGAATTTGGATATCTTTTGCACTGTGAAGTGTAATAGATCACTTGGGATAAAACCCTAAAATTACGCATAAGCATAAGCTTACGCGTAGAAATCCTACGCATAAGATTTTTCTTACGCCTAAGCATAGTCTTACGCATAAGATAATCCTACGCCTAACTTTTGTCTACGCATAACTTTAGCGTCTTTTACCTACTTACGCGTAAGCTAAATTCTACGCGTAACTTCTTATTGTTACGCATAACTTTGTTGTTTTTACGCATAAGTGCTACTTGGATAATTGTGATTTCTACGCCTAAGGACACTTCTTCAACAAAGGTTCATTCGACTACAAAGATCCATTTTTACCAACACAAGTTTTTCAACATGTCTCAACCACCATACTCTAACTATTTCCCTTACACTTATCCTCAACGACAACAACAACTAAGTCCACAACATCAACAATGGAATCAACAACAAGCAATTTATCAACAACAATTTAATCAACAACATACTCCACAACTTGGAGCAATTCCTCCACCACAAATGGTTCAAACACCGCCAAGTCTTCAAGTTGAACCCTACACAAATGACTTCAATCAACATCCATCAAGGAACACTATGAAGGAACCCACTTGGTTTGCAAAGATGTGTGAAGCTTTAAGCGACCAACAATCAATTCATGAAGTCGGATCACTTGATAGACCTCCAATGCTCACTCCAAGAAACTACGATCAATGGGTGATAAGGTTCTTTAGGTTTTGTGATCTAAAGAAGCCACATGGAAAGTTCTTAAAGAAGGTTATCTTGGAAGGTCCATTTGAGATGCCTATTGTCATTGTGCCGGAGATCCAAATGCCATTCCACCAAGAGATGAACAAACGAACATTGCTACTTATTACGAGACTTGAATCCTCAAGAACTTCTACACTATGAAGCGGATGAACTTGCAATGGAATATATCCTCTTAGGATTACCAAACCCAATTCTTTGTAGTGTTGATGCTCAAAAGACCGCAGAAAATGTGGGATCATATTCGTCTTCTTATGGAAGGATCGGTACTCAATCGGAGGATTTGGAATCCAAAATTTACTTGGCTTATGAACACTTCATGATTGAACACGGAGAGACACTAGAGTCCTATCATCATCGTTTTCAAACATCATCAATGATTTTGATAAACACAACATCATCATGCCAAGAATTGCGGTGAATACTAAGTTCTGAGTAGTCTTGGTCACGAATGGGAGAAGTATGTCATTTTTCTCCGTCAGCGAAGAATATGCATCATTCTACATATGGATTGTTGTACGATTACTTGAAGCCTCATGAAAAGGAAGTTGATCGGGAAAGGATTCTCCGTGCTCAAATTGCTCCACCTCACATCCGGAAAATCAACAACTTGCCTTATATGCTCAACAAAGTTATCCTCCTCAACAAGCAACTCAACCAAGCGCCTCACCACACCAAACGATCAATCATAGCAACCTCAACAAAATCAATTGGTTCCTTACAACAACAACAATGATCAAGCACTTCATAGTCACACTAATGAGGAATCCGATCCGTTCGAAGCATTGCAACAAGGATTTGTTATGATTTCTAATGCTTTTAGCCGTTATACCAACAAATCCAACAATCGTATTCGTTCCTCATCAAATACACGAAATGAGGTGTTGTGAACAATGGACGAGTTGAAGTTCGAATCGTGGTTATGGTCGTCAAATGGGAGGTGGTCAAGGGTTTAATGCTATGGGTAGGAATAACAATAGAGCTCGAGTGGTGGAACAGGAATGCGCGAAATGGGTTGAATGGTCTTAGATGCTACAAGCGCAATGAGAAGGACACTGGCTAATGCATGCTCAAAGCCAAGGACTAGGGGCGGTGCTTATTTCAAAGAGGCTCTTCTTTTGGCTCTTAAGGATGAAGTGGTGGATCTCTCACAAACAAAGAACGAGCTTTATGGCGGATCTGAGACTCGATGATGATATGGAGGACTTGCGAGGCCAATGCATTTGTTATGTTGATGGCTAATATGCATGAGTTACACATGAGTGAAACAGGCCCATTGTATGACATCGATGGCTTGTCTCGGTGCCGAACAAACCATCATCATATCTCGAACTAATATCTCCGCCAATATCTCGAATCCGCACGGCTCGGAATGTTCAAAATGAGTCATCTACATCTCATTCGGCGATTTTCAAATTAACCCGTAGTTACATTTGACGATCAAGATGACCTTATGGTTTCCTTTGATAATCAAATTGAATCGTGGTTGTACTTGAGGATCTAAATAATGATCATGTTGTGACTCACGTTGAACAAGATGAACCTTGCCTCATCCAGTTTTGCTCGTTTAATTCAAGACCATCAAATCAAAATGGAGGAATGTTACGCATTAAATAAGGAATTAAAAAGCAAAATGCACTTTAACCAAGGATTTTGAATGCTTACAAATGCAACTCAACTTTTCAAAACTCAAGAAAACCGTGAAAAGGTTTTGAAGCCGCTTTGCTAAATCTCATCAAAGCGAAAAATATTTAGAGAGCAGATCGTGATCTAGCCGCTTGAAGAATGCTTTGTTATGCGAAATAGAACAATGAAACATGAACATAAAAATCAAATTAACGCTCTCACCTTGGAAAATCAAAAGCTAAGGTGAGTTGTTAACTTGTCAAAAGCAGTTCTCCGCATAAAAAGCATTCAACGAATCGGGTAGATGACCTTCTTGAAGAAATTATCGACTTGCAAAACAAAATTAAAGAGTTTAAAGCTGTTGTTTACAAACATGGTGAATCGATGTGACTATTGAAAAGTTTACTTTAAAACCCAATCCAAAAGGATATGGACCAAATCTAGGCGATTACAAACCAAAGCTTTCACTAAAAACATTCAAACCAAATCCACAAGTTTCCGGTCGAGAATATAAAATTAATGATCTTGTTATGAGTGTTGTTGAATATCATCGTCAAGAGGAATTAGATGCGGAAGGCGAGTCGATCAAAATTAAAAGCGTTGTTTACAACAATCCTTTTAATTATTCAAACCGGTCACTTCGTCACACCAACGGATTCTTCTAACACACCAAGGTTTATCATCAAACACACGAGTCTTCTAATGTTAATCCCAAACCAGTTATGCACAAACTTATGGTCCTTTACCTTCCATCGGTGAAGTAAACTCAAAACACAAAATCGAAAAATTCTTAGATATTTTGACATTTTCATGGTGACCTCAAAATTTTATAACATGAGATAGAATATCGTTCAAATCAAAATTGATCATTTTCAATCGCCTCGGCGCGAGAACAAAGAGACATTTTTGAAAAATCTTTTACCTAACGTTAAAAATTTGAAAAGTTGTGCATTAGCTTGGGAAAAGGATTTTCATAAAGAACTTGGAGTAATGAAGGTTGTTTTCGAGAAAACGAAACATCTATTTCTAATACTAAGCGTAAAAGAAAATGTTGAGAAAAGATGTTGATCGACTCTTGAAAGATGTTATCGTCTTGATATCCATAATGTTGTGTTATTCTATTCTTTGCCACATGCATCGATTATATCTCTGCGATAATGTTGACTCGTGGTAGCTGTTGAGAATAATAAGATGCTTCAAATCGAGTCTTTAAAAGCTGAAAATGAGCGATTACTTAACGAACTTTACAATGCAAAGCGTCGTCTTAATTGGTGTGAAAAGATATTCACAATCAACAACTTGGTTTTCAAAGAAAATAGCTCGATTGCAAACAAAATCTTTTGATCCTAAAATTGAGCAATCGGATGATCAAAGCGTGTCTTTGAAAAGTCGGATCTCAAAATATGAACAAGAACTCATAACAATTAAGCAGAATATGGTGTCATATTTGATTTACTCAATAAGACTCGTCATGAAGCATCCAACGAACTTGATCACTATCTTGCTCACACTAGAGAAGTCATGCATTTTCTTTGGTAATATTCGTTACGAAAATCAAGATTTGATTCACACTATCTCTAAGTTAAGAGAAATGTTAGGAAAGTATGAACAACTCCCGCCAACCATCATTAAGAGATTAGCACCGTAACACTTAGTAATCGTGAACCTAGAATCCCTCTTGCCAAATCACAAGTTGCTAACGTGCTTCCTTCTTTGAAGCAGGAATAGTTGCGTCTTTTCCAAATGTCCGCACTTCACGACCTAGGAGCACTCAATCGAAGAATAGGAAGTTGTGACCTAAGAAAAGATCAATAAGGAATGCTAAAGTAGAAGAACACCCTAGGACTATGAATAAGACTCACGTTGCTTCCACTATAGATATTGCGTCGGCAAATGTAATAGAAATATTGATGTAACGAATGCTAAACCGTTAAGTACTTTTGATATTCATCGATGCACCTTGTGTTATTTGTCGTAAAAGTAAAATTCGATTGTCATGACAAATGTGTTGCTAAAGCTATAATCTCTCGTTTACGGAATCCTAAGAATCGGAATACCTCTAGGCCCACTAATCATTCTAAGTCCGTGCTTGGTAGACCGCCTTCTTTAGATTCTAAGTCATCCGTTGTTGTCCTTTGTAGCTCGGTTTCACCTCCTAAGAATGTAGTACCACCTAGTGCATTCACAAAGACTAAAGCAAAGAGTAGTTATAGATGGCATAAATGGATATATAACACATTAGGATTTAAATGGATGCCTAAAGTTATTAATGTGTGTATGTATACTATCATCGCTTGAAACCCTCTAACATTTCGGGTTCCACATCTACTTCTATTCCATCCGTGTAAATGCATGTGTAATGCGGTGATACATATCATTCTCTGGATTGTTGATAGCGGATGTTCCCGACACATGACGAGCAACCTCAAACTGTTATCAAACTTTATTGCAAAGTTCATTGGCACTTTGTCGTGTTCGGAATGATCACTTCAGCTATCATGGGCTACGGAGATTATGTCAAAGGAACATCGAAATCGCGGGGTTTACTATGTGGAAGGCCTCGGTCACAATCTGTTTTCAATAGGTCGGTTTTGTGATGGAGATTTGGAGGTTGCTTTCGGGAGAAAACTTGTTTCATTCGTGATCTTCAAGGAAATGACCTTATGTCGGCTCGCGTAATTCTAGTCTCTACACTATCTCTATGCAAGACATGGTTGCTTCATCTCCCATTTGCTTACTTTCAAAGGCAACATCAACCAAATCTGGCTATGGCACCGTCATCTCTCACATCTAAACTTTCAAACCATCACCAACCTTGCTCGACACAAACTTGTTGAAGGTCTCCCGATTCCGGTATTCAAAAGATCACCTTTGCTCGACTTGTGAACAAGGAAAAGCACTCGTGCCCATTTTCCTTCAAAGGTGGAACACGACTCTCGACATGTGCTTCATCTTCTTCATATGGATTTATGTGGCCCAATGCGGCGTGCAAATGATCAATGGCAAATGCTACATCTTAGTAATTGTTGATGACTACTCACGATGGACTTGGGTCTACTTTCTTGAAGCAAAGACCAAGCTCCACAAATGATCATCACCTTTCTCACGAAAATTCAAGTTCGACTCCGAACACCGTCCGCCAAATAAGAACGGATAAAGGCTGAATTTGTTAACCAAACCCTTCGTGCATTTTATGAGAAAGTGGAATTCGACATCAAACATCTATTGCACGTACACACGAACAAAGCGGAGTTGTTGAAAGACGAAACCGAAAGTTAGTGGAAGCTGCAAGAACAATGTTAATCAATGCTAAACTTCAGTTACTTGTGGGCGTGTCGATCTCATCGCATGCTATACTCAAAACCGTTCTAGGATCACAAACGCCACAACAAAACACCTTCGAGCTTGTCCACAACCATAAACCGAATCTCAAACACTTTCATGTATTTGGATCCCTTTGCTATCCGAATAATGATCGTGATGATTTTGGAAAGCTCAAAGCCAAAGCGAAATTGGAGTCTTTATTGGATATTGTGAGAATTCTAAAGGTTTCCGAATGCGGAATCGTCGAACAAAGGAGGTGATGGAAGCGATTCATGCTCATTTTGAAGAACTCACGAAATGGCTTCGAGTATAACAACTTAGAACCGGTCACAACCGTTTAAACTTCCTCAACCCCATCATCACCGAACAAAGCCCCGACTAACTCATCAACAAATGGAAAGGTTATTTGCTCCTCTGTTCGTGACGATATTGATGAGCGTGCTCGGTGTATCCGATGTTTCCGTTGCTCAACGATAATATTCCTATACGATACACTGCTACAACAACTCATCGTTGAAGATGCACCTACACCGCTTGACTCCAACACTACGATTGAACAAACCGCTTCCAACAATGATGAACCGGTGATGATATTACGAATGAAGTACCCCACCTGATTTTGATCCAAATGGGTTCTTTAACCCGTTTGCTAATGACATCTTCTTTGCACCGATGTCGCGGAATCATCAACAAACCATTTGAATCCTCGAATCGCACAATGTATACCAACATCAACCTCTACACATCGTTGGACAAAAGACCATCCTCGGCTAACATTATTGGCAACCCGAATCAACGATCGTTACGAGACAACGTCTTCACATAGATGGTGAACATTGCATTTATGCACTCACCGTCCGCCAATCTAAGCCCAAAACATTAAAGACGCAATGACAAAAGACAATGGATTGAATCCATGCAAGAAGAACTCAACCAATTCAAGCGTCTTGAAGTATGGGAATCGGTTGAAAGACCAACGGGTCTACGTCATTGGTCTCAAATGGATTAGGAAAAACAAATTGGATCTTTGAAGGGCGTCATCCGAAACAAGTCACGTCTAGTTGCTAAGGGTTATCGTCGGGAAGAGAATAGACTTTGAAGAATCTTTTGCTCCAGTTGCTCGTCTTGAGGTCGTTCGGATATTTCTCGCGTTCGCGGCTCATATGAATATGACGGTCTTTCGGATGGATGTCAAAGCTGCGTTTCTCAATGGACAACCGAAAGAAATGGTTTATGTCGACCAACCCAAAGGATTCGTTGATCCCGAGTTCCCGAACCATGTCTACAAACCGAACAAAGCTCTTTATGGTCTCAAACAAGCCCCTCGGGCATGGTGCGATAAGCTATCATCTTTCCTCATTACTAATAATTTCACCAAAGGTTCGGTTGACCCAACTCTTTTATACAATATCACGGGCACATATTTTAATTGTTCAAATTTACGTGGATGACATCATTTTGGGTCTACACATAAAAAGTTTTCAATCGCTTTTGCAAAACTAATGAAGAAAAATTTTGAAATGTCCATGATGGGTGAACTTACGTTCTTTCTAGGATTACAAGTTCATCAATCACCCCGTGGTATTTTCTTGAGTCGGTCCAAATATGCCCTTTAATTGTTAAACAAATTTGGAATGAAAACTGTGACACTTATGCCACACCAATGACTCATACCAAGAAGTTAGACGCTTATTTACATGGGAAATTAGTAGACCCTACCAAATACAAGTATTATTGGGTCTCTCATGTATCTAACGACTAGCGAGACATATTGTATTTGCCGTTTATCTATGCTCCCGTTATCGATCGCGACCAACCGAAACCCACCTCTCGAGGCTAAAAGAATCCTCCGATACATCAAGGAACCATTAACTTGGGGATCGGTATCCGAAGGATTACGGTTTTAAACTAATCGCTTTTGAGACGACCACGCAGGATGCTTAGACTCAAGGAAAAGTACTTGGGAGCTCTACAATTTCTTGGTGATAAACCGGTGTCTTGGCAATCAAAGAAGCGAGGATTGTACATCGATGTCATCAACCGGCGAATATGTAGCCATGTCCGCGTGTTGTGCTCAAGTCATATGGATGAGAACACAACTCAAAGACTATGGTTACGTGTTTGATGAATCCGATGTCTTGCGACAATCGTGCCATTGCGATCTCGTGCAACTCGGTTCAAGACTCGAAATCAAAGCACATCGATCTTCGCTATCATTTCATCAAGGACCACGTGGAGCAGGTGCCGTTGAATTATACTTTGGTCTTGAATACCAATTGGCGGATCTACTCACCAAAGCCTTGCCTCCCGCTAGGTTTAATGAGTTGGTCCACGGATTGGTATGAGGTGTTTGACTCAAGAGGAATTGAATGACCTCTTAAAAGCAGTCTTAAAAACACATCAAACACCAAAATCTCTTTTGTAAATAATTTTTCAAAACAAAATACAAAAATATAAAACACGATAAACAACAAAAATATTGTTCTAATCTAATATTCTTTCAACATGGCAAGTACATTTCTTCCTTCAACACTTTAATCTTTCAAAATTCATAATTTTTCGAACAAGTGTTGAGGGAGAAAACTATCACTTAACTGCTTCAAAACATCGTGTACTTGCATGTTATCTTATCTCGGTTGATTATTTTATCAATGGTGGTAAATTTTACGGTTCAATGACACTCCTCGGACTAAAATTAATAACCTTTCAATATTTCTTAAGTCGAAGGGAGTGTCGTCAAGTTTCTTTCTTAAAATCTTTGTTTGGTAACCAAAATGGAAGTTAAATGGCTTTAGATGTAAAAGGAAAAGGTGGAAGGACCAAAGCGCCAAAATGTTAAACTTATTTTTAATAAAACACCTTCCACCTAACATTATCATCTCATTTATTGCTAAAACCTAAAAGATCCTACACCTAAAACCATTCAAGAAATCCGTGTTTTGATCATCAATTTGTAAGTGGTTTGTGTTCTTAACGTAATTTTAAACAATGGTTTTGAATTTCACACGAATCCAACGGTTAAAACTTAAGATTCATTGAATTTTGTGTTTCTACGTAAGGGTTAGAACATATAATCATTTGTTGTGTGTTTTGGTTAAAAGATTGTGTCAAAATGCTTTAACAACATCAATGATATCGTTTTATGCTCAAAATACACCCGAAACACGAATTAATGGATTTTTATAATTAGGGTTTATGAGTCGATTTGGGTATTTTAAATGTGATTGTATTTGGTCAAAAAGATTGTTGTTTGATGTTAGAATCATGATGAATTGATGATATCTTAGCTCTATGACTACCCGAAACACTAATTGATTGCAAATTAGTAATTAGGGTTTAATGTTCTTGAGTTTGGGTATTTTTGATTCTCTGCGTGTTAAGTGTTAAAACTTGGGTATTTCATTCTCTCAACATCGACCTTGCGAAATTACTTTAGTGCAATTTCCATGGCTAGATTCCTTAAGCGTAACTTTTGAAACTAGGGTTTTAGGTTACTCGTAAGGTTTTCTCGTCTAACAGCAAGTGTTGAGTGATTATGTTTAAATCAGTAATTTAATGAATGTTAAGTGTCAAAATTGATGTTATGATGTTTTATTTCGGGCTTGTTACTCGTAAAACTCGTAATCAAGGTCCTTGTTTCTCTACGCATAAGGATTAACCTACGCGTAGTCAATTATGTGTAAGAATAATCCTCGCATAACTATTACGCGTAAGGTTCTACAATGGGACTACGCGTATCCCGTGAAGGATATGCGTGGCAATGACCTCTACGCATAAGGTCTACTCTTACGAGTAAGCCTTCGCGTAAGGTTTATATACGCCTCTCTCGCTTAAGGTCCCCTTTTCCCGCGTAACTTTTCTTACGCGTAAGTTAGGATCCTACGCGTAAGCTTTCATCTACGCGTATATCATTTCTGTTTACGCTTCACTTTGCCAAATCTATGCCTAAGCCTGGATTAACCTTCGTTATGAATTGTTACGTGTACAAACTTGTAAATAATGAAATCATAACGTCACGAAACCAATAATGTCACTAATAAGCTTAAACGTTTGATATGTTGTGAACTATAAGTGATAACATAAACTTTAAAACTTAAAGTTAACTAACTCACGAAACATTTCACGACGTCATTGGACAATTGGACAAACAAGTGACTTAGGACTCGTAACAATCATTAACATTGTACACTCAATAATTAGTCAATATAACCTTACGTTGACTAACATTATGTCTTTCGATATGTTGGTTCTTTTGGCTAATGTTATTTCGGATCACGACATGGTGAACAAATGAATGTGGATGCACCGAAGTTCTCACAATTCGACATCTTCCCAAATGGCTATCCTAGAAAGATTGGAAAGAACAACCTTAGGGTTGACTTTGAAACCCTCACATGCTCGAATCTTCTTGTCTCATTCTTGTGGATATTACGGTCTCCGATCAATAAGAAGGACATCAAAATCGAAGCAATTGATATGGGAGGACATGATGCTATTTCACAAGAAGCTTGGCTCAAAGATTCCCTATGTTAGATACACAAAGCTTTTGATCCAGAGAGCACGTGGACTTAATCCCGATATCCCCACGAGGCTCAATGACCCCGACAATCACGACTTGTTGTCCAAACCTATCCTTTCTATCGAAATCAAGGAATCGACAACTAAGAAGCGGTGGTGTCTGTCACGCTGATCACCTTCTATCTAAAGAACTTAAGAAGCTTGAAGCGTTAAAAGGTATCTAGTTCTTGTAAAAGAAGGAAAAGTTGGTCATCTCGATGACAAGTCTTCAAAACACCTATAAGGAGAACCGGAAGAGGCGGTCACGAAATCTGCAAATCTTGAAAGTCATAGGAAGTTTCCCAAGAGGAATCCTCCTCGTAAAAGGATTGTGTAGGAAAAACTAGAAGGGGGTTGAATAGTTTACCGATTAAAAACTTTGTTTTGAAACTTATTGAAAGATCAATTGATATTGATCTTAAGTATGTTAATGAAATATGCAAGCAATATGTAATAAGTAGATAAGGAAAGAAATGATCAAACCACAACAAGTTGTTTATAGTGGTTCGACCTACAAGGACTCTTTTTCCTTGCCCTACTCCACTCCCGAGTCTCACACTCGAGTTTAACTTCACTAGTCAACAAGCTCCTTTCACCGTGGAGAAAACCTTTACACTTAAACACACTATTTCCGACACTAAGCTAGATGCCAAGTTCTTTCCAAGGGTACAACAACTCCCACACACAATGTATTTTGAGGACTAAAATACTAACCACTCACACTCACAAGATTATGATGGTTTGATACAACAATGAAGTATAGATCAACACTAGATCATACAACACTAAACAAACAAGACTTCCAACTTCTCGTTGAAGCTTGAATATGACTTGATCCTCTTTGCTACAAAAGAGATCACTAATATGATATGAAACCGAGTTAGAAAGGTTAGAGAAGATATGTATGAGAGTATGTTAGAAAGGGATGAGAAACTACTTGGCTTGGCATTGCTATTTATAGCCAAATTGGACGAGAGCATCCACGGACGGCGGACCCCTTAAAGGGTTCCTTGGTGTACCAATTTGGTACCGCCGATCGACAGTCAAGATATCAAATCTTGCTTAAAGTCAACTCTATCTAAGTGAGATTGTGCAAGATATGAAGAGTACAAATCTTCACAAAATATCTAATGGAATCTTCTAATGATTTCCATGATGTATACATGATGTCAAATGTTGTATTACTATTTATAGAAATATGCAAATGCTTAAGTAATGTTTGGTTTTAAGAACCTAACACATTCTACAAACTACTATCATACATAATGATTAGAGTCATATCAAGATGTTACTAATCATAAATGTAAATGCTTGAATGATGAATATATTGTTTGAGAAAGCTTGTTTTAATATCTAATTAACTTGACAAGCTTTAAGCTTTTATAAATTAAATTTACTTTTGTCGTTAACAAAACTTGGGCAAAGATCAAAATATAAATAACGTTTAATGACGATATTTGTATTAACAATCTCCCCTTTTGTTGAGGACAAAATATAAATTTTATTTTCATAAAAGAAACAAAGTTTGTACAAGAGTTATAAAAATATTAGTTTTAGAACTTTTGAAAAGGAAATGATAATGCAAGTGTATGAAATTTGACTTTTATGAAAGTCAAAGAATTCACTAGTTGATGCATGATGTTGACTTTTGAGAAAGTCAAAGTATCTTGATTTGACCTTTTTAAGAAAAGTCAAGTATTATCAATGAGGGTTCTGTTTGACTTTTAGAAAGTCAATTGTATGCGGTTGACTTTTAAGAAAAGTCAAATATAAATAATTTCAAAGTTCTATATTTTCTCCCCTTTTGTCTCAACAAAAGAAGAGGCTATCTTGGAATGTAATGAGCCCGAGCTATTATCTCCCTTTGTTCAAAGCTCCCCTAAATTGGGTGCTTTAATGGGAAGATACATGGATTGTGAAAATAAAGCTACAAAAAAATTGTTAGTAATAATGATCATTCACAAGCATTTCCAAGCACTATGTAATGACACCAACCATATGATAAACACCATTCATAAGTTCAAATTTTTCATGAATCAAGATCATGAAAAGAGAACACAATGATGTGTTTTAAGTACAAGAGAAAAAAGAAAAAAAAAATTATCCTAAGAGAGTAAACAAAAGAAAGATTATTCTAAAACCATCCTAAAGTGATGGTGGATGGGAAAGAGCGTTAAGACACTCAAGGATGTGGTTGAGGATGAACCTCATTTCTTCATGGAAGTCATGGACCATAACCCGGGTCCGTTCCACGGTTTGACCCGTTTGCTCACAAGTTGAGCAACCATGCCTTGGAGGGAAGAAAGTTTGGGGAGGTTGTGGTGGTGGA
This sequence comes from Chrysanthemum lavandulifolium, assembly GCA_022545495.1. NCBI lineage: Eukaryota > Viridiplantae > Streptophyta > Magnoliopsida > Asterales > Asteraceae > Chrysanthemum > Chrysanthemum lavandulifolium. The sequence continues at coordinate 264,914,080 of CM040238.1, forward strand.
ATGGTGGATGTGTTGGTGGTGTTGGGGATGTTTGGGTGGTCATGATGGATGCAAGCAAAGCATTTTGCATTTGCATTGTCTCACTTAGTGAGAATCCACCATGCCTTTGAATTGGTGGAGGTTGTGGAGTTCGGCTTGAATCTCCTCTCGGTGGGATTGTCATCCCATGCACTCGGAATGTCCTCAAGATGAGGGGACATTGATGATGGAAGTGGATGATCTCCGTATAAAGGACCATGAATGTCCTTGTGAATGGGGTGAAAAAGAAGAGGTTTTGGCCCTAATGGGCGTTTGGGTCAATAGATGACCGAGGTGACTCATGAGCGATTCGCTCAATTGTGCCAAAAGATGGCAATGGTGGTGGATGACTTGGCCTAGGAGGCAAGTCCTCCAAGTCCTCTAGGAAAGGATTTGGTGATGTTGGTGGTGTTGAAAATAACTCCATGGGAATGAGAGTTGGAGACCTTGGTGAAGGTGGTGAGGTGTTTTGGATGTTTGGATGGGTGCGGTGGAGGTGAAGTAGGTGTTTTGTTGGTGGTGGAGTGGTGATCACAATGTGTGATGAAGTGGGTGTAGCTATGGTGAGGCTTGTATCATCTCTAATGGGAGATGAGATTGTGAGTGGTGAAGATTCGGATGATGAGCTAAGATGAACAAAGCAACAAGGCCTTACGCTAATTCTAGCGGTTTTCTTGCAAGGTTTTGGTGATGATTTAGTCATTTTTTAACTTGGTTTTTGATTTGCTAGATAGTAGTGAGAATGAAGAAGGTGTGAGGATGATCATGGTAAAGCCTTTCAATTTATAGAGGTAAGAAATTGTTGAGAAATGGTTTGATTTGATGTTGAACCATTGAAGAGATGAGGTTCTAATGATTTGGAAGTGGGTTGAATGCTAGTCATATCACCCAAGTCAATCCATACAAAGAAGATGGAGTGAAGAAGAAAAGATATGCAATAAATGTGTTCTAGTGGTGGAATTTCCTAATATTCGATTATCCACGGTTTGAAGGTACCAAAATTTGGTTCCTTCCTTTATGCCAAAGGGCTCCTTGGGTGGATTTTTCAAATTTTGAATTTTGTTGGGAAATGGATTTCTTATAGACCTTAGTAAATAATACTAGTTCTAATAATAGTATAAACTAGTTAAGATTGATTTATAAATGATGGAAGATAATTTGGAATCACGAAGAGTCGAAATTCGAAAATTACGGAAGATCCACGGCACGAAAATCATACATGGACGGTACCTAAAAGGGTGCCGTCTAGTCCTTGTCACAGTGCAGCGGTACCAAACTACATAAAGGACGGTACCAAAATTTTGGTGCCGTCGGATCCGTGGAGTCTTGAAATATGGATGATGTATGCGTTTTAGGTGTCGGAAATTTTCCGAAACACGAAATTTTTCTCAAAAGTCATTATACTAAACATTTCTAGTTAGGAAAAGTAAATAACACATATCTAAACATAGTGGAGCATAGATTTTGAGCAAGGCTTATTGATTTTCACAATATAGTGAAAATGGGTAAAATTGATAGCATACTTGTGCTATCCCCGCATGAGATTGTTAGCATACACCATTGTTTCAAGTTATATTATCATCCTACATAATAAAAACAACTAAATAGTATCAAACATTAACGATAATGCATTGTTCCAAACACTCCTTAAAGGACCCTTATTTGTCCAATTTCTTGTAAATCTTGTTCATCATCCTACCAAGGCACTTGAACATTCCCTTAGTTTGCTTGAATTCTGCTGATTCATTCTCAACCTCGGGAAGAGATCGTAATACTCATGAGGTGGAAGATGAGAGCTTGGAAGACCATCCTCGAGCTATTTGATGATGATGATGATGGAGTTGGTGGTTTAGTTCTTTTGCCTTTAGTTTTAGCAACTCGAGCATCACTCAAAGGTACAAAGATGTGAGGATGAGTTCATAGTGAAGGTGCATCCCTTTTGGGGTTGGTGGAATTGGTGCGAAGTTTCTATAGAGGCGGGTGAGAAGCATCCCGTATGGAAGAGCAACGGATCCTTGAGTTGGAATATCAATCATTCTTCTAGCTATGTAGTAGGCTAAGTTGAATGGTTGTCGGGTGGATAAGTTGTAGAGCATATGGCAAAGACAAGCGTTTATGTGATCCCTATTTCCTATGGTGCTAATGACGTTTGCTCTAAGTAACTCCTCCCATTTCTTAAATTCGTGCTTAAGTTCATTTAGCTCCATTCCATATGGATCTCGGTTTACCTCTTTTCCCTTTCGGGTTACTCGGGTTGTATCCGTTTTGGGTTAAAAGGTGTTCACGGATGACATCCTTATTGGCCAAACGGGTTAGATAGGGAGAAGTGCGGTCATTGATTGTATCAAGAGCCATGAGTGACCACTTATCCGTGTAGACACAAGTTCCTCGGTTGGGAATTCCTAGTACTTGAGCAAATTCACTTAAGGTGATTGTGTAGTCATTTTGGTTGATTCTAAAGCTAAGAAAAATTCATCATCATTTTCATCACTAAAACCGGTTACACTAGCATAGAATTCTAACACAAACCTAGGACAAATTGGTTCATCAATGTCGAAGACAATCGAATTGAATGGCGGCTAGTTCTTCATGAAGATTAGTATGCTCAAGGAAGGATGGGTGAATGGTTCTACCCTCATGGAAATACCTTGATTCTAGACCCTTAAATATTTCTACTTGTTCCTTGGTGAGTCCTTTGGTTTTGTGGTGTTTGAGAATGTAGTTAAGAGTGTCTTTGTGATCATAGAATCTTGCGGCTACCATGGTTATTCCTAAGGACAAGAATTAATATGTTAAAAATGAAAATAAATTTTAACATTTTTGATTCTAGTGTGTGCCTATATGAAAACAATTTGGAGTTGCGGTTATCTCGACTCATTTTATGCACAAAATGGTTTTAGTGGAGTGTTTGGCAAATACCATGAGATAACCCAAATGCTCCTAATTCAATGTGGCTACATTTGAATATACCCGGAGTGCATATTAGTTATGCAATACCTTTAGTATTCAAGAGCATGCAAGTGATGAAAATTTTAACGTTTCTATTTGTATTAGCAATGAAAAATGTTTTCCTACAAGTGAGAAGCTTTTCAAAACTTTTGACATGGGGTGTTTGGTTATTTGAATAAGGCCTTATATTTACTATCTATCAATTAGTGGGAAACATGATTTGTTTATGCAATATGATAATGTAGTACCTAATTTGAATGACTAGTTATGCAATTTGCCAATTAATTCATATTTGGTATAAAAGCATACATAAAACCCCATGTAATGATTTGTGATAGTTTTGTGTATAAATAAGAATCCTAGACTCGAAATTAAGAGATGAAATGTAGTTAAGATACTTACAATGATGTTATCTTGATGATTAGTGAGTGGGAAGATGACAATAATGAGCTTGGTTTAAGTTTTACGTTTTGGTAAAGTGGGTTGTGAGGAAGAGGATGTTATGTATATAGCGGTTTTGTACAGAGACACCACGGACGAGCGGCACCAATTTTTGGTTCCGTCCGTGTTGTCGTTGGTGCCATAGCTCTGATGGCAGATACAAAGGCAAAATTGTTTTGGCTTGACTATTCTAATGTTTTAGGCTATGTTTATCCTACATGTTTGGTTCCATTAACCTAAACCAAGTCTAAGAAGATTAAAAGTTCTCGTTTAAGAGGTTTAGTAAAGATGTCGGCAATGTTGTTTTCGGAGGATACTTTCTCGATTGAAATGTTTCCTTTTGAACATTGTCGCGAAGAAAGTGATGATGATTTCAATGTGCTTTATACGAGCATGTTGAGCGGGATTCTTCTTGAGATCGATGGCTCCCTTGTTGTCGCATAGTATCACAATGTTGTTGAGATGAATTTAGTAGTCTCACGAGCTTGCTTCATCCAAAGAGCTTGTTGACATGCTTTTCCGGTGAGGCGTATTTGGCTTGATGGTAGAGATGGCTAAAGCCGTTTGTTTCTTTGCAAACCATGAGGTGAGACAATGTCCAACAAAGTACAAATACCACTTGTACTTTTCTATCGACATAATCACCGGCATGATCCGAGTCGGCATACACTATGGTTTCAATACCCGTTCCTTTGGGATACCATAATCCTAAACACGTTGTTCCTTAATATATCTAAAATCCTTTTAATGCTTCTAAGTGTGATGCCTTTGGGTTTTCTTGAAAGCGAGCACATAGACAAACACTAAACATAATGTCGGGTCTACTAGCCGTAAGATAGAGTAGGCTACCAATCATTCCTCTATATTTAGTGTTATCTACGGATTCACCTTCTTCGTCCTTGGTGAGTTTAGTGTCCGAGGACATGGGTGTTTTAGTTGGTTTGGAATCTTCAAGACCAAATTTCTTAAGCATGTCTTTTATATATTTAGATTGGTTAAAGAAAATACCATCTTCTAGTTGTTTAATTTGAAGTCCTAGAAAGAAGTTTAACTCACCCATCATACTCATTTCAAACTCGTCATGCATGATTTTAGAAATCATTACATAGTTCTTGACAAGTTGATCCGAATATAATGTCATCAAAGTATATTTGAACAATAATAATTTGTGATTCCTTTTCTTAGTAAAGAGAGTATTATCTACTAATCCCATAGTATATTTGTTATCAACAAGGAAAGTCTTAAGACGGTCGTACCAAGCTTTAGGTGCTTGTTTAAGGCCATATAATGCTTTCTTGAGTTTGAAGACATGATGTGGTTTCTCAAAGTTGGTAAAACCGGGAGGTTGAGCAACATACACTTCTTCGTTAATAAACCCATTAAGGAAGGCACTTTTAACATCCATTTGAAATAATTTAAAGTCATAAGCGCATGCATAAGCAAGTAATATTCTAATAGATTCAAGTCTAGCTACCGGTGCATAAGTTTCATCATAGTCAATTCCTTCTTGTTGATTATAACCTTGTGCAACAAGCCTAGCTTTGTTTCTAGATACTATACCATTTTCGTCCATTTTGTTTCGAAAGACTCATTTTGTTCCAATTATAGTTTGATCTTTGGGTTTTGGAACTAGTTTCCAAACATCATTTCTAACGAAATGATTTAATTCTTCTTGCATGGCAATTACCCATGATTCATCTTTTATTGCTTCATTTATGGTTTTTGGTTCAATGGTGGATACAAAACAAAATGATTACTTTGATTTTGAGCTTGTGACCTTAAGGTTCTTTGATTAAGTTGTCCTATGACCTTTTCTAATGGATGACTTTTAGACTCTTTGATGTTGACAATTTCCTTATTTGATGGTTCATCTTCCTTGTTATTATTAATTTGACTTTCTATTATTTGACTTTCAACTAAGTCATCATCTACCAAAGGTGATGTCTTAGAGGGAGGTGGACTTTCGTCAAATGTTATGTTCAACGATTCCTCGACTATCTTTGTTTCTTTATTAAGGATAATGTAAGCTTTACTAGTTTGAGAGTAACCAAGAAATACACCTTCATAATACTTTGGGTCAAACTTGGTGAGATAATCCTTAGTATTAAGAATAAAACATTTACAACCAAAGACTTTAAAATATCCTAATGTTGGCTTTTTACCTTTATAAAGTTCATATGGTGTTTTGTTTAGGAAATGACGATTAGGACTCTATTTAAAATATATGTAGAAGTGTCAGCGTTACACCAAAACTTTTGAGGAATGTTTTGTTCATTAAGCATTGTTCTACTCATTTCTTGAATTGTTCTATATTTACGTTCTACTACTCCATTTGATTGAGATGTTCGTGGGCGGAAAAGTTATGTGTTATACCATTTGTATCACAAAAGTTTCCAAATTGAGTTTCGTTGTCAAATTCACGCCCATGATCCGTTCGGATCGACACAATTTTGACACCTAGAAGATTTTGAATTTTCTTGCTAAGTATTTCAAATTTATCAAAAGCTTCATTTTTGGTTTTCAAAAATAACGTCCAAGTAAACCTTGAGTAATCATCTACTATGACCAAAGTGTATAAGTTGCCTCCATAGCTTCTTATAGCGGATGGTCCAAATAAGTCCATATGTAATAATTCTAGACACTTAGATGTGGACACCATATTTTTAGATTTGTGACTACTATGTGTTTGTTTACCAATTTTGCAAGCGTCACAAAAGTGTTGGTCATATTTTAGTTTTGGTAAATTTCTAACCAACTCTTTTGAAGATAGGTTTTGTATAAGTCTCATATTAGCGTGACCTAAGCGTCTATGCCAAAGAGATGAGCTATCGTCTAATGTTGTTAAGCAAAGTTTGTCATTATATGTTTTATCTATTTTCATGACGTATATGTTATTTTCCTAACTCCTTTAGCTATGGTGATACCATCTTTTAGTATTTTACTACCATTTTCATCAAATAGTACTTTATACTTTTTATCACATAGTTGGCTAATACTAAGTAGATTAAATCCTAACCTATCCACATGAGCAACATTTTCAATAGTTAGAGAGTTATGAGCAATCGTACCTTTGGAAATGATTTTGCTTTTGAGATTGCTACCGAAGTGACATTACCTCCGTCATACTCTTGGTATGATGAGAAGAGACTTTTGTTGCCCGTCATGTGTCGTGAGCATCCACTATCTTTTATCCATTCATCAGGTTCCAATCCAACTTTCAAACATACCTCATTTGACTCATGTGCCATTAGAACGATCTCTTCCTTGCTTGATTCTTCATCGTCTTCACTATCACTCCAAGCACCACTTACAAAAGCTCGTTGAGTTTTGCTTTTAGGTGGCTTGGGACATTCTCCTATGAGATGACTTGCATCACCACATCTAAAACACTTTCTTTCACCTTTAATCTTCTTATCATCCCGATCTTTTCGAATGGCTTCTTTTCTTCTCGAGGTTGTCTTACAAACTTTCCTCTTCTTCTAAAGAACTTCTTGAAATCTCTAACGCCATGGCATACTCCTCATCTTCACTATCGAACAAGATTCACCATCATCGCTTGATTCCGCCTTTGCTTTAAAAGCAACGGTTTGATCTTCTCCTTTCTTCCTTTGATGATCTCCGAATCTTTCTCCATTACCATTTCGTGAACTTTGAGGTTGCCAATTAGCTCGTCTAGTGACATTATTGAGAGATCTTTGATTCTTCAATAGCGGTCACTTTAGCTCTCCATTTGGGATGGAGTGCTCTAAGAAATTTCGACAAAGTTCTTACTACGAAAAGATTCATCAAGTGCTTTAAGTGATGTAATGATAGTGTTAAAGCGAGCAAAGCCACAATCAATGGTTTCATCTTGAGGGATAACAAATTGTTCATATTGTTGAACAAGAAGATCAATTTTGTTATCCTTGACTTGTGAATTACCTTGATGTGTAACAATTAAAGATTCCCAAATATCTTTGGCGGTTTCACATAAAAATTCTTTCATATTCTTTTCTAGGTAAAGCATTATAAAGCATCATTTTAGCTTCATTATTTTTAGCAACTAGTTTCTTTTGTTCATCAACGGAAATATCTTTTGTTGTAGAACTAAAATCTCCTTTAACAATAATAAACCAAAGATCTATATCTTTTGATTTTACATATGTTTCAAAGCGGTTTTTCAATAGATAAATCCATTGGTTTCAAAGAGTGGTGGTCTTTGCATAGATTGCCCTTCTTTAAAGTTTTCGAAATCCATGGATCGTTTCAAGTTTATAAAATACAAGTTATTTTAGAAATTCTTGAGCAACGAGGCTCGGTACCAATTGTAGAAAACTAGAAGGGGTTGAATAGTTTACCGATTAAAACTTTGTTTTGAAACTTATTGAAAGATCAATTGATATTGATCTTAAGTATGTTAATGAAATATGCAAGCAATATGTAATAAGTAGATAAGGAAAGAAATGATCAAACCACAACAAGTTGTTTATAGTGGTTCGCCTCGAGGACTCTTTTTCCTTGCCCTACTCCACTCCCCGAGTCTCACACTCGAGAGTTTAACTTCACTAGTCAACAAGCTCCTTTCACCGGCAGAGAAAACCTTTACACTTCGCTTACACTATTTCCGACACTAAGCTAGATGTCGAGTTCTTTCCAAGGGTACAACAACTCCCACACACAATGTATTTTGAGGACTAAAATACTAACCACTCACACTCACAAGATTATGATGGTTTGATACAACAATGAAGTATAGATCAACACTAGATCATACAACACTAAACAAACAAGACTTCCAACTTCTCGTTGAAGCTTGAATATGACTTGATCCTCTTTGCTACAAAGAGATCACTAATATGATATGAAACGAGTTAGAAAGGTTAGAGAAGATATGTATGAGAGTATGTTAGAAAGGGATGAGAAACTACTTGGCTTGGCATTGCTATTTATAGCCAAATTGGACGAGAGGCGTCACGGACGGCGAACCCTTAAAAGGGTTCATGAGTACCAATTTGGTACCGCTTGATCTGACAGGTCAAGATATCAAATCTTGCTTAAAGTCAACTCTATCTAAGTGAGATTGTGCAAGATATGAAGAGTACAAATCTTCACAAAATATCTAATGGAATCTTCTAATGATTTCCATGATGTAATACATGATGTCAAATGTTGTATTACTATTTAAAAAAAATATGCAAATGCTTAAGTAATGTTTGGTTTTAAGAACCTAACACATTCTACAAACTACTATCATACATAATGATTAGAGTCATATCAAGATGTTACTAATCATAAATGTAAATGCTTGAATGATGAATATATTGTTTGAGAAAGCTTGTTTTAATATCTAATTAACTTGACAAGCTTTAACCTTTTATAAATTAAATTTACTTTTGTCGTTAACAAAACTTAGGCAAAGATCAAAAATATAAATAACGTTTAATGACGATATTTGTATTAACAGATTGTTCCCGTAAAGGAAACTGAACCTATTCCCACACCTGAACCGCAAAGAAAGCTTGTGGATGAAAGCTCTGAAGGTCTTGAATCGGAAGAAGAGATTACATACTCGAAGCGCAAGGATGACACTCCATTAGTACCGAAACCTCTAGTCCTCCAAACAACATGCCAAAGGAAGACTCCATGCTTGTACCATATGAAAGCTCGAAAGTGATGAAGAGCAACTGGATAGATCATACGGGAAGAAGTTTAAATTAAATGAGACACCTTCAAAAGTCAAGAATTTGCAAAGACCAAATGGGTGGCCCAGGAGGATCAAGTGGTCTTGCCACTCTTCACCGAGATCTGATGCGGTTAATCGACCCGATAGGGATCCGTACCACCGGTCTTGTGCAACAACAAAATCTTGTGGAGGATACTATCGAATATGAGTTTGAGAAACACAGGCGAGAAGTCTCGAGAAAGATAAAGATGCGATTATGACAAGTCGCTACGGAAAGTCCCTACGTTCACGTAGGAAACTTCTAAACCGCCCAAGGACCCCGATTCTCCTCATGTCTCCTCCTCATCGATTCTTCATCTCACTCACCACCACCATCAAAGAAATCAACCAAATCAACATCCAAATCGTGAAGAAACCACCTCGATCTTGGATTTCTCATACTCATGAAAGAATTGTGAAAAGTCATCCAACAAGTCGAAAGAAGGACATGCTCTCAGAAAAACTGAATTGGTTTGTTGACCAAATCTGATGCTTAAATGATGAGAATGACAAGATGCAGAAAGAAAGGGAATTAGTTCGAAGTTCATGAAAAGTCATCGTCAAGAGGAACGAGCGAAATGATCGAAGGTTACACTAAAAAGTATCTTCGGATATCGTTCCTAAAGTCACAAAGGAAATGTTTACCGACAACTATATCCGAATCTTATGCGAGATAGCCAAGCAAACTATAAGATCAACACCTTTAACACCACAATCAATCCATCGATCCTGTAGTTTTCTCGGATAATGAGCGGTGGCCAAGCTCATCACACAAATGTCTAAATGATCCGGGACATTTAATTCTTATGAAGGAAAGTTGTTTCAAGCATTCTTTGGACTACCAACTCAAAGAAGCATGTAGATTCGAGCGAAGGCCTAAACGTCCTAGAGGCGATGAAGATAAGGATCGGGATAAGCATAATAAAGCTAAACGTCGAAAGAAGTCGGTGAATCATCTTCTATGTTACCTCCTCTCCAGCGGACTCTACTCAACAAAGGTCTCCTCCTCGTTCTTCTACGGATAAACCTCGGGGCGATTCGAGTTACCACCCCGACTCGAAAAATCGGTGATCACTTTGAGTACACGGGTGGTGACGATGAAGAGGTCCTTGAGCCCCTACAACAACCCACTCTCCCAAACAAGTTAAGAAACCGAATCCTCATCTAGGCCAAAACAAAGAAGAAGAAGAAGAAGAAGGCGCCCATGGTCGGCGTCGTATCATGGCTAGATGACGATAAAACAGAGGAATTTGAATGGTCTCTACACTTGTTAACTCAACTCCCTACCCTGAAGAAGGTCAAGATCGGTAGATGGTAATACATTGGAGCATGCTAAGATTATGCAAGAAAAGTTCCATGTGAAGAAGATGACAAAATCCGAGTTGAGGCGAATCAAGAATGAAGCTTTTCAAGCTGTGGAAGATAGCTCGAGAAAGTGCCATCGAGGTTGAATATTACCTTGAAAACATTGCTCGAGCTATGTCTAACAACATGGATTGGCTCAACCCGAAGCAACGTCGACTTCACTAAGCGGGACAACCCTCCATATTACATCGATGGTCAAAACCACTACCAACGATCGGTCAACGGTGAACCTAGGATTCCATTCAGATATTTCTTCAACAAAGACTTGGAATTTCTTCTACGGTGGCGATGGATCAAGAAATACGCTACATCTTTGACACTTTCATTTCTGCGACCATATACTCAAACCGCATAGCCATCGAGGAACGTGCCAATCACTTGTGTTTCGACAAAGTGGAAGCATATGACCGCGATGCATTGTGCGGATTCATCATTGGCGGGCGCCAAGAATCTACTACGATGTCGGTTCGAAGTCTCAACATGCGGTGTTCGATTAAGGATATCGTTGCCATCAAACACGTTGCTCTTTCATCTAAGTGGGACTACACTTTCCTAAACAATATCGTGGTCAAACGACAAGATGAAAAGATTATGCATTCTCGAGGCGACTTTGAGAATTTTTCTATCAACGACATTGAAGACATGTACCTTGCCAAAGTCGTGGTCGCATGAGGCAATTTTCAACCGAAGTACAACGTGAATTCATCAAGTCACCGCTCATCTTCATCGACGCATAGTCATCAAGGAACGTAGAAGATCTTCAACCGGCGGTTGAATCTTATCGCACCGTGTCAACTTCACACCACCTCGCCTAGATCTTCCCAACATCAACCACTCTCACAATATACACTCATCAAGAAACCTTTCGGCGTCGTTTACCGTAGTGAACTATAAAGAAATTGCTTAATGGCGTGTAGTGAACTTCACAAGTTTGGGGATCACACTTTGAAGACGGTTAGGGATGGAATGGCATATAGGTTGAAGGACATACGTCACAAGATTGGGTCTCCTAAGCGATGGAACTCTCGGGATCGAAGGATGTGCGAGGATCATCGAATGATTGATGAAAGGTTGTTTGAAGGATCGATTCGAGCGTTGGAAAGCTTTGTTGGTGGTCGACCAGGATTAACATCACCGGCTATCAGCCTGCTTCGCACTCTGGCGACATCACCGAACTTCTGGTACCCTTGAATTGTTTCCTTCATTATTACATTTGGATGTAGGATTAAATATGTGAATGTCTTGTGCACACGTAACGGTGTACAACCCGTAATTGTCAAGAAAGGACCCTGTGGTACACTTCAGTGCCACAATCCTTATAAAAGGAGCGAAAGCTTCTTACTTTTGAGTAAAACCTATCAAACCTTTCATTTTTCAAGATTTTGCTCAAAAGGACAAGTACTTCCCCATATGATTTTTCAAAACCTCAACCGTTTATATCACTAGTTGAGGGGGAGTATTTGAATTAAAACTTTGTTCACAAATTCTTCATAGTGGTCATCTTCCCGCAACACTCGAAATGGTCATATTTATTCTCAACTGTTCAAAAATACCATTTTATATGCCATTTTTGAGGGGGAGAAAATTATGTGATAAGAAATATATTGTGTAAATGCAAATGAATCTTTGTGTAATAGACTTAACCTACGAATTGACGGTACTAAACTGTTAGTAACTCGAAAAGACTTGTCCGGACGGTAATAATTTCAAGCTAGTTCGCTAGTAATGTAGCGTGTCTCGCAAAGGACTTGTCCGAGTAGAAAATACCATTCGAGAAACTCTTGGTAGACATGAACTCGACGGGTAAGACAACCTCTCGAGGTTTGTCTACACCTTCAAGGTAGTTATTAGAGCTAGTTGTCACCTAAAAGCGACAATGTAACTCTTTAACTATGCAACGTAACCGTGTCTCGGGGGATTGTCTATCTTGAGTTGATCAATTCAAAAGTCGCTTCTTCCCACACGGTCTGATTTCCGTCAAAACTCTAAAGCACATGTGGAGGAAGTATTTATGCAAAATCTTATCTCAACAAAGGGTTCAAAATGTTTTCATTCACAAACATTGTGAGAGATTTTTCAAGTAAATGGTTTTATGGCAACATAGGTTAGTCATGGGTGATAAGGTGACTAAGGTTAGGAATAACTGTCCTATGATCCGCCAGAGTCGAGGGATCTACCCAAGGACATCACAAATAGTTAGTATTTAGAAGTCCTTAGGTATGATTATAAAAGGAGAAAATGAGAATAGGAGAAAGAAGGAGTTGAAGAATTAAAAAGAAATGCAAAGAAAATGGTGAAAAGAAATAGTCCTCCAAATTATTCAACTTAGGCGGACATCGGGTTCAATTCATATGCTACTAGTTGTCACTTAGTGTACCGGTATTGAAGATTAAAAGGCGTCATGGACCCGATGGCGCATGCACTAAACCTTCTTAGCCACTCAAGTTTCTCTCAGCGAGCTTGTTTCATTCTCACTGGAACCCTACATAATCTATCGACTTTCTCTTAGAGATCGTTGATATTTAAGAGAGACCATCTCCTAGTCTCCGCTCGGAAAACCAAAACGCACTATTGAGTCTAGAGCCACGAGATTCATCAAAAGATCTCTTAGGTACACTTGACATTTCATCACTTGACGTTCAACAATAAGAATTTCGGAGGTACATTATCGAGTCCTTTACGGATCTTAGCAATATGTCGAGAACATTTATGAGAGGTTCACATCTGTGATCCTCGGTGATTGAATGGAAACTCTGCCGGGGTCAACATCAAATGTACCGACAAAGAAGTCACTTTGGTAACTCCCGTGGATTACGCTTAGTGTGTCTCAAACGGTCTGATCGTGAGGTGACACTTGGTGTACCTCGACTCATCTCGAATCAGATGTGCTTGGTGCATCGCGTTATCTCACTTGTGGGACTCAGTTCGAGAACGGCCTTTGTAAGAATTAGAGGTGTTTTCACACTATCTTTGTTAACACTCTCGAAGTTCAAACTTGTAAGTGCCGGAATCCGCTTATTACTAACCGTTTGAAATGTTTTCTTCTTATGGAAGCTCAGGCGGGATGATCGTCTTGATTCTTCTCATGCTCACGCCAACATCATCACTAATGGAAGTTCTATCCAAAAGCAACACAACGATCAGTTGATTCTTCGTCAAGTCAAAGAATCTACAAAGTTAAAGACTTAAAGAACTTCATTAGTACTGAATTCCAACATCAAAGAGCGTGTGAGCATGTTGAAGAATGACGTGGAGACATTGTAGCAATGACGGAACTGAAGCATTTGATGCGAGACAACAACATACTATCACTTCCATCACAAAGAACAATGATCAAAGAACAAAGTTAAAATGGCGTCAAAGCATAACCGCTCAAAGAAGACAATTTCTCTACATCGGGAGATTGTTCGAATCAAGGCAATTCTTCTCACAAGAAAGAAGAAAGTCGAGACGCGTCGAGCTACTATTACATCAACGCATTCACCGTTCATCACCAACACTTGAGGGAGATTGTTGGAATCACTCCTAAACTATAATTCAAGTGTTAGCCATTATTATGTAATAGGTAGCTTATCATGGCCTTTATGTTTGTTTAAGGTCAAGCTTATGTAGAAGGCCCATAAGCTTAGGCCCATGTCCATTAAAGAAAGAATGGAAACTAGGAGTGTTGCCCTAGCTTTCCTCCTATAAATACCTTATGTAAACCCTCACTTGAGGGTTGGTTGTTCAAGTTATTTCTCTCATTACACATCTACGCCTAACCGTGCTTTATATCGTGTGTGTGTGTTTTTTACTTGTTCAATCGCCTTATCTCTTTCTATATTACTTGTGTTTGTAAAACTAGTGACCTAACAAGTTTGATTCTGTAAAGTTATGGTATGTCCACTCATCTAAAAGTTTGAGGTTGTTATTAGTATTTTTTGATATAACAAATTAGCTAAATTAACTGCTAAAACATATTACATAGATTTTATTCATTATTTCACTGTCTTTAAGTTTTTATATAAAACCATAGAAGTATCTCAAGATGAATTTAAGCATTTTCACAAGCATAACGATTAAAGTCCCGATTTTGGAATGATTTGTTGAAACCGATTGTTTTAAACTTCGCTTTTGGTTTTAAATCTCGATGACACTAAAATATATCTTTATTTTCAATATAATCATATGTAATGGGTGTTTTTCTGTGATAAATGGGTGTTTTGATTGCAAGGTAATTGTGCCTCCTATTTATCATGTTGGCGGCGGCATCTTTTCCCTCAACCTGGTGCAGGAATGTACCCTCCAAGGTTGGCTCATCTTACTTTTTATCTCTATTCATTATTTTATTTTTCTTGATTTGGTTCACACTTTTACAAGTCACCAATCTTTGCTTTTAACACAATATAGAGGGGTGGTTTTGGTGATAATGTAGGAATGCTTGTTGGTACGTATTTTCTTCTATTTTTATTACAATTCTTGCATTATTCTGTATGAGTTACATACCATTATTATGTTCATGCGGGACCAAACAATCCCATGTATGTTGGTCGAAGACCAATGGGTTTTCCTGGAGGACAACCGTGAGTGTTTTCTTCAACAATATGCTATTACCTTTGTATTATCTATTAAAACGTTATTTGTTGTTGTGTTCTGAAATGTGAAACGAAAATGAAACAGGGGTGTTAGAACGTTTAGATATAATATTGCTTAACGAATTGCATTATATCTTATAAACGATGACACTTTATATATAATATTGCTTAACGAAAGGCCTCATTATATAATTTCGTACAGGGCCCTCAAAAATTTCGTCGATTCATGGGACGGCCCTGTGTAACATCAATTACGGGATGGTACCCACATATTATAAAATTTCGCTAGACAGTTGAAGATTCACAAAAGTTGCTTGCTCCTGAATTCTACCCTTCTTGGGTTGTTTTTTTTCATTCTACCCTCCTTGGGTTGTTTTCTTCGGACTTATTGTTCTGCTTTGTTTTTTCGGTTGACTTGGCTTAATGCAACTAAGTAACTAACGACAAAGACATTAGGAGCATCGTTTTGTTTTATTGCATGAGAAAAGAATTATACTGGTCATATCATTTTCGCCAACTATCGGACTACTGTATGTACTCTTGTATCATATTATCGAGATGGTTATCGATCATTTGACCACTCAAAACCATTAATTTGGTGGCCAAACACGTCGTTTTCATGTAAAAGTCTTTTTCATGACCAATGTTTGTCTGAAAATTTCTCTAAACATCATAGGTTGGTGACGGCCTTTATTTAACCTAAAACTAATGTGTGCCAAAAAGAGTTATTTCGAATTCATTTGTAACTGTAATATGGAGTATTTTGCTTAATATATAATATCTTTGCCTACTTAATAGTTAAGAACCTACTGTAAGTTTATGTACTACATGTCTACATGAAGGTGTTGTCATTTTAATACCACTATTTGGTCTATTAAACTATTAGTGAGCAACTGCAAGTCTGCAACAAATGTGTAAATTAATACTGCAAACTTGATACTGCAACTTAGTCATTTTAGCACCACTATATAGTCTATTGCACTATTAGTTAGCAACTGCAAGTCTACAAAAAAAGGTGTAAATTGATACTGCAACTTAGTCATTTTAACACCACTATTAGTTTATTACACTATTAACCATTTTAACACCACTATTAGTCATTTTAACACCAGTATTAGTATATTACACATTTACACTATTACTTTTGATGGGATAAATTGATACTTCAACTTTATTCCTACAACACATGTTTTGATGCAATTTTTTTTTTCTTTAAGTTTGTTTCGTGTATCTTTATATTTTATGAGTTGCTAGATCGTGTATTTTTGTAATGTTTAATGTTTAAAAGGGTCGGGTCAACCCGAACCAATCCGAACCCAAACCCGATAAGGCTTATAGGGTCGGGTCTAATCGGGTTACAAATGCTTATCGGTTTATTTTGACCCGAACCCGATAACCTGATATTATTATAGGGCGGTATGGGTTGTGTTATTTAGTTTATCGCCTTATCGGGTTATCCCAATAAGACTCGAAAACATTATATAATATTGTTAGAAAAAGTTTAATAGTCCATAAGCATAAGTATTTGCACACTACGATTGGTTTACATATGCAATAATCCATTATTGCTTATTAGTCGCTACATCTTAGTGTTATTTGCAAGTTGCCTACTGAAGTTGGTACTTATTAATTGTAAACACATTGTTTTTTTTTTGTGCTCGCTAGCAGACTTTTTAGTAGGCTACTGTATATTTATTTGTTCATATGATAAGTATCTAAGTATTTTCTCACTGGTAGACTTTTTAGTGGGCTAGTAGAAATTAAATAAGTTCTGGTTCATCTTTTGTTTGTTCATGATTCTAGCATAATTTTTCTTTCAGTAGCATACTTAAGTCTCACATCTTTAGATTGCTGATGTTTTATTTAATTAATTTACTTATATGTATCTTGGAGTGACGAGCGTCCAATAGAGAACAAAGAGTTGAACGCGATCATTGGCGCATGGTTTACATTGTGGCGCGATTGATCCTAGATAATTATGTTTAATTATATTGAACTCTAGTATTTTTCTTTATGGTTATTTGTTGAATTCTAGTGTTTAGGATTTATGTTTAGCTTATTGAAAGTATTGTCTTAATTTACTTTGTTGATATCGACATTTCTGGTCTATCTAAATCACTTTATATATATTTTCTGCATTTTTATTTTTTTATTTTGGTGAGTCAAATTGTAAATTATGAAATTTATTGAAAAATTCCAAAAACATTTTTTTTAATAAAAGAGATTAACAAAAAGAAAGGTTTTGAGATAAAAACATATCTTTTTACTCTGTATAAAGACAGGTTGGATGTTTCTATAAAGACAACTTGTAGGAGAACCGGTCTCGATTTTGATCAAAACATGTGTGTTTATTTAATACAGAGACCAATTCGTAGGGAGAAAACCGGTGTCAATGCTTCTAATAGAGATAGGTTGCGTAACCGGTTTCTATATGTTTCGATCATGGAGATACCCCCCCTCAGAGAGTGGTCTCAAAACTACTCTTCATGGGCCATTTTGACAGGTTTCTTTGGGATTTTTTGTAGTAGTGTAACATAAAGATTTTTGACTTGCCACCACTAAATAGCCTATCCCACCAAACCCTTTGTTTCCCTACCGTAAGCCTAACATTACAACCCTTTAAAAGACCTCTTTGATAGTCTTTCCTAGGTGCTTACGCCAAAGCGATGGAGGTTTGATCTATTCTCAAGCCTATGGTACTCTATGTACTAGGACCGGTTAATGAGTGTTTATCTTCCATTTCCAACTTGTTATATTTCATATACACCCGAGAGATGTGAGTACCAAAACACCCCATGTGAGGTGCTAGTATGTAATTTTCGTGCTTGTTATGAATTTTGCGGAGCTTATATGTGTTGTGGATTGTTCTAAACCAATGCTTCATGACCCCTAACGTATAAATTAATTGGCCAAAAGCACATTTGCTTGAGGACAAGCAAATACCAAGTGTAGGGATATTTGATAAGGTTTTAAATGTACCTTTTTGAGGGTCGTTTAAGCCCTTATTTGATCACTTTGTATCCGTTATTACTTAATATCGTTCCTTTTCACTTTTAGGTATCTTTAAGGCAAAATCTTTGGAATGACACTTATTCGGACGAAAAGGCGCCATATCAAAGAAAATGGCCAAAGTCAAGAATCGAGACACTCAAGTCTTTGAAACACAAGGGACGGTCGGTGTTAATCGCGGCCGGCCGAGCACATGTTGTGACGATACATTAGCCAAATTGCTTATTTTCAAGTGACGGTGTCGGGCTTTAAAAGAGTAGGTCGTCAAACTCGGGACGGCCTAGATTTGATCCAGACGCGTCGAGGCACGAAGAGGACGGCGTCACAAGCATAAGGTGGCGTCGTCGCAATACTAACGTGGCCAAGACGAAACCCTAATGATATGCGACCCGACGGCGTCACAAATCATAAGGTGACGCCGTCATAATGTAATCTTATATATAGAATCCGAATTTTTAGTTTTCAATGTGTAGTCTTTTGGAGTAAAACCTAAACCGAACCAAGGCTGTCTTGTACAGATTTTAGGGTTCTAAACCCTATCTTACACCAAGATAAGTGTTTTACTTCATTAATTCAATTATGTCTTTAATTATTTGTGTGTATGCTTGCATGTTCTCCATGTCCGCTAATTTACTTGTGTGTTTGCTTAGGAATATGAAACTTAACTATTGAATATTGATTGGTTGTCTCTTATCTTAATTGTTAATGATCTAGTAATGCGATAGGTCATTCGTTGTGTAGTTAATGCTTGATTAATCTTTGTGAACCTTAGACTATAACACCTAGAGTAGTTGTAGGCTAAACCATCCAAAGAGTACCTTAGAGTTAGAGTTTATAAATCCTAGAGATTTTGTAGACGAGACCTTTGGTGGTTTCAAAGAGTTAGGATAAACGCATACCCTACGACCTTAGACACACAACGCGATTAAGAATAAGGGCGTGACAATTCAACCATCAATAGGAGATAATTAAGGAGTAATAAAACCTAAGTAAACACATCTTTAAATCATCATACGAGCACACAATAATTAGACATAGACTACCCTCACCTTAGTTAATTAGATAATTAGATAGTAGAGTAATCGGTGAAATACCAACCCCAAATCCAAACCCGAGATTCGTACTTTTCCATTTCCTAAAAAACATAAAAGATAAAAAATAATCTTCCTCAACCCCAACCTTAGCGTAGTAACTCCTCACTAGCATTCCTATTCCCTAGAGAGCGATATCAATTATCGTGGCTTACCCTAATACTACACTACAACGATTAGGTTCACTGCCTAGGGTGTTGAAAAACTTGCTCGACGAAAAGGAAGTTCTTTTGACCCTGAACGACGCGTGTAGCGTTATCACTTGGTCTACAAATCAAACAAGTAGAAGATGGTATCTTCTTTAATCAATCTATATACATAAAAGAGATGTTAAAGAAATTCGATTTAGAAGAGTCAAAACCAATTAGGACACCAATGTCATCCGACACCAAACTCACAAAAGATGAAGACGGCGAATCCGGTGATAACACAAAATATCGTGGCATGATTGGTAGTCTTCTCTACCTCACGGCTAGTCGGCAGGATATCATGTTTAGTGTTTGTCTATGTGCTAGGTTTCAAGAAGATCCCAAAACATCACATCTAGAAGCCGTCAAAAGAATATTTAGATACATTAAGGGTACGACTCAATTAGGATTATGGTATCCTAAGGGTGCGGGAGTAGAAACAATTGTATATGCAGATTTTGACCATGCAGGTGATTATGTTGACCGAAAAAGTACAAGTGGGGTATGCACTTTTATGGGATGTTGTTTAACATCTTGGTTCTCAAAGAAACAAGCGGCATTAGCAATATCAACAACGAAGCGAATATTTCTCCGTCGTGAAAGCATGCCAACAAGCACTATGGATGAAACAAGCGTCAGTTGACTACGACATTCATTTAAGTGACATAGCCATTCTATGTGACAACAAAGGTGCCATAGATTTAAGCAAGAATCCGGTATTGCATTCTCGCACAAAGCATATAGAGATTCGTCATCACTTCTTAAGAGACAATGTTCAAAAGGGGAACATCTCTATTGAGAAGGTAGCATCCGAAGATAACATAGCCGACGTCCTCACCAATCCGTTGAAGCGGGAACAATTCAACCTACTTCGTCTTAGTCTTGGTCTCATGGAACAATCGTCGTAATTTTCTTTCCACAAGGTATGTAAACACTAGCCTTCCCTTTTCTGAGTCTAGGATCTCTATTTCACGCACAACTCACAAGCTATACGGGAATTTTCAAAACCCAAGATAAGTCTTTACTTATAACTCACATTTTTATTTCTTTCAAAATAAGTACAAGTTGCAAACACATAACTACATACACATCTTCTTTTCAAATGATAAACGTTTTTTCGCACATAGAAACCTCTTTTCAAAACATTTTCTAAAATGATACCTCTTCCCGTATCAATTTCACAAAAGCAATTTCTCGCGTCTAGGACAAATCGCTTTTTCATTATTAATACAAAGTAAAAAACCCGTTTTCATTGCATCTCATGTCTTTTGAATGCTAAATAGAATACATAACTAATATGTGTTTTCGGGTACATTCATTTAAGTAACAATGAATTAGGAGCACTCGGGTTATCTCAATAGTATGCTTTTTCACTTCTAGTTTATTTTTCTTTTCTTTTTAGGAGTCGAGATAACCGCAACTCCAAATAGTTTGCATATAGGCACACACTAGGCACAAATGTTTCCAAAGGAAAATTTTGAGTTGCACGAATCACCAAGACCACGGATCCCGCCTTAATCTTGGGCGGATCCTCGAGGAAGGATCTGTGGGATCCGTGAGATAGAAGCTAGTTTTATCTTCTATTTTTCTCACTTTATTTTGGAGTATGTGATTTAATGCTTGTTTTCTCATGATCACATGCCTTAAATTCATATCTAATCATTAGATTTTAATCCATATTTTGGGTCAAGCATTCATTACAATGCAGAATATTTTTTCTATAAGTAGGATTCCCAACATTGCTTACTATTCATATCATCCTCACAAACAAACACCACCATGTCTTCCAAAAGATCTTCCAACTTAGATGAATCACCTAATGCAAACATTCCATTTCAAGAAATCTAAACTTTTGTCCTCCCGCCTTCCAAAATACCACAATCAAAATCTAGGATATCCGCACGGATTAGCATCCGGCCTTGTTGCTTAGCAAAACCATCATCAAATGGCTCATCACCAACCACTACCTCACCACAAGATGCTTCCATTATAGAACCTCCTTCATCACCAACAAGTACACAAACTTCATCACCCATCAACTCACCACCTAAAGTCACTCTTTCGGAACTCCTTAAGACTCCAACAAGATCTCAAAAAGAAATAGCCTTTTTGACACCTCCCACTTCTCCACACACAATTTTCAAAGGCCTTGAAACCTCACCATCCTTAGCTCCCATTGAGCTACAAGAACATCTAGGTTCTTTTCCACAACCACTTCCAAACATTCCGGACTTTGATCCATATTTTCTTATTTTTCCACCACATCTTCCGCATCTCACAAATCAAAACAACCCGAAAAACTTCCGCACTCATTAACTACATCACTTACATTGTGAACATTGCCAATCCACTAGGGATATTGCAATTGAAATTAGGGAAGAAATGCGATTCATACTCAACCTCATTCTTGATCGCATCAATATCATTACTCATCAAAACCTCCATCCACAACCTTATGCAAGCATGGAAGGAATCTTTATTACTATTTTTTTTTATGTTTCTTAGTATTTTTCTTATGAGTCATTTTTAAGAACAAGTCTTGTTCTTACTTTTACATGCTTGTATGTGGCATTAATACCACTACATTTTGTTGTTTTATTACAAGGACTTGTTTACATACCTTGGCTCCCAATCTTGATTCTCGTCAATCACAAGATTACTTATGCATGTTACTACTAACCTTTTCTTTGTAGGATTTTTTTTCTTCTTCACTTGACGCCCCAAACTAGGGGGAGCTACCGTCAAGGGGGAATAAGCGATACGTTGACTATCTTTTCACATTTTATTTCTTTGATGGGTTAACTTTTTGTTTCGACAAAAAGGGGGAGAAGAAGTAAAACTTAAGGCTTTCAAAACATACATCTAATCTTAAGTTTTACTCATCATAACATTATGTTTTGTCATCAACAAAAAGGGAGAGATTGTTAATACAGATAGACCGTAAAAATGTTTATTAATATTTTGTGATCTCTTTATGTTTTGTTGATAACAAGTATAATGTTATCATAAGTAAAATTATAAGGATACATGTTATTTTTGTAAAGCATTTACATATAGTCATTTAATACAAATTGTTGTAATAAATCATGTGTTGTAATAGTTTATTAGGATGGGTAAAAATCACAACCCATGGAGCGTATCCATAACCCATGGTATTGACCCATACCCATTTGACTAGATGCATTGCATCTATTAGATATATTGTATCTAATGAAATACCCATGGACCAACCCATAACCCATAACCCATGAACCATGACCCATAACCAAAAAACCCATGGGCAAAGAGGAGCGTCCCACGGATTCCTAGGTTTACACTAGACGGATCCCTTAAGGGAGGGATCTGTGGGATCCGGGGAACAGTGGCAAGTTTTGCCTATAAATAAAGAGCCATTTCTTCATTTCTCTTCACCCCTCTTCTTCCTAAATCTCTCATATACTCTTACTCTCTTCTAACAAAAGATCACTTGATCTAGAGAGTTGTTCTTCTTTCTTCTATTGTGATTCTCATATAGGTCCTTCTCTAAGGCGAGATCACGAGCTCACTACAAGTCATCCAAGCAATGGGTCCTTGATTAATTTGTTCCTCCACAAGATTTCTGTAGCAAAGATCATGTACTTGATATTTCACATAGTTGTTGTGTAATAGTCATGTTGGTTTGGTCCTCCGTGTTACGGACTCGGTATTTAGCTTTGTACCGGAAAAAGGTGTAAGCAACGTTGTGTAGGCTTCTCCGCCAAGTTGAAGGAGTTTGTTGACATAGTGCTTGAACTCTCGAATAGGTGACTCGGGGAGTGGAGTAGGGCAAGGAAGGTGTCCTTGTAGCCGAACCACTATAAATCGGTTGTGTCATTTCTTTCCCTTGCTTTACTTTATTTACTTTCGTTACTCTTAGATCTATACTTAATATTCATCCATACGATTTCACATAACATCAAATATAAAGTTTTTGAAACTAACTTAAAATCGGCAAAACTATTCAACACCCCCCCCCCCTTCTAGTTTTCCACAAGGGGGTTGATGTAGATGAGACATTTAGTTCGGTGGTTAAACCGTGCACTATTTGGACTGTTCTGAGTTTAGCTACTTCTCAAAATTGGCCGATTCATCAGCTTGATGTCAAGAATGCTTTTTTACATGGTGACTTATCTGAGACAGTTTATATGCACCAGCCTCCGGGGTTTCGGGATCCAGTGCATCCGGAGTATGTGTGTTTATTGCAGCGATCTCTGTATGGGCTCAAGCAGGCACCTATAGCATGGTTTCAGCGATTTTCATCCTATATTACTCGAGTTGGGTTTTCTCATAGTCGTTGTGACTCATCTTTATTTATATACAGACAGGGGAAGCTAGGATACTGCTTACATGTTATTATATGTCGATGATATTGTTCTCACTGCTTCCTCTGAGAATTTGTTGCAGCGGGTTATTGGATCCTTACATCAAGAGTTTGCTATGACAGATCCAGGTCCTCTTAATTATTTTCTCGGTGTCTCTGTTACACGTGATTCTTCAGGGTTGTTTTTATCTCAGAAGAAATATGCTATTGAGATTTTGGAGAAAGCACATATGGTTAATTGTAATTCCACTCCTATTGATACTGAGTCTAAACTGGGGGATGATGGTGATCTGGTATCTGATCCTACTTTCTATCAGAGTCTTGCAAGTTCTCTTCAGTATCTCACATTTACTCGCCCAGATATATCTTATGCAGTTCAGCAGGTTTGCCTTCATATGCATAACCCTCGAGAGCCTCATTTCTTGGCTCTCAAACGGATTTTGCGGTATGTTCGGGGTATCTTAGACTATGGGTTACAGTTGTTTGCATCTTCTACTACATCCTTGGTTGCTTATTCAGATGCGGATTGGGCCGGTTGTCCTACCACTAGGAGATCAAATTCTGGGTATTGTGTATTTCTTGGCAACAACTTACTCTCGTGGTCCTCTAAGCGTCAACCAACACTTTCTCATTCTAGTGCAGAAGCAGAATACCGTGGGGTTGCCAATGTTGTTGCTGAGACTTGTTGTTTACAGAATTTACTGTGTGAGCTACACACACCCTTATCTTCCGCTACGCTTGTCTACTATGATAACGTTAGTGTTGTTTATTTGTCATCTAATCCGGTTCAGCATCAGCGTACGAAACACATTGAGATTGACATCCATTTTGTTAGAGACTTGGTTGCTACCGGTCAGGTTCGAGTCCTCTATGTACCTTCTCGTTATCAGTATGCAGACATATTCACGAAGGGTTTACCATCCGCTTTGTTTGAGGAATTTCGCTCGAGCCTGAGCATTGGGTGTCCTCCCGCTCCGACTGCAGGGGAGTGTTAGTCCATTATGGGATATGTTGTTGTAACGGGCCTAGCCCGATTCTAGAATTATCTTAAGTCTCCTATCTATTTGTACATGCAATCAGTATTGAATCAATAAAACAATCAATATTGTATCTTAATACCCAATATTTCAAACCACCCTCATGTTTCAGGTAAAAACAATGGAAACGGGTAATACATTTTTGAAAAAGGTAGCAAGCCAAAAAGCACGCTCGTCTAGTACTATCAATTATAGAGGAGTCAAGAAAGCTAGCAAATCTCACGCCACAAGGGAAGGTAACACTTCACTATAGACATAAATTGAAAGTTGTTTGTGTAGAATAACGCAATCCCAATTTACCGTTGTTTTCCCGTTTTAGTCCTTGTATTTTAGTGTACTTATGAACTAAAAGATAACTTCATGTAATGTTTGGGTCATTTTGAAAAGACCGAAAACACGAGAAAGCTTGTTTAGAGAATCAACACGTATTTACCCTTTTGCTTTTGATACATTTGGGTTCCTAGCTTGCAAATGTGGAGTTTTGACTAGGGTTCAACGGGTTGTGCAAAGTAATTTTGCGACCCCTAAGTCACAAAATTTCATTTTTAGTAGAGTTGGTTTTGCTATCCAAAAGGGAGTTGCGGCACAGCTTGTTGCCCGCTTGCCTGCCATCTTATTGTAATCCGTTTTTAGAAGTAATAAAAGAGTCCTTGATTTTCACTGAAAATAGTGTGTTTGTTTGAAAATTTTGTGCCTGCCAATATCTATGACCGACCAAGAAATAATAGAGA
The DNA here is from genome assembly GCA_022545495.1 of Chrysanthemum lavandulifolium. Lineage (NCBI taxonomy): Eukaryota > Viridiplantae > Streptophyta > Magnoliopsida > Asterales > Asteraceae > Chrysanthemum > Chrysanthemum lavandulifolium. Next base: position 264,939,523 of record CM040238.1, read on the forward strand.
TGGTATCATTTCCAGTATGAATGAGGCAGGTCGTGTTCTATAGGAAGGAATTGTTGTTCAAGCATCTGACTTTGACATTGCATTTGTTCTTGGGATGAGTTTCCCTTCACATAGGTACACACCCATATTAGTATTAGAGGATAAATACGCCCAAGCTCGGTCTATGGGTTTAAGGGACCATTATAATGGTAAAACCCTATATACCTTAAACCCACAGACCGAGCTTGGGCTATTTATCCTCTAATAATTAGCCCCTAGCTTTTTCACTTACCAATTATTAACATCTATCAGTGGTGCTTTAGGCTCTTAATTTGTTTGCAAGATCATGACTTCAGCTCCTTGTATGCAACATGTGGTTGTTCTCCAGTTTTTAAATGTGAATTCCTATCAATTTTCATATGACAATACCGTAATGCAATTAAGTATTGAATGACTTTGTGAGCCTTGAAGCTACTTGTGATGTTATTCCTTTGTGATCTAAAGATAGTAGACTGCCCTTAACGGCACAATCCTTGCGAAGACGAGTAGCTTTGGCCCCTCAGGAGGATAGCGCTCCTTATGTTTAATTTTATATTCTCGATAGAGCAAGATCATATATTAGGCATTTTTTTTATCAAGCACGTAATGAAGTTGACTTGTTTCTTGTAAGGATGTTTTCTTTCTTCATTCTCTGGCTTCTCTTTCTCGGTTCTGTTATTTGGAACAATGTGGTCTAAGCCTAACGCTCACCTTGATGATATTGGTCTTCTTATATAGATTGCTCAATAAGTGCAAAATGGAATATAATGTTAAAGTTTTTCAAAATGGTGCCTATTTGCTCATCTACTATACAATTCTAAGCTCGAGTGTGGATTGAAGAACACTAGTGATTAGTAGTTTAGATCCATTTAGGTTTTACCGTTAATGTTTGGCTTATTTAAGCATTTGAAAATTTAACTTTTGAAGACGTTTTGTTTAGTTGCTTGTTTTTTTAGTATACTCAACCTAAATGTTTAATTGGTTTATTTCGGCATTTGGAGGTTTAAATTCGGAGACGTTTTATTTTCATGTTTATTTTTGATATATTCGACTTTAATGTTTGTTTATCCGTTATCTAGTTATCTAAGTAATATGGGGATGTTTGGTTTAGGGATTCTTTTTGAAACTCGGTTTTTTTATGATGGCCCGTTTTGACCCGATCCTGTTTGATCTGAATTATAAATTTGCTCGTTTGACTCGTGCCCAATTTGATCCGTGCCCATTTGACCCGCTCCATGTGCCCGCCCGACCCGCCCGTTTTGTCACAAGTTTTTACTAATCATGATAACACAAAACCATTCATTCCTAAAAACACAAACTCTTGATTCATGAGAAACATGCACCCCATATATAGAAAATCCTCGTGTACTATCTAAAAAAAGAAAAACCACAAACAAGAAAATGTGACAGCATCAAAACGAAAAACCGGTCAAATACTAGATTCTTGTCATTGATCAAATCAAGAATGCTTTCTTTTTTTCACAAAAAATATTTCTAAAAATTTCCCAATTTTTTTACAAATTTTTCTGAGGAAATCAGGTTTCTAAAGTTTTATTTACATTTGTTTCATAAGTCAATGTCTCAAAATCTTCATGGAAAATAGGCTTGTATGAATCTAAATCATGTTTGCATGATTCTTCTTGGAAAGCATTGAAACTTTTTTACAAAAATGGCGGATGAAGAACAAACCTCGGCAATCCCTGAGGAGGAAACAATGGATGTTGAACAATCTACAAGCGTTACGAATAACATGTCAAATTCAGATACTAGTAAAAAACAACAAAAGCAGGAAAGTACCAAAGAAAAGCCGAAAAGTGCAAAGGAAAAGCTTAAAGCGGGTGAGTTTTTTGACAACTTTTTTTCGGTATATTATGTATGATATCTTGTTTTAAAAAAAGATATCGGGTTTTGTAGATTTGGAACAAATGAAGGAAAAGTATTCTAAGTTGTTATTAGGAGAAGATATGTCGGGTGGAGGGAAGGGTGTTTCATCAGCTTTGGCTCTATCAAATGCCATTACAAATCTTGCTGGTAAATTCACAAGCTTACGAAAGGAAGCTCATTTAATTCATTAATTGGTTAAACATGACGATTATAAGTGTATCTTTTTCGGGCTTTTTGTAGCTTCGGTTTTTGGAGAACAGCATAAACTAGCCCCAATGAAAGAAGATTCAAAAAAGAGGTGGAGAAAAGAAGTTGATTGGCTTTTATCTGTGACTGATCATATCGTTGAGTTTGTCCCTGTCCAACATACTGCCCGTGACGGGTCCAATATGGAGGTCATCTATCTACCTTCGTGTTAGGATATGGTACCCAATCTGCTCAATATAGTTACAAAAATGCTCCATATCGAGGCTAATAAGCAATAAGTTGACCCAAAATGAAAGCATAATGATCAGAAATCGTGGCTTGATATTGGAGCCCATCACATTGTGACATTGGTTATAAATGAGACTTTTAAGTACTTTATAGCCCGGTTGGTTTGTTGGTTTGTGCTTAAGTTCTTAGACCGGCATATTGACCTCTTTGGGTACCATGTTTTATGGTATGTGTGTGTACATTTTAGTTTGGGTTCTTGATATATGATTCAGATATGCAGATTATGGTGACAAAACAAAGAAAAGATTTGCTCATGAACATCCCTGCGCTAAGAAAGCTTGACAAAATGCTCACGGTATGGTTCCTAATGCCCTATTATTAGAATAGTAGATTTATGACATTTACAAAGAGGTGGATGGCAAACGGGCAACAAGCTGCGCCGCTAGCCCTATTATTAAATATATGAATATAGCAGGAGGATTGCATAGATAAAACATATACGTAAGAGCCAAATTGCCCCGTTAGCTATTATGAAAATATGAATTTATTTCAGGATTGTCTAGACAACTTCAAGAATCAAACGGAGTTTTGGTATGTTTCAAAAGATGCCAACGAATCAGAAAAAGGATTCCAAAGAAGTGATAAATGGTGGCTACCAACGGTGAAGGTTCCTCCAGGAGGGTTATCTGAAGAATCAAGGAAATGGATGCAAAAGCAAAAAGATTGTGCAAATCAAGTTTTGAAAGCTTCAATGGCTATCAATGCTGAAGTACTTGCAGAAATGCATATCCCCGAGAGTTACATAGACAATCTCCCTAAGGTATATAGCTATATATGCAACGCGTTTTTGTAAGGATTTTAACTAGAAGTCAAATGCGTCATTTTGGGTTAAATTATATCGATGACATGTGTATAAGTGGTCTAAAACTCAACCAAGTAACTTGTTCAGCCCATTTGACTAGCCATTGACCCATTGATAAGAATATGGGTCGTAATTGTCACGTCTAATATTATACTTAAAAGTCAGTCTAAGTAGCTTAGTAAATAAATTACTCTAATATGCTACCTGCATTGATTCTGGACAGAATGCTCGAGATAGCCTTGGAGAACCAATCTATAAGAGCATTACAGTCGAGTTTTTCGACCCAGGGCAATTCCTATCATCCGCTGATTTATCATCAGAACACAAAGTACTTGACTTAAAGAACAAGATCGAAGCTTCAATGATTATATGGAAAAGAAAGATGAATCAAAAGGAGTCGAGATCTTCGTGGGGTTCATCCTCTAAAATGGAAAGAAGAGAACTCTTTGAAGAGAGAGCTGAAACCATTTTACTAGTAATTAAACAACGGTTCCCAGGTCTTCCTCAATCATTACTAGACATCAACAAAATCGAGTCTAACAATGTATGAACACAAAAAGGCCAAACTTTCTTCCTTTTTCTTCTTGTTCAATTACTAAAGATTTGTCTTACCTCCAAACTATATATTTTGTCTCTAACGGGCCAAAACGGTGATAAAAATTTGTGATAAAAAGAATCAAAATTCAACAAAAGTAAAACTTTTATATTATTTAGAAAATTTTAGATTTTGGACAAAAAATGTTTGAGGTCAACTAGATCCTGCGCGTTTTGACCTTCACCTATTTTGAACCGTTACCCAACCTGATTAACATTTCACTTCTACAACCTCTAGCAACACATGACTCAAACTTTTTTCTAATAACTATGTAGGATGTTGGTCACGCAGTCTTGGAGAGCTATTCAAGAGTATTAGAGAGTTTGGCAAATACAGTGATGAACCGTATAGAGGATGTACTATCTGCAGACGATTTGGAACATGAATCATCGGAGTCAAACAACGCGAAATCACCAGCATCTGGTCAAACACCTGAAAGAGCACATACTTCAACAACAATATCGGATTTCATGGGTTGGGAGCCTGATCAAGAAGATACATAGACAATGGATGTCTTCTACGATAACAACTTAGTAGAGGACATAGCCAACGATAAGGTTATGATCAACTCTATTAGCATTCTGACCAAACAAATATGAAAAAGCAAAAGGTTTACTAACCAAGAAGCCAAAAATCAGGTGATTAACAAGTTTCTAACTACTGATAGGCGGAACAGAAACGGGTAACCAGCAAAAGACAGAACACAAAGAGTAGGAAATAGGAATACGAAAGTACATTATGCATCAAAAGTGTATATACATACTTGATATGATCCAAAACTGTAAACTGATTTATAGCATTCGCCCGTACAGTCATGCAAAACATTATATATAGCTACAAGAGAAGGATGAGTTACTTACCTCGTTAGATTCGAGTTGTTCACATATTAACTTAAGTTTTGTTGCCCTAATACAATGCAATGCAAGAGATAGTGTTTAGATTGGCTTACGAGTAAAATAAGTTGGTCGAAAACACATAGCTTACTGAAAAGTCTTACATACGGTGATAAGCCTAATCTGTTTTAGCTCTATCTAAACACTCAAAAATGCTTATTAGCTGTACAAAAAATGTTTTCAAAGAAAAATGCATCGGACAACTATTTTTGTATTTGTTTATCTTTTTTTTTTTGTTGACAGGTAAATTTCTTTTTATTTTGCCTTTGGATTCCTGGCGTATATCGGAGATTTAAATCACTTGCTTACTACGCCCGCTTAAAGAAAGCCCACGCCACCAAAGCACTTGCATGGTGATTTTATAGGAGATCCCCTTTGAGAAAATTCCTTGAAGGAAAACCCCGCAATCTTTCGTCTCCGAAGGGATTCGAACCCGGGTAACAACCTCCCCAAGACCCCCTAAGGAATCTTGGTGGTCACTTGAGCTAACTCAAGTGGTTTGTATTTGTTTATCTAACACAAGATACTTGCTACATCACAAACTAGTTCATCAACAACAAAAATTGGGTTGTTTATCATCGGTAGAAATTTTACCTAGTGACTTTCATTTGCTTGATTCGTATTTCCATGCCAAACATCTCTTGTGACCAGGGGGGGACCTAGGGGTTTTCACGAAATCCAATGGATGTTTGCCGCCTAGTGTAGATTTTCGTAGAACCCGATTTCTCTGACAGAAATTTTGTGTCACATAAATGCACGTCTTGTTTAGTAATCCACTAATATATCAAAAGAAATGCATGTCTTTTTTATGCAAATGATGACTTAAAGCCCTGGATCCGCTCCTACTTGTAGCAAAAGTAGGAATGGCAAGTACATTTGCACATCAATAATCTCATTGCACCCAAATTAAACTACCAAACTAACGAAAGATAGATAAGAAAATATGTTAGATGTTTATGCTACATTAAGCATGAGGAATTTTTTTTTGCTTACCCTTATTTTGGTGCTTACCAATGGACAAATCTCCACCATCCATCTAGTTTTAAGGATTAACCTAAGATTTAATACTTAAACCTAAGTCCACGTTTTTTTTGTCTTTTGTCTTCCTTTTTATTCACCTTTTTATTTCATTTTAATTATTTTTTTGTTAATTCCGTTTTTTTTTTTTTTTTTTTTATAAATGAACGCTTTTTTTTCTTCTATTATTCGCGCTTTTTATTAGTGTTTTTTTCCGCTTTCATACTTTTTCGTATGTTTTCATCCGTTTTCATCTGTTTCGTCCGTTTTCCAACGTTTTCCTCCATTTTCTTACGTTTTCGCCCGTTTTCGTTCATTTTCATACGTTTTCGTCCGTTTTCATACGTTTTCGTTCGTTTTCATACGTTTTTTTACGTTTTCGTGTTTTTCGTCCGTTTTCCAACGCTCCTCATTTTCTTACGTTTCGCGATTTTTACCGCTTTCATCGCTTTCATCCATTTCATACGTTTTCGTCCGTTTTTTTATGTTTTCACGTTTTCGTCATTTTATACGTTTTCGTCCGTTTTATACGCTTTAATCCTTTTCATAGGTTTATATACGATTTCGTCCGTTTTCATATGTTTTCGTCCGGTTTTATATTTTCTTCCATTTTAGACGTTTTTGGTTTCTTACGTTTCGTTCGCTTTCACACGTTTCGCCTCTTTTAGGTTTTCATGTACTTTCGTCCGTTTTAGACGTTTTGTCTCTATTTTTATGTTTTCATGTATTTTCGTCCGTTTTTACGCTTTCTTCTATTTTAGGCGTTTTAAATACATTTTCGAACGTGCTCGTCCGTTTTATCGTTTTCGTCCGCTTTCATACGTTTTCATCCGCTTTTATAAGTTTTGTCCATTTTCGACGCTTTTGTCCGCTTTATGACGTTTTGTCCGCTTTCACATTCTTATACGCTTTGCATTCATTTTTATACGCTTTTGTCCGTTTCGAACGTTTTCATTTTGATATTTGTAAGTGACACTTATTTATCTCTTGTGAAATAACATTTGTAAGAAAGATGAAGAGTATTACATTCTTTATCATGTATGTGTTATCGGTTGGGATAATCAACTAAGAATGTGATGATTCGATGATTGGGGTTATTTGTGTTTTGAAAATACTTAGGAAGATTTTGTGTTTTATGATATTAAAAATATTTGAAAAGGTTTTCAATCGAAAACAAGAGATGTTATGATCTTTGTTAGACTTGTGGTGGATTTTTCTATTTAATAGATACATTGTGCATGTTTCGATGGGTTTTATCGCGGGATTTGAAAATATCTATGGTTGAATCGACAAACTAAAGCTATGGTTGAAAGAAGCATCTTTATAAACAAACCGGGAAGCTCAAACACATGTGATATGACACATGATATCACGGTGATATCACCACTTGTAATATCACATGATATCACACGTGATATCATGTGTGATAACACGGTGATATCACCGCGATATCACGTGTGATATCACCGGTAGTATGTGTGATATCATAGTTTATATCACTTGTGATATCACGGTGATATCACCGTGATATCACGTGATATCAGCGGTGATATCACCGTGATATCACGGTGTTTGAGCTTGCTAAGTTTGTTGTCTTTCTTGTGGCTTTTTTAATTTTGTTGATTCAACGATAGATATTTTAAACCTCTATAAACCTATCAAAACATGCACAATGATCTATTAAAAAGAAAGGCCACCACAAGTCTAACCAAAGTCATAACATCTCTTGTTTTAGTTAAACACCTTTTTAATATTTCATATTATCATAAAACACAAAATCTTCCTAAATATTTTCAAAACACAAATAAAAAATGAACAAAATTATCACAGTGATATAATAAGTGATGTATATTATTATTTCTTTCATATATACAGTAAAACCTCTATAAATTAATAGTGTTGGGACCGGAATATTTTATTAATTTAACGAGATATTATTATATCGATAAATTAATAATTTATTAATTTAAAGAGGTTTTACGTATGACCATTAAATTTTCAAGTCTATTATACTAGCTAGTTACAATGTATACTCATTAGAGACGAAATAAATTTGAAAAACAAGTTTCAATTAACATTTTATGAATTAACATTCACACTTTATGAAAATAAAATTAACACTTTTTTGTTGCAATACGAGAAGACAACGCACCAACTCTTTAGTGCAATAAGGAGATTGTAAAATAAACTCAATATAAATTTGAAGTTCAACAAAAAACAAGTGACTATGGATTCATTTTTTACTAAATAATCTTGGGATTTTAGGTGTATCTCTCTAAAAACACACACACACACACACACACACACACACACACACACACACACACACACACACACATATATATATATATATATATATATATATATATATATATATATATATATATATATATATATATATATATATATATATATATATTTTTAGTAATTATTAATTTATAGTTTAATTGGAATTAATATATATACACCTGGAGTTTCAAAAGAATTATTATCTTATTATTTTATCGATTGAAGTCTAAATTTGTCTTGGTTCCAAGTTGGGACCGGACAAATTATTAATTTTATCGAGGTTATTAATTTATCGAGTATTAATTTATAGAGGTTTCTTGTCTTGGTAAAATACTAAATTCTTATCACATTTGGTAAGAATGTAATATTTCACATTCTTAGTTGAGTATCAAAATTGATAACACATACATGATGAAGAATGTAATACTCTTCATCTTCCTTACAATGTTATATCACAAGAGATAATAAGTCTTGGCTTAAAATATCAAAATGAATAAAAATGAAGGAAACTATAAAATAGAGATTTGAAATATTCTCAAATTCAAACAAGTGTTGCACTAAATTAGCATTTTTTGAACAAAATAAGAATTCACCTAAAGAGACTTTAACTATTTTATTTCTACTAAGAGTATAATATCACAAGTGATGATAACACCGGGTTGCATTAAAAAAATATCGCTTGTCAATTGCGATGAAATGTACAAAACTATCATGTAATCGAAAATTATAAAATATTAGAAAACACATAGGTGATAATATATAAAAATATACAGAAGAATGAAATATCTCGTGATATTAAAGGTTAAAAAACATGCTTGTTTGTTTATGAAATATTACAAGTGATATTAGACATTAACTTTTTTATAAAATATCACAATTGATATTATACATGTAATATAATAGAGTTTAATAATAAGCATGAAAACGTGTGAAAATGAGGAAGAAAGCGTGCGAAACGGAAAAAGCGTATAAAATGAATGAAAAGCGTATAAAAGGTCTTAAACGGACGAAAATGTATAAAAACGGACAAAACGTGTGAAAACGGACGAAAACGTTCGAAAATGCATTTAAAGCGTTCTAAAATGGACGAAACGTAAAAAGCGGATATTTAACGATATAAACCTATGAAACCGATGAAAACGTATAGAAGTGAAGAAAACGTCGAAACGAAGAAAACGTAAAAAACGGATGAAAGTACATGAAAACGTAAAAACAAACGAAACGTATGAAATGGACGAAACGTATGAAAGCGGACGGCGTATGAAACAAAACGAAACCTAAGAAAGCGGACGGCGTGTGAAACGGACCAAAGCGTAAGAAAGCGGGCGGCGCCTAAAACGGACGAAACGTATGAAAACGGACTAAAACGATATAAACCTATGAAAGCGGATGAAAACGATAAAAAAGCGGTAAAAACGTCGAAACGGACGAAACGTATAAAAATGGACGAAAATACATGAAAACGTAAGAAAACGTATGAAAATGGACGAAACGTATGAAAATGAGCGAAATGTAAGAAAATAGACGAAAACATATGAAGATGGACGAAAACGTAAGAAAATGGGCAAAACGTTGAAAACTGACGAAACAGATGAAAACGGACGAAAACGATGAAAGCAGAGGAAAGCGATGAAAGCGAAAAACGAAAAAAAATAAACGTGAATAACGCAAATTTAAAAAAAAAAAAAAAAAAAAAAAAAAAAAAAAAAAAAAAAAAAAGCGTTAATTCATAAAAAAACGAAATTAATAAAACGACCAAAAAAAAAAAAAAAAAGGTTAATAAAAAGAAAGACAAAAGACAATAAAAAACATGGACTTGTGTTTAAGATTAAATCTTGGGTTAATTCCCACCATTGATTATCTTAGATGGATGGTGAGGATTTATCTTTTAGTAGCGTGGATTTTAAGTAAGAAATAAAATCGCCCATTAAGCATATATTGTAAAAGATTGTAAAGAGATCTTAGATGTAATACTCTATAGTGTAGCAAAGAAGAGGTGTGTGCCCATAAATAGGTAATTTATTTGTGTTGCATTAAAGTTAAGTGTTAATACTATTAGACGATAAATATGGCCCAAACCCGATGGTTTGGGTCATATACATTGTCTTATAAATACTACATAAGTTTCTTTCCTTTGTAGATCCTTTAGGTTTATAGTTTTTGAGAAAGTGTATTTATTAATGAACTTATAACTTTAGCTGAAAATTGAGTTTTAAGCAATCCTAATTGGCCCACTTGAGACCAACTCAAGCACATCATGTGATATGAGATCAAGTTTATTTATCAAAACTTGCTTAAATAGTGGCTCATCCAACTTTTATATCTTCAGTCATGAATTTCCTAATAAATCGTTTTTTTTTTTTCTTATTTCAGTTTGAGTTGCTTCGAGCCCCCATAGGTAGGTAGAAGTTAACAAGTCACAACGGATGATTAACCATAAAATTTGCCACAATTGCTTAGAAGGGTCTAATGGCATGACAAAGTATTGAGAAAAAAATAATCTAAAGAATTAATGGCATTTTTGGTCCCCGAGATATGACCAAATTGCAAAGTTGGTCCTTAAAAGTTAAAACTATGAAAGTGCATTATCCCTATTTTGAAGTTTTTGTTGCATCTTTGGTCCATGCGGTATGGTCAAATTGCAGATTTGGTCCCTGTGGTATGGCCAAATTGTAGTTTTGGTCCCTAAAACTTTAACGTCGTCACGGGCCAGTGGACCAAACACGAACGAAAACTTTAAAATAAAGATATTCAGTGCACTTTCAAAGTTTTAGAGACCAAATCGCAATTTGGTCATACCACAAAGACCAAAAATGCTATTAACTCTAATCTAAAAACTAGTACACATGGATCATTGGAGTTTCTTTCTAAACCCGTTTACTATTGGAGCACCCAATAATAAATGTATATAAATATAAACATAATACGTATACAACTTCTAAACCCATTTTTTCTTTCAAAGAAAAGCCAATAAATATTATATACCGATAAAGTAGCAAGATGAACCAACTAACTCACTTACTACTACACTATGACCGATATCATAAGGTGAATATTCGACATACTAAGATACAACTCATACCACCAAACCCACTAAACACAATGACACAAAGGTCGTACCTCTGGTAGAAAACATGACAAGGTTAAAAACCGACCACAAGCACGCGATACTCACACATGAAACATAACAACCTCAAAGCAAACCGTTCCGAACACGTACATAATCTAACTTAGTGGTGACACCGTGCAAGTAATGATGACATATGAACGAAAATGCCGCCCATAGCGGGAAAACTATCACGAAACCCTAGGAATAATGAATTAAGGATACGCTGACGTGGTCCTCGCTTTCCAGCCCCTGCTGGGGTCCCCAAACTCAAACAAGAAACCATTTTCTACCCCTAAAAAGTAATTTTTGGATTTTAAAACAATATCTCCTTAACGCTTTTCATCTGGATTGTCTTTAGCACCGGGAGTGAATATGATTCTCAAAAGTGGGCTTGGAAAATCGATGGGTTTATATGCATTCAAAAGTTCACGCAATGCATCGATGAAGGCAACACAATCACCAGTCATATAGTTAAATAAAACTTTCTCGGTTAACTTTTTTTTTTGTATCAGGGAGTTTTTTCGCTTGGCCCTTTTGCACTCGTGATTGGTATTGGTCTGGTTGTGGGTGTGGTCGTGGCTTTTCTCGTTGCAGTCTCCACATAAATTTATCTTGTCGACTTCCCGAGTAATTAGGCATGATGGGCGGGCTAGTTCCATTTAATTGTTTAAAAAGACCCACTAGATGGGCGGGCTAGCTCCATTTTATTGTTTGAAAATAATAATGATAAGTAAAAAATGGACTATTTGGCATCCACAACAATGTCTTCATAAGCTCATGCTTGCTTATAGTATCACCGAGCACCAACATATCTTTTTTAACCAACACCAATATCATATAAGTAGCGATATAACACTTGACAAAACTAATGAAACTCATCTTAGACTTACGAAATAATATTTGTTTGTCCATGTCCAAAATAGAAAACAAATATCATACCTTTCGAGCTCGACAAGATTACTTTTCTGTTGTTTCCAACCTTTTGACGGTTTCCCTCTAGAACAACCACCAGATTAGTCGAGTTCGCATCAGTAAATGTGTAGTCCTACACCAGCAGTAATTTAAGGTCAAATTGGAGGAGAATGATATTATTGTGACATTTACAAAGATCTTCAACTTTATCGTACCCAAGGTACTCCAGGATAGAAATCCTCACCACCGTCCACATGGAAAACAATGCCAACAGATGGGGTATGTCGATGCTTCGCTATGTCATTGAAATGAAACACCATTATGTATTCATCATCAATTCCACCTTCGTGTATTAGTTTAGAAGCATGATATATATCAGCCTGTGGTAAGAAAAAGTAATATGGAGTCAATTTGTAACCAACTATGTTTCAAAATGAATGCGCTATCGATGTAACTCACCATATTGAATGGCCAAGTTTATATTCTTTAAATTTAAATCACCAACTGTAGGTAACCTTTTTTCTTTGGGTTTTTTCGACTTTGACATATTCAAATTATTTTTAACTGGATCATATGATGTAGACGTGAAAAATTTTGATGTTGCGCCACTTGTTTAACGACTCTGTCCCTCAAAGATAAGTTCACAATATAAGAGATGTTCAATAGTAAACGCGACTACATTAAGCATTAGAAACCGCTCATATATGTTTTTAGAGTAAATTGCATTTTTGGTCCCTAAGGTATGTTCAAATTGCAAGTTTCGTCCCTAACGTTTCGAAAGTGCAACGGTAGTCCCCATTTTAAATGTTTTGTGCATGTTTGGTCCCTAAATTGCAGATTTAGTCCCTAGAACTTTGAATTTTCCGTTGCATATATGGTCCCTAAATTGCAGATTAAGGACCAAACATGCAACAAAACCTTAAAACGGCGACTATCATTGACTTTCGAAACTTTAGTGACGAAACCGCAATTGGCCATACCCAGGGACCAAAAATGCAATTTACTCATGTTTTTATTTAAACTATGAAAGAATCATAAAGAAAACCAATCATCTTAGCGTTGGCTGGTGTCCCAAGCATATGCATGACTAGGGGCCCGTTTGGTATATAGATGGGTTTAGGATTTGGATTTGAATTTGGATTTAATATTGGTTTAGGATTTGGATTTGGTTTTGATGTAAGAGAAAGAAAAAATAAATGAGGTAAGAGAAAATAATATAAATAAATTAAAAAATAATATTTTAATAATTAATAAAAGTATTTAAAATTAATTTTATTAATTTATATTATTAAAAAAAAATGTCACATAAGGAGAGATGCACTTATAACTACCCACAATGTCAGAAATGTATTCAAAATGTCAGAAATCCACCCGTTCAACCCATGATTTGAAATAGTGCATTTTTTTAGAAATGAATCCTAAATCCTATAGTTGAATTATCAAGCAAACACATGTTTACTGTCTTGTCAAATAGAAACCAATCCAGGCCCAAACCAAACGACATGTAGGTTTCATAGGCAGTGATGAAGGGTTTGGAATAGGATTCGAGTTTTACACTACTGACTAATGAGGGTGTATTGTTATGGAACAAATTTAATGATAAACTATACATGATAAAGATTTGTGATAAATTATGTATGGTAAAGATTGTGATAAACTCTAGTAAAAGCCATTATCTTGATTGTTTAAAATCAGTGTCACATAAGCATTAGAGTAAATTACACTGTTCGTCTTGTGGTTCAAATTTTCATCCTTTATGAAAAAATCTACTGGTTTGTCGTAAGTTCTGAACGTTATGTGTCCTTTTCATTCCTTAACCAAAACCGCAGCTGATTGGTTGAAACCCACCACGCGACTTGCGTGACGGTAAATTCATCATTTTATATTTTTTAGCCCACCACCACTACCCTTATTCATATTTAATGGAGTAAATTACTACCAAATAAAATATCTTCAATAATATTAACTTAATATAATTAGTAGGCTCCATCACCGCCAATTAAACTATATTCTTTCTTCTTCATCTTCACCCACCACTCCCCACCATCATGAGACACCACTCCCACCACCCCTGGCCAACTTTGAAAACCCCAAATCAACACTTAAAAACTCTAAATCAAAACCCACAAACACCAACATCCCATTAAAAAAAATCATCTTACAACTTTATTAAAAAAATTAAAATCAACTACCCTTTTTACTCCGCCATCAATAACAAATCCCAGAATCACCGAACCAAAAAAATCATACTTCAATAACAAACAAAAAAGACATATCTTGTTAGCAAAAAGGATATGATATAACAAGATCAAATTATAACATTCATGTAGATGACTGAAAATAAACAAAATTACATTAACAGATTCTGAATCCCATCCAGTAAACAAAATACCAATCATTTTCTCATCACCCTCTCACCAAAAATCTATTAAACAAGTAATTCATAACTTTACTCATGAAGATACACAATAAGGGTGGACGAAGTGGAAGCTCGAGCTTCAATCGGGTTGGTTAGGGTAGTGGGCTACACCATTCCTACTACTTCGGGTACCATAAATCTGGTACTAATTCGAGTTCGGAACCCGCTCAACATCCAGCTTTGTTCTCTTCTTTATTTTTTTCTTTTTATAAAATTTAGTGTTAGGGTAGGATCGGGTACCACTCCGTCTAGTTAGGGTAGTGTTATGGTAGTATAGGGGTAGTTTTGAGTTGGAAGGTTTTTATTGGATAGAGGTGGTGTGGCACCCTCAGGGTATTAGGGTAGTAAATTTCCACTCCTCCCTCCCTAACCAAAACCATATATTGAAAACCCACCACTCCTGCCACTATCCAGCGCCCATATCCGCTGCCACCAACCACCACCTATATCCGATCTACCCCATATACATCCACCGCGACCACCAACCAAATCTGCATCATTGACCACTTCTGTTAAGCACCCCAATTTATTAAATGAATGTCACGCAACAACACATTAATTGAATATTATTTGGAGTTTATTTGTGGTGATGGTGGTTTTTTACGGTGAGGTGGGTTAGTGGGTATGGTTGTGAATTTAGCACAAAAATTAAAACAAAAACACAACAAAGACATAATGACTTTTGGGGTTTTGAAATGTAGTTTATTTGATGATGTTGGAGGTGATCGGGATGTGATGATGGTGGCGAGTGGTGTGTGTAAGATTGGTTGTGGCTGCAAGATTTTTATTTTATAAAAATGAGTATTTTTTATATTTAGTGATTTTGTTGTAAATGATAGAGATGAACATAAGAGAGAATGAGATGGTGTTTTTATTTTTGAAGAGAGAACAATGGGTGTTGGTGGAGATATAAGCAGAGAATGAGGGTGAGTTGGTGTTTATTAGAGAGAGAAGCAGAAAGAGTGTGAGTGTTTGTTTGAGAGAGAATTGAAGAAGACAATAGATAAGTGGTGGTAGGTAGTGATGATTGAAGATAAGGATAAAAAGAAAATAAAAGTTAAAATATGAGGGAAAAGACTGATACACCCTCACACGCGTGTCACGTGTGTAAATTTAACGAGTGTTAGTAGTGCCTCGTTGAGGGAGGGACGAACAGTGCATAACGTTCTTGCAACTGGGCGACGAATCTGCGTTTTTTTTCGAAGGACGAAGGTTGCACAACGCAAACCACAAGGACGAACGGTGTAATTTACTCTAAGCATTATTAGGAATGATAGGATAGTCACATCATCGTTTTCTTTGGTGTCATCATTAACGAAATCTTCTATTATATAGGTTTTGATTTTCGTTTCTTTGGTTTAAAACCAATAGTTAAATTTTACATTTTTAGTCACGCCTTTACTAACCAACAAATGGTTAATTAGTCAATAACCCCATATAACTTTACTTGGTTAGTGGTTATAACGACATTTTTGTATGATTTGCAAAACATAACGTCAAACAATATAATACTCCAATGTTTCGATTGATTTCCTTGCCTTTGAATTCAATTGCCAATATGTATTATATGTTTAAGGATTTTATGAACCCGACGCATATAAATCGAAATACTTTTATCAAGAAGTTGATTCACGATTCAAATTGATATCTTGTTTATAACCATTCACACACCGCGAATTGTCTATATATACATTAGGCAAATATTAGGCGAACTGTGTATATATACATATATGGTTGAAAATACTTTAATCCATAAGTGATTACATGATTCAAATACTTTCTTACTAGATTTCTTGCTAACGAGAAAACTTGGAGAAGCTTATGTTGGAAAAGAAGTGGAAAATTATGTTCTTTGGGCTTAACTTGAACTTGATTGTCTTAATAGGAGTCAACATAAAGTTGATAAACGTATAATAAGAAAAGAAAAAGGATATTTCATTTTTTTTTTTGTTAATTTTGGAAAGTTTATATATATACTTTAAAATTATTGTATATAATGCATTTAATTTAATGATCAGATTTTGGGATATACGAAATTAATCATAAAAGTTGTTGGCGTATGATGCCCAAAGAAATAGGTTAGATAATCAACTTCACAGAAACAACAATAGTTAGAGAAACAAATACCACTTTGGTTCTGGGACATCACTTAATCGTGTGATCACTTTCCAAAGAAACTATTCAACCCTAATGCCCGGGTTACCGAATATCTACTGGGATAAGACCAAATGCAGCTTATGGAATTAGGCACATTCTATAACCCTCGCGCTTAAGTGTTAACGGTTTTCAGATGTCCCTCATGCATGTTCGGATCTCCTATATATGGAGGTTACTCTTGAGCGATTCCAATGGAATTATGAGTATTAATCGCCCATTAATAGCCTCATAATTATCCCCATTATAGCCAAGTAGTGGTTACATAACCAATTAAACGTGGTCATAAGAAGTTTTAATCGCATTTAGCGAGATTTTTCCATAAGCAAGATTTTCCACTAGCAAAGATTTCCACTTGCGGTGGAAATACTGACTTATCGCTGGAAGCATCGCTATCAAGATTTCATAGCACTAGCAATGATACACCACCCGATGGAAACACCGCCATCGGTGGAAACATCGCCATCGCTGGAAACCACAAGCAAGATTTTCCACAAGTAGTACTTTCACCAAAGACTACCAATACAAACCACTATTAGAGTCGGGGTGTTCATGGACCTTATGGGTGTACATCTGCACCTCCCAACCCATTACAAGTGTGAACTAATCCCACAAGTGCACTAAATTTTCTAACAATCCTCCCAAATTTAGTTCACTTCTTTGCATGAAAAATAAACATCAATCAAAACATGCATAAACGAAAATGTCCCGAGGATTGAATTTTCATCTTAGTAAATTACACGCTCAAATATTCGAGAATCGGTGTTCTAAGAATTGAACCCTTCAACCCATTTGAATACATGAAGATAAAATACACACAAGTTTTCAAACACTTATCGCCTCCCCGACACCATACAAGCCATGTGTCCATATCCAAATTCATAAATGTTGTAAAAGCTAAAAGTCCAAAGCTTCCAAGTGACAAAACTTCAACATTTACATAGGTGGTTCCTCTTTAGTCATGCTCCTCGCCAAGCACTTTTTCAAAGAAAATATAACCATTAAGTAAAGACTTCATCCTCCTTTCAAGAAGTTCTCGAGCACAACCTTGGGATGTAAATAAAACATGTGCTCCACCCACCCAATGTTCGACTCCACATTGAACTCGGCCCCGAGTTTCCTCGAGAGGAGTCAGCGTCCTAGCATTCAAAGGACTAAGTTGGACTTAAACCCATCCCTTTAGCAGACTTTATAACCAAGTCTCTAGCGGCACCTTCGTCAGTGATCACCTAAGTTCTGTTGAGATCTCACAAACTCTATAGATACCAATTCCATTCATGATAAGCTCACGAATCATGCTATGTCCGACACCCAAGTGTCTAGACTTACCATCAGCACATCCGGCTATAAGCCTTAGCCAATGTAGTGCACTATCACAATCGGATAGAAATAGGTGCTATAGGTTTAAGCCACAATGGAATCTCAAGAAGCAATTTTTCAACCATTCACTTCTTTACTAGCAAATGCTAAAGCCACAAATTCGATTCCATTGTTGAACCGGTAATGCAAGTTTGCTTCGATGCCCAAGAAAATGCACCTCCACCAAGTAGAATACCACCATCGGTAGATGAATTGTCTTCGGTGTTCTCGATCCAACTTGCATCGTTGTAACCTTCCAACATCAAGGATATCCAAGATATGAGACTATAATCCATAGTTCTTCAAATACTTCAAGCATTCTCTCGAATCGCTTGCGATGATGAGCACTAGGATTACTAGTATACCGCTCAATTTTCCCACCGCAAAACCAATATCGGGCCTTGTACAAGTCATGGCATACATCAGGCACCAATTACCCTAGAATACTCAAGTTGAGATACAAATTGCCATGATTAGGCATCGCCTTCTCACAGTATCCATAGGTGTACTCACAGAGTACAATCAAAGTAATTGAATTTCCTCAAGACCTTCTCAATATAATGAGATCGAGATATAGAAATTCTATTACTTTCATGTTTAATCTTATACCAAGGATAACATCGCCTCCCCATGTCTTTCATGGAGAACCTTGATGACAAAAATTCCTTTGTCGTCAACTCGATTTTGGTCATGCCAAAGATCAACATGTCATCAACATATAGACAAATGATGACCCTTTACCGATTCATCAAATTTCCTATATACGCATTTGTCGACGGTTAAGAACATAACCACTAGACAAAACCACTTCATCAAATTTTGATGCCATTGTTAGGTGCCCGCTTGATTCATAAAGAGACTTAATCGCTTTACACACCTTGTTTTCATTGCTCGCACGACGAAGCCCCGAGGTTGGTTCATATAAACCTCCTCTTCCAATTCACCATTCAAGAAAGTCGTTTTCACATCCATCCGATGAATAACCGATTGTGAATAGAAGCAATAGCAATCGCCAGCCTTATGGTATCATTACGAGCCACGTGGGCATAAGTATCAAAATAGTCTATTCGACTTTTGTTTAAAGCCCGAATGACTAGTCTAGCCTTGAACTTTTCAATAGTTCCATCTACCTTTATTTTCCTTTTGAAAATCCATTTGCAACCGGAGGTAGATCAACCAACACCCAAGTGTTGTTGCCCGTGATGGAATCCATCTCATCATTGATTGCTTCTTTCCGTAAATCAATATCCTCGACTTCATTGCTTCTTCAAATGTCTTGGGATCATCCTCAACAATGAAGCAATAGAGTATTAGTCGAAACCTCATCCTTGTTCCTTCAACTAAGTACGCTTGAAACTCGTGTCCAAATGATTTTGGAGTCCTAACCTTTTGCTCTTCCCGAGCATGTTCGAGTTGTTGTACCACAACCTTATCGGGGACCATGATGGTTCATCATCGTGACCTCGATACACCAGTGTCATGAGTTCCATTAGGAATCCTCGACTTGGTCTAGGATCGATGAGAATCCATTCTCATCAAAGTCCGCATCCTTGATTCAATTATGGAGTTAATCGAAACATGTTCATTAGGTTCAATAACATAGAACCTAAAAGCCTTGGAATGCTCAAGATATCCAATAAAGATGCGATCGATGCCTCTTTCACCCAAAGTTTTCACTTTGGATCGTGAGTCTTACAACCCCCCTACAACCCTGCACCACGAGATAATTCAGTTGGGTTTCCTTTTAGTCCGAGTTCATATGGGGTAACCTTGTTCCTTTTGTTGGAACCCTATTTAGTAAATAGTAAGTGTTAACATAGCTTCACCCTTAACCCTCGACTCACCTCTGAATAGACAACATGGAATTAACCATCTCCTTCAGCCTGCTTTTCCTTTCGTAAATACCATTTTGCCGAGGAGTATAAAGGGCATTCGTTTCATGGATTATTCCAACAGATCGAAAGCATCGAGTATCCATGTACTCACCTCCCTATCGATCCTTAATCTTTGATCAAAGACCCAAGTTGTAATTCAACTCGCTTTTAAACACTTTGAATTTATCTAATGCTTCATCCTTGGTATGTAGCAGATAGACATAACAAAATCTAGAAGCATCATCAATAAATGTCACAGTACTTCTTATTCCCCGAAGAAGGAGTTGCATGCAAATCACATTGTGTCATCGCAGACGCCTCCAAGAGCTTAGTCTCACGACTAACACCCGAAAGGGTTTCTTGGTTATCTTGGTCAACATGCAAGTTTTACACTTTTCGATGTCCATGTCAAAAGCAGGATTAAACCATCCCTAGACATATCTTGCATCCTTTTATAGTGAACATGACCAAGTCTAGCATGCCAAAGGGTAGAATCATCACGATCATATGGTCACAAAGTCGAAATAACATCACATGCTGGTAATATTAAGCCCGAACATTTGATTACATAAATAACCAAAACCAATAGAAACACCACATTTAGAAAGAACAAATTTATCGATTCAATAACTTGTTTATATCCATGATTATTCAAAACACTACTTGAAACCAAGTTCTTCCGATATCGTGAACATGAATAACATTAAACAAAGTTACAATCTTTCCGTAACTAAACTTAAGATCTACACAACCACGACCATGCACCAAGGTCATGACTCATTTCCCATGTGAAGAATAGAACCATCATTCGGTGACTCATAAGTCTTGAACCGACCTATCTTTGCATACATGAACTGTTGCACCGCAGTCAACCCACCACACAACATCATCATCCTGCGACATAAAAGATTCAGATACATATGTAACATAATAAATCAAAAGACTTATTAAACATATTCGACCTTTCAGTGAGTTGGTCAACCACCACCCACGAACCATTAGTGCTCGATCCATTGGCTTTACCACCAATTTTAACACCTTTAGCAATCCTTTTAATGCGACTGCTTTTACACATTTCCAACAAGTAGGTGTTGCCTTCTTGTTTGATTTGCCTTGTGTTATCATGATATTTGCGCTTGCCTTTGTTGTCATTGTACCGGTCGAGTTGTTATGCTCCACCATATTGACAACGATGCACCAAAGCATTGCTACTCTTTGGCTTGTCATTATCCCGCACCTCGAGAGATTCCTCAATGTGCAGATGATCGCCTAACTCAACAAGAGTTAACTCCTCCTTCATATGTTTCAAGGTATGCTTGAAATCTTTCCATGAAGGAGGAGTTTGTCAATGACACACGAGACTTTGATAGCCTCATCCATGTTCATTCGGTGTTGTGTAAACCTTCCAAGTATTCCAAGAAGTTCATTGTATTGTTCCATAACCTGTCTTGAATCACTATTTTGTAATTTGTGAAATTACTAACAAGGAACTTCTTACTGATGCATCCTCACCATATTTTGGCATCCAAGAATCCCATAGTTCTTTGAAGATTCAAAGTTCGATAAATATCAAACAGAATCGACATACCATCGAGAATAAGACCTCTGCATATGTAGTCATCATTCTCCCATTTGCTCCTCCTCCTGGATCCGCTCCACCGCTGTATCATCCCCATCGAGAATAGTGTTGTTAGCACATACACCACACTCATGCTCGATGCCAGCAGTGCATCTTCTTCCGCCACCTCCTAAAGTCCACCCTTCAAACTTATTCGTTTTAGCAAAGTTCAAGCCACGTGTTTCATTGCAAAGAAGCATTGATTATCACAAAATAGTTTACTTTGATTGTTGGTATGCGGCCCAAAGGCGAGGGTTAGATAATCAACTTCGAGAAACAACAATAGTCGGTAGTAACAAATACCACTTGGTGGTTACGGATATCACTTGAATCGTGTGATCACTTTCCAAAGTAAACTATTCGACCCTAACGCCCGGGTTACACGAATATCTACTGGGATAAGACTAAATGCGCTTATGGAATTAGGCACAATTCTATAACCCTTGCGCTTATAAGTGTTAATGGTTTTACAGATGTCCCTCATGCATGTTCGCATCTCCTATATATAGAGGTTACTCTTGAGCTATTCCAATGGAATTATGAGTATCGGCCCATTAATAGCCTCATAATTATCCCCATTATAACAGTTAGTGGTTACATGACCAATTAAACGGGTCATAAAGAAGTTGTAATCGCCATTTAGAAGATTTTTCCACTAGCGAAGATTTTCCACTTGCG
Source organism: Chrysanthemum lavandulifolium (assembly GCA_022545495.1). Lineage (NCBI taxonomy): Eukaryota > Viridiplantae > Streptophyta > Magnoliopsida > Asterales > Asteraceae > Chrysanthemum > Chrysanthemum lavandulifolium. Next base: position 264,961,639 of record CM040238.1, read on the forward strand.
GTGGAAATACAAATTATCGATGGAAGATCGCTTATCAAGATTTCGTAAGACTAGCAATGGATACACCACTCGATTGGAACATCACTCATCGCTGAAAACACTACTTAACAAGGAAACCACAAGCAAGACTTTCCACAAGCGAGACTTTCACCAAGACTACCAATACAAACCACTATTAAGTCGTGCTGCTCACGACCTTATGAACAGACACTGCACCTTCTAACCCATTACAAGTGTGAACTAATCTCACAAGTCAAGACTAAATTTTTCAACAAAAGTAAGAAGATAATATTTGTTATATGATAGTGCAACGCAAAACCGGGTTGAAATATGTTCTGAATGATACAGTCGGTCCGGTTCGACCCACTTTATCTGTTCTGTTCGATAAACGGCTCTATTGCTCAGCCATACCTGCTGTTACAACGAAATCCATACGTCACTTTTGCATTATTACCACTAATAATATTAATAATACTATTAATCAATCATTTAAGACACCCAATCCACATGCACCGACTAACATAAATTAATAATTAATCAAAGCCAGCTAACATCCAAACATTTCCCACAATAATTTTATTCTTTTTTATACTCTAAAAAATATACCATAGAATGAAATAAAACTTCTTCTACGTTGGGTTATTAATTTATCTAATTTCATCATATACTTCACATAGACTTATTAACTTATCTTCACTACGTATAAAGATAAATTTATCAAATCTTGGTTTTCGATTAAAAACTTTTAAAAATGAGTAATCTTGTTGACGAAACGAAAATACATTTATTCAAAAAATACAATATGTGAACTATACTAATATTAGCAAAAATATTTTTAAAAGACATCATATTTAATTATCATTTCTTATCATGATAGCGATAATTTTTCTTTATTGTAAGATTTTCTTTATATTCATCCTTTTTGATACTTAAGTGACATTTTCTTCATCAAGAAAAAATTTATTATTACCAAGAGGCGAAAATTCCAAAATTTCACAAAATACCCAAAATAATAAATTTGAAAGAAAATTACCCACAAAAGAAAAAGTTTTATTCACTAACCCCAAAACAAATGATAGCAATTATAGTACCTTTAAAAATATTCACCCATTAATATTTACCGCAATTTAATTCACGAACTTTCTACCACTCTTGCTTACATTCATACAAAAAGTAAAGAAAAAAATTAAAAAAAAAATTATCTTAAACTTGAAAGTGTTACAACAAACTCTTTAAGAAAGAAGAAGTAATTAATTAATCAATAATAAATAATATAATAATGCAAAATGTAAAATAGATTTATTTATTTATTTATTATTATTATTATTATTATTATTTTAGAAAGCAACAATAAATTAACCAAAAACGAAAAAAGACATACTGAATAGAAGATCCCACCCCAATTAATCGAAGATTAAAAGCGAAAGGACCCAAGAGTCTAAAAAAAGAAAACGAAAACATAGAACCAAAAGTGTCCTTAAACACACAGCCTACATAAAACTATCACATGAAACCTTACAAGGAAAAGCAAAAAAAAGTCCATTCACAACTGAGAATCAGTCACTATCACTTGTCACATGAGATCTTTGAAACTAGGCCACTAGCATGCACCATTTCCATGACAAAAACCAAAGGGACATGCGAGAGCCAAAGAGAGCAATTCATAACAAACGAACCACTCACTGAAAGGATGTTCCCATTAGATCCATAGAGTAGAAAGCAAGGACATAAAGGAATGCAGAAAGACCAGGCACAGCCAAACTGTCAAACTACAACCCCTTAAACCCCCACTGCCCACTCAAAACTCACAGATTATAGCAATGAAAACCACTGAAACGAAACTGTCACCCCTAGGCCACCCTGAATCTCACAGCTAAATAAAATCCAGGATGACAAAAGAATGGGCACCAGGCCTGAAACTTTACCTCAGCAACTGACCATTCCTTTAGATGAAAAAAAAACCAATATGTTTCAATCGTAACAAGAGGTAATGAAATGGACTAAGAGCTATTGTATCCGTATGTTTCGAGGATCCCTTAACCATTGTTGCCAATCTATCGATTTAAATTTGTTTGATCTTCTTACTATCCATTCAAGCAACTTGAGTTGAATGTCTTGTATAATCTTGTTAGTACTTGAAGCTTTCTTACCAAACACAAGCGTTCCTTTCTTTCCAAATGTAGTATCCGGATGTCCAAATAGTTGCTTGCCAAAGTAGAGCTAAGTTATAGGAAACATTAACATTCCCACTATGAACTAAAAGTTAGGTCAATAGTGAAGACATTAACATCCCCACGCCCACCGCTTAAATACTTTGTTCCACACACTCATTGCAAGATCACATGTGACAATGCAATGAGCACATGTTCCACACTATCATTACAACACGCACATAAGACCGAGTCTAAATCAATGCCACGTCTATCAAGTTCCACACGAACTGGTAATCTTCCTTTAAGAGCTCTCCACACGAAGATGTTGACTTTCTTAGGCACCAACTTGTTCCAAATCGTATGTTGACCAACGCTATCCACATGAAGAATCTTCTCCTCGATCAAACTTGTAAGACTTTTGACTTTGAACTCGCCATCATCACCAAGTGTCCACCTCCATCTATCCCTACAATCATTAGAAACAACCACATTTCGAATTATCTCAATTAAATCCCCATATTCCTTACAAACCCTACCCCTAATGCTCCTATTCCAATCCCACACCCAAACCCATTTGTTATCCACCCAAGCACCCTTATCCACCACACTATCCTCTTTTCTATTATCTAAGTGGAAAAGTCTAGGAAACCTATCACAAATCCTTCTATTATCCACCCATCTATCGACCCAAAACCTAATATCCCTTCCATCTCCCAACACCCCCACGCATGACGACGTGAAATCCAAACCTAAATCATCCAACTCTAAACCCGCCTTCACAATATCTCCCCACCCCCCACACCCCTTTGACATCACTCCACCCCACCCGATATTACCCCCAAGAGCCCCACACACACCATGAATACTTTTAATGACCTTAACCCATAGACCCTCCCCCTCCCTCTTAAATCTCCACCACCATTTCCTAAGCGCCAAGTTTTTGCCCTAAGAGACCCCACATTAAGACCCCCCTCCCAAAAGATGCAAGAATAGTATCCCATTTGACCCAAGAAAGCTTTTGCCCTCCCCAAACCCACCCCAAAAAAGTTTTTCTAATCCTCTCAAGAGATTTAATCACACTCAAAGGCACACGAAACATCGAGAAATAATACAATGGCAAGCTACCGAGAACCGATTTCACCAAGTTAACCGACCCCAAACGACATCGTTTAGTTTTCCACCCGCCAAACGATTCTTGAATTTTTCGACCACGGGTTTCAAGCATTCACCCGACTCATGTTTTCACCAATTGGTAAGCCCAAATATGTGAAGGGAGCTCACCAATATCACACCCCATCCAATTCGCCATATCCCCTAATTCAATATCATTAACGCCCAAACCGTAAAGTTTACTTTTACCATAATTTACTCTTAATCCTACACCTCTTCAAGCATCTAAGAACACACATAAGTGACTTGGCGTTCTCTTTGTTCCATTCTCCAAAGAAAATGGTGTCATCCGCATATTGAAGGTGAAAACCATGACTTGCTTCGACCCAACCTTTACCCTCTAATAATGCCCTTCTCGACCATCACACCCCAAATTACCTGCTTTACAATGAATGGAATACTTGGGGAGGACTCATAGCATCAAAGTTACTGATTATATCGAACGACCTAAAGTGTCGTTTTGAAAATATCGTTTGATTCATTAAAATAATCGAGTTTACAAAGATTAGGTCCCAAAAGATTTTCAATATATCAAAACGAGTTTGTTATAATCAAACGATAGTTAAGTGCATAAAATATAGGTGACGCTACGACACTGCGACTCTATGATAAGTCCACATGCATGCCATGAAGTGAATGCCTTAGATACCGAGATAAAACATGCTAAAAGTGTCAACACAATGGTTGAGTGAGTTCATAGAGTTTCGTTAACAAGTAAAGCTTTTAAAGAGCGCTCATGCAACAAAGGCAAAGTTTTTGGTCATTTAGAATAGTCCACAAAGCAAAGGCATTGTAAATCCACTCGGTTCAAGTTCACCATACAAAACTTGCAACCCGTGTGTTCACAACCCACCCGCCAAAATATGTATGTCTAATAGTCAAGTGCACATTATCATAATGGTTCACAAAGCAAAGGAATTGTGAATCCACTCGGGCCCAAGTTCCGCCCATACAAAACTTGCAACCTGTGTGTTCACAACCCATTGCACAAAAATATAGTGTGTCTAGTAGCCGGTATAAGTGGTCATAATAGTTCACAATATAGTACCACGTATATAATAATGTATGCGTGCAAAGCCCCTAGAATAAATAATATCGTCCCGTAACATAGTGGACGAGAGGTTGGCCGACCTCTAATAGCGCTATCCATACTACCTACTAATAGAGACTAACAATGCGAATGTACGAACAAGACATCATACAACTATTATATACAATTAAGAACACTCCGAACATGGGAGAATTTGCATTTGCTCGAATGGGGAGACTTAGATTGAAAATGCTCCGCTCCCATGGGAGACATTCCCGCTCCGGACCGGGAGGATTTATAGTGATGTCTCCGAACAAAGGAGACTTTATAATGATGCTCCGAACATGGGAGACTTTAGGTCAAGGTCATAACACGTACGGTTCAATAAGTTCAAACAAGTCATAAGTTTGTATTTAAGTTCAAGAGTTCCGTTCAAAAGTTCGTAATTAAGTTAAAAGAAATTAATTATATGTCAAAATGTTCAAATCAAGTTAAAAGAGATTTATTATATGTCAAAAGAATTAAATCAAGTTAAAAGAGATTTATTATATGTCAAAAGAATTAATCAAGTTAAAGGTGATTAATTATATTTCAAAAGAATTAATCAAGTTAAAGGTGATTAATTATATGTCAAAAGAATTAAATCAAGTTGAAAGAGATTAATTATATGTCAAAAAGAATTAATTCAAGTTAAAATAGATTAATCATAGGTCAAAGGAATTAAATCGAGTTAAAAGTGATTAATTATATGTCAAAAGAATTAAATCAAGTTAAAGTGTTCAAATCTATGCCAATATGTTCCTATCAAGTTAAAAGAGTTTAACTATATGTCAAAAGGTTCATATCCAGTCCAAAGTGTTCACTTATATGTTAAAGGGTCCAATTCAATTTAAAAGAGCTCAAATATACATGTTGAGGGGTCCAAAATCAAGGAAAGTGATTCAAATAATAGCGTTCAAACATAGTGATCAATTTAGTTCGGACACAATCTATTTACTAGCATAAGTAGTGAATCAAAAGGGTAACAAGTTCATGATAGATCTAACAATATAGTTTAAGTTCATATAAGTGTAAAGTAAAAGCATGAAGTTGAGCATGTATCTCCCCCGAAAAGTTTATAAAATAATTAAAACGAGTAAAAGTGTGGCTACGAACTCACCTGTTGCAGGATGCACAAAAATGAGACGCAACTCTCTAACCGCGACCTATTATGAATGATATGCTCTAATATAAGTCATGAAACAATGTCGTGCATGCAAACTCATATGATATCCATACCACTTGTACACTTTTGAAATATAAAGTTTATCGTCGAATATAAGTTTATGACATCTCGTCATATTATAAAATACTTACAAGTATTTACGTTGAACAACCTCCCACGATAGTCGCTTAGTGATTTATTGGTAAATATAATGTTTTCGCCGTAAATGACACTTTTCATACTTTGAAATATGCCCAAAATGGCCTCGTAGAACTAGTCGTGAAATATTGTACGTTAAGGGTTAGTAATTTAAACTCTGCGCTTTTGAAAACCTTGCAACAATGTCTAGAAGTCATATCATTTAACTTTTGACCATACGAGTCTCGATCAATGAGAAAATGGCTCTCAACATGATGTATTACAAAACTGCTTTTAGACTTAGGTTTATTTTGCTATTAGAAGTCACAAAAAATAAATAGAGTTTCGTCGGGTTTCAAACGTGTATATCTTGGTCGTTATAAGCTTGTTTTCACGCTCTTTATATCCACGGTTTCAGATTAACATATACTAATATATTTTCGTGGTCGGCTCCTACGGATCACGCCTAACGCCTCGCTTTGTCCGTCGAAATTCGTGCAACAGACATATATATTTTCGTAAAATAGCTTTTCGTCGTTAAACTTGGAAAAATCATAACTTCTTCGTTATAACTCCGTTTTAACCCATTCAAGCGCCACGCTGCGTTTTAAAGTATATTTTCCAAATATCTAGCCCAAAATTTTACAATCTGTCGAAAATTCCGAATTCAAAATAAGATCGAGACCTTTAAATAAAGTTGTCGAAATGAATTTTCTCAAGAAAACCTATTCTAACCAATTCAAAAAACTCCGAGCTATTCTAATCCTACCATACACCTTCTTAGGGTGTTGTTGATACAAAAGTTGGGCGTTCTGGTTTGGAGCTCCGATTCTCGCATCAATTGAGAATTGCCGCTTGAGACCACAAGACCAAGAGACAAGAAACACCGTTAGGCTTACCGTGGGATTGTCTCCCACGATTATCCTCCCAGTGAGAGTGAGTAATCGATTTAGGGTTTAAGGAGTTTTTAGGGTTATGAGATCGCACTCTAAGCGAGGATATGATTCCTTTATATACGCACTAATCCTTGTTGGTTCCGTGTTCCCAACCTTCTACAGTATCCCGCCTAAGTCGGTTGGGAATGATTATCTTCTTATTTTAGAAGATATAGGATATCTATTCCAGAATAGATTTGGGTCATTTCGTGAGCCCAAACGCATATTGATATTGGCCTAGTTCTGCATCGCTTGTAAGTATTGATCGTAGTCGGGTTTATGACCGACCTCGCATTATACGTCATCATGTCCCCCATTCTAGTATGCGAAGTGCATAATCATGGGATGCTAGACTAATGACCGTAGTCCAAAATAAAAGAAAACGCATTTAAACGTATGAAAGAAGCCATCCCCGTAGTGCATTGATCTAGACATCAAAGTGAATCGCAATGCCTCGTTATTCGGGAAAGTAATCGCATCAGCGTCCATCGTAGGATCTCAACCACACAAGTGAAGTTAGTGGGGTCCACGTGGCACATATCGGGTGGGTGAGAGACTATATAACCTATCCGTCCATTTTCACCGCCTTCCTCACAAGAAAATTCCATCCAACATTACGAAGAATATTGATAGTTGCAATCCAAAGTAGCCAATCACAAAGGTAACCCGCGCGCTTATAATAACACGATGGTTAAGCGCTTGTCCGACTTTACCTCCGACCACCGAAGTAACACGATGGATTTCACGTCGAGTACTTCATATCACCGGACGCCAAGCATCCGGTTGTTCCGGAGCACGAGCAACTATTGCGGATTTCCGGCGGAAAGTAAGTGTATATACACGATTATTCGAATTGCGAATCAACGTGTGCCTGCTACGCTTTCGCGCGATGTGTTAAATTATTACACCACACATATCGCAGCTTGATCAGATGGTGCGCTAAAATTACCAATTTTGAGGTAAATTGTCGCTTGTTGGCAATCAACCCCACCATCCACCTATTCCGCATTTTATCACACTACACGGGCGCACGGGCGGTGTTGCGGTTACCGGTAGATTGCAATGTTATACTGGATAAATTAGATTCACTTAGAATTGGAGGAGTATTTCTTCCGGTAGATGATACATGCTTTCCACGGAATTATGATTTTTATACTCGGGGTACATTGTAGTAGGACGAGCGCCTGCTGTCTGGTCTTATGTCGCCGAGGATGCGAATCGATAAATGCTAACCGCATCCCCATTAGTGCCTATCCCGAGGGATTTTGGTGCATATGGAATCACCATAATTATTTTGGTCCCAAGATGAGATCCCAATCTTTTAGACGACATGGCCGTGTGGGTACTTATTCCTTCGTACCTCGTGTAAATAATGTAAGAGCCTTCTTCCTTATACTTGGCAAGATTATATAACCCGTGCACATGTTGTTTTGTGGTGCGCAGAATGGATCTTTTACCGTAGAGTACGCTTAGCGGCCCGTAGAGGTGCGATGTGACACGGCCTTTGAAGGAGAACGAGGAACCAATTTAGTCAAGCAATCGCAGGGCGTCATAAGAAATGAATCGGGAACACAGTGACCGGTTCATCACCGCAGTGAGGCAACACCCCGCAAAGCCGTCCGAATCCCGAAGTAACTTCTCTTGGGCGCAACCACCGCCTCGTAGCGTGGCTCACCCTACGGAGGAAGAGGAAGAAGAAGAATGCTTAGTCGGAAAAGGACCAAGGGATGATGGTGCAGCCCATCAAGGAAAACGCCTGTGGTCCGCACTCAGGGCTGAGCATCGGGCCGGATCCCGACCCGTCCCGACCCGACCCGTGTAATCCCGAAACCGAATAAGCAAAAAAATTGTACCGAGTCCCGGCCCGAATAGTAGTCTCGGTTTTCGGTCGGTTTCGGGCCCATTCGGTCGGTTTTCGGGTTATAACTAATCCAGCCCGAATAAAATATTACTAGAACCCGGTTTTCAAACATTTACCACTTGTACCCATAGTATTGTAAATACAATATTATTTGTTGAATAAACAAGGACAAAAAGCATCCCCTAACCCACGTGATTTCTTCCCTTTTCATATTTCTTTATCACTTTTCTCAGTTTCTGCTCCCTCATCTTCTTGTCGACATACACACTTAAACAAACACCAAAATGGAGTAAAAATACACACAGTCACACACCAAAATGAAAACATGCAATATTCTCTTTAAAACCGAGCCTCACTTGGGTAAAAATACACACAGTCACACACTAAACATTTAAACTCATTGGAAACAAGCAAAAGGTTTTAGAAGCAAAAAGACATCGAGTTATATTTTTTTGAAAGCTAATAAGAAACGAGTTTTGTAACTTGGAAAGAATGGAGGTTTAGCATTTTGAAAGCAAAAGAGTTATCCGGGTTCATATTTGGAAAAGTTATCGGGTTCTTATTTGGTTCTAAGCTCTCTTTGTCGTTGCTCATTCACTCGAATGTGGTTTTTGTAAGAATGAAAGACTGAAACAATTGATACTTTCACAAACGGACTATCGGGTGAAAGTGTGTTTTCCGTCCCGACCAATTCGATGCCAAAAACTTAAAATTTACAACCGAGTCCCGACCCGAAATTATTCGGTCGGTTTCGGTCGGAATTCGGTTCGGTCGGTTAGTCGGGACTATTCGGTTTCGGTCGGGATTGCTCAGCCTTAGTCCAGACTGTGGAATTATCCTCCACAGATGAAGCGTCGTCGCACCCTTCTGCTGATGTCGCGGAGCCACAGTAAGTAAAGCCGTATATGTATAATTTCCTTTTGTTGGTTGATGTGCTAGTTGTGAATCTAACATTTCACTGGTGATCATTCGCGGTGGAGCGGTTATTGAATCACCCCTCAAGGCGAGTCCTATCGTTCAACGCATTACGAGCCGCGAGCGGGATAATGAAGACCGATCCGATGCGAGATGCGCCCATGGAGCAATTGGTTGAAGAATTGGCGCGGTCTCCGCTGTGAAAGTTGCACTAATTGTGAAGTGAAAGATCGAGTATCGGTGGGAGAACCAAGATACAAAAAGGACCAACAATAGCTTTGTTGGAGGCGCGGTGGTAAGCACCGGGCAAGAATCGGATAGCGCCCATGCAGAAACGAGGATCCGGCGCATACGCTCAAAAACAAAGCCGAGGACAAAATGGCGCTAATGTGCCAAATAAGTCGAGAGCGTCTTGAGGTGCCAGTACAAGTCTGCGTGCTTGTTGGGCGATTAAACATCTAAGCGAGGGTAAGGAAAATTTGTTTGCGCAATTGGGGAGCTTGGGACTCTGTGTGATTGGTCATTGGAGTGCGGAGGCAAAGCTGCGTAAACTTAGCCTCAGTATGACGAGGTTGTATCCTCACTCATGTCGCGATAGCGGGCCAGGTGGCTCATAGGCCACGGTCTCCGCCTTAGCGCCTCGATGCCTGGAATCGCCAGAGGTGGTTAATGCCTTGGGAGGTTGTGCGGTGCGCTCTGGGCGTGGTAAATCGAAGCGATTGAAAAGCTCCATCGGCCAAACTGTTGAAGGCGCCGATTGATAAGGTGCGAATTATGATCTTTGAGTCATATAATCACTTGGTCACGCCATGCGAGAGAATGAAAGACTTAGAGCTCCAATGATTTGAACTTGAGCGCGATCAAGATTATCAGATAAATGTTATAATGGCGGGGTTGACCTTGGCGCATCCGCATCGAGGATCTTTGAAACACACGACTATTATTTGAAGCCCCATGAGTCGCAGCCTTCAAGTACTGTCTTTCTTGGCGTCCTAGGGATAGTCGAATCCCTTTGCTTTGGAAAGAGGTACCTTTAAAGGAGGTCTTGAAGCGCGTGCGACCCGCCTTGCTAAAAAGAAGGTATTGCGGTAAAGCTATTTTGTGTGGGGTTGGTGCGGCTCACTTGCCAAGGTCCGATGGGGTGCCGGTCGGTGTGCCCAACGTGTCGCGTCGGGATGCGACGTGTTGAAGGATGTTAAGCAGACTAAAGATGCAACGAATCACGTTGGCACCTCTTCCTTAAGCGTTGGCAGCACCGGTAGTTGATATGTTGCAAAATAACTATCTCTTGTAATAACTCGTAGTTATGAATAAAAGTTTCTTTTTCTTTGTGGATATTTGTAATGTATACGTCCGTCTGATTGTGCGTAAAAGATGTATTTGTTACCGTGTATGCCAAGATGTAAATAAAGGAAATCCATAATCATGTATGAAAATCAGAGTATACTTGAGAAATAATTCTAAGTACTTTATCATAATCGTGTATGGTATGATATTGACGTCTTGTAGAATATCTCATTAAGGAAGCAAGTGTCTTGGTTCCTAAGTTGTTAAACGCATGCGTAGGCTTGTTGTTGCGCAACCATCGTGGGATCGCATATATCTTATTCCAACGTCTTGAGAACAAGGTGTTTAACAAGGATGCGTGATCCGGTGTTGATGGGTTTGCAACCCTCTTACTCAACAAGTTAGTTAGTAGGTTAACTTATCCTTTTACCATCGTGGGTCTATTTGTAGTGCATGCACGCCATCGTGGGCAAGAAATAAAGAGTTGTTAAGACATCGGTATATAGAGATAACAACTTAAAATGTGTCATGGAGTTAGCTAGAAACCATGGCGTTTTATTGATACTTGCAAGTTTTTGAGAAATAACAAAGAAAACATTATATATGAAAAATAAAAATGAATACATGAATGTTTATTGAGCATTTGAAAGTGCGGAGCATCCGTAAGTTGTCCGTAGTTATTCTTATAGGTGCTTTCTTGAGGTTGCCGATGTTCCATGTCTTGTGATGAGTCACGACCATCCAAGCCTCGTAGCTGTACGCCTTGTGCCTATTGCTTTGTAACCTCTTGGGGTCCTTCCCACTTTGGTCCGAGCTTACAGATCCTCTGCGTGGCTCGCCTCATTGGCACGGTGAGACAAAGTCGCACGGTCTCAATGAAACATCTGCGTACCTTGGCATCATAGTATCCTTTCATTTTGACTTGACTTTGCCTCCGTATGGTCGCTGCGTTCGCGTCTTTCTTCCAAAGATCCAAGTCGACACGTCTTTCATCATCGTTTGTTGTCACATTGATCTCCGCATGCGGATAGTTGGCATGCCGATCTCGGTTGGTATAACGGCACATCCCAGACTAGAGAAGGGTGTCCCGTCTTTGGTTTTATTGAGTGCGGTGCCCACAAGACATGCGAAAGCTCTTGACCCACCTTCCTTTGTATGCATCGGTGCGCTTTGATTCCTTCGCCCGGGCTTGATTTGCGCTCGACTAAACCATTGGTTTGTGGGTGTGTAACCGCCTTGCCAGTGTTGGGTGATGTTTAACTTTTCGCACCAATCTTTGAAGGGTTGTCGCAGAAATTGTTTCCGTTATCGAGATGATTTCACGAGTAATCCGAGCGCATCGATGTTGTCCCAGACAAAGCGTTTCACCCAGTTGCCGGTGATTATCGCCAACTTTTCCTCGATCCACTTGGTGAAGTAGTCTATAGCTACTATGAGAAACTTGAGACCCTGCTTCGCTATTGGAAAAGGACACCGCAATATCAATGCCCCATTTGTGGAATGGCCATGGTGCCGTGATTGGCGTTAGCTCGTCTTTGTGGTTGGCGCGGGGCGGGTCTATGAACTTAGCAATCATTGCATTTCTGATTAAGTCCAGCGCATCACGATGCATGGTTGGCGATAGTATCCCGATCGCGTGGCGTGCTACAACGGACCGTGGTCCTGCATGCATCTTGCATGAACCTTCATGGATTTCTCGCAAGACGTAATTTGCTTGTAGAGGTCACGCAATGAGCCATGGTTGGAGGAAAGAGCGTCGATGCGGTATATGTTGTCTCAATTCGAATCTCTCACAACAGACGTGATTCTCGCGAGCTTACGCTTGTTCGGTGGGGTAACGTTCCTTTGCTTAGGAATTCAGAATCGGTGTCATCCATGTAGGACCATTCTCCTCTATGACCGCGAGACTTCCATCTACGATATTGATTTGCTTTTGGTGTTTCCACCAAGACTTGCTTTGATAAGTGTCGAAGCTTGTCGAGGCGATCTTGCTAAGTCGCGTCGCTTGCGATTATCTCCTCTAGGGACTTGCTTGATAGTAAATCTATCAAAGCCTTTGATCGATGTCTTAGTCTTCTCAAGATCTTGAATCATATTCTCTTCTTTGTACACGTATTCACCCAACACGTGGTTGGCTACTAATAGAGTCTACATTTGCTTCCAAGTTACGTCACCCATTCAAGCTGCGATGCGTGGTCCACGATTAGGGCTTGATTACGCCTCATTATTTGTCGCGGTGGAATTCAAAGCGGTGCGTGGTGAATTCCATTCCTGCGGTTTGTGAGAATAAGGCCGACTCTGATCCGCCGCGCACGAGGACCGTCTGTAAACAAAATCCATGGATCTTGTAGTTCCTTCGCTTGGGTGGGTACCTCATCGATGTCGCTTCGATGATGAAGTCCGCCAACACATCCTTTTATTGCAGTGCGTGGTGCGTAGAGATGTTGTGTTCGCTTAGCAACCCACTCCACTTCAGGTCGCCCCGACGCATCGGGTTTGGAGATGATCCTTGATGGGTTGATCTCGTGATTACCGCTATCGGGTGCGCTTGGAAATCTTATGTATGCTCGACGGCAAACACTAATGCCAAGACTAACTTCTCCATAGCGCCGTAGTTCATCTCCGCCTTCTTGGCGCTTTCTTGTGAAATAGATAGGGGTTTGCAGAGTCCCTATCTGTTAGTAGCATCGTTGGCGATCGCTTCGAGTTCTTGACAAATACATTATCGCCTCTTCCACAGTCGGGGTGCAGCGAGTGTTGGGGCGTTGCTAGATCTTTGTTTGAGTGCAATGAAGGCTTCTTCCGCCTCCGTAGATCACCCAAGTCACCCTTTTTTATACACTTCTTGAGTGTTTTGAAAAGAGGCAATGACTTTTCTCGCCGATGCAGAACCCTGTTTGGCCGGCCGCTTTTCCGTTGAGGATTGGACTTCCTTGACGTGCGTGGTGAGAAGTTCTATTACGCTTTTGTCTTTTCTCGACAAGGTTTTATCTTGTCGGTTCTATCAGTACCCTAGGAACATGCCTTGATGCGCCCGAAGGTGCATTTCTTAGGGTTCACCATGTTGATCTCTCGTAGAGTCTTGAGCGTCTCTTCTATGTCGCGCAAGCTCAACTTCAAGATGGCTTTTATGACCGGTCATCCACATAGACTTCGAGTTGCATGCCCACTTGCTTTTCAAAGGCATTGTACTTAACCGATAGGTGGCGCCACATTCTTCAAGCGAAAGGGCATTTTGTATAACGATAAACACCACGGCTGTGGAAAGCTATTTTTTCCTCGTCTTCCTTAGCCATACAGATGCGGTGATATCCGCATGCGGCGTCGAGAAAATATTTTAACGGTATCCGCACAAGGACTCTATTTTCGGTCTATCTCGGTAATGGATAGCAATCTTGTGGGCATGCTTTGTTAAGGTCGGTGAAGTCCACGCACATTCGCCGACTCTGCCGCTTTTGACCATTCTTGGGTTAGAAAGCCATCGTGGTAGTAGACTTCACGCATAATTCGCATTTACCAATTTACGTACCTCTGCGGAATTGCTGCCGACGCCTGGGGCTTGGCCACGCTTACTAGCGTGTCGGTGAGTACCGCTTGCCGGATTCTCGGTTTATGCTCGTGATCGAGCGTGGTACCCCGGTCATGTGTTTTGGCTCAGCGCGAAAATATCCACGTTCTTTTGTAGGAGCGCTTTGGTGCTTCTTGGTTGTCCGACAATGACCTCGATGGTTATTTCACATTACGGGTATTACGGGTGAATCGCGACCTTGAGTTGGGGACCTTGGTAGACCTTTGTTTGGGATCGGTGCCATTTCGCATGTAACCATGTTACATTCTGTTTGAATTGCACCGTGGCATTGTAAAGAGTGACAATGCCCCTTCAACTGGAATTTAAGCATCCGTCTTACCGTTGATGGCACCGCCGCATGGGCGATATCCGGGTCTCCCAATAATGCCATTGTATGGCGAGGGTGATTTAATCACCATGAAGTCCATCCAGTTGTCGTGGAGTGCTCGTTGCCAATGCCGACTAATGTCCTTGATTGCCCCACGGCCATATCTTTTCACCGTGAAACCCGGTGGTATTTGTCTTGTCGACCGGGTTTGGTAGTTCACGTATTTCGTGTCGCATCTTTTAAGCGGTGCTCATACATGATATTTGCGATGCCCCACCATCAATGTACATGCGGTGTATGTCGTGACCACTGTGACCGATTTCAATGGTGAGTGGCTCACGCTCTGCGTTGTCCATGATTAGAGTAGGGAAAGAGATTTAGCTTCTTCGGGAAAACTCTGGCCGACCTACGTCTAGTGATTCGTTGCACGTTTGTATCATGTAGATTGTGTCGGCCTTGTCTTTGGGTGTCTCCTTCTTGTTTCCATTCTTTTGTTTATCTCTTCCTCTTTAATGTTTTTAACCAAGTGGTCGATCTACCTCTTTGACCATCTTGTCGATGAGTTAAGCGCAATTGGACACATTCGTTAGTGGTGTGACCCTTTTGCGCGTGGTAATCACAAAGATCCATTCCGGTCGCCGATCTTACGTGTATGCGCATCTGCGACAGTCTTGGGAAATTCGCGCCTTCTGCTGCAGTATTTCCTTCGGGTTTTGATCGGGGAATGTACTTGTCATTATCTCTGCCGCTCCTCACAGGCTGCGATAGTTCCTATTACTTACTACCTTGGTCATTGGATTGTCTCCCGTGTTGTTCACATGACCGTAACTCGAGTGGTTCTTTTGCTATCTCATGTGGCGGCTTCCCCTGGACAAAGGCCGAGGCGCTTCATGAGTTCATCAAAGGTCTCGGGGATCTTGTCGTTTAACCTCTTGATGAGTTCTGGATTATTAATCCCATTCATGAAGCCGAGATCTTTAGTACTTGAGGACATGCTTTAACTTTCATGCATTCATCTTTAAAGCGTTCCATGAATGCACTCGTAGATTCTCCTTGGTGCTACTTTACCTAGCGAGTTCGGCCCAGAGTTTTAGCGCGCTTTTTCCGTTGAGTAAAATTTAGACGGGCGCCTTTCTCAACTCTTCAAAACCATTTATGCTCCTTCGTGGGAGTTTGTTGAACCGCCCATGGCTTCCCACTAGTGTGGAATTAAACATGTGGCTTTGTTTTGGTTGTGGCCAATTCTCAATAGTCGCGGTGATTCAAAGATTTTTGGTGATCGTCGGGATCACTGTTCCATCATAGGTCTTGACATTTGTAGGCATGCGCCTCTTCTTGTTCTCGAGAGAAATCACTAATGTAAATGCGGTGAGCGCATCCGCTTCAGCGGCGCCATGGGAGACATGTCTTCCTCTTGGATATCGCGTCTGCTTTCTAGATTTCCAATGTCTGTATCGCTATCCTCGTTGTCCGAGGGTTATCGAAGATGAATTTTCCTTCTTACGGTAGCTTGCGCCGCCCTCGTAGTCGACCTATAGTGCGGATCCGAAGGGCTTCGCTTGGGGAATACTTTACCCCGCCGTCATGTATTTCACGGTACCGATCACGGCGTGACACGCGATGCCTAGTTCTTCTCTATCACTATCACTCGAGTCTTTGCCGGGTGAGATGTCTCATCACCTCGATTCTCCTCCCGGTTACATTGAATCTGGAGGTTTATGACCGCTTCTCTGCGCTTTTCTTTTTGGTGGCGCGGCTGGGAAGTATCGTATTCGAATCGAAATTGAGTCGGGCTTTTAAGTTCAGGCTGATCTATTCTTCTTCCTCTTGCATGAGGCGGTTAATGTTTAAGTAGTTTTGGGATCTGAAAGCTTACGGTGTTAATTCCTATCGACCCCTCGAGTGAGTGCGTTTGTTTACGCTATACCTTATCCCTACTGGTGCCTCCGGTACCTTTGTCGGTCGGTTCTAGCGATTGGAAGGGAGTAGTAAAGGCGGTCTTGTGATGGGTCTCTCCACTTGTGGTGGTTGTAGTGGCTTGGGTTGTTCAGTGCGGTTCCACGGAGGAAGATCAAGTCTTGGCACGATCCACTTATTTTTAGCAGTTGGTTGTCGAGAGGTCTGCTTGGGGTTCGTCCACTCTGCGACTTTCCCCATGAGGTCCTGATTGCGATCGGCGATTTAGTGCTTTGTCATTCTAGTGTTGGTTCTTAGTGTAGGGTCCCGGATGGCGCCACTTGTTGATACAAAAGTTGGGCGTTCTGGTTTGGAGCTCGATTCTCGTACCAATTGAGAATTGTTGCTTGAGACACTGCTGCGCTAAGACAAGAAACACCGTTAGGCTTCTGGTGGGATTGTCTCCACGATTATCCTCCCGTGAGTGAGTAATCGATTTAGGGTTTAAGGAGTTTTAGGGTTATGAGATCGTACTTAAGCGAGGATATGATTCCCTTATATACGCATCGGAATCCTTGTTGGTTCGTGTTCCCCGACCTTCGGCGTATCCCGCCTAAGTCGGTTGGGAATGATTATCTTCTTATTTTAGAAGATATAGGATATCTATTCAGTAAATAGATTTGGGCTTGGGCTTTCGTGAGCCCAAACGCGTATTGATATTGGCCTGGTTAGTGCACGGCTTGTAAGTATTGATGCTAGTCGGGTTTATGACCCGACTCAGCACTATCGTCATCATGTCCCCAATTCTAGTATCTTGATGCATAGCTGCGGATGCTAGACTAATAACCGTAGTCCAAAATAAAAGAAAAGCGTCTGAAGCGTATGAAAAGCCATCCCGTAGGTGCATTGTATCTAGACATCAAAGTGAATTGCAAATGCCTCGTTATTCGTGCAACAGCATATATATTTTCAGAAAATAGCTTTTCGTCGTTAAACTTGGAAAAATCATAACTTCTTCGTTATAACTCCGTTTTAACCCATTCAAGCGGCCACGTTTTCGTTTTAAAGTATATTTTCCAAATATCTAGCCCAAAAATTTTTACAATCAGTCGAAAATTCCAGAATTCGAAAATAAGATCAGACCTTTAAATAAAGTTGTCGAAATGAGTTTTTCTCGCGCAAAACCTATT
This sequence comes from Chrysanthemum lavandulifolium, assembly GCA_022545495.1. NCBI lineage: Eukaryota > Viridiplantae > Streptophyta > Magnoliopsida > Asterales > Asteraceae > Chrysanthemum > Chrysanthemum lavandulifolium. Next base: position 264,979,314 of record CM040238.1, read on the forward strand.
CTAACCAATTCAAAAAAACTCCGAAGCTATTCTAATCCTACCATACACCTTCTTAGGGTGTTGTTGATACAAAAGTTGGGCGTTCCTGGTTTGGAGCTCCGATTCTCGTACCAATTGAGAATTGCTGCTTGAGACCTGCGCACTAAGAGACAAGAAACACCGTTAGGCTTACCGTGGGATTGTCTCCCACGATTATCCTCGGCGTGAGGTAAATGTCGATTTAGGGTTTAAGGAGTTTTTAGGGTTATGAGATCGTACCTTAAGCGAGGGATATGATTCCTTTATATCTGTGCGGAATCCTTGTTGGTTAGTGTTTCCCAACACCAGTATCCCGCCTAAGTCGGTTAGAATGATTATCTTCTTATTTTAGAAGATATAGGATATCTATTCCGTAAATAGATTTGGGCTTGGGCTTTCGTGAGCCCAAACGCATATTGATATTGGCCTAGTTCGTACCGGGCTTGTAAGTATTGGGCTGTAGTCGGGTTTATGACCCGACTCCAGACTATACGTCATCAGGTGTCATGTGTTCCTAGACATCACCAAAAGTGATATGTTTCAAGGAGTAATTATAGGATAACATATATGAATTTATATAGCTTATAAACAATTTAAGTGGTATAGACATCATATAACTTGTATGTTTTCTTTCAAGCACAATAAAATGACCAAAGTATGAATATGAAAGATTGAAAATGATCATGAAAAGCTTACTTGAATGATTATGTGTGAAAAGATGATGAAACCTTATTAATCTATAGGTTTTTATTTCAAAACCTTGAAATAGATTACTAGTTGAGCTTGATAATACTTGGTCTAGAAAAATTTTGGCTTTCTTCCTTGTTTTTCTTGTCTATGGCCGAATATCAAAGAGAAAAGAAGAGAGGGTTTTTACTTTCACCTTTTGTATGTGTAAGAGTATGTGTTTCCATTTTTGTATAATACTTTTACTTTACCAATGTCTAGTTACAAGTGAATATGTGTCCATTCAAGTGAAGATATTTATGAAAAATATGATGACTACCATGGGAGGTCGACCAAAGGCATAAAAGGGGAATAAGTTGAGTATTTTTTTATGTATAAATACATTTAAAGTTGCTTATAATGTGTATTTGGTACATATAATAAATTATTTAATGTAACGTTAACTAGAAATCGATTTTAACGAACAAAATAAAATATATTGAAGTTATAAAATTATAAAAATACATTTCTTACAAGAGTTGAGTGAAATAATAATTATCGAGTAGTATTTACGAAAACCGTAAATGAAGTGCATATATAACAATTTATATACAAAATAAATTTAAAACATCAGATAAACTAATAATATAATTTTTATAGTCTTAAAATGAGTATAAAAATTATATCGAAATAATTTTTGAAAGTATCGGATCAAATGTTCAAAATAATTAATTACTGTGATAGTGTTTATTTAATAGTAAATAAGCGTTCTTGAAAAATGCAAAACCATGCAACGAACCGATATGAAATGATGAATATAGAGTTTGAGAAATGACCGAAAATTGAGAATTGTGACATCGACCGCTTCGTTCACAATAGCATTTAAACCTTCCGCGCCAATATAAATAAAAAGGAGATAGCAGGTCACCTTGGCGTCGCCCTCTCGATCCCGAACTCCTCGGATGGCGAACCATTAACAAGAATGGAGGTAGAAGGCGATTTGAGACACGCCTCAACCCATTTACAGCATTTACCTCCAAATCCCATCTTCTTCATAATAGACATTAGAAATTTCCAATTAATGCTATCATATGCTTTCTCGAAGTCCACTTTGAAAATTAAACACTTTTCCTTCGCTCGTCTCATATAAGACATTGTTTCATTTGCAATGAGAACCCCATCAAGGATGTATCTACCTTTAATGAAGGCATTTTGTACCTCCCCAACCACATCCCCCACCACGCGTTTGACCCTATCTGCTAAGACTTTTGTGATAATTTTATAATAGCAACCTATGAGACTAATGGGGCGAAAATCCCCCAAACCAATAGGATCGATAGTTTTAGGAATGATTGTGATAAAAGATGCATTACACCCCTTCGAGATCTCATAACATCCCAAAACCTTGATATCGCCTTCATCAGATCCATCTTAATAATGTCCCAAACCTTCCTAATAAATTTGAAATTAAAACCATCAGGGCCCGGTGCTTTATCCCCCCCACAGCTTCTAATTGCATCCCAAATCTCTTTTTCCACAAACGGTTTTTCAAGGTTCTGAGCATCATTGATCGAAATTCTATTAATCCTATTACAACAGAATCTCGGCCTCATCGAATTACCTTCGGAGAATAAGGTTTTATAATGCCTAGCCATTTCCGCTTTTAGTACCTTAGAATCTTCACACCATACACCATTAACCATGAGACCTCTTATGTTACATTTATTATTGTGCATCTTCACAAAAGAATGGAAGAACTTGGAGTTTTCATCTCCCTCAACATCCCACTTGATTCTAGATTTCTGTCGAAGCATATTATTGTATTCTCTCTCCTTAGTCTCCCATGTTTCCTTGCTTCCAGCCATGTATTTCTTTCCACTTCGCTAAGAGATCTTTTTTCCGCTTCAATTTCCCATCTCATGGCAATATTTTTTGCTTCATCAATTTTCTCAAGTTGACCTCCAAATCTTTCTTTACTCCAACTTCTAAGAGCCGCCTTAACGTTCTTCAATTTGTCTCGAAACCTACAATCCGGCCGAGTACCTCTAACATCTTTAGTCCAAGCCTCCTCAACCACCTGCATAAAATCTATTTCCTCTAACCAAACATTGAAGACCCGAAATGGTTTTGGGCCAAAGTCCAAATCCACATCCTTTAACACTATCGGACAATGGTCCGATAATTTCCGATCTAAAGCCACCACCGAAAGGTTACCCCAAAGATTGCTGAACTCGTCATTTAGTAAAAACCTATCCAACTTGCTAAATTTCAACCCATCATCACTTATCCTAGTAAATTTCCTACCCCCCATTGGAATTTCAACCAATCTCATATAATTAATGAAATCGTTAAAATCACTTGCTTCTTTCAAGTTCACTTGAGAATTAAGTCTGTCGTCACTACTTCTGACCACGTTTAAGTCCCCAAATATGCACCATGGTCCTTGCCATTTATCCATCAAACCAGCTAACCTATCCCATAAGGATGCTTTTTGCCGAGTCACGTGAGGCCTATAAATACATGCCAAAAATATATCCCCAACTTTCCCTTGCCAAGATCCCCTCACAACGATAAATCTTTCATCCCCAATCGCTTCTTTACAAGTAAAGACCCCCTTTATCCCACATGAGAAGAATCCCCCTGAATTACCATTAGTTGATAATTGTGAGTATCCGTACCCCATTCCCCCCCACAAATCTTCAACCCACACATCATCGATCACCCCGCTTTTGGTTTCTTGAATTCCAATCATAACTGGTTTTTCTTTCCTAATAATCGATTTAATCCAACCCTTTTTCCCATAATCCCCTAACCCCCTGATATTTAGCGAAATTATCTTCATAAAAATAAAACTAACACGAAACAGACGTACCATAAAATGTTATTGGACCTTAAGTTCAGCAGCCTCCTCCGTATGCCCATCCACCACACATTGTTCCTACATTACTTCCCCTTCCTCGATTTGTGCCCCCGATACACCTATTAACTCCCCAATTTCCTAAATTTGATCAATGTTAATATCACACTTTGCATTATCCGACTGCCTTACATGGTTATTCCCGAATTCGAATATCTCGTTGTACTTTCCATCGATGTCGTCTAGATCTGTACGTGCACCCACATTTTCTTTTATAGCATCATTAGATCTCTCGATCCCCGCTTTTCGTGCCAACTCCTTAGCTTTATTCATACTCCTTCTGCCAATATTCTTTTTGTCACACTGATTTTCTATATGATCCCATCCTTGATTGAATGTTTTAGCAAAATTAGTCTCTTCGATTACGACTTCTTGAGTTGACTTCCGTTTTTTCTTTGATCTACCATCATTCCTCTCTGTCGAGCTTGTCGGTGAAACTTCTCTTTTATCTCTCCTATTCTGTGCTTCCATCTGCTCGTGAACAAATACTCCTCCCTCCTGTATGTCCTCTTCATTCCTAATGTTAATATTATTCTCAGTATTGTTGCACTTTTCAGCGATTACCCCCTTCTCTCAGCCCAGTAACGTTGTCATGTTGGCCCAATTCATCAGCAATGTTGCATGTTTCCTCACATGGTCCACTTTCCTGGTCTTTGCCAAGGCCCACCCCACGATCCATATTAGGCCAACCAGCCCAACAATTATACGGCCCATTGTTCTTTGTCTCGAACTGTGATTTGGGAATGCTATCAATATTGGTTTTAGAGTTATTCCCGCCGTCATAAAAATTTTCCTCCTTATCCCTATGCAACCCTTTGGATTTTGCACCTGACTTTTCTTTGGAACAATTCACATCAGCCTCGAAAGTCTCCCTTACCCTGACCTCACCGGAAAATCTTGATCCTTCGTCTTCCTCACCATTTCGTCTACCGGAATCATTCACCGGGCAACTGCCAACTACTGGACCATGATCTGATTCATTATTATCAGGAGTTTCATCATCCTCTTCATCATCACTCCTTTCACTATTTGAACCCTCCTCCTCAACTTCTCTATCATCTTCCATTTGCATCTCTTTTACCCCCATCATATCCACCTCCTCTTCTTCCATATTACACGCTTGTCTCGACTTCGAGCTATCATGCATATCCATCATAGAGATATCCCGTATCTCCTCCACCACACTAATCCTATGTGTCTTCCCTTGCACAATAATATTAAGCTCTTCGTTATTGAGACCTTTGTTGCACGTGTGAATGTATACTCTCCCGTAGATAATGCTTTGATTACCTTCTAACCTACAATTACTCGTCCCCAAGATGGTTCCGTGTAGCGCCGCGATCTTTTTAAACGTGTCTTCTTTCCAACAAGCAACAGGGACCCCCATGATATTAATCCATGTCAACCTCCCGGCTGTACGGTTAATATGGCTGCCTTTTCTTAATTTGAATAACCATCTCCTTAGCCCATGTTCTTTATCTTCAAGAAGATTTGTTGCCGTCTCAGCGTTTTCCATAACAATCATGACTTCCAAACCCCCTAGGAGTTTAACTTCGATCTTGTTCAAGCCTTGTTCTTCGCATAACATCGGGAGATTATGTAAAAAGCACATAGCTTTAACCTCCCCCGCTAAACTTTTGTTTAACACCTCCACGTTTAAATCATTGTCATCAATATTGATACTCCTCCCATGTTCCTGTTTTCCTTTGTCCCCAACGGTATTGTGCCTATAACCCCATTGTGCATTATGATCCTGTGTCCCAACACCACTGTCATTATGCTGCGTCTTCACTCCTTCTCTTGATTTAACTTTGTCACTCCCATTATGTTCAACCCTCCCTTCATTCACCAAGTCCACAAAACTACGTCCATCACGGTTATATGATCTACCTTCGGTCCTGTTGTATCTACCCCAATTATCTTCCTTCATGTTAGTTTCTTGATTCCCACCTCCCGTACCCATTCTTCCTTTGCCATAGTGTCCCCTGTCATACGCCACATACACTCTTAATAGTTCATCTCCAAGCTTGATCTTCTGTAGTTGGTTTAGAAGCACCTCCGAGTCAGCAACAGATTTGAAACGCACAAATCCATATCTCTTTCCATTACGCAATCTTCTTTGTGCCATGAACATATCGAATACAGTCCCGTACCTCTTAAAAATCATCCATATATCACCCATTCCCCACTTCTCCGGGAAGTTGAAAAACATATACGATACCGCCGAGTTACGCTTCCCACCGGTGTAGTTGGTTCCTAGATGCTTGCCATTGTATTGTCCTCTATTTCCTATGTGCCTGTCCCTCACGTATTCATGATCTCTTGTGTGTCTCATGTTGTTTTTTCCAGATTGATAAGATTCCCTCTCTCACACACAGTGTTATTATTATTAAATTATTATTATTATTATTATTATTATTATTATTATTATTATTATTTATTTATTTATTTTTGCTTTGAACAATTATTTTGGGAATAAAAACAAAACTATAAATAAATAATAAACCCCAAATATAACCCCATTTATTGAGGTTTTATATCATTTCATTTCAATTAATGAAGAACAACAATAACAACAACAAATCAATCAAACCCATCAAATCAATCCTAAAACAACCCACATCTTTAATCACCTTCTCCCAATTAACCCCATCACCGTTAACTAACGGTGCCACTAACGGCAAACTTAACGGAGCAATGCAAAGGGTTAAAGATTCATCAAGATCTGTACCAAAACCCATCACAATCCATGCTTTATGCAACTCCGGTGATCTTTCCGGCGTAATCAAGCTTCTTAGAGATAACCCATCACTTGTTAATGATCGGAACCCTGTTGTAAGCAAAAAAATGGCTTTTTTTTGATGAATTTGTGTGATTTTATGGGGTTTTGGGGGAAATGGTGATATGGGTTTTTGTGGGTTTTGTGTGAAATGAAGTGGGTGTGTGTTTGATTGGTTTGGATTTGGGTTTATTGGGTGTGGTTTGGGGTTTTGTGTTGGGATGTGTGTAAGGTGTTTGATGAAATGCCTTAGTGGGGTGTTTGTTTCGGTTTATATAGTTGGCTTATGCTTATTTGGTTTTGGGCTTATGTTTCATAAGCTAACTTTTTGTGGCTTATTTCGGCTTATTATGACATGATATAAGCTGAAAAGTTTCAAAATAAGCCACAAAAAGTGAGCCTATGAAACATAAGTCCAAAACCAAATAAGCCATCAGCCGACTATATAAGCCGAAACAAACACCCCCTCAGTGAAAGATTGAGTTTTTTAACTGGCTACGTGGTAAAATGCTTGTGACTGTTATTACTGAAATGTGAGAGATCGAATTTGAATCGTGGCCACACCAACTTCCCATAAGGGGAGGGCTTTACCTGGTTTAAGCTTGTGTGGCGGTAGGCTCAAGCCCTGTGGATTAATGGGTTAAAAGGTCGGAAACCAGGGTTACCAAAAAAAAATTAGGTTGTTTTTTTTTTTTTTAATTTGGTGATTGTTGGATTTTGGTGTTGTGCAAGTTAGATGATTTGTAGGAAGAATGTGGTTTTTGTGTGGTTTGGTGGTGTATCGTTGAATTAGGCTTGATTGTGTATGATTAGAAGCACATTGTAGGTTAAGTATGATTGCGGACTATAACTATTTAGGGGTGATTGGATTAGCTTATATTTCCAACATTATGGGCTTGTTTGAATTTGGAAAAGGTTATAAGCCAAATATTGCTAGGCTTATGGAGTTTGGTAAGCAAAAAAAAAGTGGCTTATGAGCTTTTTTTAAATTCAAAAAAGGCCATAAGCCGAAAAAATAAGCTAATTCAAACACCCCCCCTTATTGAGATGTCTATTAACAATAACGGTAAGATGATTATAGGTTTTTAGGAGTTAGGAGTGTTGTTTGTGGTAGTGAAGATTCATGCGTAGGAGACATTGTTTTGATTGCATTGGCCTAATTTATGATCCAAATATGTTATATTGCTTATGGCTGAATACTTCAAATGATGTGTAGTTCAATTAAGTTTTATGCATTTACTGATATATCTTCATGCAGATGGCGAATACTCCCCTTCATGTTGCTGCTGGCCATAACAGCGTTGAAGTAGTTAAATATCTGCTGAACTTGGCTGGGACTGAAACCGTTGAGTTAGAAGCAAAAAACATGGTGAGTAAAATATGATTATCACCCTAATTATTTGTCGTTTCAATATAATCTGTTTTTGTTATGGGGCTGCACGAAATGAGAGATACTTATTGTTTAATCATATTCGGTTTTGTAGTATGGAGAAACACCATTGCACATGGCTGCGAAAAATGGTTGTAATGAAGCTGCCGGGCTTCTTCTTTCTCACGGTGCTTCTACCGAAGCCAAAGCAAATGTATGTGCTCATTTCTCCTTTTCTTGATCGTCACATTAACAAAACTGTGAAAGTTTATATTTCTCATGAGGTCATGCAGTATAAACTTGATAAAGAATTAATTGTTTTTTTTTTTTTTTTATTATGCAGAACGGAATGACTCCATTGCATCTTTCTGTATGGCACTCACTAAGGGCCGAGGACAGTTCAACTGTGAAGACTTTGCTTGAGCATAACGCTGACTGTAGTGCCAAAGATGATGTATTATTCTTTCCCTTTTCTTCTACAATTTTCTGATGCATAAGTTGGTACTAGAGGTGGCATAGTTTGTAGGTTCGGAGGGTTAGGTAACGAGTAAGTGCATTTATACAGGTCTGTTCGATGCACTTTTTGTGCAAAAATTAAGTTTTTATCATACAAAACTAGCGTGTCCGCATTGATCACAATGATCATTATATTGTCTTGTTGATAGATTTTGATGAACGCAATTTCCTAGGTTTTATGCTAAAAAAACACTTAGGTTGACATTTGACCCATCAAAGGCAGAACTTAACCTGGATCAATGTATCCTCAAAACTAGAGGCTGAATTTACCACCTCTAGCTTTTACTTTTAATGATGCATAAGCTAGGATGCTTTATATGAATTGATCTGATTATATCATTTTTTCCCTCACAGGAAGGTATGACTCCTTTGAACCATCTACAAGGACCAGGACATGAGAAGCTACGGGCACTTCTCAAATCTTACTTAGAAGAGCAGAGAAAGCGTAGAGCCATTGAAGCATGCAGTGGAACACAAGCTAAAATGGACGAGCTTGAAAAAGAATTATCAAATTTAGTGGGCCTCAATGAGCTGAAGTTACAGCTTCGGAAATGGGCTAAAGGGATGCTTCTAGATGAAAGGCGAAGGGCCCTTGGCTTGAAAGTGGGAACTCGTAGACCGCCTCATATGGCCTTCCTTGGCAATCCAGGAACAGGTGAGTATGGCTTTCACGAACACTGGGTGGGGGGCATGGAAGCTAGGAAGGCGTTTGCATGATATTGTAGTGTAAAAAGTAATTACTATAGTGCATCCCTTAAAAGTTTTTGCTGTGGTAAATATCACTGATTCGCCCACTACCACCTAGGGAGGTGGGTGAAAATATGCTATGTATCTTTACCTCATACACGGTGGCAAAATTGGCAGGTTGGCCATTGGGTCAAATACTCAAATGGGTTCAAGAAAACGGGTACTTCTTATATGATATTCAAATGGACTGGTTTGGGTTTGTCCGGCCTTTCAACACATACTGTATTTTGTAAGTAGCTAAAACATTAGTTAAATGGATTTGGGTTACTAAGCACTTGAATGCACGCTGGACGATTTTTGACTCATCTTTTTTACTTTTAGCTAATTTTGTACATTTGAGCCATTATCAATAGCGTAGAACCTGATTGATTCATGTCCATATAAATTAAAATTAGAACCTGTCCGTTTCCATATAATTGGGGGTTGACATTGCCATATCTCATACCGACCTACTTATTTTGCAGGTAAAACCATGGTAGCTCGGATTCTTGGGAAGTTACTTTTCATGGTTGGAATTTTACCAACCGATAAGGTAACAGAGGTTCAAAGAACTGATTTAGTTGGAGAATTTGTCGGCCACACAGGTCCCAAGACTAGGAGAGTGGTATGCATCCCTCATTCGATATTGTGCTTTCTTTGTTTTTTTAGGATTTTGCTAGTATGGTGTGAAAGAACCAAACTTCCCTCGACGGAAGCATGGATCCTTGCCCACATGACCAACTGTTGAAACAACCCCTTGAACCCCTTATTCTGAAGAATTAGCTTTTTACATGTTGTGAATTCAAAAGACCAGTTACCCTGGACTAGAAGTATGGATCTTTTCACCCATAGCAGTTAGCATAAAAGGACCAAACTACCGTTTTAAATCGACACTTTGTCCTGTTGTAGCAACCCCTTGAAAGTTATACCCCATCTTCCGAAGACCTAAGTTTTAACATTTTTGTGGTTTTGAAAGACCAAATTAACCTTTACAGGAAGCTTGCATCTTTTTTTGTCCTTGGGCAACGATTGAAATGACCCGACATACCACATTACCACATATTAATTTGAAAGTCTTATCTTTTGAAAAGACAAATTACCTTTCACGGGAAGTATCTATATGCACATGACACAACCGTTGAAATGATCCCTTGAACCCCCTCATAATCCTGAGTGCTAATTTTTATCATTTGAAATGCAGATTAAAGAAGCTGAGGGCGGGATTTTGTTTGTGGATGAAGCGTATCGATTAATACCCATGCAGAAATCAGATGATAAAGACTACGGGTTAGAAGCACTTGAAGAGATAATGTCGGTTATGGATAGTGGTAAAGTAGTCGTTATCTTTGCCGGCTACAGTGAACCAATGAAACGCGTAATTTCTTCCAATGAAGGTTTTTGTAGAAGAGTGACCAAGTTTTTCACCTTTGATGACTTCAGTACCGAAGATTTATCCAATATTCTTCATTTAAAAATGAACAATCAAACTGAGGGCAGTTTATTATACGGGTTCAAGTTGCATTCGTTGTGTACAGTTAAAACCGTGGCAAATCTCATTGAAACAGAAACAAGTGAGAAACAGAGGAAGGAGATGAACGGAGGGATGGTGGATCCTTTATTAGTTAATGCTCGAGAAAATCTGGATTTGAGGCTTAGTTTTGAATGTATGGATACCGATGAATTGTTGACAATCACTTTAGATGATTTAAAAGACGGGCTTAGGTTATTTTCACAATGATAAAGAAAAGTTATTTCCTTTTGATCTTATTCGTTTTGGCAGCTTCACGAGCATCACAGGTCAAAGATTTGAAGACGTGCTGTCGGATTCTTGGAAGTATTTTGTGATTTTCGATTTTTATGTTGTATAATTGATTTATTATATATAGAAATGTGTAGTCCATTGAATTGAGAAAATGAACTTAATGAAATTTATAGATTTGATTAACAATTTGCTTGTGATTTCTGTGTTAACTCATTGAAATAATAAACTTGCAGATGATGTTCATCTTTATCCTTTTAAGCTTTTTCTCTTGCTTTCGGCTTCTTTTTAGGGTGTGTTTATATGCGCGTTTTCACGATATTGTATTAATACAATCAGATTATCGGGTCTAATAAGCTGAGTCCTAACAATGATGTTATGTTTGCTCATAACTCATGTTTTAATTGTCTGACATGTAATGATTCAGAAGCGGTCCATTTACCCTCGGATAAAGATGTGACTTTCTGCATCTACTTTTCCTCATATCTCGCTTTGATGCGTTGGTTATTGTTGTTATTGTAATTGTAAGGCTGATGCTACTGTAAGGTTGGCTGCCCCCAACCGAGTAGGTGACCGAGTCTCCCCTTTAGCTCAACTGGATGCAATCGAGTTTCACCCCAACTTTTAATCTTCGGTTGGCTTAGTCATGTTTCATTTTGTTTGTGTGTCTTTATTTTATATTCTTTTTGTGATATGTTTTCATATGATAAAAAGCATTCAAGTGTCATAGAATATATTCAAAACTCAAAACAACATACATTTATATGTCAAATGTACTTGTGTCTATTTGATAGGCAACAAAATATGTGATATATATAATTTAAGTGTAAAGATATAGCATCAAAAGACACTTTGGCCGAGTGGTTAAGGCGTGTGCCTGCTAAGTACATGGGGTTTCCCCGCGAGAGTTCGAATCTCTCAGGTGTCGATTTTATTTTTATTTTTTTTGGTCCTTCATGATAAGTTACTTATTCAAACTTTGGAAATGTTTTTTTATGATGGTCTAAACTCGTGTTTCGGTTTATAATCACAATGTTAACTTTGGAAATGTTTTTTTGATGATGGTCTAAACTCGTGTTTCGGATTTCTGGAGATTGACATGACTATGATGACACCACTTGGTGTTTGATTGTTTTCTACAGGAAGAGCTTTTTTGGGCTCGTATGTCTGCAAGAATGCAGATGTTTTGAATTTGATGCCTCGTTATCATGGATACGCATCAAGTTTCGACACCTGAGAGATTCAAATAATTAGTATACAAAATACATTGGAAGAAAAAATGTAAAAGTTTCGACACCTGAGATTCGAACTCGCGGGGAAACCCCATGTACTTAGCAGGCACACGCCTTAACCACTCGGCCAAAGTGTCTTTGTTGAATAAATGTGAAAACATATACTATTTATAAGATACATATCACAATTTTTGTATCACAAATAATTTTTGTAGCACATTTGTAAATTATCATCATATAAAATCAGACTCCTTTGGGTAGTTGGTTTCGTTTTACATAGGGAACGGTACGATTAAAGTCTTCGATCTTATCTTAGAATTAGTAGTGCTGATTTTTCAGATCATAAATTAGTGATCTTGGTATCGTCACCGAGCAGGATTAGATCTGGTATCGGTGCAAATCTGCGTGCACCGAAATCGGGTTTCCCATTTTTTGGGAATTTCTCGATTTGGTGCAATTCAATACCAGAATTAGTGGTCGATTTTTTTCGCCTTATTTCTTAGTCGTCTGCGTCTGCAGTATTTCAAGAATCGGTACCGTTTTCGGTTCGAAATGCTTCATCCCTAGTTTTACATATGATACACCCATTGTGTTTTGCTTGAAGATCATTAACATGATGACTCGCTGTTTCTAAAAACAGTTTTTTTGAAGCATATCTCCGGTTAGAAGTATGTTTGATTACATATTACCTCCTTTATAACTCGGTTAAACGAGATCGAGTGTTGTTGTTACATGTGATACACCCATTGTCTTTTCATAATAACTCGCTCTTTCTGAAAAATATGTTTGCCTACATATTACCTTCCGTATAACTCAGTTAAGCAAATCAAGTGTTGTTGTTATTGTTCACTTTTATCATGACTCGAGCTTTAGAACTTTTGAAATTGAATATAAGCATATATATCAAACATCAAAAAGAGTAAAATTGTCCAAAAATAAATACAAAATTCATCAATTACTCCTTTAAAAGGTTTAGATCGGCGGGGAACTTGACTTTGACACTTTGTGCATTTTTTTTAATGTCAACAAATCTTTCCACGAACCTAGCCCGTATAATGAACATAGAGTATAATGACCATTAGTCATGAGTTAAAATTGAATTCATAATCTATTTTCTTAGAGAATCTTTAACCCGTCAAAGAGTAGTTAATTTCAATAAATATTAAGCCTTGAAAATGCCGGATGTCCATCTGGAAGCAGTCTCTTTACTGTCGAGTTTATCTCTTTACTGTCGAGTTTATCCTTATAGTAGGGGTAGGATATGTCTACTTTTCACCTCCTATTATCCCGTTTCATTTTCCCGCTACATGGTCATACCGGCTCCTGAACACATGACGACGTATACGGCCGATCAGCTGAATAGCCGGAGGGCCAAAACCCGAAAGATTAGCACACCGAAGGGCCAGATCCGAAAGAACCATTGACCTGACAGTTAATTTGGCATTTAGCCTGGAAACATTTCGACTCATTCTCCTGGGTTTCGAGACATGATGTCGAGAACAGTGTCGTACAGAGTCGAGACAGTGTCGACCGACGGCGCCAACGGCCCGGCAGAAAGTGACACGAGCAACCACGGATAGTAACAACCTCACACTATAAATCGCATCTGATGGTGGTAAAGGTATCATTTCTCACACATATTTATATTATACCCTTGGTAAACCCACACTTACTCTCACGCCGGAGCTTGGTCCTGGGATAACACCCGGGGCGAGGCTAACGCGTTGTTTCATACTTGCATGTATCCGGAAGACTTAGTTTAACAAGGCTGAAGGATATCTAAAGAATCATTAAAACCTCACAAAAAAATATTTCAACATTGGCGCCATCCGTGGGACCGCATTCAATCTGCCAAGGCTACAGAATGACAGGTTCTACACCTCCGGAAGGCTCCGGAGGAGGGGGAACCGATTCCCCTCCAGCGACAAGAGAGCAGATAGAAGGGTACGTGTCTGCACTCAAGTCCATGATCAAAGAACACAATCGAAGGGATACGTCTGTCTGATACGACTAGACTTTGCTGATGAAACGACCCCAAATAAGGGTGACCCCGCAGGCAAGAAGAAAGAAATCGTTACAGGAAACAAGATAAAAGATGATGACCTGGGAAAACCTTTCAAGGAGATCACGAAGTCTCCCTTTACCCGACGGCTGATCGAATTCTCAGCACCCGAACACAAAATGCCCACCCACATCAAGCTGTACGATGGGTCTACGGATCCTCAGGATCATCTCAATAGGTTCACAGGAGCCGCAGGTCAGGGGGAATGGCCAATGCCAGTGTGGTGCCGTATGTTCCAGCAAACGTTGGATGGGAAAGCAAGGGGATGGTTCGATCGCCTTCCTCCGAGAAGTATAGACGAATGGGCCGACCTCAGAGAATAGTTCGAAACTCATTTCTCCTTGCACAAGACCTGTCTTAAGGACCCAACGGAAATAACCAAGATTGTAAGGAAAGCCAACGAGACGCTGCCGGAGTTCAAAGAAAGGTGGACCATAGAGACGGGGTTCATACAAGGGGTGCCGGAGATCATGAGGATCTCTTCGTTCATGAGCGGGTGCAAGTGTCCCGAGTTGGCCAAGCGGTTTGCTTACAAGGTACCAAATACTGTGGATGAGGTGATGGTCCAAGTGGACGATTTTGTTAGGTCGGAGGAAGCTTTCGCCATCACAGAGTTACCCAGGGGTGAACATCACGACTTGTCCAAGAAAGCTCTAGCCGGATCCTTCCGGAAAGACGAAAGAACATCACGACTTGTCCAAGAAAGCTCTAACCGGATCGTCCACTCGGACCATCATCTCATCCATAGTCTTTGGTACCTTGTCAGCAAATCGCTTGGCCAACTCGGGACACTTGCACCCGCTCATGAACGAAGAGATCCTCATGATCTCCGGCACCCCTTTTATGAACCCCGTCTCTATGGTCCACCTTTCTTTGAACTTCGGCAACGTCTCGTTGGCTTTCCATACAATCTTGGTTATTTCCGTTGGGTCCTTAAGACAAGTCTTGTGCAAGGAGATACGAGTTTCGAACTGTTCTCTAAGGTCGGCCCATTCGTCTATACTTCCCGGAGGAAGGCGATCGAACCATCCCCTTGCTTTCCCATCCAACGTTTGCTGAAACAATCGGCACCACATGGCATTGGCCATTCCACCTGACCTGCGGCTCCTGTGAACCTATTGAATTGATCCTGAGGATCCGTAGACCCATCGTACAGCTTGATGTGGGTGGGCATTTTGTGTTCGGGTGCTGAGAATTCAATCAACTATCGGGTAAAGGGAGACTTCGTGATCTCCTTGAAAGGTTTTCCTAGGTCATCATCTTTTATCTTGTTTCCTGTAACGATTTCCTTCTTCTTGCCTGCGGGGTCACCCTTATCTGGGGTCGTTTCATCAGTAAAGTCTAGTCGTATCGAACAGACGGTATCTTGTCGATGGAGGGGAATCGGTTCCCCCTCCTCCGGAGCCTTCCGGAGGTGTTGAACTGTCATTCTGTAACCTTGGCAGATTGAATGCGGGTCCCACGGATGGCGCCGATGTTGAAGTATTTTTGTGAGGTTATATGATTCTTCGATATCGCCGATCTTGTTAAACTAAGTCTTCGGATACCGCAAGTATGAAACAACGCGTTAGCCTCGCCCGGTGTTATCCGGGACCAAGCTCGGTGTGAGTAAGTGTGGGTTTACCGAAGGGTAATATGTGTGTGAGAAATGATACCTTTTACCACCATCGCATGCGATGAGCACCGAGGTTGTCACTATCTGGTCGTTGCCCGTGTCACTTTCTCTGGGGCCGTTGGCGCTGTCAGGGTTGACACTGTCTCTGACTCTGTGCCTGACACTGTTCCTGACATCATATTTGACACCCAGGAGAATGAGACGAAATGCTTCCAGGCTAAATGCCAAATGTACTTTCAAGTCAACGGTTCTTTCGGATATGACCATTCGGTGTGCTAATCTTTCGGGTTTTGGCCTTCCGGATATTCAGCCGATCGACCATATACGTCGTCATGTGTTCAGGACAGCAGCGGAAGATACTTTGATCAACCGGCATCAAAGGAGAAGAAAGAGGGAAAATGGCTCCTTTGCACTGACGGGGCATCCAACAATAAGGGATCAGGAGCCGGTCTTGTGTTGATCAGTCCGAAGGGAATGTAATTCACCTACGCCGTTCAACTTGACTTAGAAAGCACTAACAATGAAGCTGAATATGAGGCTTTGTTAGCAGGATTACGAATGGCTGAAAGCATGCATGTCTGCCGTCTCGAAATGCGGATAGACTCAAAGTCGTATCGATTAGATAAGCGGGGATTATGTGGCAAGTCACGAAAGCATGATCAGATACTTAGCAAAGGCAAAGGAGTACATAGCAAACTTCTAAAGCTTCACCATTCGCAACATTCCGAGGAACCAAAACCAAAAAGCAGATGTGCTAAGCAAACTTGCTACAGTCGCTTTCGATCATCTGACGAAAGAGGTTTTAGTGGAAGTGTTGAGGGAAAGGTTAACGGAAGGAAAGGAAGTCAACAACGTGGTTGAGGAAGAAGGAGACAACTGGATGACACCCATCATCCGATGTCTAGAGGAAGGTGTCTGGCCGGAAGACCCAAACGAAGCCCGCACGCTGAGAATGATGATCAACCCGCACGTCATGGAAGGCGGGATACTCTACAAGAAGGCCTACCTGGTCTCGTTGATGAGATGTGTAGGTCCTCTAAAGGCGAACTACGTGATCCTAGAGATACATTTGGGGGCTTGCGGGATGCATTCTGGTCCACGATCGGTAGTAGCAAAAGCCATGCGTCAGGGATACTACTGGCCGACCATGCACCGGGACGCGAGGAATGAGATATTAAAGTGCGACTCTTGCCAAATTCACTCTCCGATACCGAAGCTTTCAAAACCAAGCTAACTCTTATCATGGATCCATGGCCATTCTACCAGTGGGGAATGGATATAGTGGGTCCCCTACCCCCGGCGACAGGAAAGATCAAATTCCTCTTAGTGGCCATCAATTACTTCACCAAATGGATTGAGGTTAAGCCACTGGAAAGGATCACAAGGAAGGATGTTAAAAGGTTTGTATGTGACAACATAGTCTGCCGCTTCGGACTACCAGCCGTCATCGTCACGGACAACGCAAAGCAATTTGTAGACAACCCCTTCAAAAGCTGGTGCGAAAAGTTGAACATCAAACAGATCAACATCGTCGTGGCTCACCCACAAGCCAATGGATTGGTGGAAAGGGCGAACAAGAGTTTGATGTCGGGAATCAAGACAAGGTTGGGACGGACCAAATCCGGATGGGTGGATGAGCTACCGAACGTCCTATGGGCACACCGAACATCCCTCAAGCAGAGCAACGACAAAATGCTATTCAGTCTCACCTACAGGAGTGAGGCGGTCATACAGGCAAAAATCGACATGCCCACGCATAGGACAAGGGTGATAAGAGAAGGCCTGGATGAAGAAGACACCCATCGTATAAAGGAATTGAATGAGGAAGAAATGCCTCTGAACCTTGAACTACTACAGGAACGAAGGGAGGAAGCTGCTATCATGGAAGCAAGGTACAAAACAAAGATGGAGAAGTACTACAACCGGAAGGTGCGTCTGGTATCCTTCAAACCGGGGGATTTTTTGTACCGAAAGAACGAGGCAAGCAGAGCGGAGGATCAGGGTAAGCTAGGACCAAAGTGGGAAGGCCCCTACCGGGTCACCGAAGCACATCTTAACGGATCCTACAAGTTGGAGACCACGGACGAAGAAGAAGTGCCTCGGAAGTGGCATGCGGTTAAACTAAGAAAATGTTTCCTATGAAATGTACTTTGATTTGTGTAAGCCTACGGGTCTCGACAGTTAATTTCTTTTCATGAAAAAATGACATACTCCCCTACCGTCTTCGAGGAGGAAAATTTTCACATATGATGTTTTACACAGCAGGGCGGCTCCGGCGGAGATTAGCTACCTCTGACCGCGTGACCAAACACCCCATACTTATAATTAACGTTACCCCCGTAAGTGCAACGTCACTAGGGAAGGCCCTCATACCATTCGGTAAGGCACCTGCATACCCCAAAATAATGCTAAGTCATTAAGCGACGAGTCACGGCGCATCCGCCCTAACGGCACGCAGATACCCCGAAAGGCGTGACGACGCCATGGATGAGCCCCCAGGTGTATTCACCAACAGGCGATGATAATGTGCATATACAAAAATAAAGTATACATGCAAACACATTCAAAAAATTCATCCGGATTTAAGGATGATCAAATACCATTCGACAATTGTCAACAATTCAACATTGTTCGGGTTACATCAGTTATCAACCATAAATAAAAGCACCAACCATAAATATTGTCTGAAATTACATCAAGGGTCATGCAGGCCCAGAATAATACCAAATTACACGAATTGTTTAGAGATTACAAATAAAAGATAGTATCAAGCAAACAGCCGCTCACGAGCCGGAGGATCCAACTCCCGGAGTGGCCCCAGTACCCTCCGGTAAGATGTTCATCAAATCCGCAGGGGAAGGTAATAAGAACTCCAAATATTTTCAACATAAGGGAAGGATCGATCAAATATTGCGTCGTAGGCAGCAGTGAACCCCTCGACGGCCCCCATGTCGAAGTCTTGATGCGATGCCAAGATCTCACTAACCTGTTCCTCCGTGCGACCCTCTCTTACCCCATCCAACCATCTGGAGTCAATGGAAGCGTTGAAAACATCTCCCCAAGCCTGCTGATACTCCTGGATCGCATGTAGACGACGGATGACCGCCGAAACCAGTTCCTTCACATAATTGAACCGAAACATTTCCTCTTGTCCGACCCTGATCGCTATTCTTTGAACATCAGCCCTTAAAGCAGCGAAATCTTTCTCTGACTCCTCTAGCTCGGAAGTCTTTTGCGCTAAAGACTTTTTCAACAACTTTACTTTCTTCTCCTGCTCCCCATCCCTGGCCTTCAACTCGTTAACCTCCTTCTCTAGGGCAGAAAACTTAGCCCTCATCTATTCTTCTCTCTCCACACATCCTTGATGAACTTGCTGGAGAGTCTGATGATCCTCGGTGAGCTTCTCATTAGCACGGACCTGATCAAGAAGACCGTTTCGGGCCTTGGCAAGCTGAGATTCCAGACTTGGACATGATGAATGAGCTTTGTAGAGGTTTGCATAATTGTGGCTCAAATACTCGAACCTTCGAAACACATCGGCCATAGCTAAAGACCCTTGACCTAGCTCAAACCACCCTCAGTACAACGCTTGGTCATCCGATAGATCCTCCTGCTCAGTACGGACGAAGGGGGGAGCAAGGTTTATCATCATATCCCTACACACGACAACATCATTCAAGCTTGCGTTCACTGTCAGGCCCCAACCCAGAATGAAGGGTTCGCCGGAAGCCAGGCGACCCTGATAGAAGCCACCTGAAACAAGGAAAAGAGTTAACTTACAAAAACAAAAAAAAGGCACTAATATATACCTTCGGTGAAAGGACTGAAGCGGCGGCGGACGGGCTCCAGAAGATTAACGCCGGATACACCAGCTTCGGGTCCTGCCCATAGTATAAGTTATGAACGATTACGTGACAAAAAACCCCAGGTCAAAATAAGACAATACCTTCGACAGCCGCTCCTTCCGGACGGGTAGTCTCCCGATCAACCCTATCCAAAACATCCGAAGCTCCGGCATCATGAGCTATCGGTATGACCTCATCAAGTGTCCGATCTCCTTGACTGGAAACTCCGTCACCTCCCACAGTCCCTCTAACCGTATGCTCGGCCATGTCTTCCGGCCTAGCAGTGTTAATCGGCGTAACCGAGTGGGTCTCCTGAGAATCCTCCGAGTTAGGAGACGAATCGGCAGAAGGTTCGGGATGCGCATAATGGTCCCTTCGCCTCCTATTTAAGTACGAGGACTGATAAGGATTTAAAAGGTACCTTTTTTAGGGGTCATTTAAGCCCTTAATTGATCACTTTTGTATCCGTTACTACTTAATTTCGTCCTTTTCACTTTTTAGGTCTCTTGGTGGCAAATTGATGGAATGACACTTATTCGGACAAAAAGGCGCGAATATCTGAAGAAAATGGCCAAAGGCAAGAATCGAGACACTCAGTCTTTGGGCCCGAAGGGGCGACGTCGAGTTCTATTTGTGACGCCGTAAACAAAGGCATATTAAACAAAGGTCTTACTGAGTCTTGTCCTAAAGTCCCAGCATGCACGGCCTTCTTGAAAGCGGGGGAGGCCAGTGTCACATCTGGTCTTGGATCAATAGAATCCTCCAATTTCTAGGGAAAGAATATCGGGATTAGTCTCCTTGCCATTGCTCTCTTTGAAAGTCTAGTATCCTCTCCTTGTCATGCTTAGTTATTACGCATTGCTCCTTCTACGATCTTGCTTTCTTGCCTTATAGAACCGACCTTTGTCCTCTCCTTCGGTTTTCACTCACTTAAAGTCCATTCCTTGCTCTTGCCTAGTTCTAGGCTTAGGCGAAAGAGCTCATTCATAGATTCCATCTTTCTAGAATTTCATGTCTTTCTTCCTTGACTCTAATTCATGCCATGAATTGTCGAACACGTTTGTGACGACTCGGTAGCTAAATTGCTTATTTACAAGTGATTGCATCGGGTTTTAAAGAGTAGGGTGTCATGACTCGGCCCTAGATTTGATCGAGACGGCGTCGAGATCAAGGAGGCTTCCACGGGCATAAGGTGGCCTTGTCAATGATAACGTGGCCAAGGCGAAAACCTAATGGCGACGACGACGGCGTCACAATTAAAGAGTGCGCCGTCAGATTTGTAACACTATATTTAGAATCCGAAATTTTCGGTTTTAGGGAGGTAGTTTAGTGGGTAAAAACCTAAACCGAACCAAGGCTGTCTTGTACAGTATTTTAGGGTTCTATACCCTATCTTACATCAAGATAAGTGTTTTACTTCATTAATTCAATTATGTCTTCAATTGATTGTGTGTATGCTTGCATGTTCTCCATGTCCGGCTAATTTACTTGTGTGTTTGCTTATGTAGTATGAAACCTAGTTATTGAATATTGATTAGTTGTCTCTTATCTTAATTGTGATTGACCTAGTATTGCGATAGGTCATTCGTTGTGCTATTAATGCTTGATTAATCTTTGTTGAACCTTAGCATATAGTTACTAGTGGAATTGTAGGCTAAACATCCAAAGAATACCTTAGTGTTAAGTTTATGAATCATAGAGATTTTGTAGTCACTAACCTTTGGTAGCATCGAAGAGTTAGGGATAAGCATACTACGACCTTAGAAACACAGCGCGTTAAGAATAAAGGCGTGACAATTCAACCATCAATAGGAGATAACTAGGGAGTAATAAAACCTAAGTAAACACATTTTTAATCATCATACGAGCACACAACAATAGACATAGACTACCCCAGCTTAGTTAATTAGATAATTAGATAAGTAGAGTAATCGGTAGAAATACCAACCCCAAATCCAAACCCGAGATTCGTACCTTTCCATTTCCTAAAAAATATAAAAAGAAAAAAAATAATCTTCCTCAATCCCAACCTTAGCGTAGTAACTTCTTACTAGCATTCCTATTCCCTAGAGAGCGATATCAATACCGTGGCTTACCCTAATACTATAATACAACGATTAGGTTTACTGTCTAGGGTGTTGAAAAACTTGCTCGACGAAAAGGAAGTTCCTTTGACCCCGAACGCGCTGTGTAAGCGTATCAAGGACCCTCCGGCAGCAGCCTGTCTCTCGGATTGCTTTCTCTTCTTCTCCTTGGCGGCCAGAACAGCCGGATCAGCTTTCTCCACAATCTTTTGCACTCCACTCTTGTCGTGAGTATGGTCGGTGACCCCAAAGGTTTGAGTGACATCTTTGGGAGTATCTGCTCCCCATCATCCATCAGGCGACCATGCGACCCGACTGAACCTGCTCCTTCCTTAATTGCAAATATTGAGACATAGTTACAAGCGCAAAAAGAAAAAAGTCGTTAAATCGTGAGCAGGAAAAAGAAAGATAAAAAATGAGCACCCAACAAAAAGCTTTAGTAAAGCAAGCCTCGACATTCGAGTTACCATTCTTATCCAGGTCCTTGAACTTCGGATGATAGCCAGGATACTTCCAAATGGTCGTAAGCCCGACCTCAAATAGAAGCCCTGAATGAATGGGTCGGAGATCTACGACACTCTCCGTCAGCTTGTGGACATCTGCCTCGTCATAACCACCAGACGGAGCGTTATCCGATACATTGGAGTCCGGATGCCTCCAGGGCATCGCATCCGGAATAGCCCTCCGGTCAATTAGAAAAAAAACTTGTCTTTCCAGTTTTTCAGACTCGAACATGTTTCCTTAAAAATTCGCCTGGGGGCACTCCCACCCGTCGGGCGTTCAAAAGGAAACCAATGTCCTTGTTTGTTAAATTTATAGAAGACACGGAATAAGTTAACTGTGGGCTGGATCTCCAAGCTCCGACAGTATATCTCGAACATGACTAGTCGGTTCAAACCGATGGGCACTAACTGGGAAAGATGGACCTTAAAATACCTGATCACCCTAAGCAAGAAAGAAGAAAAAGGAACCCTAACCACCGAAAAATCAAAGTACTGGTCATACATACCTATAGCGTCCTCCGGAAGGTTGTTCATGGTGAAACCTTCCGGTGGCAAACGAGGATGTAAGTCGGTTGGAAGTTAAAATATGCATATCGAATTTGGGGGGAGGATCAGAGACGGGATTTTGAGAGCCGAATTCCATTGGAAGTGTTTAAGAATGATGTAACGCGAACGGAGAATGAGCTGCGGAAAGAAACGCACCTGAATCAGCCGGATGATATGACAACTGTTGGGATATGTAAGTCTTTGAAGATATCAAAGTACCGAAGATATGAAATCTTGTAAGTTGCAAAATCTTGGAAGAAGTCAAAGAGTCAAAGTCTTGCTAAAAGCAGAGTCAAAGAATCTTGCAAGATGAAGTCAATCTTGCTAGAACAAAAGAAGCTGTTATATTCGTTTATGGAAAGAATTGTATTCTATTTTTAGATTACTTGTCGTACAAGGTTATCAATTGTAAACCGACTAGGATATCCTTGAGCCTATAAAGGACTTCTAGATTGGCATTAGAGTGCGATTTCGGAAAAAGAGTTTTAGAGTTTACTAATTAGTGTTTTAGAGAAAGTTCGATTATCTTAGAGTTGTATTAGAGTATCGCATAATAAGCGATTTAGAGTTTATAATAAAGTTATTCTTCTTAGCTTTGTTAAGTAAATTCGCGTGCTTGATAAAGATTGCTCGGTGTTTCTTTGTTAATAACTTAGGATTTATCGAGGTTATTAAACCTTAACAAGCTAGTTAAGTTAGTTTGATTAAAGTATATCGATCCAACAAGTGGTATCGAGCTTGTGTGGAAACTCGACTGGAAGAAACCCTACTTCAACTATATTCAAGATGTCATTGAAGTTGTTCCACCACCCTCAATCACCTCACTCGAATTCCAATAATCAAGAAGGAGAATATGATCTACGGTGCATGAAGATGAGGCGATATATTGCCATTCTGAGACCATGCTTTATGGAATGTAATTGTGAATGGGAATGAAGTAGTTTGGATCCCATTGTTGTTCTGGACAACCTACAACACCAAAGCGGTCTTACAGACAACCCTGAGGAATCAAGAGAAGGCTTTAAACATTCTCTTATGCGCCATCGAGATGGTCATCTTCTCAAGTTTCATGATGCTAAAGATGCTAAGCGACTCGGGCTCTCAAGACCAATTTGGAGGAATGAAGCCTCTAAGAAGATGCTGTGAAACTTCTTTGAAACAACGGTTTGAAACTTTCACGATGGGAGAAAGAGAGTCTTGATCTTTGCATATGATGGGTTTCAGAATCTCTCGACATGTTGGAGTTATACAAGGCACAAGTATCGAGTTGAGGATGCTAATTTGAAGTTTCTAAGGGTTTGCCATCTACATGGCATGTGATTGCTACTATGATCGTGAGGACAACAAGGATTGGATGTTATGGACTTTGATGATCTCTATCATCAGCGAAGGTGTATGAACATGAGATGAGTGGTCAACCAAATTCCAAATCTCATAGTATTGCTTTTCTATCATCGAAAGAAGGCGATGCTTCAAAATCTCGCTTCTCCTCAAAGTCTTCTTGTTTATAATCCCCATCACATGCTCAAGTGAGGCCCCACCATCTACCACTTTGCACTCGGATGAAGTTGTGTGCTCTTTCTTTGCACAACAAGCAAGCTTACATCACTTATGAAGAGGATCTAGCACAGTTGAAGAAGATGCACTTGAAGAAATTGATATCGGTGGCAAGTTGCTATGATCACGCAAGGATCAAAAGTACATGAAGAAGGCAGGCAAAAGTATTGATTTCAAACCAAAACAAGGAATCACTTTTGACAAATCTCAAATTGAATGCTTCAATTGTCAAAAGATGGTCACTTTGCGAGGGAATGCGGGTTTGCTAAGTATCAAGCAAAGCAACATCGAGAAGCCTAAACTTGAGCTCAAAGAAATTCCAATAAGCGAAACAAAGGCTTTGGTTGCTCGAGGCGTTGGTGGAGTGAAGAATTTGATGATGAACCGGTGACTTCTTGTATGGTAGCGATGGAAGATGCGTTGAAGACACAGTGGAAGCATTGACCGAAGCACCGCTTTTGATGAAGAATCGAACATCTTTGCTTTGGAATCGATGATGGCTTTGGAGGATTTGATTGGAGCAAAGAAAGTGAAGATGATCCTGTTTCTTGCTATGGTGGCTACTTCACCAACTCGGTCTCCTATCTACGAGGTATGCTCAAACTGTTATGAGTTTTATCTAAAAGCGCTTAACAATTATGTGATTGAAAGAGATAATTGTATTAGGGCTAGGTGCGAGGTAGCGGGTTATCAAATCACTTTAGAGTCTATAGAAGCTAAAATCATAACACATGAAAATAATGAAATGGCTTGGGTGAAAAGTATGAACAACGGGATTACCAGTTAAAACTTAGTGAATGGAAACTAAAGCGTAAAATTCTTTGAAATTGAGAAATTAACTAAGGAAAGAGATGATTTGTTAGCTAAGTTTCTCATTGGGGAGAGTCGGCTTGTCCCATGTTGCTTATGTTGAAAAAAAGCAGAAGGGCTTACATTAGAGCAGGCTTAGGATTTGGAATGGACTTTAGTAACATAGATGAAAACCAACCTAGTGATCGGGATGATGGTGTTTTTGAGGACATAACCACTAGTGATGATGAGCTCATTAACTATGTAGATTCATCTAGTAATGAGGGCTCGATAAGTGAACCACCTCACGAATATAAGAAAGACAATGGTTATCATCTTGTTCCTCATCCCATTAGTCATCAACCCTCTAGGCACTGATGTTTCTCGTTATGGAGTAGGCAGTCTAGAGTTTAGGATGAAGCTTGTTGCTCAATCTAGGTGCGAGAAACCCAAAGAAACTGTTGAAAATAATGTTCAAAATCAGCGGTACCTTTAAACAGTCTTGCTCAACAAGCGATACATTCGCAAAACCTTTTCAAAGCAGTCTCGCTAAACCTTTTGGGATAATTTTGGTCAAAGCAGTTTTATCGGTCATCAAGAAGGCAAAATAATTTTGGGCATAGACATAGAAGAAATCACTTTGGTCATATGGGTCAAAACTGTGTTTTGTGTGTTATAGTCCTACTCTTAATCAAAGATTGTGACAAACACTCGAATATCTAAGCAAGTTTCCAAGGAATAAGTCAACCAACCGAAACCTAGAGAGCATAAACAAGTTTGGAATAATTCAAATAGGGTTAATCACGAAACTTCTCACGGATCATAGATACCCACATCGGAAGACCTTGGTATCTCGCGGTACTTTCAAAGTCTTGCTCGGAAACAAGGTATTGATAACCCTACTTGGAATAGGAATTCTAGGAGATCTCACAATCAACCTAGCGGTATCACAATTCATATAGGGATCTAGATCACGAGAACCACTGTTAAAGCGGAATGGGTTAAAAGGGAAAATCTGGCGATGGACAAGCGATCGTTCAACAAAAAGTGAATCGATGTTTTGTGATACAAGAAAATGTTAATAATCGGTGAAAGAGATTTATGTTGAAAAACCGAGAGTTTTGAAAATCCACATGCTAAAAATCATAAGATAATTTTGGATCATCATTTAAAAGATAGTGGAATTACATACTCAAATAATTTGAGTTTGTAACTCCTCGAGGAACACAAGTCGAATGGCTTGGGTTCCTAAAAGTTCTAACTCTTTTCTTTGTGTGCGGGGCAACCCGGAAGAGGAGCTTAAAGATCATCTTATTGTGGATAGTGGTTGCTCGGAAGTATAACAGAGCGATAAAGAGATCCATGTCGATTTTAGAAATATTAGTGGAGGAAAAGTTGCATTTGGGAATGATCCCAATGGAGGAAGGATAAGCGGGAAAGGAACAATTAAAGTTGGTAGAATCAATTTTGAGAATGTCGGATATGTGAAGGAGCTAAAGTTCAACTTGTTGTCGAGTCTCAAATTTGTGATAAAAAGCATCTGTGTTATTCAACGACACGAATGTCTCATCCTTTCTTATGACTTCAAACTGTTGATGATGACTTGGTAGTACTTAGAGTACCAAGGACAAATGATGTGTATAGTTTAGACATGAAGAGTCTACATTCCTATGGAAGAGCCACATGTTTGGTGGCTAAAGCAACATCTGAAGAGGCACATCAATGGCATAGAAGATGGGCCATGTAAATTTCAAGAACATCAACAAAGCGGTCAAAGGCGGTTTAGTTAGAGGTTTACCTTCAAAGACTTACAAGAATGATCAATCATGTTTGGCATGCAAGAAGGGTAAACAACACAAAGCTTCTGCAAGAAGCTTGAGGAAAGAACTATTAGAGAACCATTGGGTCATACATATGGATTTATTTGGACTGTCTCTGTGGCAAGTTTAAATAAGAAAAATCTTGTTTGGTTATTCTTGATGATTGTAGTAGATTCGATTGGGTTTTCTTTTGGGCTTTAAAGATGATACTTTTGATGCTATTCGGACTCTAATTATAGCACTTGAAAACCAATTAAGACTCAAGGTTAGAGGTATTAGATGTGACAATGGGCCGAATTCAAGAACAAGCTTATGGATGACTTTTGTGCAAATAAAGGCATAAAAGGGAGTTTAGTATTGCTAGAACACCACAACAAAATGGTGTTGTAGAGAAGAAGAATAGGACCTTGATTGAAGCATTTCGGACAATGCTAGCGATTCCCATCTCCCTATTCAATTTTGGGCAAAAGCATGTAAATCTTGCATGCTATGTACTCAACAGGGGTCTCTGTCACCAAACCACGAGATGAAGACACCCTATGAATTGTTGATGGGCAATAAACCCAACATTCGTTTTATGAAGCCTTTTGGATGCCCTCTTACTATATTGAACACCATTGATAATGCAGGGAAGTTTGATGGCAAGTCCAAGAAGGTTACCTATTGGGTTATTGTACTAACGATGAAAGGCTTTCGTGTATACAACCGAGTTACTAAGAAGATTCAAGATTGTCTTCATGTTGAGTTTTAGAAGATCAAGACAATGAGAAAGGTAAAGGTCCCGATTGGATGTTTGATCTTGAGATTTTATCTCCTTCGATGAATTATGTTCTGTTAGAAGAAAATCAATCTTTGCACAATGAAGAAGATATTCAATATGTTGTTCATGATGTTCATATTAGACGATCTTGTTCACGATAAAGATCCCGTAAGTCCAAAACAAAATCTTGCTTCCTAAGCAAATCTTGATTCTCCAAAACAAAATCTTGTTGCACCACAATCCTCGATGTCTGCCGAGGATCAATCTATTCAAGAGGAACTTAATCGGATGCTTCTTCAAGATGTATTAGCACATTCTTACACCGATGAACAAAGGAGAGCTTATGAAGAGGCAAAGAAGAAAAACAAGACTGCAGTACTCTCACAGTTCTTTGGACGATACTTTCGACCAAAGTCTTCTTGCACCTATTGATGATGCTTAGATGATTTAGATGATTCTACCATCCACAGGTTAGAAGAAGCGATGATGAGCTTGAAGATGAAGGTATTTTCACGATTCCAATGAAGGTCTTGATTATACTAATTTGGATGATGCATATGCGGTTCCACGTCTCCTATTTTACAGTTCATAAGAATCATCCAACCGATCAAATCATTGGTCCTTCTACTTACGGAGTTATGACAAGACAAAAAGCTAAGGGTTTCAAAACCTCACAATGCTTTACTTAGCTTTGTGTATAAACAAAACAGGCTAAATCATAAGGACCATCAAACACCTTATTTACTTTTCATCTCTCAAGAGGAACCCAATAATATTGCTCAAGCTTTGACTAAAGAAAATTTGGGTTGAAGCTATCAAGAAGAACTTCTTCAATTTAAACTTCAAAGTTTGGGTTTTATGTGATCTTCGGATGGGAAGAGAGTTATTGGAACGAGATGGGTTTTAGAGTCAAAAGAGATGAAAGAGGCAATGTTATCAAAAACAAGGCAAGGTTAGTTGCTCGGGGTTATAGAGCAGGAGGAAGGGTAGATTATGATGAGGTATTTGCTCACATGCAAGGATTGAAGCAATTAGAATCTTTCTTGCTTTTGATTCATACATGGGTTTCGTGTCTATCGGATGGATGTCAAGAGTGCCTTTCTATATGGTACTATTACGAGAAGAGGTGTATGTGAAACAACCTCCGTGTTTTGAAGATCCTAAACATCCAAACAAAGTCTATAAGGTGGTTAAGGCTCTTTATGGTCTTCATCGAGCACCTAGAGCTTGGTATGAGAGGCTCTACATTCTTACTACAACATGGATACGGGAGGGAGCTATAGACAAGACTTTGTTTATCAAGAGAGACAAGAAGGATATCATGTTAGTTCAAGTGTATGTTGATGATATCATCTTTGGGGCTACCAAGCAGTCCATGGTTAAGGAGTTTGAGCGGTGATGCGAAGGAATTTCAAATGAGTTCAATGGGAGAGTTAACTTTCTTTTAGGACTTGAGTTAAGCGGTCAAAGGAAAGAATTTTCATTAGCCAAGACAAGTATGTTCGTACATACTTAAGAAGTTTAATTTTGATGATATGAAGGTCACATTACACCTATTAAATCTATCAATTCATTGGGCAAAGATGAAGATGGATGACTGTTGAAGTCAAGTTGTCTGGTCAATGATTGGCTCTCTTATGTATCTTCTTGCATCAAGGCACGATATCATGTTTGCGGTTTGTCTATGTGCAAGATATCAAGTCTCACCAAAGATCTCTCACAGAATGCGATAAAAGAATTTTACATTATTTGAACAACAACCTAAGTTGGGGTTGTGGTATCCTAAAGAGTCACCTTTTCACTTGGAAGCTTTTTCGAGATAGTGACTATGCGGTGATAATTATGATAAAAGATCCACAACCGGTGGATGCCAATATCTTGGAAGAAGGTTAGTCTCTGGCAATGCAAAAGCGAGACAATTGCGGCAACATCATCTCTTGAAGTCGAATATGTAGGCTGCTGCAAGTTGTTGTGGTCAAGTTTTGTGGATGCAAAATCAACTCTTGGACTATGGGTTCAATTTTAAGAATACTCCTATCAATATTGATAATGAGAGTATTATTTGTATTGTGAAGAATCACGTGTATCATTCCAAGACAAAGCATATTCAGATTAGGCATCACTTTATCGAGATTGCTATGAGCATAGGCTCATTAATGTGGTTAAAGTTCACACGGATGACAATGTAGGTGATTTACTCACAAAGGTTTTGATGTGTCACGATTCAATCACTTGGTCGTGAGCATTGGAATGATTAACTACTAAGCTATGTTTAAGGGAGGACTATAAAGTGTTAGTATAGTCCTGTGTATTGCTGAGGGAGGATACTTGTTTATACTTAGTTTTTATGAAGGAATTTGGCAAAGTCTTTTTTTCTGAAAATCTTGCTTGGAAAGTACTTCTAGGAAAGTCTTGCTTATGAGGAAATCTTGTTTGTCGTATTAAATCTTGTTCAACGGTAATATTGATGGGTAATTGATAGTAACGGTAACTTTGTTATTTAGGTGTGATTTTCAAATCCACCTATAAATAACTACTTCGATTTTCCTCTCATATTATTACTTTACATCTTTTCCATACTTATCTCCCAATCACCATCTCTTTATTATTCGATACAATCTTTATTGTGCTCACTTTTTCAACAATGGCGAATCGTTTAACTGTTTCAAAGCACAATATGGTGGCTAATTTGGACAAGACCGAGGCGAATGTGGCTTTTATGATATCATTGATTATCTTCTTGGGTCGCCTATTAGTTATGCTCTTTTAGTTGAGCGGATATTATTGAACCATGGATTCAAGAATTTTGGGCTAATGCTAGAGATAATATGGAGGAGGATGAATATTATATTAGATCAACGATTCTTGGACGGATTATCAAGATTACGAAGCCTCTATTCGAGAAGATTTATTATTTGGTGATGAAGATGGGGCTATTCGATTTGACAAGCAACGATTTGGGATACTTTTAGGAATCTTGGTTATGAAGGATCTTTGTGAACAAACATTCAAGAAAGCATTATTCATCCTCAATGGAAGTTCTTGATTCATGTATTGCTCAATTGCATAAGTTCTAAAAGTACTTCTTGGGAGCGTTTGGGTCGAATATAGCATCTGCGGTGGTTGGTTTAGCTACTGAGACAGTGTTTAATTTTTCACGGCTTATTTTGGATGGGATGCTATCACATATCTCCTCAGGGTCAAAATGGTTGATGTACCCAAGGTTTGTACATGTTTTCTTAAACAAGCAATTGGTCGATATTCCAAAACCTCTTTGCTTTGTTACATTTATTGTGCAACAAGCCAAAATATTTACATTCATGGCTAGGCGAAGTGATTTGTTCAGAGGTGGAGATATTCCATTAACTACTACAATGATGGAAGTTGTTCAAGCTGTCCGTCTTTGGCCGGAGAGGATGAAGAAAGTGAAGGTCTTGATTACATACAAGGTCTTGCTTCACAAAGTCTTTGCCCACAAGTCTTTGCATCTACAATCTTGCTTCTATTGAAGGTCTTGCATATTTACTGAGGTCTTGTTTCTCCAAGTCCCGAGGTTCAAGCAGATTGAGAGAACACCTACTCCATCTCCTCAACGTTTTGTTCTGTTTGAGGCACATTCACATCTTCAAGGTGATGATCATACTATACCTCGTGAAGGTTTGACTTTGGATAATTATGCTTTGACAAGGGAGCTAGTTAGGTTGAACAAGACTGTTGAGAGTCAAGCTAAAGCACTTAGGAAGTTGCGGTGTAAGTATATCCGGTTGAGGAATTTTATTAAACCCTATATTCAAGGTTTCAACTTATGGGTTAAAGAGGAAAACAAGCGTCGTAAACAACTTCGAAAGGAATTAAAACGAAA
The DNA here is from genome assembly GCA_022545495.1 of Chrysanthemum lavandulifolium. Lineage (NCBI taxonomy): Eukaryota > Viridiplantae > Streptophyta > Magnoliopsida > Asterales > Asteraceae > Chrysanthemum > Chrysanthemum lavandulifolium. The sequence continues at coordinate 265,010,739 of CM040238.1, forward strand.
GAAAGTTCCTAAACCATCTTACGTCAACTTGGGAGGAATTCGAAAAGGAAGATTTGAAAGAAGATGTTACAAAGAAGAAAGAATGCTGTAAATCTTGCAGAAAAGATTATTTCGATTCGAGGAACAAGAAGAAGTGCAAGTTCAAGATCTTGATGATCAAGGAACCGAACATCAAAGTCTTTTTTTCATGATACATCTAGGCAAGAAGTAATAACACCAATAACTCAAGGGTATTGAATTTTGAAGAAGAAGTTGGTCCTTCTACAATCTGTTATAGAAGAGGAGGAAGCTACATTCAAACCTATTCATTCTGCAGTGATGATGAATTAATTGCTACTATTTTAGATTTGTCACAACCAAGAGGAGGAGTTACTATTAGAGATGTACAAGAAGAAGAACAACCAAGAGCTTCTCAACCCTGCAATTGATCCTAAAGACAAAGGGAAAGGTATTCGTTGAAACTAAGAAAAGAAACTCTCTTTGGCGTAACTTAGAGCAATTGAAGTTGCTAGGAATGAAGTCTGCAGACTAGAAAAGTTCAAGAAGAGATAGATGCTAAAGATAGAGAAGAACAAGAAGCTCAAGAAGCTCGAATAGAGAGCGACTCAAAGGTGCAAGATGAATTAGATGTTGAAATCTTTGAACCATTCTGATCTCTACACATTAGATATATGTCAAGAAGACCTAATTTAGCTAAAGAAAGGAATGCAATGATGGAATATTTAAAAGCGAGAGGATATAAAGGATGCAGAAGCTAAATTATGTTGATATGAAAAGACTCTATGATCTTTGAAACGAGAAGCTTATAAAAGAGTGTTCCGATATTAAAGACTTGAGAGAAGAAGCTCATTGGACTGAAAGTGAAAGGAAGAAGAGCTTAAAGAGAAAAGAAAAACTGGTTACGATGTTCGGTTTTCAAAGAAAGAAAAGTTGAATTAAGATCCGAGACTAGTGATGAATTGAAGAATTATCTCGAGTGGTAGATTTTGATTATACAAAGGAAGATGATGACATGAATATGAGCAGATCAAAGATTAGTGTTTTCAAAGTTGTGAAATCTAAGAATGGAGATTACATGGTTTTTCATAAAGAAGATGAAAGCTTCAAAGTTTTCAAAAGGCTATGGGATTTCTTGCATATTATAGATAGAGTAGACCTATTCTACTTATATCATGTTGTGAAGGCTTATTTTGAAGATAATCCATTAGAAGGGATTGGATTGGTTTTACATGGTGATCTCATAACTATGTGGGAAATCGAAGAAGAGAGCAATCGATGATATCTGGAAGAATCAAGAAAGCCGGGAAATAGTTTTTGGAGATTCTTTGAAGAATCTGGAGTTCATGTTTTGGAGCTAGAAAATGGAACAATGATACATATGTTTGCGAGAAAGAAGATACCCTCTTACAGTTGAGCTCATGAGAAGAATGCTAGAGCATGGATTGGAAGTAGAAGAGGCTAATGAAACCGCTTGCATGGTTATCAATTTGTTTATAAACCGGACTACCATTCTTGAGAATGATCTATAAGCGGTATGAATTTTATTTAAATAAATACTTTTGATATATCGTACTTTTATTCAAAGTCTCGCTTATCGAACGATGCTTTCATCAAAGTAATGTTTCTTGAACTAAACCGTTAAATGAATTTTAGAAGAAACCTTTTGCTAAGTAATAAAAATTTTGAAATAAAGGTTGAATAAATGGTTTTGTGATGATAACATCAATAGGTTATCAATCCACCATGGTTACAAAAGGATTGGCTAATCCATGAGCAAACGGCTCGTAAAGATATATCAAATCCGCTTTTAGTTGACAACTTGCTAATAAGTTGGATGGTCATCAACTCACCATATCGAGAATGTGAAGAGTTGGCTAGCCCACAAGAAAATGGCTTGTGGTAAAGGTTGTGGAAAACCATTATTGGTAATTAGTTCACCATTAGATAGAAGAACTAACTAGTCCGGAAGGGTACAACTTTTGGTAAAGACAAAACAAATCTGTTGATAGTCGGTGGTTTGCTAAAAATCATATGGTTATCAATGTACCATGGTCTTACACACCAAAACATTTGGCTACTCCGGAGATAATGGCTTTGGTAAAGAGATCTAAATCCATTATTTTTCAATGATTCACTTGGAAGTAATGAGAATAGTATGCAACTTAAACCGAATTAATGTACAATTTGTCATATGTTGTTGTGTTGTCGAAAAGATGGAGCTTCTTTGAATAATCTTGAGAAGAGAACAATTCTAAGAGATACTTTGACTAGCACGAGATATTACGGAGATACAATCTAAAGACTAAGAAACAATCCGCTTTTAAAGATGAAGTCATTAAAGATATATTCACAAAAGAACTTGAAGTCAAGCAAGTAGAATTCAAGTTAGGGAGGATTGTTGGGATATGAAAGTCTTGAAGATATCAAAGCATCAAGATATGAAAGTACTTGTAAGTTGCAAAGCTTGGAAGAAGTCAAAGAGTCAAAGTACTTGCTAAAGACAGAGTCAAAGTATCTTGCAAGATGAAGTCAAAGTCTTGCTAGAACAAAAGAACTATATATTCGTTTATGGAAAGAATTGTATTCTATGTTTAGATTACTTGTCGTACAAGGTTATCAATTGTAAACCGACTAGGATATCCTTGAGCCTATAAAAGGACTTCTAGATTGGCATTAGAGGTACGATTTGAAAAAGAGTTTTAGAGTTTACTGAATTAGTGTTTTAGAGAAAGTTCGATTATCTTATAGTTGTATTAGAGTATCCGCATAATAAGCGATTTAGAGTTTATAATAAAGTTATTCTTCTTAGCTTTGTTAAGTAAATTCGCGTACTTGATAAAGATTGCTCGGTGTTTCTTTGTTAATAACTTAGGATTTATCCGAGGTTATTAAACCTTAACAAGCTAGTTAAGTTAGTTTGATTAAAGTATATCGATCCAACAACAACAAAGGACGAAGAAAATGAGGGTAAAAAGTGAAAACGGTAAATGGGGTAAAAATGACTTATATAGGCTAAGGGGGGCACACAAAACGTCCTATCGTGTCAGAAGCATACGCGGATGCATCTGGACAGTCAAAGGGGACACGTGTTGCCACGTGGCAAGATCCCACGAATCTCGGTAAAACAATTTTAACCTATTTTGCCCAATGGGCTTGGGCCTACTGTTCACTGCATAGCCCAATAGGCCGAACCAAACTCAAAATTCCAAACGGATGAATACTACGACCGGATTAGTATCACATCACTTGTCAACAACAAGCAATATGATACTGGGGGACATGATGACGTATATGGCCGATCGGATGAATAGCCGGAGGGCCAAAACCCGAAAGATTAGCACACTAAAGGGCCAGATCCGAAAGAACCGTTGACCTGACAGTACATTTGGCATTTAGCCTGGAAGCATTTCGTCTCATTCTCTTGGGTGTCAGACATGATGTCAGGAACAGTGTCAGCCCTGACAGCGTCAAGGGCCCAGAGAAAGTGACACGAGCAACGACCAGATAGTGACAACCTACAGTATAAATACGCATACATTAATTGGTAAAAAGGTATCATTTCTCACACACACATATTTATACTATACCCTTCGGTAAACCCACACTTACTCTCACGCCGGAGCTTGATCCTGGGATAACACCCGGAACGAGGCTAACGCGTTGTTTCATACTTGCAGGTATCCGAAAGACTTAGTTTAACAAGGCAGAAGGATATTTGAAAAATCATTAAAACCTCACAAAAAAATACTCCAAACAGTAGTATTAAGCCTTGAAAATGTTTGTGGAAAACTAAAAGGGGGGTTGAATAGTTTTGCCGATTTTAAATTAGTTTCAAAACTTTAGATTCGTTAATATGTGAGATCTTATGGATGTAGAGAAAGTTTAGATCTAATGATAAAGCAAGTAAATAAAGTAAAGCAAAGGGAAAGAAAAGATACAATCGATGTATAGTGGTTCGGCTACAAGGACACCTTCCTTTCCCTACTCCACTCCCCGAGTCACCTACTTGAGAGTTCAAGCACTATGTCAACAAACTCCTTCACTTGGCGGAGAAGCCTTCACAACGTTGCTTACACTTTTCCCAGACAAAGCTAGATACCGAGTCCGTAGCACGGTGGACCAAACCAACACAACTATTACACAACAAATATGTGAAATATCAAATACAAGATCTTCGCTATGTAAATCTTATGGAGTGACAAATCAATCAAGGACCCCTTGCTTGGATGACTTGTAGAATGCTCGTGATCTCGCCTTAGAGAAGGACCTATATGAGGATCACAAATAGAAAGAAAGAAGAACAACTCTCTAGATCAAGTGATCTATATGTTAGAAGAGAATGAGAGTGTATGAGAGATTTAGTAAGAAGAGGGTGAGTTAGAATGAAGAAATGGCTCTCTATTTATAGGCAAAATTCTTCACTGTTCCCGGATCCCACGGATCCCTTCCACTGGGATCCGCCTAGTGTAATCCTAGGGATCCGTGGAACGCCCTCTTGCCCATGGGTTTTTGGTTATGGGTCATGGGTTATGGGTTGGTCCATGGGTTTTCTTAGATTCAATGTATCTAAGTATACATTGTATCTAGTCTACTGGGTATGGGTTAAGATCCATGGGTTATGGTCCATGGGTTATGGTTTTACCCATCCTAATAAACTATTACAACAAATGCTTAATTACTACATTTTTGTATTTAAATGGCTATATGTAAATGCTTTACAAAATAACATGTATCCTTATAATTATATTTAAGACAACATTATATTTGTTATCAACAAAACACAAAGAGATCGCAAAATATTAATAAACGCTTTTACGGTTTATTTGTATTAACAATCTCCCTTTTGTTGATGACAAAACATAATGTTATGATGAGTAAAACTTAAGAATAGATGTAAGTTTTGAAAGCCCCTAAGTTTTACTTCTTCTCCCTTTTGTCGAAACAAAAGTTAACCCTGGAAGAAATAAACAATAAAAGTGTGGAAAAAGTAGTCCACGATTTTTACTCCCTCGACGGTAGCTCCCCTAGCTTGGGGCGTCAAGTGAAGAAAAATAAAAATCCTACAAAAAGAAAGGTTAGTAACATGCTTAAATAATCTTGTGATTGCCGAGAATCAAGATTGGGAGCCAAGGTATGTAAACAAGGCCTTGTAATAAAACAACAAATTGTAGTGGTATTTATGCCACTTACAAGCATGTAAAAATAAGAACAAGACTTGTTCTTGAAAATGACTTCAAAAGAAAAAAAATACTAAAAGTAGAAAATAGTAGTAGTGATTCCTTCCATGCTTGCATAAGGTTATGGATGGAGGTTTTGATGAGTGATGGTATTGATGCGATCAAGGATGAGGTTGAGTATGAAACGCATTTCTTCCCTAACTTCTATTGCGATTTCCTAGTGGATTGGCAATGTTCACAATGTAAATGATGTGGGTAATGAGTGCGGAAGTTTTCCGGTTGTTTTGATTTGAGTTATGCGGAAGTTGTGGTGGAAAAATAGGAAAATAAGGATCAACATCCAGGAATGTTTGTAAATGGTGGTGGAAAAGAACCTAGATGTTCTTGTAATGTGATGGGAGCTAATGGTGGTGATGTTTCAAGATCTTGAAAAATAGTATTTGGAGATGTGGGGGGTGTTGAAAAGACTATTTCTTTTTCTTTAGGTTGGTTAGATCTTGTTGGAGTCTTAAGGAGTTCCAAAAGAGTGACTTTAGGTGGTGATGAAGTTGGTGTACTTGTTGGTGATGAGGGGGTGCTATAATGGAAGCATCTTGTGGTGAGTTATTTGTTGAGGATGAACCATTTGAGGTTGGTTTTGTTAAACAACAAGATCGTATACTAATCCGCATGGATATCCTAGAGTTTGATTGTGGTATTTTGGATGGTGGTAGTACAAAGGTTTGGGTATCATGAAAATGATTGTTTGTACTAGGTGATTCATCTAATGGGTTTTGGATGACATGGTGTATTGTGTATGTGAGGATGAGATGGATTATGCAAGCATTTTGGGAGTTCTATATATAGAAAACAAAGCATTGTAATGAATGCTTGACCCAAAATGTGGATTAAAATCTAATGATTAGATATGAATTCAAGGCATGTGATCATGAGAACACAAGCATTAAAGAGCATACTCCCAAAATGAAACAAATGTGGATTTTTCATCCAAAGTGAAAAATAGAAGGTAAAACAGCTTGCTTTCACGGATCCCACGGATCCTTCCTCGAGGGATCCGCCAAAGATGAAGGCCGGGATCCGTGGGTCCGGTGATTCAGCAAAGACAAAATTTTCCTTTGGAAACATTTTTGCCTAGTGTGTGCCTATATGCAAACTATTTGGAGTTGCGGTTATCTCGACCCCTAAAAAGAAATAGAAAATAAACTAGAAGTATAAAAACATCCTATTGAGATAACCCGAAAACACATATTTAGTACATGAGTACGTAATTTTGTGTTATCAATGCTCCTAATTCGTTGTTGCTTAAATGAATGTACCCGAAAACACATATTAGTTATGTGTCCCCTTTAGCATTCAAAAGACATGAGATGCAATAAAAACGGGTTTTTACTTTGTATTAATAATGAAAAAGCGATTTGTCCTAGACGTGAGAAATTGCTTTTGTGAAATTGAGACGGGAAGGTATCATCCTTTTTTAGAAAACATTGTGAAAAGAGGTTTTCTTTGAAAATGTGTATATGTTTAAAAAAAATAAGAAAGCTATAAGTGGAAAACTCATCTTGGGTTTTGAAAATTCCCGTATTGTTTGTGAGTTGTGCTTGAAATAGAGATCCCAGACTCAGAAAGAAGAAGGCTAGTGTTTACATACCTTGTAGAGTCAAATAAGTTACGACGCTTGTTCCATTAGACCAAGACCAAGACGAAGTAGGTTGAATTGTTCCCGCTCAACGGTTTGGTGAGGACGCCGGCTATGTTGTCTTCGGATGCTACCTTCTCAATAGAAATGTTCCCTTTGAACATTGTCTCTTAAGAAGTGGTGACGAATCTCTATATGCTTTGTGCGAGAATGCAATACCGGATTCTTGCTTAAGTCGATGGCACCTTTGTTGTCACATAGGATGGCTATGTCGCTAGATGAATGTCGAGTCTACTAACGCTTGTTTCATCCATAGTGCTTGTTGGCATGCTTTGCCGGCGGAGACGCACTCGGCTTCGGTTGTTGATATTGCTAGTGCCGCTTGTTTCTTAGAAAACCAAGACGTTAAACAACATCCCATGAAAGTACACACCCCACTTGTACTTTTTCTATCAACGTAATCACCGCATGGTCGAATCTGATATACAATTGTTTCTACTCCCGTGCCCTTAGGATACCATAATCCTAATTGTGTTGTACCTTTAATGTATCTAAATATCCTTTTACGGCTTCTAGGTGTGATGTTTTGGGGTCTTCTTGAAACCTAGCACATAAGCAAACACTAAACATGATATCCGCCTACTTGCCGTGAGGTAGAGAAGACTACCTATCATGCCACGATATTTAGTATTATCTACGGATTCGCCGCCTTCATCTTTTGTGAGTTTGGTGTCGGATGACATTGGTGTCCTAATTGGTTTCGACTCTTCTAGACCAAATTTCTTTAACATCTCCTTTATGTATTTAGATTGATTAAAGAAGATACCATCTTCTACTTGTTTAATTTGTAGACCAAGAAAGAAACTAAGTTCTCCCATCATACTCATCTCGAACTCGTCATGCATGATTTTAGAGAAATCATCACACATGTCTTGACAAGTGGATCCGAATATAATATCATCTACATATATTTGCACTATGATTATATGTGACTCTCTTTCTTAGTAAAAGTGTGTTGTCAACTAACCCCATGGTATAGTTGTGTTTAATTAAAAAGGACTTGAGTCTATCATACCAAGCTTTTGGAGCTTGTTTAAGACCGTAAAGGGCTTTCTTTAATTTATATACATGTTTGGGTTTTTCAAAATCGATGAAGCCCGGAGGTTGAGCTACATATACTTCTTCATTAATGAAACCATTTAGAAAAGCGCTTTTGACATCCATTTGATAAAGCTTTAGATCATTAGCACAAGCATACGCAAGAAGTATTCTTATAGACTCTAATCTAGCCACGGGGGCATAGGTCTCATCAAAGTCTATTCCTTCTTGTTGGTTATACCCTTGGGCAACGAGTCTAGCCTTGTTCCTAGACACTACTCCGCTTGCATCTAATTTGTTCTTATAAACCCATTTTGTTCCTATTATGGTTTGATTACTAGGTGGAGGGACAAGTGTCCAAACATCATTAGAAACGAATTGATTTAGTTCTTCTTGCATAGCCATTACCCAACTTTCATCTTTTATGGCTTCTTGTGTGTTCTTAGGTTCTATGGTTGAAACGAAACAAAACAAGCTACTTTGGTTTTGAACTTGAGACCTTAATGTTCGCTCGCTTAGCTTTCCTATGACTTTATCTACGGGTGATCTTTGGACTCTTTAATGTTTATGATTTCATCATTTAAAGGTTCTTCTTCTTCATTTATCTTTTCTTTATTACTATAGCTTCACTTTCTATGATCTCGCCATCGACAAGAGGTGGAGAGGGTTTGGGTGGACTTTCATCAAATTTTATGTTTAATGACTCTTCTACCTTCATTGTTTCTTTGTTTAATATGACGTAAGCTTTGCTATTTGGCGAGTAACCTAGAAAGATACCTTCGTTGATTTAGGATCAAATTTTGTAAGGTAATCTTTAGTGTTAAGAATAAAACATTTGCTTCCAAAGACTCTAAAGTGATTTAACGTAGGCTTTTTGCCTGAGTAACTCATATGGAGTTTTACCTAAGATTGGTCTAATTAAGACTCGATTGAGTATGTACGTTGAAGTATCAACGACATTACACCAAAATTTTGAGGTATGGATTGTTCATTAAGCATGGTTCGACTCATTTCTTGAAGGGTTCTATTCTTTCTTTCTACTACCCCATTCGATTGTGGAGTGCGTGGAGCCGAGAAGTTGTGAGTAATACCATTAGCGCCACAAAAGGCTCCAAATTGCACTTCATTATCGAATTCCTACCATGATCCGTCCTAATGGACACTATAGGACTTCCTAGTTGTCTTTGGATCTTTTGCTTAATATTTCAAAATAATTAAAGGTTTCGCTTTGTTCTTTAAAAATTTTGTCCATGTATACCTAGAGTAGTCATCCACTATTACCAAAGTGTAGTAGTTGCCTCCATAACTTTGGATAGCGGATGGACCAAATAAATCCATATGTAGTAATTCTAGACACCTAGTTGTAGACACCATGTTTTTAGCTTTATGACTTGAATGAGCTTGTTTTCCTACATTACAAGCATCACAAAATGATGTTCATATTTTAACTTAGGTAGATCTCTTACTAGATCTTTGGATGATAGCGATCAAGAAGTCGCATGTTGGCGTGACCCAATCTTCGATGCCATAAGGTCAAGTATCATCCATAGAGGTAAGACATAGTTTGTCTTTAGGTTCATTACCGATTTTAATGACATAGACTCCATGTTTCCTAATTCCTCTTCCTATGGTTATGCCATTTTAAGTATCTTACTATCGGTTTCGTAAAAGTACATTGCACTTTTATCACATATTTGTCCTATACTTAAGAGGTTAAAGTTTAGGTTTTCTACGTGACACACATCGTTAATGGTTAGATATTTTTTAGAAATCCTACTTTACCGATGATTCTACTTTTGCTATTTCCAAACACCACATTACCTCCATTTACGGATTCATATGTGGAGAATAGATCCCTATTGCCGGTCATGTGCCTCGTGCACCCGCTATCCTTGACCCATTCATCGGGGTCTAGGTCGACCTTTAAGCACACCTAAAACAATAATAAACTCAAAAGTTTGGTCCCCATTTGTTCATGGGTCCATTAGTGTTAAACATTCCATTCATGTTAGACATGTATGGATAAGATGAGTATGCATTCCATGGAGCAAAGTTTTGAAAAGGAAAACCGTTTTGCATATTAGGGTTCCATCCCATTTGATGGTTACTTCTTGGATAAACGTTATTAGGTCTCCTAGATGCATTATGTTTTTGAAAAGATGGTGCTTTGTTTCTTGCAAAAGTAGGATTATATTTTGGAGGTGGATGTCTAGTGGTGACATGAGTTGGTTTCTTCCTATTAACGATAACGAACTCAGTTCTAGATGAAGAAGCTACGTTATTACCACTAGTTGTTGCAGCAGATCCACGGATCCCTCGCTCGCACACTAGCCGGTTCCCTTTTAGGGATCCAGGATCCGCCACAACAATGGCTGGTTTTTCTAGTTCCTTAACAAATTTTGTTTCTTTTCTTTCACTAGTTGATGGATCAAGTTGTTGAATACCTAGACCCTTTTGGTTGTTACCGGTTTTAACACCATCGAGTATTGTATCTAAAGTGTTTGTACTCATTCTAGCAATTTTAGAATCTAGATGATCAACTAGTGTTTGAAGTTGAACGCAAAGTTCACATTCACCACTTGCTATTTTACCCTTTTCTAAACGTTTTAGTTTTGCTTTTAATTCTATGACTTCTTTATCTAAACGTTGATTTTGACTCTTTAAAAGCTTGTTTTTGTTAATTAGTTTTAAGCTAATATTGCATAGTTTGTCATATTCATTATGCAATGAGTCGTCATCAAGTGATGAACTACTATAGTATTCGTGACATACCTCGTCATTTGCCATGAGACAAATTTCTTCGTCCTCCTCGTCGCCATTCCCCACGTGCCGCTTACGAACGCCTTTTGATCATCCCGCTTGGGACACTTACTAATAAAGTGGTTTGGGTCCCCACATTTAAAGCAAGTACGATCATCCTTTGGCTTCGTCGCCTCTTTGCTTTTCCGAAGCCTTTCTTATCGCCATACGGTTGTTTGACGATCTTCCTTTCTTCTAAAGAACTTTTAAAGTCCCTCATCACCATAGCGCACTCTCGTCGTCACTACCCGAGGAGGAGTTCTCTTCATCGCTTGAAGCCTTTTTGGCTTTTAGGCAAGAGATTTGTGTTTCTCTTTCACCTTTGAGGCTTTGAGTCTTTAGCAAGAACAAGCTCGTAGACTTTTAGATTGCCTATGAGTTCATCGAGGTGAGGGTTGTCAAATCTTTTGACTCTTCGATCGCCACACCTTGGATCTCCACTTCGATGGAAGTGCCTTAGATATCTCCTAACATGGTTACGGCTAGAAAAAGATTCATCAAGTGCTTGTAAAGATGTAATAATAGTATTAAAGTTAGCAAATGAATGATCTATAGTTTCTCATCCGATATTGAAAATTGTTCATATTGTTGAACAAATAAATCAATTTTATTATTTTTAACTTGTTCGTTGCCTTGATGAGTTACAACTAAAGAATTCCAAATTTCTTTAGAGGTTTTAAGCAAAGAAATTCTTTCAATTCCTTTTTCGGTAAAGCATTATATAAAACCATTTTTGCTTCACTATTTTTAGAAAGCTTTTCTTCAAATCATCATTTAGTTTATCATGAGGTATGTTAACTACATTCCTTTATCATCTTTTGAGGTAGCCTCAAAATCGCCTTCAACAATAATGTACCAAAGATCAATATCTTTAGATTTCACATATGTTTCAATCTATTTTTCCAATATATAAAACCATTAGTTTCAAGTAGTGGTGGTCGTTGCATAGATTGCCCTTCCTTATAATTTTCGTAACCCATAGTGATCGAAAAGTTTTAAAATACAAATTTATTTTAAAACTTTTATAAACTTAGCTCTTGATGCCAATTGTGGAAAACTAGAAGGGGGGTTGAATAGTTTTGCCGATTTTACGTTAGTTTCAAAAACTTTTAGATTCGTTAATATGTGAGATCTTATGGATGTAGAGAAAGTATAGATCTAATGATAAAGAAAGTAAATAAAGTAAAGCAAAGGGAAAGAAAAGACACAACCGATGTATAGTGGTTCGCCACAAGGACACCTTCCTTGCCCTACTCCACTCCCCGAGTCACCTACTCGAGAGTTCAAGCACTATGTCAACAAACTCCTTCACTTGGCGGAGAAGCCTTCACAACGTTGCTTACACTTTTTCCGTACAAAGCTAGATACCGAGTCCGTAGTACGGTGGACCAAACCAACACAACTATTACACAACAAATATGTGAAATATCAAATACAAGATCTTCGCTATGTAAATCTTATGGAGTGACAAATCAATCAAGGACCCTTGCTTGGATGACTTGTAGAATGCTCGTGATCTCGCCTTAGAGAAGGACCTATATGAGGATCACAAATAGAAAGAAAGAAGAACAACTCTCTAGATCAAGTGATCTATATGTTAGAAGAGAATGAGAGTGTATGAGAGATTTAGTAAGAAGAGGGTGAGTTAGAATGAAGAAATGGCTCTCATTTATAGGCAAAATTCTTCATCGTTCCTCGATCCCACGGATCCTTTCCACTGGGATCCGTCTAGTGTAATCCTAGGGATCCGTGGAACGCCTCTTGCCCATGGGTTTTTGGTTATGGGTCATGGGTTATGGGTTGGTCCATGGGTTTTCTTTAGATTCAATGTATCTAAGTATACATTGTATCTAGTCTACTGGGTATGGGTTAAGATCCATGGGTTATGGTTTTATGGTTTTACCCATCCTAATAAACTATTACAACAAATGCTTAATTACTACATTTTTGTATTTAAATGGCTATATGTAAATGCTTTACAAAATAACATGTATCCTTATAATTATACTTAAGACAACATTATATTTGTTATCAACAAAACACAAAGAGATCGCAAAATATTAATAAACGCTTTTACGGTTTATTTGTATTAACAACTACAAAGACTGATAAACATCAAGTTTTTCCTCAAAATTTTAATTATTAAATGTATAATACATTAAATGCATTAAATGTATCAAATCTTTAAGATTTAATGCATTATAGATGCTCATATGCATCAATTTTTTATGGGACAAGATATTCTCACCCCCTAGTTGTTATATTCCCACCCTCCCCTACTTTTTTGCATTTTTTTATTTTTATAATTTTGTTTATATCAAAAAACTATAAACCTGAAAATGCGGAACAAGAAATATAAAGTATAATAAGTCAAACGCTAAACTGTCAAAATACGAATGGGACAAAAAACTGCATAAATAAATAGGACAAAAGGAATAAAAGTACAACCATCCCTAGTAGGAGGGTAGAATAAGACATCCCATTTTTATAGGGACAAGATATTCCTACCCCTATATCTTATATGGGATGTATATTCTACCCTCCCTTTGTGAGGTTTGTACTTATGCCTTTTGTCCCATTTATTTTTTTATTATTTTTTATTTGATTTATTAAACTTTATATTTCTTGTTTCGCATTTTCGTGTTTATAGTTTTTATATAAACAAAATATAAAAAATGCAAAAATTGGGGTTGAAATATAGGGGTAGGAATATCTTGTCCCATCTTATATTCCCACCCTCCTAATTTTTGCATTTTTATTTTTTTATTATTTTTTATTTTATAATTTTTTTATATCAAAAACTATAAACCCGAAAATGCAAGAAATATAAAGTTTAATAAGTCAAACAATTAAACCTGCTGTAAATACTAATGTAAACCGACAAAAACCGCACAGATCTTGAAATAAATGGGGACAAAAGGCATCAAAGTACAAACATCCCTAAGAGGAGGTAGGAATAGTACATCCCTTTTTATAAGATCAATGTACTAGTAAGATCTTGGGACAAGATATTCCCACCATCCCTAGTTCTTATATTCCCACCCACTAATTTTTTGCATTTTTTTTAATAATTTTGTTTATATCAAAAAAACTATAAACCTGAAAATGCAAAATAGGTAATATAAAGTTTAATAAGCCAAACGCTTAAAACCGCTGAAATACGAACAAAACCTACGTAAAACAATGTCAGAACTAAAACAAATGGGATAAAGTGAATAAAGACAAACCTCCCTAAGAGGAGAGAGTTAATAGAACATCCCTAAGATCTTATATAAGATCATGATTTTGACCGCATAATGCTATGATATTATCGGCATCTATCTCAAGCTCAACTTTAATTACTCCATCCGTCTCAATATAATTGTTCATATTTTATTTTAAGATGTTTTAAAAAGATTGTTCACTTTCTATTTTAGTAAAAACTGTAATATATTAGGAGAATATTTTTTTTTGGTGATTGAGATTTATAGTGGTCTCATTTTTATTAAACTTTATGATTTCTTTCTCATGATAATAATTTTGAGACGGAAGGAGTATGATACAAGTTATTGTTGGTATATTTTTCTAGTCAAATGAGTTTAGATTGAAATGGCCAAATGGGTGGTTTTAAACTTGTCTTATGTGTCATGTTTAAAAAATGGTTGCCATACAAAAAAAGTTAAAAATGTGTCATGTGACAACTATTCCAGAGTGGTTAAGGCACACTAATGTTTTCAAAAAAGTTATTAGGTTCAAACCTCGCAAAATATTTTTGAGAGTGGACATTGAATTGAAAGAGCTAGAGACGGTCACAAAAATGTGTCATTTAATCTTAGTTAAAATTTTTGTTGTCCCAAAATAATTTGAACAAAGAAAGAGTCATCCCTTTAAACTATGTGTAGCTAAGACTTGTATGACTTGTATCATGAGAACTGATTTGCACACTTCATAAAATGATTGAAATATTTAAATTTATTGTGGTTTGATATTTATACTCTTACAGTTATCTTTATATTTTCACTCATGCGAGAACATAAATATTACTAAAACACAATAAATTTGAATATCTTAATTATTTTGTAAAGTGTGCAAATCATCTCAATTGTATCATACATTTGCATTTGACTTACTGACTTGTGCTAAATATGTGTCAAACTAAGTTGCATAACTTATTTGACTTATTAAACATCTTCAGAGGTTGACTACTTTTCAGAAAAACAAAGAGTACCTTCACTGAAGACAAAAGCAAAATAATGTTGCATAGTACAAAAAACCAAAGTATCATACTCGTAATATTTTTGTGGAGTGTATACGATTTTATACAATTGAAACTCTTTTAAATCTATATAAATAATAACACATAAAATGTTTATTTATCAAGAAAACGCATCAAATGATTAAATTTATACAAGTAATCAGTTAAGAAAGATCCAAAAAGTATGAACTGACCCTTTTGTTTTCTATTGCAAAAATAGTAAATAAATTGTCCAAAATTCCAAAAAGGAAATGTTACCCATGTCTTGAAATGTTAAGTTTTCATTAATTTACCAAATATTGCGAATCTCTCTATCATTTCATTTTGACTAATACAGTGTTATGTGCAAAACTGAAAATATAATCACGATTTCTTAAATTTTCTAATTTTATGTGTTAACAAAAAAAAAGTCGATACAGGACGTATACAAAGTCTTGGAGCTATGTCGATCAAATGGTTTTCACTTGATCGTCATCCCATTCAAAATAGGCTAATTTGCAACGAATACGAAATAACGTTACATTATTTTGTGATCAAGAAAATGTAGTACTCCATAAAACTATGTAAAAAAATAACCAAAATTGGGAAAACAAATACATGTGTGTTGAATGATTTGTAAATAATTTGCATTGATGTAGACCTAAAAGGACATTGTCTTGTTTAATCTTTCATTACCAAAACTAAGTTAAGCATTAAATCTAGACAAGGCTATCTCTCGTAATTTCTTTCGTCATTCAACCCGTAAGTTAATAAAATCTCAAGACAGTCGAGCAAAAACAACATAAAGAATATAATTGTTGACCTAAATTTGAAAACAATCATTTTCACTATTTTTTATATAACAAACTTTATTTTGAATCACTGTATGCAATACAAAATTTTGTCATGTATCATTCAAATTGTGTTTCAAAATTTGTTTTTGAACATCATACCTAAAACATTCCAAGTTCTTTTATGTCTTCTTTTTAATTTTATAGTGACCATATGTTTTATTTATATACCCATGAAAATGACCTAGATTTATCCATAACAAAAAACAATGACCCATGAAAAACATAGGATGCAATTTTTTAATAAAAATTCCACAATTTGACCACTTTTTATCTGGATGTACAAGTACTTATGCAGTAAGTGCAGCTTGGTTAAGAGTCCTTTTTCCATTTTTCAAATTCTTTGTGGAATATGGACAAAGAAATTTGAAGGAAACAGCAAAAAAGCAAATTTACCAAAAAGTGGAGTACATAAAAAATAAATAAGTCAATTCAACATTGTATTATTAGTATTTATTTCAACAAAGTATAACAATACATAAATAATTGGAAAAACATTTTTGTATCATATTTAAACTAGGGTTGTTCAAGGATCGGGTAATATCCAGAGTAACCGAAAACCAAAACTGAACCAAACCGAAAATCAGAACCAAATTTGTAATCAAACCGAATTGGTCAAATCGAACCGAACTAAATATTCGATTATCGGTCTGGATATGGTTTTGCAATGAAAATCGAAAGCAAACCGAAAACCGAATTTATATAAATATATAATTCTTCTATGTAGTTATATATAAAAAAAAAAAATTGCTAACTCTTTCTTACTATAAATATAACATTATTTAAGCTTGAAAAAAAATTTGGGCTAAAAATATATATAATTAAATAAAAAAATAATTAAATTATTTAATACGGGTTATTCGGTTCGGTTTTCGATTATAAAGGTTCGATTTGGTTATTCGATTTGATTTTTAGTTTGACCTAATTTTTTTTTTAACCAAATTAAATAAATCGAATAACCAGATAACCGAACCAAAACACCCCTGATTTAAACTATATAAAGCCAAACCTCACACAACAACACACAAAAACTTTGAAAAAAAAATGGAAAAACATTTCAAATCACACCTCTCCAAACTCCTCAACTCAACATTCACATCCTGCAGGAAAAAATCCATTTTGGACGTCACAAACCCACCCGAAAACCGTCGCTTAATCGATCTTTTCTCCCCGAAACCCCAACCCCATATCCCTCCTGCCACCAAATCAAAAACCCATATTTCCCGCCAAAAAACAACCCATTTTCCGGCCAAAAGTAACTCACACTCTGTTTCACCAAATCACGAAAAACGGGTCAAAACCGACAGAAAAAAGAAAACCCATGTCAGAAAACGTCCCAAAAGTCTAAGTTTCTCATCAGTTACTGATAACACTTACTATAATTGGTGGACTAGTGATGATGAAGATGAAGAAAAACAGAGTACTCTGTTTTCCAGGCGATCTTTCTCGTCGTTATCCGGTGGTGACGGTGGTGATGGTGGTGGTGGTGATCGGATATTGATGGATGGTGTTGTGGTTACTAAAGAATCGAGTGATCCTCATGAAGATTTTAGGGTTTCAATGGTGGATATGATCGTCGAAAAAGGGATATTTGGAGTTGAGGAGTTGGAGAATTTGGTTGAGTGTTTTGTGAAATTGAATAGTGAAGAGCATCACAAGGTTATTTTTGAGGTTTTCGCCGAGATTTGGGAGAGTTTGGTTTCGGATAAGTGATTTTTTACTGTTGTGGTTAATTTTTCGATGTAAATTTGGGTCGTCGTGGTTGTTCTAATGAAAAATTAATACTAATTAATGTTTTAGAAATTGTTTTTGGGAATTGCGTATGTAATTCTGAATTAATCATAAACGGATAATCTGATAATCAGTTGTAACGAAAAATTATGGAAGAGCTTTTTGGTGTAACAAAAGAAAATACTCATATCTAGTTTGTTTATATTCAAATACTTGTAACTACTTACAAATTATGTTAAACTGCAATAAGCAAAAGCAATGTGAAAGAAATCATGAAATATACAAAACATTTTCAAGAATCCGACATGATGCAACTTTGCAGTGCCGTGTGATTCAGTATTGTTCATTGTGGCGGCGCTTATGTAAGCTAAATTGCGGGTTATCTACAAAATTTGAATGTGTACTTAGTATCTCAAAAGTGTTGGTATCTTTACTGACTAGTTATTGAAGTTCATATAAGATTTAAGTATACAAGCACATAATCTTTAGGTATTTCATTAACTGATGTAATCATTGTAAAGGGCAAGCCATGGTCATGTATATAAAAGGTTATGAAACATGAAACCATGAAAGGTCTCCATTTTAATGTAGAAGTAAAGATGAAGAAATTGATATGTTTATTAATTTATTGTACAATGTATTATTGAAGTGATGAATGTGATTATAAATGTTATGAATTTTTTGTTTCTTTGTAATTGTTTTGTTATGATTTTAAATGCTAAACTAGCACTTTAAGAATCTTATGACTAGTTTAATTTTGAATTAGTTGTTAACCATTATTTTTCTTATCTGTATCACACTTAAGTTAGTAGTTTGGAGTTTGGACTTCTTGATGGGCCTAATGAAGGCAGAGCATTGGCTCATATTTTTATTGTTCAAAACCCATTTCAGCCCATTTTGTTACACTGTGTTCTCGAGTGTCACTTAAGGAAGAAAAGTAAAAATTTTTTTAAGTAAAACAGGAAATGTTATGTTCTCGATTATCACTTATAGAGTAAAAGAAAAGAAAAAAGATTGAAAAAGAAGGTTAATTTGCCTGATTTTGAAGTAAAATATTTCCTCCCAAAATTTGTTTTTGTTTTTTTTTAACTAAAAAACCTTAAGAACTAAGCATTTTTTATTTTTTTGTTGAAAAGGTTCAAATATGTTAATCACCACAATGAAGTTTACAACTTACAATTCAAGGGAGCAATGAACAAACCCATGCTTCCAAACTGACTATTCAACAACATTATGCACTCTTTTCATACACCAAAGAAATTACATGTTACATGAAACAAATACAATTATATAGATGTTGTGCTCAAAGGGTGAATCTATAGCATTTGGTAGCTACATATATAAAGTTTTGAAGTAGACAGAAAGACCATGGCACTTAGTGTTATGACATCACAAGTGTTCTTTATCTTCATTTTTAAGACTAAACACATGGATAGAAGAACCAAACAACAATAGAGACTAAACACATGGACAGAAGGACCAAACAACAATAGTTTGGTGTTCCATCTTAATCTCATATCTTCATAACCACTTCCAAAGTTCTTCTTAAACCCCATTCATCTTCATTCATTCTTTATGACATTTCCACTTTTGTACTCTAGCTAGTCCTCCTTTTCGTTCGTTGTAGAGAAACACACAAATTTGCAATGCTTCAAAGGACAAAGAAGTTCTTCAAGAAAAGCATTCAAACGGTCAAGTCATACTTCTCAGACGAAGGCTATGAAAAGCTTCCGAAGAATCCATCATACAACGGACATCACAATGGTCGCTTTAGCCTTGAGAACATCTATACTGAATTTGTCGATCATCAACGGGAGCCCAAAGACCACATTATGGCAATTACGTATGAAAAGATACAAATAATTTGAAGCACGAGAAACCATCAATGTTGATCAATAACCGTAGTCCTAAGAAAAATCAACAACAACACGAAGAAGCATCAAGTGAAATTGAGGAAAAGAGACGTTTCGTAACAAAAAGTTTGAAGGAATTGGAAAGCCTGGATAGGGATAATGTGGATCATGTTTATGATATTCAAGAAATTATCCGTTGCTATTCTATGTTAACATGTCCGGTTTATCGTGAAATGGTTGAGAAGTTTTTCATGGAGATGTACTCGGAAGTCTTTAGCATACGCCGTCCTGATAACACAACACCAAGAAGATTGTCTACTCATGTTTAATAACATGTAACCATTTGTGCATTTACATTAACCCTTCAAACGTGTGCAGCTAAAAGCCCTTTTTTTTATTTGATTGATTTTCCTAGTTGTTACGACTTGTCTATTTACTTTTTGAAACTAATGGTAACGATACTAGTTGAGTGAGTCATGTATGCCTCCCACGTTATGGAAAGGCAACCAATTGTTGGGCCGGTTCAGGTGACCGGTTATAAACCTTGCACCTGACGATAGTAGTTGGACCGGATGCTACACAGTTTGTTTCTTTCACGTTCTATTGTAAACAGTTTATACCAAAAGGCTTGTAGCCGAGTGGTTTGTTGTTCAAATCCCGTCTAAAAACGTGTATTATATTTGTAGTGTTTCATAGTTAGGTTGTCTTTAAAAAAAAAAGATCGTACGATTTAACTAACGTATAATGTTCCATCTATATCTTTTTTAATCGTAGATGTACAGGTTAATATGCAGATAAAATGTGTTACTATTAGGTATGTGGTATGCCAATAACATTTTAAATTCAAACCTAGCTTTAAAGCAAAGGTTACAGATGAAAAATCAACATCACAACATTCCATATTGGTCCATTTACTTGCATACTTTATTTGAGGATGGCAATGGGGCGAGAAAACCCAGAACCGGGGTACTCACACATGAATGGGTGGGTAACTCAGAATTTTTATTCACGGGTGGGTCGTGGGTGGAAAACCGTATCCATCAATGGGTGATGGGCAGGTAACGGATAATGTATACATGTCACGGGTAAACCATAACACTCATTTAAAATACTCACGGGTGTGCCTATCAAAATATCCGTGGGTGTAGCTGTAAACCCGTCACGAGTAAACACATGACAACCATTTAAGATATTTTAAACTATTTTACTTATATCTTGAAATGAACTATTATGACAATTTGCTAATTTTAGACATATTTTAAGTATTTTGTAAACTTATTATTTGGCAAATTAAGACTACTATAATATATGTTATTAAGCAGATTTCATAGTTAGTTTTCACATCATGTTTTTCTGCTTTTGTTTCACATTACTAACCTATGGGTTTACTCGTGAGTAAAAAATACTCGCACGCGGGCATGGACAGAAAATTATACCCACTAGACGGGTGAGAAAAAACAACGGGTGCGGGTGACAGGTTAAAGGTACTTGTGCCCATTGCCCACGAGTGTCATCATAAATTTGAGTATCTAGATAAAAAAGCTGCAGGATATTAATCTTCATATGCTTAAACTGTTAATTCTCAAGTTTGTTTTTGGCGATTAGCAAACTATATATGAGACTAGTAAACTTGGTGTTAAATGGTTTGGTTATCATGTTGTTCGATTTATTCGTTTAAAATATATTTTTTTGGTAATATCGAAAACAGAACCAAATTCAATTTGGATTAAATCAAAATTTTGTTTGATTTTCAAGTGGACCCGGATAACTCGAATTACATAACTCATATATTGTTATCATTTAGTTAGATATATTTTTAGCCCAAAAGGAATTTTTCACATAAAAATGTTATAAATATAACATAGTTTTAATGGTTTTTATGTATATAAGTATATAAAATATATATATCTGTGTAAATTCAGTTTTTATTCGGTTCCATTCGCTTTACGCTTTGCTAAAGATATATCCGAACCAAAACCGAATATTTAATTTGATTTGGTTGGTTTTAACAAATACAGTTCGTTACAAATTCGATCGATTTTATTCTTGCTCAGTTCGATTTTGTACACCTCAATACACACTGATTAAAGAAAAGTGGACGTTAACCTTTTTTCAGCCCAAATATGGAAGTGGGTAAGGCCCATTTGGATACAAAGTCTTGAGCCTCTCTAAGTTTTAACACCAATATTTTACATGCACATAGCGTCATATAGGAACTTTTATCATTTTTGTTTTCGTATGAAACTGTATCTTCGTGAAACATAATATTGACTGTTACTAACTTCTTTAACTATTCCGGTATAGATTGACACATCCTCATATCGTGTGTAGATCTTCGGTAAGATACTCGCAACAAGCATTATCATTATGATTGCTTGTTACATTCTCATGAAACAAATCGATTGTAAAAATGCATGTTTTACACTGCTTATGAGTTCAATATTGGTATAGCTTGTTAAAAACCATATTAGATGCACAGTGTTCGTTTATAAACACCGTACTGCTTTCTATAACTGAGAATTAAACATGGGAATAAATGAAACTCATCAAGAATACATGTACAACCTCTCAAAAACCGATTAAACATTATGTAAATCTACATATACCTTGTATGATTCTTTACATGCAACATACTCGATCTTTTCAATACACAATCCTATAAACGATTATCACAACAACAACAACAATACTCAATCTCGCCGAAACGAGGTATGAGGAGGTGATATGTAAACAGTCACACCCCTACCCGAAGGTAAACAGACTGCTTTCAGAATGACCTCCTGCAAGTATGTGTGCAGCCAAATCGACTTTATGTGTGGTGTGTGTGAGGGTGGAAAAGATAATGACATAAAAGAAAATATATAAAGCAAAAACATACGAGTTTGTATAAAAATAAACGCACACCAATATAAAAACATAAAAAAATGCAAGGATATATAAAGAAAATTTGGTCACATAAAAGATAAAATTTCTAAAGAAAATGCTAAGCATTCCTACATTTTCATCCTACAAAATGTCCTAATCACAGGATCCTGCTAAGTGTTAAAACTGACGGTTTGAATGGATGCAGAGAGATAAACGAGTCGAAAAAACTATATAATATTATTATGTGTATAAAAAGATTTGTACGATAAAATTGTAGAATATTGTAGCAAATGTTTTTTTTTTTCAAACACCCTCAATATGATTTTTTTTTTAAGGATTAGGATCCTTTAATATTCAAACGAACATGATGGGTTATGTTAAATTTATTGTGAGTGAAAAGAAAGAGTAAAATATTATCAGAGGACATTTGTAATATTTTAAATCAAAATATTCACTAACAACAAATTAATATGACCCATTTGGTCGCCAATATTTTCACCGCCACGCCGCCTTTATCTCTCCAAATGATCTTCGCGCGATTGAAATAATGATGAGCGACTCTACACTACAAAAACACGCCCACAAATATATCTTTATATTTATTAATACACGCATACGATCTTGATGCTCAAATCTCACTCGATCGACATGCCATAATAACAAGATCGAGTAGGAATCGATCGTTTAAATGTTCATTTTAAACAGAGGATCCTAGTCAAACACCCTCAATGGTCAATATGATTGAATATTGACGTTTAAACCTGATAAACATTAGAATGTCTAGTGGTAGTTTACCCAATATAGTAAATTGTTTATGATAAAATAAGATACAGTAATAAAATAACTAAACGTATTTAGTTAAAATTCAGGTCAAACTCAAAACCCTTGAATCCGGAAGCAGCCACCATGCCCAATGTGGAAAGGTAGGACCACAACAGCCCACACATCGAAACGTGTCAGATGTATGTGGGGACAAGGTTGCTATTCCTTACACGTGTCAAGTGATAATTGGATAGTCCATACTGAAGCAGTTATGAAAAAATACAAAAAGGTTCTTGACTTTTTATGAGCAAGATGTAGTAATAATGATTTTGCACTTAGGATACTTCGCTTTTAATAGTGTCGATTTTTAATTTTTTTTATTGAATAATTATATCCGAGCAACGCACGATTATCATTGTATGAGTGTCATTTAACTTGTATTTGTATGAGTGATAATTGGATAGTCCATACTACATCTGAGGGCTCTCTTGCTCATAAAAAGGTTCTTGACTATTTGTAGGATAGTCCATAAAAAGGTTCTTGACTATTTGTAGGATAGTCCATACTGAAGCAGTCTCGGATATAGTATTTGTATGAGTGTCATTTAACTTGTCCTCATTTGTCATTGTAGAATGAGCAAGAGAGCCCTCAGATGTATCTATTATAATTGTATTCATTTCACATACGAGAACGCTTTTAGATCCATTTGCAAAAGGTTCCACATTAGCATCACGAGCCTCATTTACTGTTGAAAAAAGACCTTCAATTGTAGTTTTGGGAATTGCAGGAGTAGTTGATTTAGAAGCTTCACCCCACTGAATTTCATCCATAATCTTTTCATCTTCATCGGTTATTTTTAAGTTCATCGAGTCTGCTTTTGAAGGCAATATCATTACAAAATTTTCCTTCAATACGTCTACACTATCACCATAGTATTTAATAGCAGTATACCTACGAACAAATGTAGGTGCCAAATTATACTTATCAATCTTGATACGGAGAACAACACAGCGACCAATGAGTTTGTCAACAAAGAAGTCATCTAACCAATAGGGGACACAAGCACCTTAGATAAAAGAATGACATGTGTTTAATAATAAAAAAATGTAAGTATAGTAAATTTGATGAGAAAAAGTAGTGATTAACCAACCTCTGTTATACTCTTAGTAAGCAACTCTTTCACGGTATATCCTAGTAGTTGATTGGCAATGCTATTGAAAAGTACGCAATTGATTTCCTCGTGGTCTTGTGTACCTATGGTTATCACTAACTTGCACCTATAAATAAGAAGAACATGAATAAGAAGTACATAAACCACATTGTTCATCGTAATATAAATAACTTACGTTTGACGTGGATTTGTAACATTTTTTTACATTCTTTACAGTAATATTGAACAGCAGCCCACTCGACTTTGTGATAGCACGTGGGACACTGTATGAATTTCCAGTCGTTAACCAAGTCAATTCCAATTACCCATGAGCTGATAATGAACTTTGTTCCCTGTTAACATGCAACCGAGAATACTAACACGTTAACATAAAAAAATACATTTTGTAGGAGACATTAGGATTATACATCATTAAAACTACCACATCAACGCCATTAACGAGACGCTCATAGAAAGCCGAGATAGTTGTTATCTTGATCTCCTCAGTTGTAAGAACATTGGATGGAAAGTCAACGGGGATGAATTGGCCTATTAAATCACAACAGAAAAGTAAGACTAATAAGTAGTTGTTATAATTGAACACAAGTATCAGAAGTACGTCAATAAAATTGAGATAATATATATACCTTTGGTTATATGCATAACAATTAGCTATCGGAAGGTTCAAGTAAAAATGTGTTGCAAATGTCGTAGTCATTTGCAGCCCACTAAACAAAGCCATTCTCTATTAGATAAACAATACTTGAATTATAAATTAAAGTGTGTGCATAACTTATGTAACACTTTATACTAATCACGGTATGACAATTGTTGAAGAATTACCATTGTAATATGTTCTACTAAAGAGACATTACTACTATAATATATGTTAGTGCATGTCAAATTTATCACTATTCCTCATTTTGATTTGCATATGATTATCTCGATTGTGATGTTTGCAAGTCTCGTTGAAGGAAAAAGAGAGAGCGGAAAAATAGCAGGTACATCTTACTTATAATATTTTATGTTTCTAGTGCTTCATTAAGTAAACTATTTTTGATATATATTTAGTAAACTATTTGTTTTTAGTAGTTTATTTTGTAAACTATTTGTTTTTTGTAGTTCAACTATTACCCTACTGTTAACCAAATGAACCGCATGTTTATAGTTAAAAAAAGGGTTAGACAAAATAAATGAGTGTTTGGAAGTATAATTATCAGATGTATTGTGTGAAATGTTAACAACAATAGCATGTAAAAATGGGTTAGTCGAGGACAGAAACACATTAGACATATATAGTATATGTTAGTAAATTCATAAATGAATTTTAACCCACTCAACCCATTTGAAACTCAAATTGACCCATTTTGAAAAGTATTTGATAATATCAGCGTATATGCTATTTCTCATTCTCTTATATTTTAAGTCTCTAAATTTACATTATTTAAGCTTTTATAAGGGAAAAATACTTAGGCACATAAACTCGTAAGGGTTTAATGTTTTGAAAAGGCTCGAATCATATTAGAAATAACTAAACATTGTAAAATGCAGAAAAATAACCAAACACCCTAAAATAACACATAAACTCCTATATAATCGCCAACAAATCAGTTCAGGGAGACAAAGAAGCATCTATACGAATTCCAAACTTCGACCAACAAATAAAAGATGGGAATGCAGCAACAATAGTTGTGAATTACATATTCACAACTAAAATCCTCAATTTCCAAACAACCCATAATGAACCTTAAAACGTCCCGTTTATAATGGGTTAAATGGTTAAAACAATACATACCTCCATAACGATGAACCCTGCAAGATGTCAATATAACGATGATATTTGTATCCTTTTGAGACCGGATCATGTCATCCGTGTACTTCAATTCTCCCACAATGAAATCCTTAATTTCAAATCTAGTATTTTGTGACAAATTAAGAATGTAGTTAAAATCAAAAGAGATGCGATTTTATATGCATTGAATGATAAAGCTACCTCATATCACGCACAACAATTTTACAATTTGGGATGAGCACTTTGCTTCCTCCCTTATTTTCTCCAAGAGGACCCCATTTACTTAAGAACTCGATGACATCTATAATAGAAGTAAAATACGCTTAGATACAATGTGGGTAACTAGTAAAAACATGTAAGTAAAAATTATACATGATAATAGAATAACCACCTGTCAGATAAGTATCATTTCCGGCATGGGAACCCAACATGTTGAATGGGACAAATTCAAACACAAATCTATCAAAAAGCTCTAACGGAATAGATGAATGTCGTATTGATGTCACACTACAAAACTCAACAAAGATCTTGCGATCTAAAGGCCTATACATCATATTATACTCGCGCACCAGGAACCTGTGTATAGTATGAACTCGACCCTCCACGATCAAGTTTTTATACTTGTTCATAAGCTTTGCGGCGGGGACCCTGACATGGATTGAATTATGCTGTAGTAGAAAAAGATATTGATCAGACGTGTAATGTTGATACAAAATTTACCATAAAAATGTAACTTTACTTACTCGTTCATCCACTTTGATGATGTCCAAGGAGATAACTTGATTGTTTTTTGGGTTGTAAGTAGTCCATAGTCGTGAAACCATAACATTAATGGTCCAATTATCAGTGAGATTAGCATGCAACTCACTGATATAACGATATCGGTTGCTCATGGCTGGTGAAAGTTAACTACAAAATACGAAAACAACAGTGTCAAATACGGTCACAGTTTCAAAACAAAATTTAGACACACATGTAACAGACTTATAGGCAAATTATAGTAAACCTCTTTATAAAAAACATTTTTTGTCATATTATTATCACATATTCCCCCGTTATCAATATAGTTACGAAGACCAGCACACGAAGTTACTCACGATACGACAACATAAATTTGACCATGTGTAAAAACCGGTTTTTCAAGGTACGCACAAATATGATTAAAGGTTTGACCCTGGATTTTGTTAATTGTCATGCCAAAGCAAACTTTAACAGGAAATTGCCTTCGTCTTAATTGAAAAGGCCATGATTTATCGGTCAGAGTCATATCAATTCGGTTGATCAATAATTTTTCATGTATATGTCTCCCTGTTATTATTTCAGCCTCAAGAACCGTACGGGTGATATTAGTTAGGATTAACCATGTCCCATTACACAGACCCCGTCGTAAATTTGTATTCCATAACAATATGACTGCACTCGATCTTCGGCTCAAGTTTATGGTTTGGGATACCGAGAATCTCAACTGCTTAGAAACTCGTGAGGTACATGATTTGCATTTCTTCCAAGTTTCTCGTAGTCGGGTCTATCTCATCGGCGCTAAGCGTTTCATGCATCTCACCTGGCATCTTCTCAAGAACATGTGAATTAATCTTATCAACAATCTCATTTGTTGGACACAATATACATCGCTCTTTTAGGTAATCAATATCATTGATTTTGTTTAAAAGATCTGGGAATGTATTTTGTACAATAACACCTATTGGTTCATCATTACAGGAATTAAAAGATCATCAGGAATCGTAATCCAAGTGGCCTCATCTTCTTGATCAAGTGCAATAGCTGGAAGTCTGTCGTCCCCCATATCATTTTTTAGGTAAAGGGGAGTAATCCTACACCCTGGTAAATATATTAACCAAAAGAAACGTTTAAGAACAATGGTTATGAGTGAAATCCCATATCTCAGCCCGTTACATAGGCATAAAGCTTACATAACAAGATACTACCTATTTTCTAAACAAGAAAACAAACCACTACTCAAATGGTAACATAGGACATAACGAAAGAAAATTACTTCCTAGTACCTTGAAGCTTGGTGCCATACATGGTATTAAAGGCATCTAAATTCTCGAAGATCATAAACCCGCTCGCATAGTCATCGTAGTCATAGTCATCATACTCATCTTCAAACTCTTGGCCACCACCACCGAATAGATTAGCAGACTCATCAAATGGGTCAAGAACCACCTCATCATCGTAATCGAAACCACGATATCTCCCACTTTAGAAAAGGATTAACTCTCTTAGTAGAAGAGCCAGGCGGATTACAAGAATCACTAGTATTAGGATCTACACCGACTCCATCTCTTTCAAATCACTCACAAGGGGTTCTTGTGATGCAAGACTGCCTTAGTAGACTTATCTTCATTAACTTCCATTGTACCACCGTAATCCACATCCTTGTTGGTGTCATTAGAAGGGATACCAAACGATCCGTATATTCCATATTAAGAGCATCAAACGGTTAGATGTAAAGATCGTTGTTCCACTCGAACTAGCCACATCGAAGCATTCTTCTTAGTGACTTCCACTTTCTTAGGTTCGTGATGAGTCTTTTGGATTGATATTGAAATTGCTTACCCACAACAAAGTTTAGTAAACCCTCCTTGACCAATAGTAGACCCACCTTGCTTTCCTTCTTCTTGTTATTAACCGCCTTGAAACCATCATTAACACGCTTAGTAGGTCGAAGCGGAGGTTCAACAACTTTAGGACATTCAATAAGAGTATGACCAAAATCATACATTTATCACAATGAGGTGGTTTCACTCATATTCAACCCGTATCTTCTCAATAGTCGAGCCCAACCCATCAAGTAACGGTATCTCAACAAAGAAGGTCGTCCCTAAGCACCTCATCCGACTTCACTTCAATCATGCATCTAGCAAACTACTACTACCCCACGAGTCCTTGCACATTTGGCTAGTGAAAGCATCTAACCTTTGGGTGTGCCTATCAATGTGGCAAGGAGACTAAGGCCATCATCGTAAAACATAGCAAGAGGAACATCATGGAATTTAACCCACACCGGATGTTGGTCAAATCCTCTTTAAGTAAGTTGGTGTTCAATGTCCATGGTTTAAGAATAATAGGTACATTTCTAATCAACCATGGACCATTTTCAAGAACATCATCAACACCTTTCATCGAATTGAACTTAAAAAGAAGAACCCTTTGCATTCATCGTTACCTTTTGTATACCAAACTTAGCCCACGCATTATGCATAAAGTAATCAACAACGGAAAAGCAAGTCGTTGACCAAGGAAATACCCATACAACGATTCTCAAACCTAGAGTTCACCTCTTCAACCACTTTCATCGGGACGTAAAGATCCACACCATTAGCTTTCTTATTACACTCCAACCTATGAAAGTTTGACGTGTGTTTCTTATGTTCAGTAGAAGTAACACCAGCATACGATGTAGAAGGTTGTTTCAAAGCATACACACCATCCTTCTCAATACCAATATCCCCATGTGCATTCGTATCAACTTTATCATTAACATTATTAGGACTACTAGTAGCATTAACATTAGAAGCCATATGAACACTCGTATCTTGAGGAGGTTTCGAATAATAACCAATAGCAGTAAGCATCTCCTCTAGCTCCTTCGCGACGCGTGGCACTTTAAGATGCTCAAATGGATTAGCCCCAAGAGAAGTAGTAGCATCCATCGTCACAAATGGTTTTAATGGTCGCCCATCGTCACCCACAAGAACAAGTTTTCCTCAAAATTTGTTTTCAATAGCACGAATTTTCAATAAAGTATCATGACTCTCAGGCGTGTCATGAGTAGGTGCATCATGAATAGGGCTCGAACCAGTATCCGTAGACGTAGCAGCTCCAATCACAGAATCAGGTAGATCATTAGGTGGTTGGGACGAATCATTACTACCAGATTCTTGCACATAATCAGACGAAAGTGTACTAACTAATCGTTCAGAATCATTATACGACCCTCCCTTAGACATCAAAGCAAAACACTTAACCCTCAATTCAATCGATCACAAACAGAACCAACACGAAGATAACGGCACTCTTCAAGAAACGGATAAAACCCTAGTTAAAGACTAGGGTTTATAAGCATGAACGGACCACGGCAGTTACATGATAGACCAGATCGCAGGAATAGTAAAAGGTTTGAATATGAAAACAAACCGATTAGACAAAAAACCCTAAAAAACAGTTAAAAGTAAACCCTAAGAAAAGAACACTAATCAGCCGATTAATCCAATTCCAATACCAGGCTAAGATCGATTATAAGAGGATACAATCCCACTTAGAAGAATCGAAACCAAGAATAAAAGTTGATTAAAGAACCAGAATTGCGATTAGGGTATAAGTCGCCATAGAGAAATCGTTTTTAGGGTTGGAGGGTTTTGCCGTCCCCCATATCCAAAAGCCATTTATTGAAATTCATAATTTAATTCGTATCTGAAGGATCAATTTTCGGATCACGTAGACGCATGTTTGTAGACAGAATAAAAACCTTGCATTGGTCCCATATGGCTGCAGACTTGTTTACAGCAGAAGAAACAATTTCACTTCTTCGTGCCTTTGGAATAACAGGAAGAATTTGCCTAAAGTTGCCACCAAGAACAACGACCTTACCACCGAATACTTGATTTCCAGCCCTGTTCTGTCTACAAACATCTCTTAGTGTCCGATCAACAGCTTCAAAGCATGTCGATGTTGTAATGGCGCCTCGTCTCAAATAATTAATTCTGACTTTCGGATTAATTCTGCAAGATCTGAAGTGACATCAATTCCACAACATTACTCATTGTCAAGATCGATGGGGATACGAAATATTGAGTGTGAAGTTCGACCACCGAGCAGTAGTAATGAGGCAATGCCCGATGATGCAACTGACAAAACTATTTTACCTCGTATTGAAGCTATAATTGTATTCCACAAGTATGTCGTTCATGTACCTCCGCTACCGTATACAAAAAAAGGCCTCCATTTTTCTCGTTGACAGCTTGCATAATGTTATCATACACATCTTTTTGTTAGGGATTCAATCCAGCATGCAAATTGGTAAATCGTCCAATTCCTCACTGGGTTGTAATTTTTTCCCAAAGAATTAGCCTATTTGTTCCCATATTCAATAGGTTCGATTGATCCGAGGAGGTTAGGAAAATCCGTCAATGACCGTTATTACCATTTAAAATCATCTCAATTTCCATTAAAGTGTAATTTTGAATCTCTTCACCAGAACACCACCTAGTCATTCTGCAACAATTGTTGTTGCTTGTAAGGAATATCTTCTGATAGAAAAGGAACACATTCCCTAAATAGTTGTGCATGATCAGAAACCGTACAAAATAATAATATGGTTACAAAAAAATCTCGAAGTTGATCCTCGAATTTCCATTGAGATGCATTTGTTATTGCTTGAACCCACTCAACATCATTTAATAGCCTATATGCCTTACAAGTCTCCCTATATGTTGGATACTCTATACCATCTACCGTGCAAATTTCTTCCCAACTCCTACAACCACGTACAAAATTTAGTAACATACGAAGATAGTACTTCTCCCCCATTGACGGAGTGACGTAATATATGCGGCCAATGGCCATCCCGTTCTTACGTGGCCTCCATTCTTTATCATTATCATGCCATGTAAACATCGTTGGATAATCAATAACTTAGACTTCGCCCTTCGAGATATATTATATTTGATTTCATCCATCCTCAGAACTTAGACATTTCGGAGGTAGTTCTATCAACTACATCTTCAGCATCATCGTCCTCTCTAAAGTAAACTCAGTTACAACCTTTTTCATGAAATGGAAGTCTTTCAACGGCAATAGAACGATAATGCATTTCGAAACCATATATTTTCCAGCATGATTCAAACGCTGAAATGTATCGACAATTGAGGTATTCTTCAATTTCGTTTGCACATTGCACTATAGAAGCATATGATGTTCTTGGTCCTGATGATGGTCTGTTATTGTGGCCTTTTATTACTATAGTTGCACGATCTGGACCTTTGTTTAGATAGGTAGAAAGGTATTTGACCAATGATCCTCGGTTACACCATTCAACATTTATATGGTAATCATATTTCACAATCAAATCAAGGTTATGCGGAACGACGAAAGTGTTATCAAGCATAATATTTCTTCTACCAACTTTTGCTTTTCTTCCATTGTTTGCCCTCTTATAATGGGGTCAACCGTCACTGCTAATATAAGTTTCTGGATAGTATGCCTTCGGGTATCCTTTTTGACATCCACGATCTCTGGACATACATGAATTTGAAGGGTTAATCTCTCCACACGGTCCATGCATCATATGACTACGAACTGCCTCAAATCCAATTGGATCATCTACTTCAGATGGTAACTCTGCAGATATGACATGATCAATCTTGTTAGTGCAAATATTACGATATTTAATCTATACAGTCTCGTTTGTTTTGATTGATGACAAACTTGTAACTTGTAATACATAACATAAAATGTACAAGTTACTTGTAATTACATTTGTCTCAACATACATTCAACACCTCTCGATGTCTCAAGTCCTCGTATGTTACAACACGTGTTCGTATATGTTTGTTATGTGGAATTATGATCAAACCCATTAACAAATCATTTAGAATGTTTAAAATACGCTTAGAGTCACTAAGTATTTTAATAGGTTAACCATTCTATTTCGAACCTCATTTTACATTTTGCATTCACAAGTATTTCAAAAGGTAACTAGACATTTTGTTAACTAGTTACATAATACATTTTACAAGTTTACCTTGATAAACATTTTAATCTAAAAATGGAAATACATGTTACATCATGTCATGCATCATCTTTGAAATCCTTGGAAGATCACTTGAATATCCTGGTTAGATTGATACTCAATATATCAAATGTGATCTTGGTAAGATTTGGTAATATCTTGGAAAGATTTAAAGAAAGATTTTTTAGATTTTCCGTCAGCACCCACGAACCCTTTTGTATAAAGGGCGGAACCCTTTAAAGGGCTCCTTGGTCCGTGGACGCCCCGACCACTTTTGCTATAAATAGAAGCCCATTGTTTTCCCATTTCTTCACCACTTCAAATCACATCTTCTCCAACTTCTTGCATACATTTAGATCAATCATTAACAATGTAGTAACATACATTAAACACCCTAATGATCATGATCATAATGTTTCTAACATTCATCTTTGTTGTAAGCATACTCTTTGATCAACCAAGGAAATCTTGGAGATCTAGCCATCCCACTTACCACAAGTTGAAGATCTATCACAAGAAGTTTAGGGAACTTGTGATCTTCATCATGAAGGCTTCCTATCAATGGAAGTTCATTTAGAAGTAGTTATTCATATCCATTAGACATTTGTGTCATGGATCATTAGTAAACATAATTGCATCATAACAACACTTTAACCAAACTAGATTAGATGGTTTATGTGTTTGTGCCATAAAACACAAGGTTTATTATGTTGGGCCATAAAACATATTGGGAGTGGTTGTACCCATGTAAAAGAACTCGACATCTAGCTTAGTGTCGAAATATTGTATAGGCGACGTTAGGTTGGTTCTACCTCGAACTAGAACCCGTATTTAGCTTTGTACCAGAAAAGTGTAAGCGATTTATTGTAAGGTTTTCTCCGTCGAGAAGGAAGCTTGTTGATTTAGTGAAGTAACTCTCGAGCTGGGTACTCGGGGAGTGGAGTAGGGCGGAAAGGAGATCCGTGACCGAACCACTATAAATCCTCGTGCTCGGTTTGCACTTTCCTTTATTTATCTTTTTACTTTTATACTTGCACTATACTATTGTTTGTGATGTTGTTTGATGTTCATGATTGTGTGACAACTTGGTTTACCATGCTTTATATTAGTCACAAACAATAATTGGTATTTTCATATTATAACAAGCTTCATGTTTATTTGATAATAAAGATCTAAAGTTTTTAAACGGTAACGTATTCACCCCCCCTCTACGTTTCCACAATTGGTACCAGAGCCACGTAGTTCTTATTTTCAAAACAAATGGTTTTTAAAATAGAGTACGATCCATGTATCAAATTACCATTGAAGCGAAAAATAATATGAAAAATGCTTTGCTAATTATACTTAGAAATTTTATTGTTAAATGTAACTTTGTATACAAGCTTGAAGGTTTTCTTGAAACATAAAATAAAAGTTTGTTGAAAGAACTAGTAAGTATTGTATTGAGTGCTTATAGAAAATTTACGGAGAAATATGATTTTAAAGGAGTGTTTGGGATTACTATAAATTTAGTTGAAAATCACAGTAAATGTTTAGATAAGTTACATAAGTAGATATGTTGTTAAATATGTGTATTATATTTTACTATCAAATCTAGTAAGTCACACACGCTTTCTATGTCAAATACTAGTTTTGGTGAATCTGTCTCGAGGACCACGACACCAAATCTTATAAAGGGCGGATCCCTTTATTTGGTTCCTTGAATCCGTCTCAGACAAGATGCGCTTTTTCGCCAACTTCAAAAATCATAACTAATTAACCGTAAGTCCGCATAAGTCGAGCCACCTATCATTTTAAAGGGAATTAAGTCTACTTTCATTTAAAAATACTCTCATAGCCTGAATTTAATTTTAAATAAGTGAAATAGACCAAATACTACAGTATGTCTAAGATATTAAGTTTCGCTTTAACATAAAAACTCAAAATTTTGAATCAAACAACTTAAGTTGGTATTATTAGAACTTTGATACAACTTCTTTTGAAACTAATTAATTTGGTAATATGTTTAAAGGAAACTAATCAAGCTTGGTATACATCGTCATATTTAAACGCTAAATGACGAAAAGTGTTTTTCATTTTATGCTATGCTAAATGACTACTTGTTTATGTTGTTTGCATATACGGTGCTTGCTTATTTTCAAATTGTTGTTTACACTTGTTTGTTTGCATAATATAAGTTTCAATCTTGCCATGTTATTTATTCGTTAGTTTGACGATTTCTTGTTTATGCACAATAGGACTTTGCTAGATTTTGTGCACTAAGTTAGAAAATTGTTTTACCATCGCTTATAGAATTAGATAACTTTCTTTGCATAGGTTATACTAAAATCTCGCATAACTTATGAAATGTCATAACTCAATTATCAATGAGTACTAACTAAATTAGTCAAGTACGTTGAAAAATAGAGTTTTTAAGAGAGTGTTTGGTACAAGGACAAAAACAATGTTGTATGATGTTATTTATGTGCTTCGTAGGATGATAAACTAACTTAAAACATTGATGTATGCTAACCGGATCATGCAGGGGGATAGCACACGGTGTTATCAATTTTACCCATTTTCACTTATATGTGAAAATCGTTAGCCTTGTTCAAAATCAATGCTCCATTATGTTTGTGTATGCGTTATTGACTGCTCCTAACTAGAAATAGTTAATGCCATATGTTTTGAGAAAATTTCGTGTTTCAAAAGTCCCCGACACCTAAAAAATGGGTCCAGAAGATTTCGGTCTCCACGGACGAGACGGCACCATTAATTTGGTTCCGTCTGTTATGGATTTTGGTACCGTCATACCAGCACAAAGCGGACCAAAGCGGCACCAATTTAAGGGTTCCACTGTGTAAAGAAATGGTGCCGTGAATCCTACAGTAAGTTGTTGAATTTTACTAAATCCTGCAATCTAATTTACCAAATTTCATTTCTAGGATAGTTGTTAATGCATATCTTTCATACCTCACTCAACACATCCTCAATGGATTAACTTCGGATGTTTGACATGATCTTAGACACTTCCATCTCATTAGAAACTACCATCTTTGTATGGATTAACATCAAATCCGTGAATCCTTAATTCCATAAATCGACACATTCAGGATGGTCATTTTCATACCTTCACTGTTACTTTTCCTCAAGCTTAGCATTTCTTAAAGCAAAGTTAAAAAGACTAAATCCTCAACCTCAATTAAGCCACTTAAGAAAACCACTAGGATTAGCATTCGATCTTGTTGCTACATTAACTTGAACTCTTCATCCTTAGACTCATTACCTCTCAACATCTCATCACCCATTCAAGATGTGAACTTTCTAAACTTAAGTACTCTAACTCCACCACCAAAATCACCCACCATTATGATTACTTCACTACCATCCTAAACACCTTCACAACCAAAGTCTCCAAAGCTTGTCTCTATCAAACTTTATGCAACACCACCAACATCTCCTCACCCGTTTGCGGATGACTTAGATGACTTACCGAGACTAACAAATCTAGACTCATTATTTGCAAAGATATCATACACAAGTCTATCATATGACTATAGATATTGTTTTGTATCTACATGTATTGCCTCACTTGGTTAACATGAAAATAATGTGTCATCCTTTAAGACGATAAGTATTAGAGTCATAACTCGCACGTATGTTAAAGACATACTATCAAGTCATGTTATCCTTGAGTTCAATCTAAGCTTTATAATCTCAACAAATTAGGATTGACAACTTAAGTATTTCATCCGAAATATTCAAGTATATGCGACTTACGATTGTAGTCATTGAAAGTCATATCCGAAAAATCAACACCCAAGTATTTTAACAACACATGTTGAAACACTTATCCAAAACAAACAACCCACTGTGCCACTTATCCCTCTTTGACACCTACTATCCCTCTTCCATTATTTGGCACCATTAAGCGTATTGCTCATGAACTTCCAAGAGCATCCTTTATATCAAACGTGCCCTTTCAAGGTGAACCTATACCTCAGCGCCTAAGCTTTATAGACATAACAAAAACTTCAGGCTCTTCACCCACTAGTTGTAGCAACCAATGAACCATAAGAATTAGTATCCGTACTTTTTGTGTTCAACATCTATGGACAAATAATCAACCTAAGTACTCCCATAGCACAACAAACTACTACATCATCACATCCTTAGTTAGACACACTAGAAGACCTACCACCTACATCAACCAATCCACCATCCTTACCATCATTTGAATTCGTTGAGTGTATTGCTCAAAAAGCACTTGTGTCCAACACTTGTACTGAATCAAATGCACGTTTGAACAAACTCAAATATCCTTTCCCACATATAAGGACTTAGATAGTTAATTATGGCTAGAACCTCAACTATCAAATAAGCATGGTGCTCTTGGTAATTGTTGTCAATTTCCACTGGGTATAAGTAGTACTACCTTCACAAATTATCAAAGTATTAGTAATACTTTGTCGTGAAACTTCTGCATAAATTTCGTTAAACCTCAAAACAACATTTCAACAACATATGTTAAAATGCAATCTCAAAGCCAACATCATACACCCCAAGCAACAATGACTCTTGAGGAGTATACATAAGAAACTCGAGTGAATTCATCTTGTCATCATCTAGTGAATATAATCTTGAGACCAAGTTTATTTAGATGGGACTATCCGATTCAAACACTTTGGCTTCATATCTTCATTTAGGAAAACATGATGTTTTGAAAAACATTATGCCTAAGAAATCATGCGTTAAGTATTCATCTTGTTAAAAGGATATTGTATATCTTATGCATTATTCTCTCCTCGCGACATAAATGGTTGTGTTACAAGACATTTCATTACACCTCATTGGCTAAATGATCTTGAAACGAACAAGTTCTATGAACTAGCGTATCCAATTCATCTTGTCATACTTATTTTTGTAAGCATGATAACTTTATCCCATTTGTATCCATTTCCTTTCAAGCGTACATCATAACCTAACCTTGCTCAAACCTTGTGCACATCCAAGGTTAAAACTACACATCTCTAGAACATACACATGATCTATTGAAGTTAGTAACCTTATTTAGATTCTTGTCAAATAAAGTTCCAAAGAGCTTTCTTGAGAACATTCTTAATTTAACATGTTGCATTCCCTAGTCTTAGATAATCAAATCACTTTTAAAGTATACACTTCAACATAAAAGATGTCATCCATTAGATCTTGCAATTAGCTATGTAATTTGAACAACCTTAGATTCTAAACACAAGATTAAAACATATTGTTTATCAACACACCATTGTTAAAATTAATGTGTATAACATGACATCTTCATCACCTTAGTTATATTGCATATTAGTTGTGTCACATTGCAAGTATTGGTAAACTATCATCTTTTATGCACTTTAATAGGCAAAAGTAGGAGTTCCCATCTTTCTAACATGAGAATGACTATCGGAGAACCTATTGCACTAGAAACTCAATTTGACCTAACGGTTGGATTGCTTCTTGGAGAAGTTGGGTATGTGGAATCACCGTAAAATGGTCGTGTTTAGCCTTAATTAAGCACCGCTAGTAATAGTCTCATATTCATTCTCCAACTTGAAAAATCTGCCTTCCTATACTTGCCTAAAGTAAGTGTTAAAACATTGATAGTTTGCCTCGCTTTAGGAATACTAATCAAACAAGTAGTATATATGATTTTTCTTTTAAAACCAATTGCATTGCACTTACTTGTGTTGATTACATGTTCTTGTTTGATACGATAAGTTGATTTGACATTATCTTAGTGTTTTGATATCTATTTGATTGATAGTTAAATGTGTAAACCTTAGTACGGTTTTATCTTTATAATGCTTGTATTCTTGTCTCATGCTATTAAACGTTTAAACCAAAACTTTATTTGCATGATACTTACATTTGAATTATTTTTAGCATGATTCACATGTTAATTATGAACTCATAATATGCCATTTTGAAACGTGGTAATTTTGATATGATATATTTGTGTTTGAAAGATATTAGTTGGCATTCATTATATTTATGTGTAGTACGATCCAAATAATACATGCTCCAAATTGTTATGTCTTAAACATGGCTTGCATGAATCTCTCATCTTGTTTCTTTTGCTTCTTGTCACACTATTTGTTTGCTACGTGTGCACATATAATTTGCCAAAGTGCTTTTGGTATGACAAACTTTTAGAAGCCTTTTTATCTTACAAATTAATCACATAGATTGTTGTATAGCCAAGTGTGCTTAAGTGTCTAAGTCTAGCGACAAAACAATCTCAAAATGAAATGTCTTGAATAAAGTCGTATTCTTGCATAATATGATTATCTTGATGCTATCTTGTGTGGTGATTTCTTGTCTACTAAGTACAATGTGTTGTTTTTGCTTATATAATATGTTATCATTTGATTTCTATCATGTTAACATCTTTTGTCACTAACAAATTTGTTTTGTAGGTTGATAACAAATTATTTGTTATCTCACTTGGTTTTAACTTTATATGCTCATTTTGCATAATCCCTTTATTGCTACATAAATTAGTAATATGCTTTATGGGACCCCTACACTTGCATATAATTTAAAAGCATATAGAATTAAGTTCTAGCGGTTGGCTTTGCATTTTGTATTTCAACCAACCTCTTTGCAAATCTCATTTTGCTTCCGCTTCCAAAATCACCTCCATCATTATTTAGTTATAACAATACTCTAATCCTCTTCACTTCCTATTAGGAAACCACATGCCTCATCTTACGATCATCTCGTATTAATCGAGAAGAGGTACGTGACTTTAACGATGAAGTTCATTGTATGTTAACCATCATCCAGAAAAACATCATTAAGCTCATCTCTTTCGTTAACCCGAAAAACCTCCTAAACACTTTGTTGTCATTCCTTATTTGATACATTAGACATTATGTTGGATGTCCACCAATTAAGGGGGAGAGAAATCCATTCACATAATTATCTTTTGTCAAATTTTATGTCTCTTAGACTCTAAGATACCAAAACATAGGCAAACACCACTTAGCTAAAACCGGTTCACGAAACCACAACTAGTTCAACCTTTTTAACCTTATATCAAGTGAAAAACACATCATGTGTTTTACAAACTTCTTCATCTCCACAATCAACGAATCTAGGATTTTCCTTAAACTAGCACCTTACAACTTCACTATCTAGAACACCATCATAGGATCTTATCCTTTTCGCTGACATATATCATGCATGCCATTGTCGGTGCAAACGATATATTAATCAAAGCTGCCATTCCCAACACGCTTGGTCTATCCAACTCTCACTCATATGATGTCATTCTCATCCTCATATAGGTACTCATTATTATTATTATTAGTATTTTCCATATTGTCTTCACTTCTTTCAATGTGATAATCATCCATGTCGGTCAAAACCATGCTAATACTACCTTTCCCATTGTCACCTAGAATAGGTCATTTTATAATTCGTGTCAATCAATGAACGGATTTATCTTCATGTTATCACTCTTATACTTTTGGTATCTTCATTATAATATTCTTAGATAGAACGATTATTGATTACTCTTGGGTTGAAGCATATGAGAACTTGCTCAAAACAATAGATTGTTAGCATCAATAAATCATTCAAATCATAACCCTTATGCATCATTGAAATGCAATGTCCATTCACATTTTTTTTCCTCTTAGCTTTGGTCACTTGACATGACGAAAGGATTGCATGAGTCCATATTTTTATATTTGCTATACATACGAGTTTATAACTCCTTAATAGCTTCCTACCTAATCACCACCACCTTCCATCACCACTTTCACTAATCATCACCACTATGGATTAGCGAAAACTTGCTTTTGTAAATCTCGAGTCAAATTACCATCACCACATGAATCCTACTAGTAAACCGACACCAACACTAGCACCACTAGTGGCACACCCGGTGAAAGACTTCATATCTTCTTTCTAGGAACTATTTTGTAGGCTTTTATCATATTATATTCTCACTTTTCTTATGATTGTAATTAGGAGACTACACTTCATGAGATCTTTGATTATATCATTTATCACATATATACATCTTATTTTTCTTAGTGAAAAAGATGAAATATATTGCACTAATGTTTTTCATTGTAGGTTCATCATCATATACACTCGATTGTATATAACTTACTCATCTAAGGATGAAGTTTGCATAAATTATTTTTCTTATTTTAAGTGCTTCTTGACATAAAACAAGGAGGAATATCCTTTAAGCACTCATATTGCATCGTCTATACACTTGGTTGTATATGACATATTTGTCTAAAGACAAAGCTCCTATTATACTAATATTTATTTTGAAGGTTCATCTTGACGCCTTAGAGCAAGGGAGCTCCGCAAAAATTCTTCGAATGCATCTTATACACACTTTGTTGTATATCACTTACTCGTCCGATGATGAATATAGTTTTGCACTAATATTTGTTTTTTTTTTTGGTTTTAATCATACCCCGACGCCTCAAACAAGGGGGAGCAACCAATCAATGGGAGCATGCACGATTTTGCATCATTCTCACTTTTCAACAAGCATTTTGCTTCGATAAAAGTGGAGAAAATAGGCTAACATTGCTATGCCTTTTCTTTTCATATATTTCTCATAATTTTGTTGCATAAAACTAACCTTGATGTAGGTTAAGCCTCTTTATTTGATCCATGGATCCGCTACCAAACAAGGGACGGATTGAAGTAGACGATTTAACTTCACTAGGGATGATGCAAGCTCGCCTTTTGGGAGAAATTAAGTTAAACTCATGACACGCCTTTTGTTTCGACAAAGGGGAGAAGAGTGTAAACGAGAAGGTAATGTAAAGGTAGTAAGGATACAAGTAACTTTTTACATTATACTTTCAATTACGCTTACATATCTTTGTCATCATCAAAAGGGGAGATTGTTAGTGCAAATATTACGATATTTAATCTATACGGCCTCGTTTGTTTTGATTGATGACAAACATGTAACTTGTAATACATAACGTAAATGTACAAGTTACTTGTAATTACATTTGTCTCAACATACATTCAACACCTCTCGATGTCTCAAGTCCTCATATGTTACAACAGGTTCGTACATGTTTGTTATGTGGCATTATGTTCAAACCCATTAACAAATCATTTAGAATGTTTAAAATACGCTTAGAGTCACTAAGTATTTTAATAGGTTAACCATTCTATTTCGAACCTCATTTTACATTTTGCATTCACAAGTATTTCAAAAGGTAACTAGACATTTTGTTAACTAGTTACATAATACATTTTACAAGTTTACCTTGATAAACCTTTTAATCTAAAATGGAAATACATGTTACATCATGTCATGCATCATCTTTGAAATCCTTGGAAGATCACTTGAATATCTTGGTTAGATTGATACTCAATATATCAAATGTGATCTTAGTAAGATTTAGTAATATCTTGGAAAGATTTGAAGAAAGATTTTTAGATTTTCCGTCAGCACCTCGAACCCTTTTGTATAAAGGGCGGAACCCTTTAAAGGGCTCCTTGGTCCGTGGACGATCGACCACTTTGGCTATAAATAGAAGCCCATTGTTTTCCCATTTCTTCACCACTTCAAATCACATCTTCTCCACCTTCTTGCATATATTTAGATTAATCATTAACAATGTAGTAACATACATTAAACACCATAATGATCATGATCATAATGCTTTAACATTCATCTTTGTTGTAAGCATACTCTTTGATCAACCAAGGAAATCTTGGAGATCTAGCCATCCCCACTTACCACAAGTTGAAGATCTATCACAAGAAGTTTAGGGAACTTGTGATCTTCATAATGAAGGCTTCCTATCAATGGAAGTTCATTTAGAAGTAGTTATTCATATCCATTAGACATTTGTGTCATGGATCATTAGTGTAAACATCATTGCATCATAACAACACTTTAACCAAACTAGATTAGATGGTTTATGTGTTTGTGCCATAAAACACAAGGTTTATTATGTTGGGCCATAAAACATATTGGGAGTGGTTGTACCCATGTAAAAGAACTCGACATCTAGCTTAGTGTCGGAAATATTGTATAAGCGACGTTAGGTTGGTTCTACCTCGAACTAGAACCCAGATTTAACTTTGTACCGAAAAAGTGTA
The DNA here is from genome assembly GCA_022545495.1 of Chrysanthemum lavandulifolium. NCBI lineage: Eukaryota > Viridiplantae > Streptophyta > Magnoliopsida > Asterales > Asteraceae > Chrysanthemum > Chrysanthemum lavandulifolium. The sequence goes on from CM040238.1 coordinate 265,053,533, forward strand.
GCGGCGATTATAAGGTTTTCTCCGCCGAGAAGGGAGCTTGTTGATTTAGTGAAGTAACTCTCGAGTTGGGCACTCGGGGAGTGGAGTAGGGCGGAAAGGAGACCCGTGACCGAACCACTATAAATCATTGTTTTCGGTTTGTACTTTCCTTTATTTATCTCTTTACTTTTATACTTGCACTATACTATTGTTTGTGATGTGGTTTGATGTTCATGATTGTGTGACAACTTGGTTTACCATGCTTTATATTAGTCACAAACAATAATTGGTACTTTCATATTATAACAGCTTCATAAGCGATTTGATAATAAAGATCTAAAATTTTTAAACCAGAACGTATTCACCCCCTCTACGCTTCCACAACCGATCGGAGAAAATATCTTGTCATCTTCGTGCAAAATATGAGAGCATGACAAGCGGCAATCCACATTTCGTAAACTCAATTGTGTAAATAACTGCGCTTGTACATAGCAAGATTAATGTACTAAACATAGTAAGTATGTAAAACGAAGAAGAAAATGTGTGTAAAATACGCACCGCCTTTAACTCGACCAAAATGATTACGCTTCCTTATATCTTTCATAAGCTCGCCTAGTTTAATCTTAAAACCTTCGCGATGACGCCCGGTCTATCACACGCTGGTTGACCCGATATGGCATCTTCGACATGACGTTGAATTTCGTGCCAATTTGGGCTGCACGACATGGTTAGAAAAGGTCGAGGTCCACCCAAAAACATATTGCCATTGCGTCCCGATATTGTCGAACCATATGTCTAGGTCCTCCAGGTAAGGATGAGGGCAAGATAACTCGTCGGCCAATAGATTCTAAGTCTCTCTCCATTAGAAACACGATCATGTAATCCGTTATATAACTCGGATCGAATCGAGTTCGATTTCTTTTATACCACCAAGATCATGGTCAAGAATAGCACTATAAGCATAAAAACATACGTATGAAATAGATGCCCAACTTTAAGCAATGTATTTCCTTCATGAAGCCTGTGGTGCAGACGAAAAGAATAATATTCCTTTAAACTTAAGTATTTCCTCCTCGTTGATGGAGGTACATTAAGAGGTATGTACAATTGGAACCCATCTTCTCCGTGTGGAAATAGCAATGGATATTGCAAATCCATAAAGCTTGGGTGCAACTCAGATATTCGTTTAACAGAATTTTGACCTCCCTCACCACTTCTTTCTTCAACGATTACATCTCGGGTATCCGTGGGGTTACCATCTACCGGTACTAATGCATCAACTTCAGAAGCGGTTGGTAGGTTATATTGCCTTGCATTTCTTTGCCGTATACCAATTAGACGAAGAGTAACGGGTTGCATTGATGCAGCACTGAATCTTTCCCTTCCCATCCTAAAGGCCTGAACTAATGGGTTACTTTGGTTAAGCATGGTTATAAGGTCTCGAACCAACATCCGAAGCATTACATCTTCAGGAATTGAGGTTAGCCTTCTGTTTAATACATAGAAAAGGTTTCAACTTCATTTTCGATGTCAAATATGTATAATTGGGCAAACCTAGGACGATCATCCTTGTGTATTAGCAAGAGAGTCCCAATATTGTGGTGGTTGTGGCCGTTGAGCTGAAACGTGTAAGGCGCACCACCATTATTTATCTCTTTATTTATCTTTCCTCCCGTGGAAGTGAAGGAAAACACCGAGCATAGAAGCTTTATATGCTTCCTAAAGAGTTTAGAACGTTCACCATCGTTGTAATCCATTAATTCTTGTAATAGTTGTGGAGGATCTTCAAGAAAAGCGGTTGGACTTTTCCTTTACTACAAAGATATCGAGAATTTTGGGACACGTGGAGAATGTGATTTAATTGTTCGCTCCTCATACCACAACATCGCCACAAGAATGCGGGCATTGATGCACAACATCGCCACAATCCAAAGATTCAACATCGACCTAAAAGACATCAATTTTAAATGTCAAATGAGTAAACATAACCGATTAAACATAACCGAAATGAAAATAATAATTGATTTGTGTCTTACGATGTTGTCGCATGCGTTTCGATACACGCTCAAAGGCGCTGCGTTGTTGCGATTCGCCCTTGTTGAGCGGCTCGAATGTGCTATTGATGTCACCCGATGTGTTATTTAGTCCCGTCACATGAAATGTATTGGCCATATGATATGGAATTGATTTCCGTTGTTATCAACAAAAGTCCTTGAAGAAATAACGGTGTGTGGGGCATGATGCTGTCGTGCATTTTGACTCGAATGAGTTACGTGGTTGGTGGAAGTAAACCCTCTTAGGTGATCAAAATTTGACATTGAGTATACAGAGGTGTTAGAACTTCCAGTAACATGAACTGGATTGCCCACATGAAGTGGGTTGCCATTGCTATCAACAACGATCCTCAAGTAATAACAGTTTGTGGGTTTTCGGATGTTACACTCACATGGTTAGCATCGAAAGTCAAACCTACAATGACAATCTTACATAAATGAGACATATATCAATGTTAATGTGAGTAAGAAAGTTACATAATCATGCTTACTCACCGGATGTTATAGCTACTCGTTTGAGCGAGGAGGCGAGTAAAAACATTTTCGACATCATGATTCATATGTTGTCTATCATTGCGAGAAACATATGGAGAATCCACACGAGATGGAGGCATGCCACGATGCCGTGGTTGTGTAACTGTAGTATTAGTGTTAAAACTTGAAGGTTGTGTGCCTAACATGGACGCCTCGACCTCTCCTAACTTGAGGTGTTTGATAAGAATTCAAATTTGATGAAACGGTTTGAGGTGGAGGTAATGTATTCAATGACATTTGTAATATCGCTTAATGGTAGCACATTTGGTGTTGAGGAAGTGCTATAACAATTCGATAAACGGTTAATATGTCCATTAATGTTTGCATTTGGATTATAGTTCTCATTTAGTTGCCGCCTCATTTATACCAGATACAACAATAATAATATATAAAGCGTTTGTAGTCCTATGGGCCAACAAAGTATATATGAACCACAAGTTGATTATATAATAACATAATGTTATGGGATGTTTGTTTTATACGATAACGAAAGAAAGATTAAAGAGAGGTAAATAACACTGTAAAGGTGATCCAACTTAGCGATTATAAATTTACCTTCAATGGTCGCAAGAAATAGAGTAAGCGATTAAACGACCTATAAATACCTATAACTTAAGTTGTTGTCCTACATATGATAAACTACCTAAATGCACTATTATGAAAACAATTTTCCCCTCTATTCGAAGAGACAAAACTACAAATTTTGCGCAGAAAATTCAGCAAATAAAGTAAGTGCAAGGATTACTTTAAGGGCTGTTTGGACATATTCGTTTTATGAAAAAAAAATACAAAAAGGTTCTTGACTTTTTATGAGCAAGAGGTTCTTGACTTCTTGCATCATATTAATCGGGCAAAATTATTGATAAGGAGACCTAATTCATATGACTAAATTCATGTCTAAATAATTCATTATGTGACATGTAGCTAGAATACATATTTTCTCTTTATAATTCTCACCATTAATCTTACCATGTGTCATAATTTTAAAGTTAGGCATGAATTTTAGTCATGAAAATTATTTTCCTTTAGAGATTTTTAGTACGCATTGCTAGTCGCTTTTGTTAGGCGTTTGGTTTGCATTAGGAAATTGTTATGGCTACTAAGTATGAGAATGAGATTATAAACACATCCCTAATAGAGTATATATGATGGCGTATGTATATTACACTACATATATTAAGTCCTTAAGTCGGAACAAGCTCGATATGCGACACACATGACCTCTCTTTCTCTCTATCTACACAACACATGGAGACTATCTCCACCAATACCGGATCTACATCCATTATTATCTCTACCACATAAACCCTTCTTTTCACCATCTTCTACGAGATGACACGGAGGTACCACAAAAACCCATCTCATCATCCTCGCCTACGAGATAAGACAAAGGTACGGGGTCGATGCTATTGTTACCCCGACTATAGGAATATCATCCTTCTCACGGGGTCCATACAGTTCAACACGGGAAACTGAGCATCTGACCTCTACCACCCGACTTATACCCTCTTTACGTACCGTACGCAAACATAACACCATCTGTGAGACACGACACAAACAAGCTCGTTTCGCTCTTCCTCGGCTCGATCTATTAACTGTGGGTTTCAAACATTTTATACCTATTCTCGAAAATCAATGTTATAAACCACCAGTTTTATTGAGGATGAAAGTTAATCCTTCGTTCTCATAACCCTAAACCATAGGGTGAGCGAAACCGCACCGCAACCGCACAAAACCGCAAAATCCACATCGTAAAACCGAATCGTAAAAACCGCGGTGCGGTTCCCGAAAATAAAAATCGCATTTTGTCGTGCGGTTTGGTTTCTACCGAAAACCGCACCGCAATAACCGCACCAAACCGCAAAGTCATATTCAAATATATATTTTTATTTTCAAATAAACCAACTAAATTTCATAATTTTGTATGATTAAATAATTTTGTTTATATTTCATAATTAGTTATTTCAAACGTGTCTTATTGGTTAATTATTGTCTGAGTTTTTATATTATATAATTTTATTTTTCTATCAATTTATTATCGAAATTTTAAAAAAATTTATCTCATTTAACTTTTATTATTGTAGAGATTTATAATTTAATACTAGTACCCAACATTTTGTGTATATATGTTTCTGCTTATTATGTAAGCTTATAATATATTTATTCTATAATAAATATATACCAAAAAAGAGAAATTGAAAAGAAAAATATTAAAAACCGCAAAACCTGCAAAACCAAACCGCAAACCCGCAAAACAGCGCAGTAGTGGATTCTCATTTTTTTAAAAACCACAATTGCGGATATGGTTCGGTTTTTACCAAAACCTGCACCAACCCGCACCATGCTCATCCTACCATACACACTCTAAAATTTTCGCCAAAATATTACAGCATTTCTTCAAATTGTAGTTTATTTAGGATGTCGATGCATGTTTTCTGCGGAAATAGAGTTATCATCTAACCTATATCCTGTTACGTATTGTAATATTTTATATGTTGTTATATAAGTAAAATCATGGGAGTTAATTATAAATATCTGTAGATTTTAAGTTAACTAATTTGTGGCACGTGAACCATCACGAGCTATTATCGAAATTTATCAATGTTGACTGTTTACGTGTGGTACGTAAAACAAGACTCATAGTAAGTTTATGATGTGAGATTAAGCTAGTCGTATGTTCGGTTTTCCTTGAATGGTAATAAACTCATGATAAGAGCATTTATCTAAAGCTGAGGTAACACTCACATACAACTTAGGGAGCCTGACATTTTGTTCAACTAAAATCGTCACACAAACTTAAACCATGTAAAGATATTTTCATTTAAAAGTTTGTGTAGCCGCTTTATTTTTGTATTCCCCAAACGTAATACAAACTTGCCAAGCTTGACTTGATTATTGAATTGAGTTATCAAAATTTCACTTGACTATGAAACTCAAAGATCAAACTTTCACTTGAGTTCAACCAAGCTTTCATTTTCATGCCTGAGGTTGAGTTCAATGAGTCAAATGACACTTTCAGCCTAAATGGTTTGAAGTTTGGTGCAGTCGTATAGCTATTAAAATACTTTAAAAAAAACTAGAAACACAACGTTAGTATAAATCTACATAATAATTTTGAGTTTTGTAAAATACGATAAGAACATATATCAAATACGATAGTTGTAGAACCTCACTTTTACACCAACCTTACGCGTACACACCTTATCACAAGATGAACACACGTAAACCAAACACACTATGCGTAGAAGTAAGAAATAAAGAAAGGAAAGATGGTGACTTGAATGATATATGAATCGTGTATGTGAAGAGATAAAGATGAAGACAATATGTTGTATATTCCAAAGAAAACACACGCACACACACTTTCAAGCACACCTCTCAAATGAGACTTTGAGGGGTTTATATAGTACAAGTAGTAGATGCCCTAATGGGCTTGGCATGGGCTCGTTTGGGCTTGGGTTGGACATGGATTGATATAAGGCTAGCTTAACTTAACTTCTAACCAATTAGCTTAGCCCAGTCCACGAGCCCGTTGACTATTCTATCACGATATCTCACACACGTTACAAAGTTCCTAAATGTGAATGACCATCACTTCTAATAAAAACTATTAAGGCTAACAATCTCCCCCTAAGGGGTGGTCATTCAAAAGATGCTCCACTTGATTAGGTCTTTACTTTTCTCGAGCTAGAACTTTGTGTGTAGATAAAGAATAGTATTGTTTCATTGTTCCTTCATGCTTTGTGATCAGTTAATGGTGTTGTCTGCCATTGTCAACTTCGTTGGTTAGGTGTCTCCACGCCTTTCTCCACCATGCTCACACTTCTATTTGTCTTTTGGTTACCATTGATGTAGTTCTCGAGTCTTTAAACTTTGTAGATTCTTTGACATTGACGAAGAATCATCTTTGACTTTGTGTTGCCTTTGATTTTGATGAGAACTTTCATGTGTTGTCGGTATAAGCATGCGGAGAATCGCACGATCAATCCGCTCCGAGCTTCCATAAGAAAACATAAAACAGTTAGTAATAAGCGGATTCCGCACTTACAAGTTTGAATTTCGAGGGTGTTAACATCATAGTGTCAAAATACATCTCTAATTCTTACAAAGGCCGTTCTGAACTGGAGTCCCACAAGTGAGATAACGCGATGTACCGAGGTACACCTACTGATTCGAGATGAGTCGCCGAGGTACACCAAGCATCACCCCACGATCAGAGACCGTTTAAGACACGCTAAGCGTAATCCACGAGGAGTTACCGAAGTGACTGCTGTCGGTCGCTTGATGTTGACCACGGCAGGAGTTTCCATTCAATCATCAAGATCATAGATGTGAAACTTCTCATAAATGTTCGGCAGATTGCTAAGACCTGCGTAGGACTCTAGAATATATCACTTGTGCCCTTATTGATGAGCAACAATCGATGTCATGACAAGTGTTCCTATGAGATCTTTTGATGAATCTCGTGGCTCTAGACTCAATAGTGCATTTTGGTTTTTACGGCGGAGACTAGGGAGAGGTCTCCTTCTTCAATACCAACGATCTCTAAGAGAAAGTCAATAGATTATGTAGGGTTCCCAGTGAGAATGAAACAAATCCTTTTAAGAGGAATTGAGTGGCTAGGTGGTTTAGTGCGGTCGTCCTTCGGGTCCATGACGCCTTTGTCTTCAATACCGGTGTCATCTAGTGACAACCAAGAGCAGATGAATTGGGCCGGTTTACGCCCTAAGATTGATTATGGAGGGCTATTTCTTTTCACCCTTTCTTTTCATTTCTTTTAATTCTTCAACCCTTCTTTCTCCTTTCTCACATTACTCCTTTTTCAATCATTCCCGAGGACTTCTAATACTAACTATTTGTGATGTCCTTGGGTAGATCCCTCCGGCTCTGGCGGATCATAGGACGAATTTCCTATCATTAGTCACCTTTTAACTCCATGACTGTCCTATTGTTGCCATAAAACCATTTTTCTTGAAAATATCTCAAAGTGTTTTTGATAGAAAACATGTTTGGAACACTTCGAGTATTATACTTTCGAAACACTCCCCTTCACATGTGCTTATAAGTTTTGTGAAATTTGCACATAGAGGGTAGAGTTCGACTTTTTGAATTGATCGACTTTAAATGAACAAGACCGATTCGAGACACGTTTACATCACTAGAGAACTAGCTTGAAATTATTACCCGTCTGGTCAAGTCATAGAAAGTTTCTCGAGATGGTACATGATTCCTCGTCAATTCATTGGTTTCAAGCGAGTCGAGCTCATTTTGAGATTCAAACAATGATCATTAAACTTTTGATCACATTTTAATCACGTCTCCTCCCTCAAAAATAGCATATTCGTGATATTTTTTATATCAACGGATTAAACAACCTTTTAGAATCTTTTGGGGAGACAAACGGATTTGATTTAAGCATGAATTTGGAACATTTGTGTTTTATACTCCTCCTTTAATAAAGCATAATCAATTAAAGGGTTTTTAGAGGGAGTTATCTTGAACACAAAATATTTTAAAAGATTTTGAAAATCTTTTTGAATAATCTTGAAAAAAGTGCTCAAGATGATGATGATTTCTCACCGTTTGAATGTAGTGCATCAAGCGTACACTCGATTTTTCTTGAAAACACGAGTTTTGATTTGAAATAATCAAAAGTCATCATTTTAGTCCGGTTTCGTCTTGAAGTATCGAAAGCCATTTTGAAGAAATTTTGAGAAACGACATGTTTTGGAAAACATTTAAAGAACTCTCGCTCAAGCATCTCAGACATGCCCGTATCATTGTTGAATGACATTTCTAGAAACGTCTGAATATCGATTATACAAGAGACATGTCGTGAGAAGAATATTTTGTATTTTTGATTTTCTATTGTTTTTGTATTTTGAAAGTTTTATATTTTATATTTTTCTTTTGTTGGTTTTTCAAATTTTGTATTTTGTTTTCAAAAATATTTATCGCGAAGCTTTTGGAAAATCATTTTCAAGAAGATTCGAGAAGACGTTCTAACTCCTCGGGGTTAGGCTCAGATTCAATTAAATCGAACTAAATCGTCAAACCTTTTTTTTGGAAGGCTTTAGTAAATATATCGGCGAGTTGGTAATCTGTCTTCACGAAAAATAATTCAACATTACCTTCTTCCACATGTTCTTTTATGAAGTGATAGCGTGCTACGATATGCTTAGTCTTTGAGTGATGAGCAGATTGCATGAGATGGCTATGGCACTTTTCGAGTCACAATACATAGGTATTTTATCGAAAGTAAAGCCATAATCTGTGTTTTGTTCTCATCCATAGAACTCGAGCACAACATGCAGATAGAGACACATACTCGACTTGCGGTTGAAAGTGCGGTGCAATCTTGTTTCTTTGAAGACCAACTTACTAACTTTTCACCCAAAATTGTGCTCCTCCCGATGTACTTTTTGTCAGAACTTGGTCACTGCGTGGTCCGCATCCGAAAAGGCAATTAGATCAACCGGATTCGCCGGATACCAAAGACCCTTGTGAATGGATGTCTTCGTGCACCGAAGATCCTTTAACCTCTTTGAGGTGCGGTTCGATAGGCTTTTCACGGAACCGTGCTAATAAGCAAACGACAAAATGAATATCGGATCGACTAGCGATAAGATACATGAGAGAACCAATCATGCTCGATATTTCTTCGGATCGATAGGTTTCCCAAACAAATCGGCTCCAATTTTTTGGTGATGTTACCATTGGTGTTTCGACCAGTCACAATTATCCATACCATGATTTTCAAAATCTCGGTTGTATATTTCGGTTGATTAATAAAAATTCCATGTAGGGACTGATGTATTTGTAAACCAAGAAAAACTTTAGTTCCCCATCATGGACATTTCAAATTTGCTTTTCATGAGATTTTCAAAATGTTTTGAAAGATTCGGATTAGTGGACCCAAAAATGATGTCGTCCATGTAAATCGAACAATCAAAATGTCATTTTGCATTTTGTGTAAACAAGGTAGGATCAACCGTTCCTTTGGTGAAATTATTAAGGATAAGGAAAGAGGATTCGTCATACCACGCTCTCGAGCTTGCTTTAATCCATAGATTGCCTTTTTGAGTTTGTAGACGTAGTCCGGATGTTCCATATCTATGAAGCCTTTTGGTTGACTCACGTACACTTCTTCTTCGAGTTCCATTCAAGAACACGGTCTTAATGTCCATCGATAAACCGTGATGTTTTGTGTAGTGCATAGGTCAAGAATATCCCGACTACTTCTAGTCTAGCTACCGCGAATGACTCTTCAAAGTCTATCCTTTCTTCTGTTTGTATCCTTTGGCCACAAGACGAGCTTTGTTGCGAATTACAGTCATCTCTTCATCCCTTTTGTTCTTCCATAACCACTTGAGATCAATGACACGAACGTCAATTGGTCTTGGAACCATATCCAAAGAGTCATGTAGACGGTATTGGAGAAGTTCCTCCTGCATTACTTCTATCCATGCGGGTTCTGCCATTGCCTCGCGAATGTTCTTTGGCTCTATATTGCTAATTGAGCAAAGGTAAATGCATAAGTCGCAATCGGTGGCAAGTTGGCGTCTCGTCTGAATTGGCCTTGACGGCTCACCAATAACTTGTTCAATTGGATGGTCTTTTGTCCACTTCAGAGTAGAAGGATACCTTACATTATACGAGTGCGAGTTAGATGGTTCTCGTAAGCTAGAGGATGATTCAGCTGATTCCGTAGCAAACGGGTTTTCAAATAAGTCTTCATCTAACGTTGCATCATTTTGGTTTTGCTCATCAACTGCTTTGGTAAGACTGTTTGAAGAATTGGAGTTCTTTGGAGTAGATGTAGATGATGTTGATGGAGTTGGTGCATTGGTTTCGACCGTTGTAGATGCATCTTACATTGGTGGAGGTGGTAGATGATTTTGAGTAGTGCGGTGGAATGATGGTTTGATGCATTTGTCAAGTTCCACCATAGTATTCATCGAACATTAACTCAAAGAATTTACCCATTCTTTTTCATGAGGAGTGCCAAGCAAAAGTTGATGGAGCTCTTTGATGTACGAGTCTGAATCGATGTGTCCGAAGTCTGCGGGTTTGGTGCGGGTTCTAGGCGAGTCTCTCGAAGATATTTGTGAAATTTCATCAAAATTCAAGTTCATCGTCTCCATGATCCTCCTAGTTCTTCTATTATACACCACAATGCCCTCGAGCTATCTCGAATATCCAATGAAGATTCCAATATCACCTTTAGCTTTCGGTTTACCTAGATCTTCTCATCGTTTGTCGGATAGCACAAAGCGCCAAACACGTGAAAGTAAGAGATATCGGGTTTTCGTTGTTCACTATTTCGTATGGGGTTTTATTGAATCTTGGATGGATTAGGGATCGGTTCCGAGTGAAACAAGCGTTGGCAACAACATCACCAATAGAAATAACGGTGCACTAGAATAGATTAGCATTGTGCGGCGACTTCCACAAGAGTACGATTTCTTCATTCAACTACCCCATTCTGTTGTGGAGTTCTAACAACGATGTTTGATGAGTTATTCCAACATCTTCAAAATAAGCTCTTAACTCTGATTTGTGAATTACGTGTCGTTATGCATTCTTACAACTCTAATCGGAGCTTGAAGAAGTACTTGAATACGTTTCGGAAGGTGATGATGATGCACGGTGCTTAGTCTTTTGATCTCAAAAACCTAACCCATGTATATCTTGAATAATCATCGACGATAACAAGAATATAGTTTTTACCATTAATGCTTTCAACTCTCATTGGGCCACATAAGTCCATGTGCAACATATGCAACTTTGCTTCCAAACTAGGTACTGGTTTGGGTTTATATGATGCTCTTTTGCTTTTTCCTTGTTCACATGATGGACATAAGTGATCCTTGGTGTATTTGAACTTTGGAATTCCATTGACGATGTTGTATTTGGCAAGTTTGTTGATAGTGTCGAAATTGAGATGGGATAATCGTCTGTGCCACAACCAGGATTTTGTTCCAGATGCTCGTGTCATAAGACATATTGGTGATGAAGAGGCCATTTGGTTAATGTCGATAGCATACAAGTTTGTATCATGATTCCCATTTAAGAGATCAATGTCATCCAAGTTTCTAACGAAGCAAGCATTTCTCCTAAAAGCAACTTCTAAATCGCATCACGTAATCCCCTGATCGAAAACAAATTATGTCCCAACCCTTCGACATAGTAAACCCGAGTGATCAAATAATTTCCAAAAGGTAGATCTCCATAACCCATGATAGTTTGCTACATGATCATTTCCAAAACGTCATGTTCCATGAATTGCCGACGAAATTGATCGTGACTTGATTCCGGTCATGTGCTTGGAGCAACCCGAGTCGACGATCCAAAGACATATTTAAATAACACCGCCAATAATGTAAGAAGAAGATTTTGGAAACCGTTTTGATTTTGGTTCCTTTGGGTTAGAGATAAAATCCTGATCACACTCATAGAAGTTATCTATTGGTAAGACAGGTTCATCACTCATTCTACCATTCTGGAGTGTGAAAGTTCTACCCGTTGGATTCCAAATGTCATCCCTAAAGTAAACATTATGCTCCCTATCAGTAGTATAAATCCTAAGTCTCGCAACTAGTCTTCCTATTCGTTTAGCATAAGTTCTTTTGGGAACATTCTTCTTAACATGCTTAACAATCTCATTCTTAGAAACACAATCATCATGAACATTAGTTAAAGATTTCTTGCAAGCTAAACAAAGAGATTCAACACATTCATTAGACTTAGTAGGTTTCATAGGTTCATTACATTCAGATGAAATGTCTTTCTTATGACAAAGCGGTAAATTCCTAGGGTGTTCTTCTACGTTCTTCTGTTTATTCAAGCGACTACTCTTAGAGGCAAGCGAGACTCTATTGTTCCTTGTATTGCTCTTAGGCTTTAGTCTGCTTGCTCCTAGAGGTGCTTTCTAGTCCCGTAGAAGGTAAGGCACACTCATTAGGATTCACATTATTATCTTGAGAAGTGGTTTCACTTTCCTAGTCTCTTTAGAGTGCTTTTCTAAACTTATGTCGTTTGTCCCATATGTTTTAGATGTGGAGGCGCATTTATTAGTGGTACTCATCTTAAAAAGGCAGTGCTAAAACTTTTGGTTTCTCTATAACCGCTTTTCCTTTATCAATATTATGTTTAGGCAAGGCAGGTGGAGTGACTGGTTTTGATAAATCGTTTTTCTCATTGAATTTTGGAGGAGGCATAGAAACAGACATTTTTGGTTTTAATACCAACTTTGGGAACATTTGCTTTCTCCTCAGTCAATGGTTTTGTAATCTTAGTATCCACTGCCTTTCCTTTTTGACATTCCAGCTGAGCCCTCAAAAGATCATTTTTTTCTTTCATGTCATTGTAGGCACGCTCATACGACAGTTTGTCATACTTGCATTCCTTAGTTTTTCGATCAAGTTGTTTAAAATATGAGACATTTTCTTTTCAAGTTTCTCAGTGCTTTTTCATATTTTGAAACGATTTTGGAGGTCTCGGACTAGAGTCTTTCATGATCTTCAACGAGAATATGTTTGTAAAATAATAGACATAATATCGGTAGTCGAACATCTTGAAGAGAGAATCATTTAAATTTTCTAAAACTTTGATGTGTTCGACACGGTCATTAGCTTGCTTTACGAGGATTCATGGTCCTTGACAAAGTCATTGTTTTTTCAAAACGCTTGTTCAAAATGAATTACCCTTGCACCGATGGCATTCGGTGAGGGCAATTTGAGTTTCAAAATACTTTTATTTTCATTATCAAAACTATTAAACCGGATGTTTGTAGTAATATTGGTTTTAGTTTTAACGATGTCTTGAAGATCTACAATTCTAGTTTTCACATTTTCTAAAATACTTCTCGCATCACTTGTGTTAAAAGATTGTTTGAAGACATTTGTTCAATGTTCGAAGAGAATTTGAGACAACAAGCGGTTTTGAAACGATTTTGAAAGCAGTGTTGACTCTTTGTTTGAAACACTTGGTGTGATGGAAAACTTTGACTTTTCTTTTTATTAACAAAAGTGATTCCGTTAATTTTGTTCCATTTGTTATAATCAATTGGTTTGATTTCCGGATGTTTTTGTTTCATTTTGATCTACTCTCTCGAGATAGTTCTAACGTTTCAAGAGAATCACGAACAATTATGGGTTCATGCAAAACATTTCCATTATTTAACACATTCGAGATTTACGAGCTTTCTTGAGGAGCGAAGAAGGTTGTTACCAAGTGCCATTCTATGATTAGTATGAAACGCGGATTTACTAGATTAGAAAGCATCTTGATTGTTTGAGCGAGAATGACCCGTTTAAAAGCAAATTTTCCAAAGTTTGAATTTTTCATTTTATCAAGAATTTCATCAAGAAGAAATCTTCTTGTTTTGAAAATTAGTAATCAATCGCTTCTTCTCTTTTCAAGATTAGAAAACATTTCTTTTTGTTTAGAAAGTTGGTTATTTAAATCGAAATTTCCTTGTTTAAAGATTTAATTTTCAAGTTCAAATTCACATCAAGTGTGTTATACTTGATTTTCAATAGTTTTCTTTAGAAACCAAATTTCGATAACCAATTTCTAATTCGATTCTTTTTTTCGAAATTCAAAGGCTTTTTATGCGTTCTCCTTGTAACTCTCAAGCTCGGCCGTCAATTTAGCATTCGCGCCTTAACTTTGCGATTGACCGTTCTAACTTTCTCAATTTCAATGCCACGCTTATTGATTAATGATTCAAAATAAGCATGTGTTTCCTCATCGGTCTCGTTATTTTGTGCCACACGGTCTCCACTAGGATCAACATCGGAGTCTACGAGTTAGTATTGCTACAACTCGGATTGTCGGTATGTATGATAAGTAGGTGCCGATGTCACGAGAATGTTGTTCGTCATGAGTAAACACATCAAATATGACATTGTTATAGCATGGATCAATGATTGGTACCTCGACATCGTGTGTTGGCGTCATAGGCAGGAGGTGTGTCGTAATCGATGTCGTACTTAGTCTCCTCAAGACTTGCTATGAAGATGCGTTCGCATTGATTTCCTCGAGGTCTTCCAAATCATCCATAATAGCCATGAGGTCATTTTCCTCGAGACTCAATTGAAGTCCGATTGTTCCTTTTGTACCAACATGATAACTTTCGAAGATCATAAGATCCTTCTTTTTCGGCTTAGTTGGACAATTCCTTGCCATGTGACCCAATCCTTGACAGTTATAACATTTAACTTGATTACCCCGATTCACATTTCCATAATTCCCAACGATTTGAGCTGCAACATTCCATTCGATTACCCAACGCTCTATTCCCAACATTCGGACACATCGATTACCTTGATTGAACGCGATTACCCATCCGAAATCCAAGAGCATATCCACAATGGGTTCATAATAACTCCAACCATTTGTCTTTGATTACCCATGTTCACACCCTACCGTGCAATTTGCACTTGCGAGTGTTTGATGAAATCCTTTGGTTGTTGTTAGTTGGTGTGGAATAGAGACCTCTGAATCTTTACCCAAGAATGCAAATGCTTGAGACAGAGCTTCTTCCGTTTCCATTTCAAGATCGGTGATTCCTTGTTCTGGTAATGTTGTTGTTCGGTGGATGGTTTTGTTGTGGAGGGATGTATTCTTTGCAAGTTGTTGTTAGTGGAAGATGATGAAGCTTGTTGTTGTGTATTCACTGGAGTTTGAGTCTTAGCAATGAGGGCCAATGGATCATGATTCTTTGCTAATATTTTTGTCGACTTCATTCACTTCATTTTGGTTTTGTTTGAAAATCGTTGAGTTGATCAAAGTTCACTTGATGCAAGTCTTTTGTTTGGTTGACAATAGTGACATATCGTCCCCATTCTTACGGTAGATTGTTCAGAACTTGATGTTGCTCACGATAGTTCGGTGTCAACTTGTTTCGATCGACTCATTCATTAAAGTGCGGAACCTTCCATAGTAGGATTCAATGGATTCTCCCGAGTAGATGTAAACTTTTCCCAGCGGTTAGCGACTTGTTCTCCATATCTTGTTGACCAATTTCGGTTCCATGACAAAGCCGTCTAACACGTTCCCACATATCAAAAGCGGTTTCTGGCTGCTCTCTGCAGAAAATATGTCTCTTGGTAAACCCGTTGGACAATATGAATTGCCATGTCATCCGCTTGACTTGCTTGATCCTCTTGAGTATTCGATTCTTTTGAAGACGAAGAAATGGTGGGACGGGAGGTGTTGCATGAGCATTTCGTGGTCTTGGACTTGTCAAGGTGTTAAGGGTCCATCCTGAATGGATTTGATCATCAATTTTCCATTAGGTTTTGTCTTGATGTAACAAGCATTCGACTTGTCCATTGAAGATAACCACCTTTTCCAACATAGGAGGACGGTTTCGGCACACTGCATGAATGTCTTGTTGAGTTGCCATTGATGAAGGTATGATATGATAAAGTTGATGTAGGATCGATTCAACGATAAAGGAGTTATGTTGGATGAAGATTAAGCTCGGTTGTTGTAGTGAAATTTTGTCTAAAACTTAAAACCTTAATAACTTCGGTCGGAGCGTTTTAGGACTTGAAGGTTGACTCAAAGAACTTTTGGCAGTCTATTCTCCTCGTTCTCACGTTCGTTTTGATGCGTAGATCACCGAAAGCGGAGTTACTGTTCAAAAGTTATAGCCGTTTGAAGTTTTGCTCAAAATCTTACACGTAAAACTGCTCTTAAGCGTGAAATGAGTGCTTATGCGTAGGATTGCTTATGCGTGGGATTCTTATCGCGTAAAAGCTTAGGCGTGGGATCCCTTATGCGTAAAACCCAACTTACGCGTAACCTTTAGAGTTATCGTGGGCTAAAAACTTAAGCGTAGAAACCTTATCGTGGGATTTACTTATGCGTAAGACAAGCTTAAGCGTAAGAAAATGCTTATGCGTAAGAAATTATCTGCGTAAGATTTAGCTTATGCGTAAATCTAGGTTAAAACCAAAAATCCTTTACACCGTCACGCAGAAAAGATATCCACAAGTCAAGTGTTCCACAAACTTATCCAAGTGAGGAAGCACCGAGTAACCGTTAGCACGAAGATTCTTCACCAAAAGTTATGCGTAGAAAACTAGGGTTTTGACTTTTCTTACGCGTAAAAATAGGGTTTTGACTTACGCGTAAACAATTTCCAGTGAATCAAACAATTTCTGATGCACAAACAGCTTCCAAAACACTCAAATACCAAGAAAGTTTTGACCTTTATCACCCAAAATGTTTAGATGGCTTATGTGTAGAAATGAACACCGAAATACAAACGAGTTTAAAACTGATGAAAAACGCGTAAAGCTTCGAACTTTTTTCCAAAACTAGACTCTTTAACACTATAAGAACCTCAAACCATAAGAATCTTGATATAAGGCTAGCTTAACTTAACTTCTAACCAATTAGCTTAGCCCAGTCCACGAGCCCGTTGACTATTCTATCACGATATCTCACACACGTTACAAAGTTCCTAAATGTGAATGACCATCACTTCTAATAAAAACTATTAAGGCTAACAATAGTAACATTTTTCAACTTCTTATCACCATCAGATTCTTTATGATTTAACACAATATTCTCAGGTAAGGGAGTTGATACATGTTTACAACCAAGTAAACCATAATCATTTAACAGCTCAAGACAATATTTTCTTTGGTTTAAACATAAACCTTTATCAGTTTTTAAAACTTCAATTCCAAGAAAATATTTCAACTCTCCTAAGTCTTTGATTTTAAACTTATTCCTAAGAAAAGTTTTAAAATTCTCAATTTCACTGTCGTTATTACTAGTGATCACCAGATCATCAACATGTACAAGCAAGTACAATACATAACTTCCCTTAGTTTTAACAAACAAGGAGTGATCATTTTTAGACTACACAAACCCAGCCTCAAACAAGGCTTCAGTTTAAGGTTCCACTGTCTTGGAGCCTGTTTTAGACCATAAAGAGACTTCTTCAGCCTGCAAACCTTATTATTGTTTTCGGAAAAAGACCGTGGAGGCAACATATAAACTTCTTCATTTAAATCACCATATAAAAAAGCATTGTTAACATCCATTTGAAAAATTTTCCAATTATTTTGAGCAAAGAATGCTTAATAAGCACCTAACAGTACCCATTTTAACCACATGACTAAAGTTTCATCATAATCAAAACCATGTTTTTGATTGTAACCCTAGCCACAACTCTAGCTTTATATCTTTCAATCACACCATTAGATTTCAATTTAAGTTTCCAAACCCATTTAGACCCAATAGGAATTCTTCCTTCAGAAGATCAACTTCTTCCCAAGTATCATTTTCATATAAAGCAACTAACTCATCATTCATGGCATTTTTCCATTAATATCCCGAAGCTTCCTCATAAGAAGAAGGTTCACAAGATTTATTCATATTAGCAACAAAACAACAATTATCAAGATTTAACCAAGTATGATTAGCATACTTATTTAAACCATACTTAATTTTAGAATCGAGCACATAATCATTCAGTGTAGTAGGCAACTTAGAGGATCTACTAGACCTCCTACAACTAGTAGTTCCTTCCTCAGTTTGATTTTGAAAATTTTTTTGAAAACTAGGCACATCTGTTCAGGAATAACATTTCTCTCAGAATTACTATTTTCATCTAAAGGAGTTGCAAAGCTAGTATCATCGGTTCTTTGTGGAGGATCGGGGTAAAAATGCATTCTAAGGTAACATCACGATTAACATCCACTACCCTACCAGTTGACCTAGATTGCTTCTCTACCAGATGCTACATCCTCTGTTTCATCATTGGGAGAGGACTAGGAGTTCGGTTTTGACTCAAGATTATCAAAGAAATTTAAAGTGTTAACATCAAGTAGATTATTTGAAAGATCAATTTGTTTCATTTTGTATGGAAAAATTGTCTCATAAAATTTAACATCCCTTGAATATAAAATAGACCTATTTTCCGGACTTAACGACTAGTAAGCTTTCTTTCCACTTGCATAACCAAGCAAAACACATTTTCAGACTTCTCGGAAAATTTATCGAGACTCTTTAAAATAGTAGCATAACAAAGACATCCAAAGCTCCTAAGATGTGCCAGACTAGGTTCTCTTCCATAAACCAAAGAAAAAGGAGATTTACCATTTAAAACAGAGGAAGGCAACCTATTAATCAAATAAGTAGCAGTTAAAACACAGTTAGGCCAAAAAACAAGAGGAATCCCTCCTGAAACATAAGGCTTCTAGCTACATTAAGCAGATGCCTATGTTTCCTTTCAGCAATCCCATTCTGTTGAGGGGTATATGCTACACTAGTTTGATGAATAATACCTATAGTATCAAAAAATTCACCCATTTTATTATTAACAAACTCAGTACCATTATCAAATCTGACAATTTTAATTTTCTTATTGAACTGAGTCAAAACCATTTTGAAGAAACTTTGAAACAACTCAAAACCTCATATTTTCCTTTTAGCATATGCACCCAAACAGATCTACTAAAGTCATCAACAATAGTCAAGAAGTATACGAAACCTTCCTGCGAACCACCTTATAAGGCCCCATACATCTAAATGTATAAGGTCACCAAAACCGAAGTTTTATGTTCACTTAAAGGAAAAGGATCCCTTGTTTGTTTAGCCTTATGGCAAACATCACAAGGTGCTCCATGATCAATATTAGTTAATTTCAAAGATCCTTTTAAAAGTTTCAAAACTTGATTAGCAGGATGTCCCAATCTACTATGCCAAACATCTTTAGAAACAAAACAACTAAAACACTCACTTTTAGTCACAAAAGCAGAGGAAACTCTTGACTTATCAAACAAGTAAAGACCACCAGACTCACTACCAGTCCCCAGCACCCTCTGCTGATTCAAATCCTGAATATAGCATTTAGTCTCATCAAAACCAACCCTCAACTTGCTATCTTTAATCAACTTATTAACATACATAAGACTAACACAATATTCAGGAACAACAAGCACATCAAATAGAACCACATTATCATTAAGTTTTAAGTTACCAACATGAGTAACTTTAGCAAGAGTTCTATTAGGATGTCCCATGCTGATCTTTAAATCGGATATATCAACCAAATTATGCATATTAAGAGGACTATTGGTTAAATTCGATTAGCCCCGAGTCAATTATCCATCCCAGATGGTAATTAACCCCATCCAACTTAATATTAGCACCAACAAATTTATAAAAATGTCGATTAAAGAAAACACTCAGTTAAAAGGAACAAGAATCCTCACCGCCATATTAGCATGAGTAGAGGTTCACGGTTTATCATTCAACAAACTTAACAGCTTTGTTAATACAAATAAACCGTAAAAACGTTTATTAATATTTTGCGATCTCTTTGTATTTTGTTGATAACAAATATAATGTTATCTTAAGTACAATTATAAGGATACATGTTATTTTTGTAAAGCATTTACAAATAGCCATTTAAATATAAAAATGTTGTAATTAATCATTTGTTGTAATAGTAGTGTTGGAATCACTCCTAAACCATAATCAAGTGTTAGTAATTAATATGTAATAGTTAGCTTTATTATGGCCTTTATGTTTGTTATTAGCCTTAAGCTTATGAAGAAGGCCCATGAGCTTAGGCCCAAGCCCATTTAAGAAAGGATGGAAACTAGAGTGTTGCCTAGCTTTCCTCCTATAAATCTTTGTAAACCCTCATTTGAGGGTTGGTTGTTCAAGTCCTTTCTTTCACATACATCTACGCATAACCGGTCTTGTATTTCGTGTGTGTGTGCTTGAATCTTATTCAATCGCCTTATCTCTTTCTATATTACTTGTGTTTGTAAAACCACCGACCTAAAAGTGGTATCAAGAGCCTACTAGTTGGGTGAATCGTGTTTGTTTTTGAAGTGGGTTTCGGTCCTCGCCTAAAACGCACCTTGATACTTTGGTTCGCTTAAAACTTGTTTTTACACTTTTAATCCAAGATTCTTGTACTTTCAATGTTTTAAGGTGTTAAAATACTTGTTTTTGGCAAAAGTTTCAACCTTTACGCGTGGATATCGCTTTTAAGCTTGATTTTTAACGAGGGTTTCATTCTACGCTTAACTGCTTTAGAGGCTTTGGTTCATCAAGTTTCATACTTTTGTGTTATTTTGGTGTTATTGAAGCTATTTTATCGGACAAAAGCGGTTTAGAAACACTTTTGGACGAAATCAAAATTTTGAGCATTCCTACGCGTAATAAACCCTAAAACTACGCTGTAAGTGCTTCCTTGGTTTGATCTTCATTTTTCTTGGTTTATTCCGTGTTTTCTTACTTGGATAAGTCCGAAAATACGTCGACTTTGGATATCCTTTACCTCGTGATAGTGTAAAAGATCATTTGGGCAAAACCCTAAAATTACGCATAAGCATAAGCTACGCCGTGAAAGCCCACGCATAAGATTCACTTTACGCGTAAACCTAGTTCTACGCGTAAGGAAATCCTACGCCTAAGTTTCTCGCCTAACTTGTGTTCACGCATAACTTTAGAGTATTTTCCCGCCACGCGTAAGCTAAATCCTACGCGTAACTCCTAATTGTTATGCGTAACTTTGGTGTTTTTACGCATGAGTGCTACTTGGTTCTTGTCTTTTCTACGCCTAAGGACACTTCATCAAAAAGGTTCATTCGACTACAAAGATCCATTTTACTACACAAGTTTATCTACATGTCTCAACCACCATACTCTAACTATTTCCTCACACTTATAATCATCAACAACAACAACAATTAACTCCACAACATCAACAATGGAATCAACAACAAGCTATTTATCAACAACAATTTAATCAACAACATAATCCACAAATTGGTGCAATTCCACCACCACAAATGGTTCAAACACCACCAAGCCTTCAAGTTCAACCCTACACAAATGATTTCAATCAACATCCATCAAGGAACACTATGAAGGAACCCACTTGGTTTGCAAAGATGTGTGAAGCTTTAAGCGACCAACAATCAATTCATGAAGTCGGATCACTTGATAGACCTCCAATGCTCACTCCAAGAAACTACGATCAATGGGTGATAAGGTTCTTTAGGTTTTGTGATCTGAAGAAGCCACATGGAAAGTTCTTAAAGAAGGTTATCTTGGAAGGTCCATTTGAGATGCTCTCTCATCATTGTGCCCGGAGATCCAATCTCTTTGTTCCACCAAGAGATGAACAAACCAACATTGCTAATTGCAGATCTAAATGCTACTGAACTTCTACACTATGAAGTCGATGAACTTGCAATGGAATACATCCTCTTAGGATTACCAAACCCAATTCTTCATAGTGTTGATGCTCAAAGATCGCACAAAAAATGTGGGATCATATTCGTCTTCTTATGGAAGGATCAGACTCAATCGGGAGGATTTGGAATCCAAAATTTACTTGGCTTATGAACACTTCATGATTGAACACGGAGAGACACTAGAGTCCTATCATCATCGATTTTCGACATCATCAATGATTTGGATAAACACAACATCATCATGCCAAGAATTGCGGTGAATACTAAGTTCTGAGTAGTCTTGGTCCTAAATGGGAGAAGTATGTCATTTTTCTCCGTCAAGCAAAGAATATGCATCATTCTACTTATGGATTGTTGTACGATTACTTGAAGCCTCATGATAAGGAAGTTGATCGGGAAAGGATTCTCCGTGCTCAAATTGCTAAACAACACATCCGGATAATCAACAACTTGCCTTGTATGCTCAATGAATTATCCTCTCAACCAAAGAACTCAACCAACTGCTTCAAACACACCTTCACAAAGAACAACCTCAACAAAATCAATTGGTTCCATACAACAACAATGCTCAAGCATATGTCGTTGAAGTGACCGAGAAATCGATCCGTTCA
This sequence comes from Chrysanthemum lavandulifolium, assembly GCA_022545495.1. Classification (NCBI taxonomy): domain Eukaryota; kingdom Viridiplantae; phylum Streptophyta; class Magnoliopsida; order Asterales; family Asteraceae; genus Chrysanthemum; species Chrysanthemum lavandulifolium. The sequence continues at coordinate 265,075,955 of CM040238.1, forward strand.
AACATTGCAACAAGGATTTGTGATGATTGCTAATGCTTTTGGCGTTACACCAACAAATCCAACAATCGATTCGTTCCTCATCTAATACAGAGACTCAGTTGTTGTGAACAATGGACATGTTGAAGTTCGAATCATGATTATGGCCGTCGGATGGGCGGTGGTCAAGGGTTTAATCTTGGGTAGGAATAACAACGAGCTCAGTGGTGGAGCAGAAATGCTCGAATTGGTTAAATGGTCTTAGATGCTACAAGCGCAATGAGAAGGGACACTGGCTAATGCATGCCCAAAGCCGAGGACTAGGGCGGTGCTTATTTCAAAGAGGCTTTACTTTTGGCTCTTAAGGATGAAGTCGTGGATCTCTCACGGACAAAGAACGAGCTTTATGGCGGTCTGCACTCGATGATGATATGGAGGACTTGCGAGCCAATGCGCCTATTATGTTGATGGCTAATATGCAAGAGTTACATGAGTGAAACAGGCCAAGTGTATGACATTGATGGCTTGTCTCAGTGCCCGAACAAACCATCATTATATCGAACTAATATCTCCGCCAATATCGAATCCGCAAGGCTCGAAATGATCAAAATGAGTCATCTACATCTCATTCGGCGACTTTCAAATAGACCCGTAGTTACATTTGATGATCAAGATGACTTTATGGTTTCCTGATAATCAAATTGACTCTGTGGTTATACTTGAGGATCTAAATAATGATCATGTTGTGACTCACGTTGAACACGTCAACCTTTGCCTCATCCGATCTTGTTATGTTACTTAAAGACCAACAATCCCAAATTGTTGAATGTGTTGCATGATGAAAGTAAATACTCATCATTTTGAAATCAATCTGATCGCAAAGCGCCTAAAATGCTCGAAATGCATCAAAATATCAAAATATTCCAAAATTGCATTTTATATGTTTCGGATGCAAAATGTTCAAAATCGAGGAAAATGAGCAAAGTTTGCATAATTGGCGCTTCGGTCCCCAGTTTCTAAAATAGTCAAAATAGTCCACGAGTCATAATTTCAAAGAAAAATCACCAAAGGTCCTTTTAAAATCATAACTTGTCAAATTTAGTCCTTTGGTAAAATATCAAAAGTTTGAGAAAATTACAAGAATGGTCCTTCAACTTTGAAAATTGGCGCAATTGGTCCTGGAAAATGTGAAAATGTCAACTTTGGTCCTTGAACTATTGATACTTGTCAATTTCAGTCCTTAGAGCAACTTTGAGATATTGGCGACCTAGGTCCCTCTGGTTTCAAAATTTACAAATGAGGTCCTTGTCATTATTTAACCCCTAAACCTATTGTGACCACCCATTTAGCCAATTGACCGCCAATTGCCTTTTGAACCCTCCCTATTATTAAAAGCTCGGTCAAACACCCTTTGACCACCTCTTTCCTCCCAAGTCACGAGATACACCATTTCATCATATCAAAACCATCGTCTCTCTCTGCTAACACTCGACCATCATCACCATCCCTACTCTACCCCCCCTCCAAACACATAACTCCAAGGGATGCATTAAATGCCCTTAAAACCCTAACACTCAAGCCCCATCTGGCTTAACCATTTTTGGCGCCAAAAACAATTGAATGGCTAAGATCCACCAGAGTAATCCAATGGCCATTATTTATGCTGGGATATGTCCAGAGGGATGAGAGAGGAAGTTTGAAGCTTATATAAAGGAAAAAGAAGCAACAAGGAAGAAGACTTAGTTTTTTTTTGCAATGTATGTCGTTTTGTAGCTTAACTTGTCTTAAATAGTTTTCATCTGTATTTTCAAGCTTAATTGTATCAAACAAAAGTATTTAAGTGTGTTCCAACTCATTTCAAGTTTGAATTCAAAGTAATGATCGGTTTCACACTTTATGTCCATTTGTTGAGATTTTGATTTTCAAACTCATTTGTTTAAGCTTTTAACGACTTAGTTTCAACATCAAACAAGCTTATATAAGCTTAAAATAGCTTTTGTAACCTTGTAAGCAAGTTTAAAGCATTTTAGTTACTGGTCAACAAAAGTCAAAACAAGGAGCAAAAGTGATGCAGGAAGGATTTGGGTTGATTCAGACATGGAGTTGGGTTGATTTGGAAGCCATTTGTTGGTTTATATAGGATAGAGTCCTTGGGTTCACTGGTTTGCAAGCCATTGTGGCTAGGGACTTGTGTAAGTCATTTTTTAGATTCATGGCATAATCTGTTTCTGTGATTAATAATAGTTGAAACCTGTCTTATTAGTAGTATTTAGGTTAATTAACCTCAGTTTAATCAGTAAATTAGACTAGTTAAGTGTTTATCTTAGTTTTGCTTTGCAAATTAATAGTTAAAGGTGTGTTTGGTTCTCACCGATCTCTCATCTTGTGGGCTTATTCAATGGTTAGAATCTATTGGATAATGCTTGTTTAGTTCATTTGTGTTCATATCAATCTTAGTTTGGGTGCGCAAAACCACGAAAGTCAACATTACATTAAAATCATTACTAATCATTGTTGGAATTTTTGATAAGCGAGCTCTTGATTTGTGTTTAGGATTGTTAGACAAAGCTTGCATTATGTCCATTACACCTTATTACATCATTATCGTAATAAAATTGGATTCAAAGTTCAATTTGGTCAAAGTTCTTCACTAAAGTCAAAAGTCAAAATTTGCAAAAGTGGATTGAGCTCATCTAGGAAGATTTATCTTGAGTTCATCTTTGGGTCTTATCAAGTGAGCCTTGGCATTTTAGAAACTTCACCGGTCTTTTACTTATAAGCATTTTGTGGAATTTTGCAATTTTGTTAAAGGTCTCAAATCTGCTCTTCTTTTAGGCCATAAGTGCCCTGCTCCACTGGTCTCAGTATTCACTGAGTTTTCTCAGATCTTGTGCAAGGTGCACAGGGCTCATGTGAGCTCACCCAGGTCTGAATTTTGGTGTATTTAATCTTAGCCAGGTCTAAGATAGGTTCCAATTGTCTGTTTTCATTTTTAGCTTAAATTGTAGCTTGTGCTTGCTTCCAAAGTAACCCCTAGAATCTGTTTTAGCCTATATGCTCATAATCATCAAATCTTGGTAAATTGCATCCCAGAGGTTATAGCCTGTTGTTTTAAGTTGCATTAGAGTAGTTTTAGCATATTTAAGCTTCTGTTAACAGTTGGTTCACATTGGTGCTCATTTGCTTATTCAAGTGCTTATTCCAATAAGCACTTACATATCAGTTCTATAATTCCTCCACATAGCACCCTGTTTTTCCATTTTTCTCAGATTACTAATATTATTTTAGAGTTTTCCTGAAATTTTCAGATTTTCTAAGTTGATTTGCTATTTTTCTTAATTTAAATTAGTTTTAAGCATCTTTAATTAGCTTTTAATACAAAAATTCGTAAAAGGTTCAAAAAATAATTTTTCAATTTTCTTAGGTTTAGATAAATATAAAAAGTAAAAAAGTAATTTTCCAGATTTTTCATAATTTATTTTGTAATTTTTAGTAATTTAATTAGTTTTTAATAGTTTAAAATTCATAAAAATACAAAATAATCGAAAAAATATAAAAACAGTTTTGAAAATTCTATTTTGATATTTTAGACTTTTCCAATTCGTAATTTTATTTTTCTAGCTTTATTTCCTATTTTCTTGTATTTTAGGTAATTATTAAATAGTTAAAAATAGTTTTTAATTAATAATAATTAGATAATTAGTTATAAAATAATTTTCTTTCTCTAAAACTTTTCTTTTATCATTAGGATTGTAAAAATGTATTTTTCATATTTTAGGATTTATATTGAGTAAGTTTCACGCTTTTTAATTTGTACGTCACGTATATTTTAATTTCGGTTTATAAAAACATAAACATCATTTTAAATATAGTGATAGCGTTTATTTAATAGATTTTATCTTTTAATTCCCTTTAATTTGCATTTAAGCCGTTGTAATTTGTTGGCTTTTTCGTAGTTATAATAATTGTAATCCTTTTCCGTTCAAATTCCTCGATCACTTTACGCTTGATAATTTATCGCATAGCTCATTTGGGACATAACGACCGGGAGACTCTATACTCCTCGAGATCTTCATTGAGTTCGTTCTGAGCCGTTTTAAGCTTGTTACGATGCGCCATTCACAAGTGGCGAGCTTGTGTGATAAAGCTTGACTGTTCGGGGCGCATCAAGATCACAGGCGCCACTGGGTCAGCTGCTAATTGTCTTACGCCTAGCGATTAGTTGTTTGGATACTCACTCATTTGTTTATATCATCCATATCTATCTATATATATATCCATATTTTCTTGTAAAAATCCAAAACCCAAAACATCCAAAACGTATAAAACACAAAAATATTTTGCTTTTGTTTCTATATATGTATCAAAAAAAATACAAAAGATTTGTCGTTTTCTTTAATAAATAACAACTTAAAAGAGTACCACCAAGAAACCAAGGCGGTTGCACTACCTAACTGGGGTGCGACCATAATAAGTTCCCGAACTAAAGTTTTAAAACTTGCCTTTGTGTCCTTGTGATTGTTGTACCTTTTTCAAAGAAGCCATTCATCTTGTGATTATTGGTTAAGTTCATCGTTGTTTTGCCTCGATTTTGTGTTAATTGATTTTGTTGTGATATCTACTTGTCGAACCGTAAAACCCATAAAGATTCCTCTCACCCCGATTTTTATAAAACGTCTTCATAATTCTCATTCTCATCCGAAAGATTTTCATAATTCCATTTCTCCTTAACTCGAGTTTCCTTAGAGTTAACTCTAGTGTATCTTTTCGCTCTTCTAGATCTGTGAGCCCATTTCGTGAGCTTGTCAAGATCCCAAGAAGGCGTGTCCGTGAGACTTCTCGCTCCATCGATCGGATCGAGATCCGGACCGCTCACACTACTTCGCTATCATGGCGGAAGAACGCCCTATGTGTGAGCTTCTCCGTGCACCCATCGACGGGTATGGAGATGCTATTGTTGTACCACCATCGTGGTGAAAATTTTGAACTCAAGACCGGGTTATCAATCTTGTAACTTCAAATCGCCTACGGTTTTGAGCGGATGATCCTCATGCTCATATTCGATGGTTTAACAAGATTGCATCTACCATCAAGTATAAGAATGTCCCTCGATGTCGTTAAGCTTCTTCCATTCCCATTTTCTCTTGAGGGCAAGCCCGGATTTGGCTTGAAAACAACCCCTCGCCTATTGAGACATGGGAAGATCGGTGAAGAAATTTGTGAATGAATTCTATCCACCTTCCAAAACCACGAGTCTAAAAATGAAATCATCAAGTTCACTCAAAAGTTTGATGAATCCTTCAAGAATCGTGGGATCGCTTTCAAGGAATTGCTTCATGAAATGTCCTCACCATGGTTTCTCCGAGTTGATGCAACTCGATACTTTCTACAATGGAGTGAGTCAATCGATCAAGATTCTCTCAATTCCTCCGGGAGGAAATTTCCTAAGCAAAAGCGGTAAAGAAGCTTTAGCGATAATTGAAAATAAGTCTAAAGTCCGCCTTGCACGAAGCAAGCCGGTTGTTTCCCAAGTCGATATTGGTCCTTCTTCTTCTTCATCGCCTGTGAGCCGCCTAGCACCGATGCTAAGATTGATAAACTCACGGAAGCTATCCAAGCTTTGGTTCTCTCAATCAAAGAAAGTCTCTTTTCCACAAACTTCACCTCTGCTGAAGTTAAGAAAGTGAAGTCTGTGTTACCCGTGGTGGCCCCCATGCTTATTACAAGCTGTATGGCCACCGATGGTAACCCTTTTGAAGCCAATCTTTGGCGGGATGTCTAATCAAGGAGGCAATCAATATCGTGCTCCTCAGAGACCGTAACCACCGTCCCTAACCACTACTCGGACCTCCGGTTTCAATCAAAACCGTAATCAAAATCAAAATGACCAAACCAAGGTTTTCAAAACCAAGGTCATTTCAATCCAAACAACGGTTTTGAATCGAATCAAAATTTCCAACATCAAGGAAATTTCAATAGAAACCCAAGTCGTGAAATTTCAACCTGGGGTATTTTCATGCAAACAATCAAGGAAATTTTCGTAATCAAGGCCCTAATCCTAACAATAGAGGCGAAATTTTCTGTGCAAACTCAAGCCATTGTTCCAACTGCCCATCTTCGATGAGTTGTTGAAACAATTCATGAAATCCCAAGAGGAAATGAATCGGTTGTTGGTCGCCCGATTTCGACATCAAGAAGTCTTTAAATGATCGACCCTGCCTGTGTACTTTACCTAGCAACACGATCGCTAATCCGAAGGCGATGCAAAGGCGATCACAACCCGTGGTGCTTCATATCTGGACCGCTATTCCTACTACCTCTTCTTCTTCTCTCCGAAGGTAGTGGAAAACGAACTCGAGGCGACAAAGGACAAGAACTTCCTACTAATAACGGAAGTACCGTAATGTCCATCCTCGGTTGTCCCGAAACCCAACACCAAACACGAGTTGTTTTGAACCTCCGGTTGTTGACCCTAAATCCAAAACTTCTATTCCTTACCTCTCACGCTTACATGACCAAAGCTCATGAGAAAGCTAGTCATCAAATGGAAAATTCTTTCAAATTTTCCAAGAGCTTCACTTTGACATAAGCTTCATGGATGCCATCATGTTGATGCCCAAGTTTGCATCTACTCAAACACATGTTGAGCAACAAGGAAAAGTCGTTTGAAATGGCTAAGACTCCTTTGAATGAAAATTGCTCGCCAGCCTTGTTAAAGAAGCTTCCCGAAGTTAGGAGATCCCGGAAAATTTCTTCTTCCTTGTGTTTTCCCGGATGATTGAATGCTTTGCCCTTGCCGATCTTGGTGCAAGCATCAATCGATGCCTTATTCAAGATGGAAGAAACTTTCTCTCCTGAACTTATTCCTACCGCATGACTCTTGAGCTTGCGGATCGTTCTATCTCGCGTCCTCTTGGCATTGCCGAGGATGTTTTCGTGAAAGTAGGAAAGTTCCATTTTCCACCGACTTTGTGGTCGTTGATTTCGATGTCGATCCTCGAGTTCCTCTCATTGTTGGGGGGATTTTTGAGAACAGTGGTGCTCTTATCGATGTATTTGAGCAAGAAATCACTTTACGTGTGGGTAATGAAGTCATACCTTTAACCTCGATCAAACTTGAGGTACTCCTCAAATTATGATATTGAATCGCTTAATCGAGTCGATTTAATTGATATTGCTTCGAGGAGTACTCTCGAGAGTTTCTTGGTTATCTTCATAATTACGTGAGTGGGAATTCCAATTCCACCACATCTTCTCAACCTATCATTGCCGACTCTTCCTCTCTCACCCGCTTGAGGAGGTGACTTCCTTCCGGAAGAGATCGATGAATTTCTCGGTTATCGATGAATCAATTCCGCCGAATTGATGGTGTTTATGATTCGGGGGATATCCTTTATCTTGAGCAATTGCTTAATGAAGATCCATTACCTTTACTCCTCCGAAAGAAATCACAATTGAGGAAATCAAATCAAGACAAACTTCTCCGATGAATTTCCGAGGTTGAACTTAGGACCTACCTCCTCATCTCGAGTATGCATTTTGGAGGGTGATGATAAATTACCCGTCATAATAACTACTGACTTAACCGAGGAGGAGAAAACGCTCATAAAGGTCTTGAAGTCACACAAGCAAGCAATTGCTTGGAAACTCTCCGACATTAAGGGTATCAACCTTGAGTTTTGTACTCACAAAATCTTAATGGAGGATGACTTCAAACCAAAGCATCCAACATCGAGAAGGGTGAATCCTAAGATTCACGAGGTTATCAAACAAGAGGTTCTCAAACTTGATGCCGGTTTGATTTACCCGATCTCGATAGTCCTTGGTCATCCCATTCATTGCGCTCCTAAAAGGGTGGCATTATCGTTGTCACGAATGAAGAAAACGAGTTAATTCCGACTCGATTGGTTACGGATGGCGTGTGTATTGACTATCGTAAGTTAAACGAAGCCACCGTAAAGACCATTTTCCTCTACCCTTCATGGACCGATGCTTGAGAGATTAGCAGGAACCAGTACTATTGTTTCCTTGATGGTTTCTCGGGTTACTTCGATCCCCATTGATCCGCTGGATCAAGAAAAACACATTCACCGCCCATACGGGACATTTGCCTACTGACGATGCCTTTTGGCTTATGCAATGCTCCCGCACGCTCCAAAGATGTATGATGGCAATTTTCCACGACATGATCGGGAAACTATGGAGGTGTTTATGGATGACTTCTCGGTCATTGGGGACTCATTTCATACATGTCTCCCACTTAGACAAATGCTTCAAAGGTGTGAAGACACCAATCTATGTCTAAACCGGGAGAAGAGCCACTTTATGGTCAAAGAAGGCATAGTCCTTGGCCATAAGATTTCTAAGAATGGGATTGAGGTTGATAGAGCAAAAGTTGATGTCATTGCTAAACTACCTCATCCCACTACCGCCAAAGGTATTAGGAGTTTTCTAGGTCATGCCGGGTTTTATCGTAGATTCATTCAAGATTTTTCTAAAATCGCCGCCAATGACCCATCTTCTCAAAAAGATGCTCCTTTTATCTTCTCTCCGAGTGCATCAAGCTTTTGAAACACTTAAGAAAAAGCTACGAAGCACCCATTCTAGTTGCCCCGATCGGGATTTACCCTTCGAGCTCATGTGCGATGCAAGTGATTTTGCTATCGGTGCAGCTTGGGCAACGCAAAACCAAGCACTTTCACCGATTCACTACGCAAGCAAAACTATGATCAAGCTCGGACCCACTACACCACTACGGAAAAGAATTATTAGTCGTGGTGTATGCTTGAAAAGTTTCGCCATATCTTATATTGACCAAATGCGTGGTGTATACGGATCACTCGACTCTCAAATATCTCTTTGCAAAACAAGATGCAAAGCCGAGATTGCTCCGCTGGGTTCTCCTCCACAAGAATTTGATATCATTATTCGTGATAAAAAGGAGCCGAGAACCCCGGCACGATCATCTCGTCCCGATTAGAGAACCTCACCAAAATGTGTTCGAGAAAAGGAAATAAATGAAACATTTCCTCGAAACACTCAATATGGTTTCTTTTCGTGGAGATTCTTCTACCCCATGGTTTGTCGACTTTGCAAATTACCATGCGGGTAACTTTGTGGTGAAAGGGATGTCGTCCCAACGAAAAATAAATTCTTTAAAGATGTGAAACATTATTTCGGGACGACCCTACTTGTTTAAAATTTGTGCGGATCAAGTCATCCGGCGATGTGTGTATGGTCGAAGCTATTGACATTCTCAAAGCTTGCCATTCTCGACCCACTGGGGACATCATAGCCCCAACTACACCGCCAAGAAGGTGTTTGATTCCGGATTCTATTGGCCCATAATCTACAAGGATGCCCACGAATTTGTCAAACCTCGTGATGCTTGTCGTCATTACGGAATATCTCACAAAGGAATGAAATGCCGCAAAACGCCATTCAAGTGTGTGAGATTTTTGACATATGGGGCATTGACTTTATGGGGCCATTTCCTTCTTCCCGTGGTAATAAGTACATACTCGTGGCCGTTGACTACTTGTCAAAATGGGTTGAAGCTAAGGCTTTACCCACCAACGATGCCCGAGTTGTTGTGAAATTCTTGAAATCTCTATTTGCTAGGTTTGGAACTCCACGAGCCATAATCAGTGATCGTGGTACGCATTTCTGCAATGACCAATTTGAAAGAGTCATGCGAGTATGGTGTAACTCACCGCCTCTATCGCTGCACCACCCACAAACAAGTGGGCAAGTGGAAGTTTCTAACCGGAGGATAAAGAATTTTGGAGAGGACGGTTGGTGAAAACCGTGCCTCTTGGTCGGATAAGTTAGATGATGCACTCGGGCCTTCCGCATACGACACAAAACACCCATCGGTGCACTCCATACAAGCTTGTGTACGGAAGGCATGTCATCTACCGCTTGAGCTCGAGCACAAGGCATACCGGGCCTTGAAGCATGCTAATTTTGATATTCGCATACCGGTGATCATCGGAAAGTTCAAATGAATGAATTAAATGAACTCCGTGATCAAGCTTACGAGAACTCTTTGATCTATAAACAAAAGACAAAGAAGATTCATGACTCAAAATCAAAACCGCGTTTTCAACGTTGGTGATCGAGTCCTTCTTTTCAATTCAAGATTGAAGATTTTCTCGAAAGCTCAAGTCCCGTTGGTCCGGTCCATTTACTATCGCTAAGGTTTATCCTTATGGTACCATCGAGTTATCTCAACCCGATGGTCCTAATTTTAAAGTGAATGGTCATCGAGTGAAGCATTACTTTGGAGGACATTCCATCCATGGTTGTCCGGATTTACAAACTTTCCCCATGAACCAATGAATGCGGGATCGAGTCAAGCTAGCGACTCGGTAATCAAAAAATGAGCATGCCATATGGGTAGAGGTGGCAATTTTTTACCCATTGGTTAAATTTGGGTCAATTTGGGTATTGTTATAAAAGTAGATGGGTTTAATTGGGCTTTGTTAAAATAAATAGATGGCTACAAATGAGTCTAATTAGACTTTATCAAAATAATTAGTTGGGTATAGATGGGTAAAATATTATAACCACGCGGTATATCTTGAAAACGTCCCGATTTCCAATCTCATTTCATTTCTATCTCGTAATCTCAAATATTATAACCACGACTCCACCAGTCCACTCCATATGTTCAGAATCTCAGAATCTCAGATTCAATTAATTTGGTTTTAACTTTTAAGGTAATACACTAATACCCTTTTAATTATTTAACATTTTGATGTACTAATTATCTATTGTTTCATACTTTCATCTTATTAGTAGTTGATGCACATAAGGTGTTTGATAAAATGCCTAAGTGAACAAATGGGTTTGTTATATTTTTCTTTTGTTGTTTTTAAATGATGGGTTTTATTAGTTATTGAACATGGCTTTTATTTGGTTGTGTTGGAGGATATGATTTGTCTAGTCGTAGCATAAACCTAGTTTAAGTGCGTTAAGTGGGCTTTTGATTTGTTTGTGTGTGAGCGTATGATTTCTCTCATTGCCTTAGCGAGAACCTAGTTCAGTTGTGCTAAGTACTGTACATGATAACCAATCATGTAGTTTTTAGTTTAAGTGCGTTAAGCGGGGCTTTTGATTTGTATGGTTGGGTCTGATTCAAAGGTAGTTTTTAGTTTTCAAATGTTGAATTCAATCATCCCTTTGTCGATTCGTCCCAAGTCACCTATTCCATAGGTAATTTTCGTGCCTTAATTAGATTTAAAGTGGTTTTCTTGCTCTCTTTACATCCAAGTTTGTCTGCTTTGAACTTTATTTGCCATATAGGTGCTTTTAGATAGCTTAATTTGTTGTCCAAGTAACCTAATCGATCCCTTATTCGCCTCGCATACCCACCTTTGTCCCAAATATGTCCATATAGCTTCCTTTTCGCTTAATTTTTTGCTTATTCTCTTATGTTCAATGCTTAGTTTTGGTTCCCTAAATAGCCCATAGTATAATTCTTAACTTTTGCCTTTAAATCCCTTAGATGCTTGTTTTGTAGCTTAATTTGGCTTGCAAAATGCTTTATGTCCCCCTTTAGCTGCTGCTATAGCCGACATTCTTCTTGCATCTGCTTATTTCCTTACTTATTTGAACTTTTTTGGTATTGATTAGGCTAATATGTGAGAAAAGTAGAAAACGCTCAACAAAATATGCATGCGGGTGACGATTTGGAAGATGCTAGTTCATCAACAACGAGTAATCTATTTTCGAAGGTGTGGGATTATTTTACGGTAATACCAATAGAAGAACCTGATGGGGTCAGAAGGGCGACTTGTAATTCTTGTAATAAGGTGTTAAAAGCACATGGAACATCTAATATACGGCGTCATATATACAAATGTTTTAAGGTAGACTTGTCCAACAAGGCGGAGAGGATGCCCACCAAAAGCGTATTTGCTTAGATCAAGCTAAATATAGAGAAACTAGCAATTTCGTTATTAAACATAACTATCCGCTTAGCCATGTTGAGCACGAGGAACAAGAGACTTGCACAAGTTTTACACCGGATGCAAAACCAAGATGTAGAAACACAATAAAGAAGGTTGTTGTGAGTATCTATGAAAGAGAAAAGCTTAAGGTTAGAGAGGAGTTCGAGAAAATTAAAGGTAGAATCTGTTTAACATCGATTTATGGACCTCCATTACTAGTGACGGTTACATGACATTGATCGCTCATTACATTGACGACACTTGGGTTTTAAGAAAAAGGTCTTGAACTTTAGGGTGATTCCCCTCCTCACACGGGATCTCTTTTGGCGGTATCTATGATGACTTTTTAAGAGAATGGGAATTGAGAAAAAGTGTTTACCATCACGTTAGATAATGCAACAAATAATAACGGTTTAGTAGATTGTTTGAAAGATCGCTTGAGTTTAAATGACGCGTTACTTTGTGATGGAGAATTTATACATGTACGTTGTTGTGCACATGTATTAAACTTAATTGTACAATCCGGCTTGAAAGTCATTGAAGAAGCGACTGAAAAGGTTCGAGAATCGGTGAAATATGTGAGAGGAAGTGCGACTAGAAAGATAAAGTTTGTTGAATGTATTGCACAACTCAACCTGCAATGTGGTAAGCATGTGCGACAAGATGTAGTTACAAGATGGAACTACACATATTTGATGCTTGATTGTGCATTGGTGTATCGTCGTGCATATGTTCTATTGAAAACAATGGATACAAGTTTAAGACATGTCCATCACCGGAGGAATGGACAAGGATAGAACAATTTCAAGTTTTGAAGCCTTTTTATGACATTACAAAGCTATTTTCAGGTACTTTATATTCTACATCGAATCTTTATTTTCACAATGTTTACAAAATTCAGAAGGTTATTCAACGTCACTTGTGGAATGCTGATGATATTATAAGTGGAATGGCACAAAACATGAAAACAAAATTTGATAAATATTGGGAAACATATAGCATGGTTTTGTCATTTGGGGCCATTTTGGATCCACGGTATAAGTTGCATATTGTCGAGTTTTACTTATCAGAGCTTGGTATGGAGGGTGCTGAGCTAATAGAGAAAGTAGCAAATGTTGAGGCAGGGTTACGTAGGCTTTACAGTGCATATGAGATTCGAGCGAATGTAATGCATGATTCGACTGACGGACCAAGTTTAAATGTTGGAAGCGGGAATTTGTGTGATGATATGGAAGATGATTTAGCAGGTTTTGAGACATTCCAAAGTCAATACAAAAAGCCAAAGGCACAAAAGTCGCAGTTGGATCAGTATTTAGATGAACCTAAACTTGATAAAAATGAAAAGATCGATATTTTACAATTTTGGAAAGAAAACCAAGTAAGGTATCCTGAGTTGGCAAATATGGCTCGCGATATATTAAGTATCCCAATTACTACAGTAGCTTCGGAGTCTACTTTTAGCATAGGTGGTCGAATTATTAGCAAATACCGAAGCTCACTATCTTCAGAAAATGCTGAAGCATTGCTTTGCACTCGTGATTGGCTATTTGATCTAAAAGGTTTATAGTTTTTCCATTCTAATTTTAATTGTTATGCATCGACATTTTATATGTATATATGTTAACCTATTAATTTGTGTAGATGAAGAAGAAATCGACGAAGAAGAACTAATAACGGATATTGAGAAGTTGGTCACACTCTAGTAAGGTAAAAGTTTACTTATCGATTATCTCTTAGGGTGCTTTAGCTTTTCGATACTATCTTCATCTGAAAATGAAAGTGACTGTAATCTTAGAAGCTATAGAAATAAAAACTATACACAGAATCTGCATTGCTCAAAACATAGGCCTGAAAACCCGAAAGATGGTTTTTTCCCTGTCAAACCTAGCTTCTTGCGTTTAGGGCCAGTACAGCAACCACTGTCAGTTGAGTTCTTTTGAGCCTCTGGCAAGTTTTCTTTTTGTGCATCAAGGTCAGTAGACACCGTGTCATTTTTACTAGGTCTGCTGGTCAGTTGAAGTGGCTGGGTTGGACTAGCAATTGTCCTGTGCAACTCAGTACACATTGTCGCAACTAGCTTTCTAGACAGCCCAATTAAGGTCATCTTGGTTTGAAAAATCGGTTTTTATGAACTTTGCTTGGTGTTTGAAAGAGTTTTCTGGTTTCTAGCTTGCTGCAATACCTTTTTCCCAGCATATTTGGCCTCCAAAATCACCCCTTTTGCCACTGATTTGCAGTCTGCAACAGCAGTTAAATTGCTTTTTTAGCTGTTCCTTTAGCTTATTGTAGTTGTCCAGTTTAAATGTTAGCTTATGTCTTCCTTGTAACTGCTTATCCTTGCTTATTTCGCCAAACAGTTTCAAAAGTTGATGTTGATGGCTCACTTCTTGTGAAATGATGTTAGATCCGTGGTTTGTTATCTGCTTAACGGTTTTATGTTTTAGATGTATTTTGTGGTTTCAGTTTTAATGTGTACTTAGTTTATGGTAATGAATGCTTAGTTAATCATGTTTAATTTGAAATCCATTTTATGTTATTTTGATTTTGGTTTACTCGCATTTGACAACTAAACGTTGATCTATTATGATCCTTGAACATCCTTGTGTGGACCAATTTTTTATTTGTGGACACCGTCTATCAAACATAGCAGATTGGCAAAAGTCGATCCTGAACCATGTTTTCGGTACTAGTGACCCACTTGTTTATGGGCTATCTGCTTTTATCTCGTCCGCATTACTTGAAGATGTTGCATAGTAGATCACTAGTCTAACCATAATTCTAAGCGGTGATGGTCTATTTTTAGGAACATGGTTAGTCCTTTTGAGTCTTTGACATGGTGATTGGAAACCGAGTAAGCAATACGATCACAAAAACTATGCCGATTGGAAACCGAGTACACACTTTTGAAGCCATTGTTTAAAATGAGCACTTTGTTGATTTAGGCACATTAAAAATAAAAATATATAACCCACATAGTTTTTCTCGCAATTGTATACTAAGTTTAGTGTCTTTTTTCTTTGCTTTTTGCGGGTAAACTTTTCGCTTGCAGTTGATTGCGCACTTGGGATCATTCCACTTGGTGATGGTTTTTGGTGACGATGGGCTATTCGTGTTAGAATCTTCGCCTTGAAGATAAAGAATCTCGAATGATGATATTTTGTGTTTTCGTTATGTTTTGTATTGGTTACCAAGTAAATTGAATACAACCCGATTAAGAATGAGTCTTGCGGATCATGTTTGCAACTAAATTTCTTATTAATGATGGCAAAATGAGTCAACTAAATTTCTTAAAGATATTGTCTTTACTGAAAGAATTATTATCTTTGCATTGGTCAAACCCGACACGAACCGACAAAAACCTACATGACCCGAAAACCGACAAAGAAAAAACTCGAACCGAGAATGTATAAAAATTAGCGAAAACATATAAAAGCGGACGAAAATGTATAAAACGGATTTTGAATACTATTTGTCTTTTTACGGTAATTGAATTATTATCTTCCATAAAAAAAAAAAAAAAAAAAAAAAAAAAAAAAAAAAAGCTAAATACCCATTAAAACCCGACCACCCGAGTCAAGACTCGTTTGACCCAAACTTATCTAGACTCATCCTTTCAAATGACTCATCTAAACCCATACCCATCTAGACTCATACCCATCTAAGACCCAAGACTCAACCCAACCCAACCCAACCATTTTGCCACCTCTACATACGGGTTATCACCCATATTTACGAAATGTCTGAAGTTTGTTACGGTTAGCCATTCACAGTGGCTAGCTTGTGTGATAAAACTTGACGCTTCGACCTTCTTTCTACTTTCTACCACCCTAGTGTGGGGGGTGCCCACATGTTTTGTATATAAGCCTTTCAAAAAAAAAAAAAAAAATCTTCTTTCTAAATAATGGCCGATTGGCGTAGTATTTCCTTTTACGTTCTTTGTTTCGGCATAACCGCGGTACTTTGAATATTGAGGGCAATATTCATTTCTAAGTGTGGGGAATTCTCACGAATTTTATCATGTATTATCCACCCAATTCCCGTTTTGGCCAATTTTTTTTTTGGTGTAAGTGTTTTACACTTACTCATTTGGTTATCGATCCACTTGTCTAAAAAACAAAAGGATTGGCTAATCCAGAGCAAAAGGCTCTTGGTAAAGATATCTCAAATCCATTGACGGCTTGCAATTTGCCCAAAATTGTATGGTATTCACTTCACCATATCCTAAAAAGTGAAGAGTTGGCTAGCCCGCAAGTTTATGGCTTGTGGTAAAGGCGCTGAAAACCATAATTGGTAATCGACTCACCAAAGATAATATTGATAATTTATCTAAGAGTTGGCTAGTCCAGAGCAAACGGCTTCGTAAAGACAAAATCAAATCCGTTGAAAGTTGGTGGTTTGCTCAAAATCACATTGTTATAGGTGTACCATGGTTCTTACTTGAACCGAAACATTTGGCTACTCGAGTAATGGCTTTTGGTAAAGAGATTCAAATCCATTAAGTTTTTCTCAAAAGATTGCTAGGGACTAGCAATAGTTTAGTGTGGGGGATTGATGAGTGTGTAAATACTCATCATTTTGGGTCAATCTGAATCGCAAAACGCCTAAAATGCTCGAAAATGCATCAAATTATCGAAAATTTTCCAAAATTGCATTTATATGTTTCGGATGCAAAATGTTCAAAATCGATGAAAATGAGCAAAGTTTGCATAATTGGCGCTTCAGTCCCCAGTTTCTAAAATTGTCAAAAATAGTCCCTGAGTCATAATTTCAAAGAAAAATCACCAAAGGTCCTTTTAAAATCATAACTTGTCAAATTTAGTCCTTTGGTGAAAAATGTCAAAAGTTTGAGAAAATTACAAGAATGGTCCTTCAACTTTGAAAATTGGCAGAATTGGTCCCTGGAAAATGTGAAAATGTCAACTTTGGTCCTTGAACTATTGATACTTGTCAATTTCAGTCCTTGGAGCAACTTTGAGATATTGGCAGCCTAGGTCCCTACAGTTTCAGAAATTACAAATGAGGTCCTTGTCATTATTTAACCCCTAAACCTATTGTGACCCTGCCATTTAGCCATTTGACCCCTGCCAATTGCCTTTTTGAACCCCTCCCTATTATTAAAAGCTCAGTCAAACACCCTTTGACCACCTCTTTCCCTCCCAAGTCACGAGATACACCATTTCATCATATCAAACCTCGCATCTCTCTGCTAACACTCAACCATCATCACCATCCCTACTCTACCCCCTCAAACACATAACTCAAGGGATGCATTAAATGCCCTTAAACCCTAACACTCAAGCCCCAAATGCTTAACCATTTTGGCGCCAAAACAATTGAATGGCTAAGATCCACCGAGTAATCCAATGGCCATTATTTATGCCTTTGGGATATGTCCGTAGGATGAGAGGAAGTTTGAAGCTTATATAAAGGAAAAAGAAGCAACAAGGAAGAAGACTTAGTTTTTTTTTTTTTTTGCAATGTATGTCGTTTTGTAGCTTAACTTGTCTTAAATAGTTTTCATCTCAGATTTTCAAGCTTAATTGTATCAAACAAAGTATTTAAGTGTGTTCCAACTCATTTCAAGTTTGAATTCAAAGTAATGATCGGTTCACACTTTATGTCCACTGTTGAGATTTTGATTTTCAAACTCATTTGTTTAAGCTTTTAACGACTTAGTTTCAACATCAAACAAGTTTATATAAGCTTAAAATAGCTTTTGTAAGCTTGTAAGCAAGTTTAAAGCATTTTAGTTATTGGTCAAAAAGTCAAAACAAGGAGCAAAAGTGATGCAGGAAGGATTTGGGTTGATTCAGACATGGAGTTGGGTTGATTTGGAAGCCATTTGTTGGTTTATATAGGATAGTGTCCTTGGGTTCACTGGTTTGCAAGCCATTGTGGCTAGGGACTTGTGTAAGTCATTTTTTAGATTCATGGCATAATCTGTTTCTGTGATTAATAATAGTTGAAACCTGTCTTATTAGTAGTATTTAGGTTAATTAACTTCGCTTAATCAAGAAATTAGACTAGTTAAGTGTTTATCTTAGTTTTGCTTTGCAAATTAATAGTTAAAGCGTGTTTGGTTCACGATCTCTCGTCTTGTGGGCTTATTCAAGGGTTAGAATCTATTGGATAATGCTTGTTTAGTTCATTTGTGTTCATATCAATCTTAGTTTGGGTCCATAAAACCACAAAAGTCAACATTACATTAAAATCATCTTCATCGATCACCGTTGGAATTTTGGATAAGCGATCTCTTGATTTGTGTTTAGGATTGTTAGACAAAGCTTGCATTATGTCCATTACACCTTATTACATCATTATCATAATAAAATTGGATTCAAAGTTCAATTTGGTCAAAGTTCTTCACTAAAGTCAAAAGTCAAAATTTGCAAAAAGTGGATTTGAGCTCATCTAGGAAGATTTATCTTGAGTTCATCTTTGGGTCTTATCAAGTAAGCCTTGGCATTTTAGAAACTTCACCTGGTCTTTTTACTTATAAGCATTTTTGTTGAATTTTGCAATTTTGTTAAAGGTCTCAAATCTGCTCTTCTTTTAGGCCATAAGTGCCCTGCTCCACTGGTCTCAGTATTCACTGAGTTTTCTCAGATCTTGTGCAAGGTGCACAGGGCTCATGTGAGCTCACCCAGGTCTGAATTTTGGTGTATTTAATCTTAGCCAGGTCTAAGATAGGTTCCAATTGTCTGTTTTCATTTTTAGCTTAAATTGTAGCTTGTGCTTGCTTCCAAAGTAACCCCTAGAATCTGTTTTAGCCTATATGCTCATAATCATCAAATCTTGGTAAATTGCATCCCAGAGGTTATAGCCTGTTGTTTTAAGTTGCATTAGAGTAGTTTTAGCATATTTAAGCTTCTGTTAACAGTTGGTTCACATTGGTGCTCATTTGCTTATTCAAGTGCTTATTCCAATAAGCACTTACATATCGCTCTATAATTCCTCCACATAGCACCCTGTTTTCCATTTTTCTCAGATTACTAATATTATTTTAGAGTTTTCCTGAAATTTTCAGATTTTTCTAAGTTGATTTGCTATTTTTCTTAATTTAAATTAGTTTTAAGCATCTTTAATTAGCTTTTAATACAAAAATTAGAAAAGGTTCAAAAATAATTTTTCAATTTTCTTAGGTTTAGATAAATATAAAAGTAAAAAGTAATTTTCCAGATTTTCATAATTTATTTTGTAATTTTAGTAATTTAATTAGTTTTTAATAGTTTAAAATTCATAAAAATACAAAATAATCGAAAAATATAAAAACAGTTTTGAAAATTCTATTTTGATATTTTAGACTTTTCCAATTCGTAATTTTATTTTTCTAGCTTTATTTCCTATTTTCTTGTATTTTAGGTAATTATTAAATAGTTAAAATAGTTTTAATTAATAATAATTAGATAATTAGTTATAAAATAATTTTCTTTCTCTAAAACTTTTCTTTTATCATTAGGATTGTAAAATGTATTTTCATATTTTTAGGATTTATATTGAGTAAGTTTCACGTTTTAATTTATACGTCACGTAGATTTTAATTTCGCTTTATAAAACATAAACATCATTTTAAATATAGTGATAGCGTTTATTTAATAGATTTTATCTTTTTAATTCCCTTTAATTTGCATTTAAGCCGTTGTAATTTGTTGGCTTTTTCGTAGTTATAATAATTCGTAATCCTTTTCCGCTCAAATTCTCGATCACTTTACGTTTGATAATTCATCGCATAGCTCACGGGACATAACGACCGGGGAGACTCTATACTCCTCATATCTTCATTGAGTTCGCCTCGAGCCGCTTTAAGCTTGTTACGGTTCGCCATTCACAAGTGGCGTGCTTGTGTGATAAAGCTTGACTGTTCGGGAGCGATCAAATTTTTAGGCGCCACGGGAGTCGTGCTAATTGTCTTACGCCTAGCGATTAGTTGTTTGGATACTCACTCATTTGTTTATATCATCCATATCTATCTATATATATATCCATATTTTCTTGTAAAAATCCAAAAACCCAAAAACATCCAAAACGATAAAACACAAAAATATTTTGCTTTTGTTTCTATATATGTATCAAAAAAAATACAAAAGATTTGTCGTTTTCTTTAATAAATAACAACTTAAAGATTACCACCGCAAACCAAGGCAAGGCACTACTTAACTGGGTGCACCATAATAAGTTCCCGAACTTAAGATTTAAAACTTGCCTTTTGTGTCCTTGTGATTGGTGTACCTTTTTCAAAGAAGCCATTCATCTTGTGATTATTGGTTAAGTTCATCGTTGTTTTGCCTCGATTTTGTGTTAATTGATTTTGTTGTGATATCTACTTGTCGAACCGTAAAACCCATAAAGATTCCTCTCACCCCATTTTTATAAACGCCTTCATAATTCTCATTCTCATCTCGAAGATTTTCATAATTCCATTTCTCCTTAACTCGAGTTTCCTTAGAGTTAACTTCTAGTATGCGCACCGCTCTTCTAGATCCGTGAGCCCATTTCGTGAGCTTGTCAAGATCCCAAGAAGGCGTCCGTGACTTTCTGCTCCATCATCGGATCGAGATCCGGACCGCCACACTACTTCCGTTATCATGGCGGAAGAACGCCTATGTGCGAGCTTCTCCGTGCACCCATCGACGGGTATGGAGATGTTATTGTTGTACCAGCCATCGTGGTGAAAATTTTGAACTCAAGACCGGTTATCGAATCTTGTAACTTCAAATCGCTTCTACGGTTTTGAGCGGATGATCCTCATGCTCATATTCGATGGTTTAACAAGATTGCATCTACCATCAAGTATAAGAATGTCCCTACCGATGTCATTAAGCTTCTTCCGCTCCCATTTTCTCTTGAGGGCAAGCCCGGATTTGGCTTGCAAAACAAACTTAACGCCTCACCTTGGAAAATCAACAAGCTAAGGTCGAGTTGTTAACTTGTCAAAACAGTTCTCCGCGTACAAAAAGCATTCAACGAATTGGGTCGATGACCTTCAAGAAATTATCGGCTTGCAAAACAAACTTAAAGAGTTTAAAGCTGTTGTTTACAAACATGGTGAATCAAGAATGCCTATTGAAAAGTTTACCTTAAAACCCAATCCAAAAGGATATGGAAAAATCTAGCTGACATAAACCAAAGCTTTCACTAAAAACATTCAAACCAACTCTCAAGTTTCCAAAGGTAATACAAAATTGATAATATTGTATGAGTGTTGTTGAATATCATCGTCAAGAGGAATTAGATGCGTAAGACGAGAGTCGATCAAAATAAAAAAAATGTTGTTTACAACAAACCTTTTAATTATAAAACGCGTCACTTTCACACACCAATGGATTCTTCTAACACACCAAGGGTCATCATCAAAACACTGAGTCTTCTAATGTTAATCCCAAAATGATTATGCACAAACTTATGGTCCTTTACCTTCAATTAGTGAAGTAAACTCAAAACCCGAAAATCGAAATATTCTTAGATATTTTGACATTTTCATGGTCGACCTCAAAATTTTACAACATGAGATAGAATATCGCTCGAAATCAAAATTGAACACTTTCAATCGCCTCGCGAGAACAAAGAGACATTTTCGTAAAAATCTTTACCTAATGTTAAAAACTTGAAAAGTTGTGCATTAGCCCAGAACGGATTTTCATAAGGAACTTGAACTATGAAGGTCGTTTTAGAAAACGAAACATCTATTTCAATACTAAATGTAAAAAGAAACTTTTGAGAAAAGATGTTGATCGACTCTTGGAAGACCTTATCTGTGGCCGATGTCCATAATACCGTGTTGTTTCATTCTTTGCCATATGCATCCGATTATATCTCTCACGATATTGTTGAAAATGTTGTAACTGCTGAGAACACCGATAATGTGCTTCGATCGAGTCTTTAAAAGTCGAAAATAAACGACACTCAACGAAATTTACAATGCAAAACGTCGTCTTCATTGGTGTGAAAAGATATTCACAATCATCAACTTAGTTTTCAAAAGAAAATCGCTCGCTTGAGTGCAAAATCTTCTCGATCCTAAAATTGAGCAACGGATGATCAAAACGTGTCTTTGAAAAGTCAAATTTCTAAATATGAACAAGAACTTGTAAAAGTTAAACAGAATATGGTGTCATATTTGATTTACTCAATAAGACTCGTCATGAAGCATCTAACGAACTTGATCACTATCTTGCTCACACTAGAGAAGTCATGAATTTTTCCGGTAATATTCGCTCGAAAATCAAGATTTGATTCACACTATCTCTAAGTTAAGGAAATGTTAGGAAAGTATGAACAACTTCCGCCACCGTGATTAAGATATTAGCACCAATACACTTAGTAATCGTGAACCTAGAATCCCTACCGCCAAATCACAAGTTGCTAGTGTGTTTCCTCTCTCAAACAGAATAGTTGCGTCTTTTCCAAACGTCCGCACTTCACACCTAGAGCACTCAATCAAGAATAGGAAGTTACGACCTAAGAAAAGATCAATAAGGAATGCTAAAGTAGAAGAACACCCTAGGACTCAATAAGACTCATGTTGCTTCCACTATAGATGTTGCGTCCGCAAATGTAATAGAAATAGTGATGTAACGAATGCTAAACCGTTAAGTACTTTTGATATTCGATCGATGCACCTTGTATTATTTTTCGAAGAGTATGAATTTCGATTCTCATGACAAATGTGTTGCTAAAGCTATAATCTCGACACGGAATCCTAAGAATCGGAATATCTCTAGGCCCACTAATCATTCTAAGTCTCGTGCTTGGTAGACCGCCTTATTTAGATTCTAAGGCAAACTTTTCTCATCACTTGTAGCTCGGCTTTCACCTCCTAAGAATGTAGTACCACCTAGTGCATTCACTAAGACTAAAGCAAAGAGTAGTTATAGATGGCGAAATGGATATATAACACACTAGGATTTAAGTGGATGCCTAAAATTATTAATGTGTGTATGTCTAATATACCTTGAACCCTCTAACATTTCGGGTTCCACATCTACTTCTATTCCATCCGTGTCGCCTCGTGTAATGCAGTGATCAGATCATTCTCTCGATTGTTGATAGCGGATGTTCCCGACACATGACAGCAACCTTAAACTGTTATCAAACTTTATTGCAAAGTTCATTGGCACTATCGTTCGGGAACGATCACTCGCAACTATCATGGGCTACGGAGATTATGTCAATGGGAACATCGAAATCGCAGAGTTTACTATGTGGAAGGCCTCGGTCACAACTGCTTTCATGAGGTCAATTTTGTGATGGAGATTTGGAGGTTGCTTCGTGGAGAAAACTTGTTTCATTCGTGATCTACAAGGAAATGACCTTATGTCCGCTCACGTAACTCTAGTCTCTACACTATCTCTATGCAAGACATGGTTGCTTCCTCTCAATCTGCTTACTTTCAAAGGCAACATCTACAAAATCATGGCTATGGCAATCGCTGCCTCTCACATCTAAACTTTCAAACCATCACCAAACTTGCTCGACACAAACTAGTTGAAGGACTCCCACGATTCCGATATTCAAAAGATCACCTTTGCTCACCGTGAACAGGGAAAAGCACTGTGCTCATTTTCCTTCAAAGGTGGAACACGCCTCAAAGATGTGCTTCACCTTCTTCACATGGATTTGTGTGGCCTAATGCGCGTGCAAACGATTAATGGCAAACGCTACATCTTTGTAATTGTTGATGACTACTCACGATGGACTTGGGTCTACTTTCTTCAAGCAAATACCAAGCTCCACAAATGATCATCACCTTTCTCACAAAATACGAGTTCGCTCCGCAACACCGTCGGGATAATCGTAATGCATAAAGGAACTGAATTTGTTAACAAAACCCTTCGTGAATTTATGAGAAAGTGGGAATTCAAGATCAAACATCTATTGCACGCACACCGAACAAAACGGAGTTGTTGAAAGACGAAACCGAACGTTAGTGGAAGTCGAGAACAATGTTAATCAATGCTAAACTTGTGATTACTTATGGGCGTGTCGATTCATCGCATGCTATACTCAAACCGTTCTATGATCACAAACGCCACAACAAAACACCTTCGAGCTTGTCCACAACTACAAACCGAACCTCAAACACTTTCATGTATTTGGATCCCTTTGCTATCCGAATAATGATCGTGATGATTTTGGAAAGCTCAAAGCCAAAGTCGATATTGGAGTCTTTATTGGATCTTGTGACAATTCTAAAGGTTTCCGAACTGAATCGTCGAACCAAGGAGGTAATGGAAACGATTCATGCTCATTTTGATGAACTCACGGAAATGGCTTCGAGTACAACGACTTAGAACCCGCTCATAACCGCTTAAACTTCCTCAACCCCATCATCACCGAACAAAGCCCCCAACTAACTCGTCAAAAATGGAAAGGTTATTTGCTCCTCTATTCTCGTGACGATATTGATGAACGTGCTCGTGTGTATCCATTGTTCACCGCACAACCCGATAATATTCCTATACCGATACACTGCTACAACAACTACCGTTAAAGATGCACCTACACCGATTGACTCCAACACAACAGCTTGAACACACCGCTTCAACAATGATGAACCAAATGATGATATTCTCAATGAAGTACCCCACCGCAGATTTTGATCCAAATGCATTCTTCAACCCATTTGCTAATGAGATCGCTGCACTGATGTCGCAGAATCTTCAACAAACCATTTGAACCCTCGTAATCTGAGAATGTATACCAACATCAACCCTCTACACACCGATGGACAAAAGACCATCCTCCGCTAACATTATTAGCAACCCGAATCAACCAATCGTTACGAGACAACGCCTTCACACGATGGTGAACATTGCATTTATGCACTCACCGTCGACCAATCCGAGCCTAAAAACATTAAAGACGCAATGACTAAAGACAACCTGGATTGAATCCATGCAGAAGAACTCAACCAATTCAAACGCCTTGAAGTATGGAACGGTTGAAAGACCAACGAGGGTCTACGCCATTGGTCTCAAATGGATTTGGAAAACAAATTGATGTCAAGGAACGTCATCCAAACAAGTCACGCCTAGTTGCTAAGGGTTATCGTCGAAGAGGAATAGACTATGAAGAATCTTTTGCTCCGGTTGCTCGCCTTGAGGTCGTTCGGATATTTCTCGCTTCGCAACTCATATGAATATGACGATCTATCGGAAGGATGTCAAAACGGTGTTTCTTAATGGACAACTTAAAGAAACGGTCTATGTCACCAACCGATGGATTCGTTGATCCCGAGTTCCCGAACCATGTATACAAACCGAACAAAGCTCTTTATGGTCTCAAACAAGCCCCTGCATGGTAACGATAAGCTATCATCTTTCCTCATTGCTAATAATTCACCAAAGGTTCGGTTGACCCAACTCTTTTATACAATATCACGAGGCACATATCTTAATTGTTCAAATTTACGTGGATGACATCATTTTGGGTCTACACATAAAAGTTTTCAATCGCTTTGCAAAACTAATGAAGAAAAATTTTGAAATGTCCATGATGGGTGAACTTACATTCTTTCTAGGATTGCAAGTTCATCAATCACCCGTGGTATTTTCTTGAGTCATCCAAATATGCCCTTGAACTGTTAAACAAATTTGAATGACAACTGCGACACTTATGCCACACCAATGGCTCATACCAAGAAGCTAGATGTCGATTTACATGGGAAATTAGTTGACCTACCAAATACCGAATTATTATTGGGTCCCTCATGTATCTAACAGCTAGCATACCGATATTGTCTTTGCCGCTTATCTATGCTCCGTTATCGGTCGCGACTAACCGAAACCCACCTCTCGAGGCTAAAAGAATCCTCCGATACATCAAGGTAACCATTAACTTGGGGATCCGTATCCGAAGGATTCGGTTTTGAACTAATCGCTTTTCGACGCCGACCACGCATGATGCTTAGACTCAAGGAAAAGTACTTCAGAGCTCTACAATTTCTTGGTGATAAACCGTGTCTTGGCAATCAAAGAAGCGTGATTGTACATCGCTTGTCATCAACCGGTAGAATATGTAGCCATGTCCGCGTGTTGTGCTCAAGTCATCCGGATGAGAACACAACTCAAAGACTATGGTTACGTATTCGACTGAATCCCGATGTATCTTTGCGACAATCGGAGTGCCATTGCGATCTTGTGCAACTCGCTTCAAGACTCGAAATCAAAGCACATCGATCTTCGCTATCATTTCATCAAGGACCACGTGGAGCAGTACCGTTGAATTATACTTTATGGTACCGAATATCAATTGGCGATCCGCTCACCAAAGCCTTGCCTCCCGCTAGGTTTAATGAGTTGGTCCACGGATTGGTATGAGGTGTTTGACTCAAGAGGAATTGGATGACCTCTTAAAATGCATCTTAAAACCCATCAAACACCAAAACATCCTTTGTAAATAAATTTTCAAAACAAAATACAAAATTATAAAATCTTATAAAACAACAAAATATTCTTCTCATCTATAATCTTTCATCATGGCAAGTACATTTCTTCCTTCAACACTATAATCCTTCAAAATTGATTTTTTACGATCAAGTGTTGAGGGGAGAAAACTTTCACTAACTGTTTCAAAACATCTGTGACTTGCATGTTACCATATCTCGGTTGTTTCATTTAACAATGGTGGTGAATTTTCGGTTAAATGACACTCCTCGGACTAAATTTATAACCTTTCATTATCTCTTAAGTCGAGGGGAGTGTCGTCAAGTTTCTTTCCTAAAACTTTGTTTGGTAACCAAATGGAAGTTAAATGGCTTTGTTTGAAAAAGGAAAAGGTGGAGGGACCAAACTGTCATAACCTTAAAGTTATTTTATACAAAACACCCACCTAACTCATTTACTTCACATTTATTACTCCAACCAACTTAAATCCTATGCCTAATAATCCTTCTACAAATCTGTTTTGGATCATCAATTTGTAAGTGGTTTTATGATCTTAACGTGTTTACAAACATAGGTTTTGATTCTTATACAAAACCAACGGTCAAATTTTGATCTATGTTTGATTTAGTGTTCTACGATAAGCGCATGAACACTCAATCAAGAATGGTGTTTGTGGTTATAAATATTGTGTCAAAATGTTTCTTTTACATCAATAAACACATTTTCATCACCTAAACATACCCAGAAA
Organism: Chrysanthemum lavandulifolium; assembly: GCA_022545495.1. NCBI lineage: Eukaryota > Viridiplantae > Streptophyta > Magnoliopsida > Asterales > Asteraceae > Chrysanthemum > Chrysanthemum lavandulifolium. Next base: position 265,103,017 of record CM040238.1, read on the forward strand.
CACAAATTAATGGTTTTTGAAAATTAGGGTTTATGAGTCGATTTGGGTATTTTCGAATGTGAAGTGTTTTGGTCAAAAAGATTGTTGGGTTATGTTCTTGAGGTGTTGAATTAATGATTTCCCTACTCAATAACCACCCAGAAACTCTAAACTATTAACAATTTGGAATTAAGGTTTAAAGTTCTATAGTTTAGGTATTTTTGATTCATCATGAACTAGATGTTAATACTTGGTCAAAAGACTCTAACAACACTCTTGAACTACCAGAAAAAGTTTTGTGCAAATCCTATGGCTAAAAGTGATACACGTAAATCTCAACCCTTAGGGTTTTGACTTACGCGTATGACTTTCTAGGCATAACTGTTCCATAATTGTTCTTGCCATAAATTGTTGTTAAAATGAAGTATTGTGTTAATGATAATGACTTGATGAACTTATTTCAGGCTTGCTACGCTTAAAATTCGTAATCAAGGTCAATTGCATTTCTACGATAAGGACTACCCTACGCGTAGTCGGCTATGCCCACGCATAAGGTTCTACAATGGGACTACGCGTATCCTGTGAAGGATATGCGAACAAGTCCTCTCTACGCGATAAGGTCTACTCTTACGAGTAAGCCTTACGCTGTAAGGTGTTTATACGCCCACGCGTAAGCTCTGCACGCGAAGGTCCCCTTTCCCACGCGTAACATTTTCACGCGTAAGATGGGATCCTACGCATAAGCTTATAACTACGCCAGATAACACACTTGCTTACGCATAACTTTGTCATTGCTACGCATAAGCTGGATTGACCTTCATAATGAATTGTTATGTGTACAAACTTGTTAATAAACTTATCATAACGTCACGAATCCAATTATGTCACTAATAAACCTTAAAACGCTTTGATATGTTGTGAAATATAAGTGATAACATAAACTTTAAAACCTTAAAGTTAACTAACTCACGAAATGTTTCTGAGCATCATTAGACTATTGGACAAACAAGTGACTTAGGACTCGTAACAATCATTAACACTACTCATTCAATAACTAGACAATAAAACCTATTGTTGACTAACATTATGTCTTTCGATATGTTGGTTCTTTTGGCTAATGTTATTTCAGATAAAGATATGGCTGAACAAATGACCGTGGATGCACAAGAAGTTCTTACAATTGTTGATATCTTCCCAAATGGCTATCCGAAAGCTTGGAAAGAACAACCTTAGGGTTGACTTTGACACACTCACATGCTCGTAATCTTCTTGTCTCATTGCGGTGGATATTCTTAGGAATCATCCCTACCAAACATGCTCTCACACTCGCCACGCCCGGAGGTTTACATTCAACAATTCGGATTCCATGCAGAGGATCATCGGTCAAATGTTTGTGAATGTGACTCTTAATCACAAACAAGTCACTATCACTCCCGATGACTTCTGAGCTGTTCTCATCATTCCGACATCGCTCCAACCGACTTCTTTGCCACCCTTACCGAGCAATCGTCTCGCAATTCTTGATAGATATTGGTTATGATGAAGCTACAGAATCATTACTAAGCACTCTCTTGTGAGTGAAGAATATTCCTCAACCATTGAGGACACTCTATATTATCATCACCAAATCGGTCTCGGTCGTGACGGTGGATATGAGCATCCCAAGCTCATGGAACCGCGAGATTTTCCGTCATCGATCAACAAGAAGGACATCATAATCGAAGCCGCTTTGGGAAGACATGATGTTGTTTCGTAAGCTTGGAAACAAAATTCCTATGTCGATACACCAAGTCGTTGATTCGAGAGCTCTTGGACTTCATCCCGATATCCCGGAGAATCAATGACCGGATAATCATGACATCCGGACTAAGCACATTCTATCCGTCGAATCAAAGAAACATCTACGAAGAAAGCAGGGAGTCAATTACCCGATCACCTTCTTACAGAGGAAATCAAAAAGTGGAAACGTACAAAAGGTATCGGGTAGCCATTAAAGAAGGTAAAGTTGGACATCTTGATGAAAAGGCTTCGGGACACCTACTCAAGGACCGTAAGAGGCAAGGTTGGAAGTGCCACAAGTACAGATAGTCGAGAGGAATGTTCCAAAGAGAAACCTATTCCAAAGAGGAAACCTAATCCTAAGAAGAAAGTTCACTCTCGAAGCTACTCCTATTCCATCTTCTACACCGAACCTCCAAGAAAGCTTTTGGACGAAAGTTCAAGGAACAGAATCGCATTTGAGGAGATTCATTATTCGAAACTACACAAGATGTCTCGACATTCCAAAACCTCCAAGTCCTCAAGTCGACAAAAGTAAAGGGAAGACTCACATGCTTGAGACATTTGATGAAAGCTCGAAAGTGAAAATGTTGAAGAGCCACCGGAAATTGAGTACAAGAAGAAAGTCAAACGACTTAGACATCAACACAAGGTGAAGTGTTTGCAAAAGATCAAATGGGTGGTCCCGGAGGATCAAGTGGTGCAGCCACTCGAACCAACTCGATGCGGTTAATCGACCCGATAAGGGGCTGGGTACCACCACTCTTTGCAACAACAACCGCTGTGGAAGATACTATAGTGTATGACTTTGAGAATCCAGCCCGACAAGAAGAAGAAAGATAAAGATGTCGATTATGACATGTTTCTTCCGGATAGTCCGACACGCATACGTATGAAACTTATGAACCGCCAAAGGACCCGAGTCTCCTCACATCTCATCATCATCGATTCTTCTTCTCACTCATCACAACAACCATCCAAGAAATCAACCGATCATCATCCAAATCAAGAAAGAAACCACCTCGATCTTGGATTTCTCAAACACATGAAAGAATTGTGAAAATTGTCAAACAAGTTAGAAAGAAGGACATGCTCCTGAAAACCGAATTGGTATCTTGACCAAATGCAAGACTTACATGATGAGAATGACAAGATGCGAAAGAAAGGAAGGTATTCAGAATTCATGAGAAGTCATCGCCGGGAGGAACTGAATCGAAATGATCAAGGCTACGAAAAGTACCTTCGAGTACGTTCCTAAAGTCACAAAGGAGTTGTTCACCGACAACTTTATCCAAATCGATGCGGATCGCCAAGCAAACTATTCGATCAACACCTTTAACCGTCACAATCAATCCATCGATCCTGTAGTTTTCTCGGATAACAATTGGTGGCTAAGCTTGTCACACAAATGTCGCCACGATCCGCAATGCTCAACTCGATGAAGCAAAACTGTATCAAGCATTGTTGGACTACCAACTTCAAAAAGCTTGTAGATTTGAAACAAAAAGTTGAAACGTCCTAGAGACGATGCGAGATAAGATAAGGATAAAGACTACGCACCAAAACATCGAAGCGGCCTGTGAATCTTCTTCGATGCCTCCTCCTCCCCAACGGACTTCTACTCAACAAAGGTCCCTCCTCGTTCTTCAACCGAAAACCTCGTGACGATTCGAGTTATCACCCCGACTCAAAAAGCGGTGATTACTTTGAGTATACGGGTGGTGACGATGAAGAGGTCCTTGAGCCCCACAACAACCCACCTCACCCAAACAAGTGCAGAAACCGTATCATCATCAAGACCTTCCAAAAGAAGAAGAAGACGACTCACCTGAAGTCGTATCATGGCTAGATGACGATAAAACCGAAGAGTTTGAATGGTTCTCCACACTTGTCAATCAAATCCCCTACCCTGATGAAGGTCAAGACTTGGTAGACGGTTCTACATTGGAGCACGCAAAACTTTTGCAAGAAAAGTTCCATGTGAAGAAAATGACGAAATCTGAGTTGAAGCGAATCACGAATGAAGCGTTTCAACTTCTAAAAGATAGCTCTGAAAACGCCCTCGAGGTCGAATATCATCTTGAGAACATCGCTCGAGCTATGTCTAACAACATGGATTGGCTCAATCCGAAAGCAAACATTGACTTCACACAAAGGGACAACCCTCCATACTACACCGATTGGACCAAACCCCTACCGACCATTGGCCAAGCAGATGAACCACGGATTCCCTTTCGATTCCCTTTCGATACTTCTTTAACAGAGACCTGGATACTTCTTTAACAGCTGCTATTTACTCAAACTGCATAGCTATCGAGGAACGTGCAAATCGCTTGTTTTTTTACAATGTGCAAGCATACGACCGAGATGCGTTGTATGGATTCATCATTGGCACGAACGCCAAGAATCGACTCAGAGCTGCACGTTCAAGTCTCAACACGCAGTCTGGCAGTTCTAAGGACATCGTGGCCATCAAACACGTTGATCTCAAGTCTAAGTGGGACTACACCTTCTTGAAGAATATCATAGTCAAACGACAAGATGAACAGGACTATGCATTCTCGAAGTCGACTTTGAGAACTTGTCCTCAACGACATCGAAGACATGTACCTTGCCAAAGTGCGTGGTCGTATGAGACAATTCTCGATCGAAGTTCAACGCAATTTATCAAGTCACTTCTCATCTTCATTAGACACATCGTGATCAATGAACGTGTAGAAGATATTCACCGGTGTTGAATCTTATCGACGCGTGTCAACCTCACTCCTCCAACGCTGATCTTCCCTACATCAATCGGCTATCTCAATATACGCTCATCGAAAACCTTTTGGAGTTGTTTACCGCAGTGAACTTCAAATAAACCGCTTAATGGCGTGTAGCGATCTTCGAAGTTCAGGATCATACTTTGAAGTCGGTTAGGGATGGATTGGCGTCTGAGTTGAAGGATATACGCCGAAAATTGGGTCTCCTAAGCTGGAATTCTCGTGAAAGGAGGGATGTGAGACGAATCATCACAATGATTGATTAAAGGTTGTTCGAAGGATCGATTCGCACGATTGGAGAGCTATGTTGGTGGTCGACCCAGATTAACATAACCGGCTTTCAACGCCTGCGCGCACTCTCGGGAACATCATTGCACTTCCCGTACCCTTGAATTGGTTCTTTCATTACAAATTTGGATGTGTGATTATATATGTCAATGACTTGTGCACACATAATGTTGTACAACCCGTAATTGTCAAGAAAGGACCATGTGGTATGCTTCATTACCACAATCCTTATAAAAGGAGCAAAGCTTCTTATTTTTGAGTAAAACCTATCAAACCTTTCATTATTCAAGGTTTTGCTCAAAAGAACAAGTACTTCCGTATTATTTTCAAAACCTCAACCGTTTATATCACTTGTTGAGGGGAGTATTTGAATTAAAACTTTGTTCACAAATTGTTCACGATGGTCACTCTTCCCGCAACACTCGAAATGGTCATATTTATTCTCAAACGTTTCAAAATAACATTTTATATGCCATTTTGAGGGGAGAAAATTGTGTTGTAAGAAATATGTTGTGCAAAATGCAAATGAATCATGTATTTCGGACTTAACCAACGAATTGACGGTACTAAACCGTTAGTAACTCGAAAAGACTTGTCCCGACGGGTAATAATTTCAAGCTAGTTCGCTAGTAATGTAAATGTGTCTCATGAGGACTTGTCCAAGTAGAATGTACCATTCGAGAAACTCTTGGTAGACATGAACTCGACGGGTATGACAACCTTTCGAGGATCGTCTACACCTTCAAGGTAGTTATTAGAGCTAGTTGTCACCTAAAAGTCGACAATGTAACTCTTTAACTATGCAACATAACCGTGTCTCATGGGGATTGTCTATCTCGAGTGGATCAATTCATAATGTGCGCTCTTTCCTCACTTGTGCATTTAAACCATTAAAACTCTTAAGCACATGTGGAGGGGAGTATTCATGCAAAATCCTATCTCTCACAAAGGTTCAAACATGTTTTCATTTACAAACCCTTTGAGAGATGTTTCACAAACAAAGGTTTTAATGGCAACATAGGTTAGTCATGGAGTTATAAGGTGACTAAGGTTAGGAATAACCATCCTATGATCCGCCAGAGTCGGAGGATCTACCCAAGGACATCACAAATAGTTAGTACTTAGAAGTCCTTAGGTATGATTATAAAAAGGAGAAAATGAGAATCGGAGAAAGAAGGAGTTGAAGAAATAAAAAGAAATGCAAAGAAAAGGGTGAAAAGAAATAGCCCTCCAAATTATTCAACTTAGGGTGACACGGGTTCAATTCATATACTCTTGGTTGTCACTTAGTGACACCGGTATTGAAGACTAAAAGTCGTCATGGACCCGATGGCGCATTACGCTAAACCTTCTTAGCCACCAAGTTTCTCTCAATGTAAGCTTGTTTCATTCTCACGGGAACCCTACGTAAACTATTGGCTTTCTCTAGAGATCGCGGGTATTGAAGAGGAGACCCTCTCCTAGTCTCCGCCGGAAAACCAAAGCGCACTATTGAGTCTAGAACCACGAGATTCATCAAAGATCTCTTAGGAACACTTGACATTTCATCACCGGTTGATCAACAAATAAGATTATCGATGGTTCTTATCGAGTCCTTCACTGATCTTAGCAACTGTCGAGAACATTTATGAGAGGTTCACATCTCGTGATCCTCGGTGATTGAATGGAAACTCCCCGCCAGGTCAACATCAAACAGCCACGACGGTCAGTCACTTGTAACTCCCGTGGATTACGCTGGAGTGTGTCTCATACGGTCTCTGATCGTGGTGATGCTTGATGTACCTCGGCGACTCATCTCGAGCGTAGATGTACTTGATACATCGCGTTATCTCACTTGTGGGACTCAGGTTCGAACGGCCCTTGTAAGAATTAGAGTTGTGTTTCACACTATGTTGTTAACACTCGAAGTTCAAACTTGTAAGTGCGGAATCCGCTTATTACTAACCGTTTGAAATGTTTTCTTCTTATGGAAGCTCCGGAGCGGGATGATCGTCTTGATTCTTCTCATGCTCGGGCCAACATCATCACTAATGGAAGTTCTATTCAAAAGCAACACAACGGTCGAATGATTCTTCGTCAAACCAAAGAATCTACAAAGTTAAATACTTAAAGAACTTCATCGATGATTGAATTCCAACGTCAAAGAGCGTGTGAGCATGTTGATGAATGACGTGGAGACACCGGAGCAGCCAAGTAGACACGAGGCGGTCGATGCGCACAACAACATACTATCACTTTCACCACAAAACGGTGATCAAAGAACAAAGTTAAAGATGACGTCAAAGCATAAGCATTCAAAGATAACTATCTCTCTACACCGGGAGATTGTTCGAATCAAGGCAATTCCTCTCACAAGAAAGAAGAATGTCAAAAGACGTCGAGCTACTATTACATCAACGCCTTCACGTTCATCACCAACACTTTAGGGAGATTGTTGGAATCACTCTAAACCATAATCAAGTGTTAGTAATTAATATGTAATAGTTAGCTTTATTATGGCCTTTATGTTTATTATTAGCCTTAAGCTTATGAAGAAGGCCCATGAGCTTAGGCCCAAGCCCATTTAAGAAAGGATGGAAACTAGGAGTGTTGCCCTAGCTTTCCTCCTATAAATACTCTTGTAAACCCTCATTTGAGGGTTGGTTGTTCAAGTCCTTTTCTTTCACATACATCTACGTATAACCGGTCTTGTATTTCGTGTGTGTGTGCTTGAATCTTGTTCAATCGCCTTATCTCTTTCTATATTACTTGTGTTTGTAAAACTAGTGACCTAACAAGTAGATTAGGATGGGTAAAAACCACAACCCATGGATCATATCCATAACCCATTGACCCATACCCATTTGACTAGATACAATGTATTCATTTGATACATTGAATCTAAAGGAATACCCATGGACCAACCCATGACCCATAACCAAAAAACCCATGGGCACAGAGGAGTGTCCCACGGATCCCTAGGATTACACTAGACGGATCCCTTGTGGGAGGGATCCGTGGGATCCGAGGAACAGTGGCAGAAATTGCCTATAAATAGAGAGCCATTTCTTCATTCTAACTTACCCCTCTTCTTACTAATTCTCTCATATACTCTCATTCTCTTCTAACAAAATATCACTTGATCTAGAGAGTACTTCCTTCTTTCTTTCTTTAGTGATTCTCATATAGGTCCTTCTCTAAGGCGAGATCACGAGCATTCTACAAGTCATTCAAGCAAGGGGTCCTTGATTGATTTGTTCCTCCGCAATATTTACAGAGCTAAGATCTTGTATTTGATATTTCACATATTTGTTGTGTAATAGTCGTGTTGGTTTGGTCCACCGTGTTACGGACTTGGTATTTAGCTTTGTACCGGAAAAGGTGTAAGCAACATTGTGAAGACTTCTCCTCGAAGTTGAAGGAGTTTGTTGACATAGTGCTTGAACTCGAGTAGGTGACTCGGGGGTGGAGTAGGACAAGGAAGGTGTCCTTGTAGCTTGAACCACTATAAATCGGTTGTGTCATTTCTATCCCTTTGCTTTACTTTATTTACTTGCTTTATCATTAGATCTATACTTTCTCAACATCCATACAATCTCACATATTATCGAATCTAAAGTTTTTGAAACTAACTTAAAATCGAAAAAACTATTCAACCCCCCCCCTTCTAGTTTTCCACAATTGGCATTAAGAGCTAAGTTTATAAAAGTCTTAAAGTAAACCGTATTTTAAAAACTTTTCGATCACTATGGGTTCTGAAAATTACAAGGAAGGGCAATCTATGCAACGACCACCACTACTTAAAACTAATGGTTTTATATATTGGAAAAATAGATTCGAAACATCTGTGAAGTCTAAAGATATTGATCTTTGGTACATTATTGTTGAGATTTTGAGGCTACCTCAAAAGATGATAAAGGAAATTTAGTTAACATACCTCATGATAAACTAAATGATGAAATGAAGAAAAAGCTTTCTAAAAATAGTGAAGCTAAAATGGTTTTATATAATGCTTTACCCAAAAAGGAATATGAAAGAATTTCTATGCTTAAAACCTCTAAAGAAATTTGGAATTCTTTAGTTGTAACTCATCAAGGTAATCAACAAGTTAAAAATAATAAAATTGATTTATTTGTTCAACAATATGAACAATTTTCAATATCGGATGAGGAAACTATAGATCATTCATTTGCTAATTTCAATACTATTATTATATCTTTACAAGCACTTGATGAATCTTTTTCTAGCCGTAACCATGTTTGGAGATTTCTAAGGGCACTTCCATCCAAGTGGAGATCCAAGGTGACGGCGATCGAAGAGTCAAAATATTTGATAATCCTCACCCTTGATGAACTCATAGGTAACTTAAAAGTCTCTGAGCTTGTCCTTGCTAAAGACTCAAGCCTCAAAGGTGAAAGAGAACACAAATCTCTTTCCTTAAAGCCAAAAAGGCTTCAAGCGATGAAAACTCCTCTTCGAATAGTGACGACGAGGAGTACGCTATGGCGGTAAGGGACTTTAAAAGTTCTTTAGAAGGAATGGAAGATCGTCAAACAACCGTATGACGATAAGAAAGGCTTCCTGAAAAGCAAAGAAGGCGAAGCCAAAAGATGATCGTGCTTGCTTTAAATGTGGGGACCCAAACCACTTTATTAATAAGTATCCCAAACGGGATGATCAAAAGGCGTTCGTGATCGGCACGTGGGGAATGAGTGACGAGGAGGACGAAGAACTTTGTCTCATGGCAAATGACGAGGTATGTCACGAATACTATAGTAGCTCATCACTTGATGACGACTCATTGCATAATGAATATGACAAACTATGCAATATTAGCTTAAAACTAATTAACAAAAACAAGCTTTTAAAAGGTCGAAACCAACGTTTAGATAAAGAAGTCATAGAATTAAAAGCAAAACTGAAACGTCTAGAAAAGGGTAAAATAGCAAGTGGTGAATGTGAACTTTGCGTTCAACTTCAAACACTAGTTGATCAACTAGATTCTAAAATTGGTAGAATGAGTGCAAATACTTTAGATATGATATTAGATAGTGTCAAAACCGGTAACAACCAAAAAGGTTTAGGTATTCAAAAACTTGATCCATCAACTAGTGAAAACAAAGAAACACAATTTGTTAAGGCACTAGAAAACCGATCATCATTGTGGCGGATCCGGATCCCATAAAAGGAACCGGCTAGTGTTAAGCCGGGATCCGTGGGTCTGCCGTAGCAAGCAAAAGTGTGGTAATAACGTAGCTTCTTCATCTAGAACTGATTTTGTTATCGTTAATAAGAAGAAACCAACTCATTTCACCACTAGACAACCACCTCCAAAATATAATCCTATTTTTGCAAGAAACAAAGCTCCATCTTTTTCAAAACCTAATCCATCTAGGAGACCTAATAATGTTTACCCGAGAAGTAACCATCAAATGGGATGGAACCCAAATATGCAAAATGGTTTTCCTTTTCAAAACTTTGCTTCATGGAATACATACTCATCTTATCCATACATGTCTAACATGAATAGAATGTTTAACACTAATGGACCCATGAACAAATGGGGACCAAACTTTTGAGTTAATTGTTTTCTTAGGTGTGCTTAAAGGTCGACCTAGACCCGGATGAATGGGTCAAGGATAGCGGGTGCACGAGGCACATGACCGCAATAAAGATCTATTCTCCACATATGAATCCTTCAATGGAGGTAATGTGGTGTTTGGAAATAGCAAAAGTAAAATCATCGGTAAAGTGCGATTTCTAACAAATCTCTAACCATTAACGATGTGTCATGTAGAAAACCTAAACTTTAACCTCTTAAGTATAGGACAAATATGTGATAAAAAGTGCAATGTACTTTTACCAAACCAGTAGTAAGATATTAAAAATGGCATAACCATAGGAAGAGGAATTAGGAAACATGGAGTCTATGTCATTAAAATCGGTAATGAACCTAAAGACAAACTAAGTCTTACCTCTATGGATGATACTTCGACCTTATGGCATCGAAGATTGGGTCACGCCAACATGCGACTTCTTCCATCGCTATCATCTAAAGATCTAGTAAGAGATCTACCTAAGTTAAAATATGAACATCACTTTTGTGATACTTGTAATATAGGAAAACAAGTTCATTCTAGTCATAAAGCTAAAAACATGGTATCTACAACTAAGTGTCTAGAATTACTACTATTAATACAAATAAACCGTAAAAACGTTTATTAATATTTTCCGATCTCTTTGTGTTTTGTTGATAACAAATATAATGTTATCTTAAGTATAATTTTAAGGATACATGTTATTTTTGTAAAGCATTTACATATAGCCATTTAAATACAAAAATGTAGTAATTAAGCATTTGTTGTAATAGTTTATTAGGATGGGTAAAAACCATAACCCATGGACCATAACCCATGGATCTTAACCCATACCAAGTTGGCTGATACAATGTATACTTAGATACATTGAATCTAAAGAAAACCCATGGACCAACCCATAACCAAAAACCCATGGGCAAAGAGGAGCGTTCCACGGATCCTTAGGATTACACTAGACGGATCCCAGTGGAAGGGATCCGTGGGATCCGAGAACAGTGAAGATTTTTGCCTATAAATGAGAGCCATTTCTTCATTCTAACTCACCCTCTTCTTACTAAATCTCTCAAACACTCTCATTCTCTTCTAACATATAGATCACTTGATCTAGAGAGTTGTTCTTCTTTCTTTCTATTGTGATCCTCATATAGGTCCTTCTCTAAGGCGAGATCACGAGCATTCTACAAGTCATCCAAGCAAGGGGTCCTTGATCGATTTGTCACTCCGCAAGATTTCTATAGCGAAGATCTTGTATTTGATATTTCACATATTTGTTGTGTAATAGTCGTGTTGGTTTGGTCCACCGTGTTACGGACTCGATATCTAGCTTTGTACCGGAAAACGTGTAAGCAACGTTGTGAAGGCTTCTCCGCCAAGTGAAGGAGTTTGTTGACATAGTGCTTGAACTCTCGAGTAGGTGACTCGGGGAGTGGAGTAGGGCAAATGACGAGGTATGTCACGAATACTATAGTAGTTCATCACTTGATGACGACTCTTTGCATAATGAATATGACAAACTATGCAACATTAGCTTAAAACTAATTAACAAAAATAAGCTTTTAAAAAGTCAAAACCAACGTTTAGATAAAGAAGTCATAGAATTAAAAGCAAAACTAAAACGTTTAGAAAAGGGTAAAATAGCAAGTGGTGAACGTGAACTTTGCGTTCAACTTCAAACACTAGTTGATCATCTAGATTCTAAAATTGCTAGAATGAGTACGAACACCTTAGATACAATGCTAGATAGTGTTAAAACCGGTAAAAACCTAAAAGGCTTAGGTATTCAACAACTTGATCCATCTACTAGTGAAAGTAAAGAAACTAAATTTGTCAAGGCGCTAGAAAAACCAGCCACTGTTGTGGAGGATCCCACGGATCCCCTAAAAAGGGAACCGACTAGTGTACAGAAAGGGATCCGTGGATCTGCTGTAGCAAACAGTAGTAATAACGTAGTGTCTTCATCTAGAACCGATTTTGTTATCATTAATAGGAAGAAACCAACTCACGTCACCACTAGACATCCACCTCCAAAATATAATCCTACTTTTGCAAGAAACAAAGCTCCATCTTTTTCAAAACCTAATTCATTTAAGAGACCTAATAACGTTTAACCAAGAAGTAACCATCAAATGGAATGGAACCCAAATATGCAAAACGGTTTTCCTTTTCAAAACTTTGCTCCATGGAATGCATACTCATCTTATCCATACATGTCTAACATGAATAGAATGTTTAATACTAATGGACCCATGAACAAATGGGGACCAAACTTTTGAGTTTATTATTGTTTTAGGTGTGCTTAAAGGTCGATCTAGACCCCGATGAATGGGTCAAGGATAGCGGGTGCAGGCACATGATGGCAATAGGGATCTATTCTCCACATATGAATCCGTAAATGGAGGTAATGTGGTGTTTGGAAATAACAACGAGAATCATCGGTAAAGGTGCGATTTCTAACAAATCTCTAACCATTAACGATGTGTGTCACGTGAAAACCTAAACTTTAACCTCTTAAGTATAGGACAAATTTATGATAAAAGTTCAATGTACTTTTAATTAAACGGTAGTAAGATACTAAAAATGGCATAACCATAGGAAGAGGAATTAGGAAACATGGAGTCTATGTCATTAAAATTGGTAATGAACCTAAAGAAAAAGTTTGTCTTACCTCTATGGATGATACTTCGACCTTATTGCATCGAAGATTGGGTCATGCCAATATGCGACTTCTTCAATCGCTATCATCCAAAGATCTAGTAAGAGATCTACATAAGTTAAAATATGAACATCACTTTTGTGATGCTTGTAATGTAGGAAAACAAGCTCATTCTAGTCATAAAGCTAAAAACATGGTGTCAACAACTAGGTGTCTAGAATTACTACATATGGATTTATTTGGTCCATCCGCTATCCAAAGTTATGGAGGCAACTACTACACTTTAGTCATAGTGGATGACTACTCTAGGTATACATGGACAAAATTTTTAAAGAACAAAACGGAAACCTTTAATTATTTTGAAATATTAAGCAAAAAGATCCAAAGACAACTAGGAAGTCCTATAGTGTCCATTTGGACAGATCATGGTAGGGAATTCGATAATGAAGTGAAATTTGGAGCCTTTTGTGAAGCTAATGGTATTATTCACAACTTCTCGGCTCCACGCGCTCCACAATCGAATGGGGTAGTAGAAAGAAAGAATAGAACCCTACAAGAAATGAGTCGAACAATGCTTAATGAACAATCCATACCTCAAAAGTTTTGGTGTAATGCCGTTGATACTTCAACATACATACTCAATCGAGTCTTAATAAGACCAATCTTAGGTAAAACTCCATATGAGTTACTCCGAGGCAAAAAGCCTACGTTAAATCACCTTAGAGTCTTTGGAAGCAAATGTTTTATTCTTAACACTAAAGATTACCTTACAAAATTTGATCCTAAATCAACCGAAGGTATCTTTCTAGGTTATTAAGCCAAATAGCAAAACTTCGTCATATTAAACAAAGAAACAATGAAGGTAGAAGAGTCATTAAATATAAAATTTGATGAAAGTCCACCCAAACCCTCTCCACCTCTTGTCGATGACGAGATCATAGAAAGTGATGCTATAGTAATAAAGAAAAGATAAATGAAGAAGAAGAACCTTTAAATAATGAAATCATAAACATTAAAGAGTCCAAAGATCACCCCGTAGATAAAGTCATAGGAAAGCTAAATGAATCGAACATTAAGGTCTCAAGTTCAAAATCAAAGTAGCTTGTTTTGTTTCGTTTCAACCATAGAACCTAGGAATACACAAGAAGCCATGAGAGTTGGGTAATGGCTATGCAAGAAGAACTAAATCAATTCGTGTCTAATGATGTTTGGACGCTTGTCCCTCCACCTAGTAATCAAACAATAATGGGAACCAAATGGGTTTATAAAAACAAATTAGATGCAAACGGAGTAGTGTCTAGGAACAAGGCTAGACTCGTTTCCCAAGGGTATAACCAACAAGAAGGAATAGACTTTGATGAGACCTATGCCCCCGTGGCTAGATTAGAGTCTATAAGAATACTTCTTGCGTATGCTTGTGCTAATGATCTAAAGCTTTATCAAATGGATGTCAAAAGCGCTTTTCTAAATGGTTTCATTAATGAAGAAGTATATGTAGCTCAACCTCTGGGCTTCATCGATTTTGAAAAACCCAAACATGTATATAAATTAAAGAAAGCCCTTTACGGTCTTAAACAAGCTCCAAAAGCTTGGTATGATAGACTCAAGTCATTTTTAATTAAACACAACTATACCATGGGGTTAGTTGACAACACACTTTACTAAGAAAAGAGAGTCACATATAATCATAGTGCAAATATATGTAAATGATATTATATTCGGATCCACTTGTCAAGACATGTGTGATGATTTCTCTAAAATCATGCATGACGAGTTCGAGATGAGTATGATGGGAGAACTTAGTTTCTTTCTTGGTCTACAAATTAAACAAGTAGAAGATGGTATCTTCTTTAATCAATCTAAATACATAAAGGAGATGTTAAAGAAATTCGGTCTAGAAGAGTCGAAACCAATTAGGACACCAATGTCATCCGACACCAAACTCACAAAAGATGAAGGCAGTGAATCCGTAGATATTACTAAATATCGTGGCATGATAGGTAGTCTTCTCTATCTCACGAAAGTAGGCCGGATATCATGTTTAGTGTTTGCTTATGTGCTAGGTTTCAAGAAGACCCTAAAATATCACACCTAGAAGCCGTAAAAGGATATTTAGATACATTAAGGTACAACACAATTAGGATTATGGTATCCTAAGGGCACGGGAGTAGAAACAATTATATATGCAGATTCGACCATGCGGTGATTACGTTGATAGAAAAAGTACAAGTGGGGTATGTACTTTCATGGGATGTTGTTTAACGTCTTGGTTTTCGAAGAAACAAAGCGGCACTAGCTATATCAACAACCGAGCCGAGTACGTCTCCATGACAAAGCATGCCAACAAGCACTATGGATGAAACAAGCGTTAGTGACTCGACATTCATCTAAGTGACATAGCCATCCTATGTGACAACAAAGGTGCCATCGAATTAAGCAAGAATCCAGTATTACATTCTCGCACAAAACATATAGAGATTCGACATCACTTCTTAAGAGACAATGTTCAAAAGGAGAACATCTCTATTGAGAAGGTAGCATCCGAAGACAACATAGCCGACGTCCTCACCAAACCGTTGAAGCGGGAACAATTCAACCTACTTCGTCTTGGTCTTTGTCTAATGGAACAAACGTCGTAATTTATTTGACTCTACAAGGTATGTAAACACTAGCCTTCTTCTTTCTGAGTCTAGGATCTCTATTTCACGCACAACTCACAAACAATACGGGAATTTTCAAAACCCAAGATAAGTTTTTGACTTATAGCTTTCTTATTTTTTTTTTCAAACACATACACATTTTCAAAAAAAACCCGTTTTCATTGCATATAGAGATTCGACATCAATTTCTCACGTCTAGGACAAATCGCTTTTTCATTATTAATACAAAGTAAAAACCCGTTTTCATTGCATCTCATGTCTTTTGAATGCTAAAGGGGACACATAACTAATATTTGTTTTCGGGTACATTCATTTAAGCAACAATGAATTAGGAGCATTGATAACACTCAATTACCTACTTATGTACTAAATATGTGTTTTCGGGCTATCTCAATAGGATGCTTTTTCTACTTCTAGTTTATTTTTTTTTTTTAGAGGTCAAGATAACCGCAACTCCAAATAGTTTGCATATAGGCACAATAGGCAAAATGTTTCCAAAAGGAAAATTTTGTGTTTGCTGAATCACCGTATCCACGGATCCCAAATTTTATGTTGGACGGATCCTCAAGGGAAGGATCCGTGGATCCGTGAGACATAAGCTGTTTTTACCTTCTATTTTTCTCACTTTGGATGACAAATCCACATTTGTTTTATTTTTTGGAGTATGCTCTTTAATGCTTGTGTTCTCATGATCACATGGCTTAAATTCATATCTAATAATTAGATTTTAATCCACATTTTGGGTCAAGCATTCATTACAATGCTTTGTGTTTTTATATATAGAACTCCCAAAATGCTTGCATAATCCATCTCATCCTCACAAACACAAAACACCATGTCATCCACAAATCCTTTAGATGAATCACCTAGTAAAAACAATCATCTTCATGATACCCAAACCTTTATACTACCTCCATCCAAAATACCACAATCAAACTCTAGGATATCCGCACGGATTAGTATCCGATCTTGTTGCTTAGCAAAACCAACCTCAAATGGTTCATCCTCAACAAACAACTCACCACAAGATGCTTCCATTATAGCACCTCCCTCATCACCAACAAGTACACCAACTTCATCACCACCTAAAGTTACTCTTTTGGAACTCCTTAAGACTCCAACAAAATCCAAACAACCTAAACAAAAAGAAATAGTCTTTTCAACACCCCCCCCCCCCACATCTCCAAATACTATTTTTCAAGATCTTGAAACATTACCACCATTAGCTCTCATCACATTACAAGAACGTCTAGGTTCTTTTCCACCACCATTAACAAACATTCCGGATGTTGATCCATATTTTCCTATTTTTCCACCACATCTTCCGCATAACTCAAATCAAAACAACCCGGAAAACTTCCGCACTCATTACCCACATCATTTACATTGTGAACATAGCTAATCCACTAGGGAAATCGTAATAGAAGTTAGGAAAGAAATGCGTTTCATACTCAACCTCATCCTTGATCGCATCAATACCATCACTCATCAAAACCTCCATCCATAACCTTATGCAAGCATGGAAGGAATCACTACTACTATTTTCTATTTTTAGTATTTTTTTAAGTCATTTTCAAGAACAAGTCTTGTTCTTATTGTTACATGCTTGTACGTGGCATAAATACCACTACAATTTGTTGTTTTATTACAAGGGCTTGTTTACATACCTTGGCTCCCAATCTTGATTCTCGTCAATCACAAGATTATTTAAGTATGTTACTAACCTTTCTTTTGTAGGATTTTATTTTTCTTCACTTGGCCTTCCAAACAAGGGGGCTACCGTCGAGGGAGTTAAGCGTTATTTCTTCCAAGGGTTAACTTTTGTTTCGAAAAAGGGGAGAAGAAGTAAAACTTAGGGCTTTCAAAAATTACATCTATTCTTAAGTTTTACTCATCATAACATTATGCTTTGTCATGAACACAAAAGGGAAGATTGTTAATACAAATAAACCGTAAAAATGTTTATTAATATTTTGCGATCTCTTTGTGTTTTGTTGATAACAAATATAATGTTATCTTAAGTATAATTTTAAGGACACATGTTATTTTTGTAAAGCATTTACATATAGCCATTTAAATACAAAAATGTAGTAATTAAGCATTTATTGTAATAGTTTATTAGGATGGATTAAAACCATAACCCATGGATCTTAACCCATACCCAAGTTGGCTAGATACAATGTATACTTAAATACATTGAATCTAAAAAAACCCATGGACCAACCCATAACCCATGACCCATAACCAAAAACCCATGGGCAAGAGGGCGTTCCACGGATCCCTAGGATTACACTAGACGGATCCCAGTGGAAGGATCCGTGGGATCCGAGAACAGTGAAGATTTTGCCTATAAATAGAGAGCCATTTATTCATTCTAACTCACCCTATTCTTACTAAATCTCTCAAACACACTCATTCTCTTCTAACATATAGATCACTTGATCTAGAGAGTTGTTCTTCTTTCTTTCTATTGTGATCCTCATATAGGTCCTTCTCAAGGCGAGATCACGAGCATTCTACAAGTCATCCAAGCAAGGGTCCTTGATCGATTTGTCACTCCGCAAGATTTACATGCGAAGATCTTGTATTTGATATTTCACATATTTGTTGTGTAATAGTCGTGTTGGTTTGGTCCACCGTGTTAAGGACTCGGTATCTAGCTTTGTGCACGAAAAAGTGTAAGCAACGTTGTGAAGGCTTCTCCGCTAAGTGAAGGATTTTGTTGACATAGTGCTTGAACTCTCGAGTAGGTGACTCGGGATAGGGCAAGAACGTGTCCTTGTAGCGAACCACTATACATCGGTTGTGTCTTTTCTTTCCGCTTCGCTTTACTTTATTTACTTGCTTTATCATTAGATCTATACTTTCTCTACATCCATAAGATCTCACATATTAACGAATCTAAAGTTTTTGAAACTAACGTAAAATCGGCAAAACTATTCAACCCCCCCTTCTAGTTTTCCACAACTACATATGGATTTATTTGGTCCATCCGCTATCCAAAGTTATGGAGGAAACTACTACACTTTGGTTATAGTGGATGATTACTCTAGGTACACATGGACAAAATTCTTAAATAACAAAACGAAAACGTTTAATTATTTTGAAATATTAAGCAAGAAAATCCAAAGACAACTAGGAAGTCCTATAGTGTCTATTAGGACGGATCATGGTAGGAATTCGATAATGAAGTGCAATTTGGAGCTTTTGTGGCGCTAATGGTATTACTCACAACTTCTCGGCTCAAGGCACTCCACAATCGATAGGGTAGTTGAAAGAAAGAATAGAACCCTACAAGAAATAAGTCGCACCATGCTTAATGAGCAATCTATACCTCAAAAGTTTTGGTGCAATGTCGTTGATACTTAAGCGTCGTACTCAATCGAGTCTTAATTAGACCAATCTTAGGTAAAACTCCATACGAGTTACTCGAGGCAAAAAGCCTCGTTAGATCACTTTAGAGTCTTTGGTAGCAAATGTTTTATTCTTAACACTAAAGATTACCTTACAAAATTTGATCCTAAATCAACCGAAGGTATCTTTCTAGGTTACTCTCCAAATAGCAAAGCTTACGTCATATTAAACAAAGAAACAATGAAGGTAGAAGAGTTATTAAATATAAAATTTGATGAAAGTCCACCCAAACCCTCTCCACCTCTTGTCAATGACGAGATTGTAGAAAGTGAAGCTATAGTAATAAAGAAAAAGATAAATGAAGAAGAAGAACCTTTAAATGATGAAGTCATAAACATTAAAGAGTCCAAGGATCACCCCGTAGATAAGGTCATAGGAAAGCTAAACGAAAGAACATTAATGTCTCAAGTTCAAAACCAAAGTAGCTTATTTTGTTTTGTTTCAACCATAGAACCTAAGAATACACAAGAAGCCATAAAAGATTAAAGTTGAGTAATGGCTATGCAAGAAGAATTAAATCAATTTGTTTTTAATGATGTTTGGACACTTGTCCCTCCACCTAGTAATCAAACCATAATAGGAACCAAATGGGTTTATAAAAACAAATTAGATGCAAATGGAGTAGTGTCTAGAAACAAGGCTAGACTCGTTGCCCAAGGGTATAACCAACAAGAAGGAATAGACTTTGATGAGACCTATGCCCCCGTGGCTAGATTAGAGTCAATAAGAATACTTCTTGCGTATGCTTGTGCTAATGATCTAAAGCTTTATCAAATGGATGTTAAAAGTGCTTTTCTAAATGGTTTTATAAATGAAGAAGTACATGTAGCTCAACCTCCGGGCTTCATCGATTTTGAAAAAACTAAACATGTGTATAAGTTAAAGAAAGCCCTTTACGGTCTTAAACAAGCTCCAAAAGCTTGGTATGATGAACTCAAGTCATTTTAATTAAACACAACTATACCATGGGGTTAGTTGACAACA
This sequence comes from Chrysanthemum lavandulifolium, assembly GCA_022545495.1. NCBI lineage: Eukaryota > Viridiplantae > Streptophyta > Magnoliopsida > Asterales > Asteraceae > Chrysanthemum > Chrysanthemum lavandulifolium. The sequence goes on from CM040238.1 coordinate 265,123,112, forward strand.
CACTTTTACTAAGAAAAGAGAGTCACATATAATCATAGTTCAAATATATGTAGATGATATTATATTCGGATCCACTTGTCAAGACATGTGTGATGATTTCTCTAAAATCATGCATGACGAGTTCGAGATGAGTATTATGGGAGAACTTAGTTTCTTTCTTGGTCTACAAATCAAACAAGTAGAAGATGGTATCTTCTTTAATCAATCTAAATACATAAAGGAGATGTTAAAGAAATTCGTTCTAGAAGAGTCGAAACGTATTAGGACACCAATGTCATCCGACACCAAACTCACAAAAGATGAAGACGGCGAATCCGTCGATAATACTAAATATCGTGGCATGATAGGTAGTCTTCTACCTCACACGGCAAGTAGGCGGATATCATGTTTAGTGTTTGCTTATGTGCTAGGTTTCAAGAAGACCTAAAACATCACACCTAGAAGCCGTAAAATAATATTTAGATATATTAAAGGTACAACACAATTAGGATTATGGTATCCTAAGGGCATGGGAGTAGAAACAATTGTATGCGATTCGACCATGCGGTGATTATGTTGACCCAAAAGCACAAGTGGTATATGTACTTTTATGGGATGTTGTTTAACATCTTGGTTTTCAAAGAAACAAACGGCATTAGCAATATCAACAACCGAAGCGAATCGTCTCCAGCGGGCAAAGCATGCCAACAAGCACTATGGATGAAACAAGTGTTGATCGACTACGACATTCATCTTAGTGACATATCCATTCTATGTGACAAGAAGGTGCCATAGATCTAAGCAAGAATCGGTATTACATTCTACGACAAAGCATATAGAGATTAATCATCACTTCTTAAGAGACAATGTTCAAAGGGAACATCTCTATTGAGAAGGTAGCGTCCGAAGACAACATAGCCGACGTCCTCACCAAACCGTTGAATCGGGAACAATTTAACCTACTTGTCTTGGTCTTGGTCTCATGGAACAAGCGTCGTAACACTTTTGACTCTACAAGGTATGTAAACACTAGCCTTCTTATTTATGAGTCTAGGATCTCTATTTCACGCACAACTCACAAACAATACGGGAATTTTCAAAACCCAAGATAAGTTTTTCACTTATAATTCTCTTATTTTTTTAAAAATAAGTACAAGTTACAAACACATAATCAATACACATCTTCCTTTCAAAAGGATAAAACGTTTGTGTTTCACAACATAGAAATCTCTCTTCAAAATATTTTTTAAAATGATACTTCTTCCCGTATCAATTTCACAAAAGCAATTTCTTACGTCTAGGACAAATCACTTTTTCATTATTAATACAACATAAAAACCCGTTTTCATTGCATCTCATGTCTTTTGAATGCTAAAAGGGACACATAACTAATATGTGTTTTCGGGTACATTCATTTAAGCCACAATGAATTAGGAGCATCGGTAACACTAAATTACGTACTCAAGTACTAAATATGTTTTTTTGGGTTATCTCGCATAATAGTATACTTTTCCACTTCTAGTTTAGTTTTCTTTTTCTTCTTAGGAGTCGAGATAACCGCAACTCCAAATAGTTTGCATATAGGCACACACTAGGCAAAAATATTTCCAAAGGAAAATTTTGTCTTTGCTGGATCACAGACCGGATCCCTACTTTCATCTGGGACGGATCCTCGAGGAAGGATCCGTGGGATCCGTGAGGCGTAGTCGTTTTTACCTTATATTTTTCTCACTTTGGATGAAAACTCCAACTTTTATTTTATTTTTGGAGTATGCACTTTAATGCTTGTGTTCTCATGATCACATGCCTTAAATTAATATATAATCATTAGATTTTAATCCACATTTTGGGTCACATTCATTACAATGCTTTGTTTTCTATATATAGAACTCCCAAAATGCTTGCATAATTCATCTCATCTTCACAAACAAACAACACCATGTCATTCATGAGCTCTTACAACTTAGATGAATCAACGATAAGGTTTTAAAGGTACCATTTTGAGGGGTCGTTTAAGTCCTTATTTGATCACTTTGTATCCGTTATTGCTTAATATCGTTCCTTTTCACTTTTAGGTCTCGTGAAGGCAAAATCTGGAATGGCATAATTGGACGAAAAGGCGCGAATATATTAAGAAAATGGCCAAAGTCGAAATCGAGACACTCCACGATTCTTTGAAAGTAGAAGCGGCGTCGGGTGCTACATTATGGCGCGTCCCAAAATTATTGTGACGATCTGGTCTCAAAACTCGTATTTTCAAGTGGCGGCGTCCGGTTGTGGAAGAGTAGGCCGTCGCTACTCGACGGGCCTAGATGCAATCGAGACGGCGTCGAAAAAGAAGGGCGGCGTCGCGGACATAAGGTGGCCGCCGTCGCAAGGTTAACGTGGCCAAGGCGAAACCACAATGGCGGCGACACGGCGGCGTCACTAAACATAAGGTGGCCGCCGCAATTGTAATCTTATATATAGAATCCGATTTTTCGTCTTTGTGTGGAAGTCTTTGGGTAAAACCTAAAACCGAACCTAAGGTGTCTTGTACGATATTTTAGGGTTTTAAACCTATCTTACATCAAGATAAGTCTTTACTTCATTAATTCAATTATGTCTTTGATTATTTGTGTGTATGCTTGCATGTTCTCCATGTCCGGCTAATTTATTTGTGTGTTTGCTTAGGAAGTATGAAACTTAATTATTGAATATTGATTGGTTGTTTCTTATCTTAGTTGATTAATGATCTAGTAATGCGATAGGTCATTCGTTGTGTACTTAATGCTTGATTCATCTTTGTGAACCTTAGAGTATAATTACAGTAATTGTAGGCTAAACCATCCGAGAGCGCTTAGAGTAGGAGTCTATAATCTACAGTGGGTTTGTAGACAAGACCGCTGGTAAGTTCGAAGAGTTAGGTAGAAACGCATACCCTACAACTTTAGACACACAACGACTAGGAATAAGGCGTGACACTCAACCATCATTAGGAGATAATTAAGGAGTAATAAAACTAAGTAAACACATCTTTAAACTATCATACGAGCACACATTAATTAGACATAGAACTCCCACAACCTTAGTTTAGATAATTAGATAATAGTAGTAATCGGTGAAATACCAACCCCAAATCCAATACCCGAGATTCATTACTTTTCCATTTTCATAAAATATAAAAGATAAAAAATAATCTTCCTCAACCTTAACCTTAGCGTAGTAACTCCTACTAGCATTCCTATTCCCCAGAGAGCGATATCAATACCGTGGCTTACCTAATTACTACACTACAACGATTAGGTTCACCGCTAGGGTGTTATAAAACTTGCTCAAGAAAAGGAATTTCCTTTGACCCCGAAGCGTGTAGCGTTATCAGTTTTAGGCGCCGCTGGGAATAGAATAGCTAGTTAGTAGTCCACCTCGTTTAGGTTTCTTTGCTTGATTCATATCAAGTAAATTTTCTCATTTTTAGCTTTCTCTAGGTCTATCCCTTCTTCGTAACCTTTGTTAGTAACCTCATCACTTTTCATCATGGAAGGTGATAACCCACTACCATTCATCAACCCACCACCAAATGACCGCCAAGAGCCCGTACTCTTGGTGAATACTCGAGACCAAGCCACCTAGGCTATAGGAACACCATTGAGCTTCCCGACCAAGCCCAAAATCGGCCTGCGATCCGACACCATCCGGTTGGTGCAAAGCGGATGTGCATTCCATGGACTTCGTTCAAGATCCAATCGACATCTGAGGGATTCCTCAAAATCGTCGATTCCATCGACCTTGATGCTACTACTCGGAGACCACGCGCTGCGTCTCTTCCAATTCTCTACGGGACCAAGCTAGTAATTGGCTTGAGCGACTTCCCGGCTCCATCTCAAGTTGGGATGATCTTACTTACGCTTCCTTGCTCAATTTTTCCACAGGAGAACCACTAAGCTTAGGAATGACATCTTGATGTTCTAACAACGTCAAGGTGAATCTCTCTCTGACATGGACCCAGATTCAAGGACTTACTTCATAAAGTCCCTCATCACGGCATTGATCTTTGGCTCCAAGTCCAAATCTTTTATGATCATGTCAACTTCCCACTAAGCGATCCATTGACCAAGCGGCGGTGGAAAACTTAGTGATTTCACCGCAGAAGAATCATGGGAAATAATAGAGACCTCGCCTCTATGACAGCGAAAGTTAGGATGACCCGTGGTACAGTCCAAAACCGTCAAAGCAATCTCCTTGCCTCCTCCCGATCAGGATGATCGAACTTGAATATCAAGTTAAATTCCTCATGAGTTCCTACAAAATCCTAAGTCCTCGCGACAAGTGAATCAAATCACTCTACCTTGTGAGTTGTCAAGTGGTCCCCATGACACTCGTGATTGCACGAGGCTCTCCGAACAAGCTTTGCGGACTACGCCTCCATACGTACCGACGGAGGCGGGGAAAGTATGGTACACTTTCAAACCGAAAAAAACAACTTAGGAAACTCATACAACCCTCATGGAGAAATCACCCTAATCTTAAGTGGAACCAAAACTCGAAACACCCCAAAGCTCATCTAGTTAGCCTAATAGGTTCAATTCTTCTATCTTGGGAACCCCACTAATCTTGAGGCAATTGCATCTAGATTTTGTCATCCCAAGAAACTCGATTGAATAAGCTTGAAGCCGATTTTAAGCAAAAGCAGGCGAGATGACAGCCAAGCTTGATGCCCTTAAAAGCCTTGATGGCGGGAAGTTGGAGCACTACCAAGTGATACCATTAAGAACCCAAAGTGAATTCGATTGCATCGACTTCATGTTCCAGCTTCACCATGGGAGAGTGCGCATCCATGCCCTCTCACCCAACGGTTCACTCGGTAAATGCTATCAAAAAGGTTCCAAGTCATCCAAGAGATACCAAGGCCCACCTTTGGTAAAGCCTACTCTTGAAAACCCACGACCAAGAATCCAAACCTAGTTTAGAGGAGGAGTACAAGGAACTCCATCAAGAAAAGCTGATTCTTGAAGTCTTAGCTCATGCACCTTATTATAATGCTTTAAAAAAAATATGAGTTAGAACTTAGGCTTGGAAAACATGGGTCCGCCTTTGTGAAACAACTTACCTAAGAAGTTAGATGATCCGGGCTATTCACTCTTCCGTGTAGACTTGGAACTTCCAAGCCACTCGATGCTCTAGCCGATTTAGGATCATGCATCAATCTCGCCGTTGTCCCTTCATGAAGCCTCAACCTAGGTAAAATTGAACCAACGGAAACTATCTTAGGTTTAGCGGACGGTAGTATAGCACGACCGGTAGGAATAATAAAGGACATGGTAGTACATGTAGGAGAGTTGACTCTTTTGGCCGACTTTCATGTACTAGACATGAATAAGGACCCGACATGCCCATTACTAGTTGGAAGAGGATTTTTAGCTACCGCTAAGTGCCATCATCGATTGTAAGATGTCCAAAATAGTGGTAGGAGAGGGAGTGCTAGATCCGTTTACGATGTTAAAAGCATACATACTATAAGGATGAGGAAATCCACAAGAGATAGGGTTGGATAGAGAGCCTTCTCGATATGGACCTTGGATTGATAAGAACATCATAGGCCCCAAAGACCTTTTTACCTAGATAAGGCCTTTGCTAGTCGTAACTTTCCAAGAACAAGAAATGGCTAGGGACATAAAGTGAACCCGTTCGAGGACGCCTTAGTATTTAGGAAGATGACCGAGTTCCTAGGAAGCTTGCCGCTAACCTTGTCATGAATAAGTGGATAGTTGAGAAATCCGAACACTTGTGGAATTGGAATAGACCGCTAGTGATGGTAATGGAAGGTGGCACATTAGGATACAAATCTATGATCCAGATGGTGAGATGTTTGAAAAGGCATATTTAACCGAGCGTACTACTAGGAACTTGAATGATAAGTTTGATCCTTACGACATTGTTGAGGATAGACTTCATATATCGATGCGTAGGAGCACGACTACGAGTCTAGCTACAAGACTCTTTAATAAAGAAAAGCGCCGTGGGAGGCAACCCATGCTTAATTGTTTGCTTATTAGTGTCATATATCTTTTATTAATTGTTTATCCTCATGTTTAAATTTGTAAAATGCTTTATTTTGTTTTTAACTTCGTCTTAATTGCATATAAGGTATTTTACATAAGGGATAAGTGTAGGGAGGATTACACGCGTTTTCAAAAGAAACGTAAACATGAGAATAACAATTAACTAAAAGATATTTATGTTTGTTTGTTCGAGTCAAATGCTTGTATCGAGTCATAATTGATGTTTTGCGAAATTTTCCATTCTAAAGATGTAAATTTTCGAATTTTTCCGAGAAAATCGCAGACCCGGTTTTGTCGGGATAACTTTGACGTCGGGATTGCAACTTGGCGTCGCCGAAGGAGTAAAAACATTAGATTACTTTTCTCGCTTTCACGAGCTACTTATAAATTTTGGAATTTTCCGGTCTTAATTTTCTTAGAAATGCAGTAAACATCCATTCCACAAGCATTATATCCTAGTTTAATCGAGTCTTATATATATTATTACCACCGATTTCTACGAAGGTTTCGTTTGTTTTCTTCAAGTGTGCGGGTTTAATTTACCAAGAAGATACATAAGATGAGAAGAAGCTTTTAACGAATAATTCTTCTTGGAAAAGAGTTTAACCACCACTTTACACGGATCTACCGAGCTAATCGGGGAGTACTAGTTTCTTTCGCTTTTAATTACCTTCCATTATCATAACTTTGATACTTTAGGGAACATCGGGGACAATGTTCGGTTTAAGTGTAGGAGGGAAAATAAAGCAGGAACTTTGAAACTATGCTTATCCTTGATTATTTGCTTTGTCAAGTGCATTTGTGTAATAAACCATGAGAAAATGTAGGTTAGGGTAATTTTGGCACCAAATTTAAAATTTTCATGACATATAGGAGTGGGCCATTAGTCTTAACAAAAGCGTCTCACGGATAGGAAGTTATATGACTAGCACAAAACCCTTTACTCACTTAAATTCCACGAAATGTGAGGATCGCCACTTAGATTAGTAGAATTAAAGCATTCATCTTTAATGCTTAGAGTGTGAACCGGTAGTATATTAGATTCTAGAACTTGTTTTTGTGATGCATTCCGAGATCGCAAGTGAGACTACACTTGTGTAGTTAGGAATAACTAAATGATAAGAGCATTAGGATAACCCTTGTTTGATACCGTAATATAATTACTTCTTCACATCGGTTGAATTATTCTCCCGCACCATTGCGTTGTACTCATCTTTAGTACCACGATACCCCTAGTGAACCCCCGGGCCTATCCTTTTCGCGGTTCTCGTGATGTTTGGTTTTCCGTAATATCAATGAAGAGCATTACACCCCACCCCAAATATACACCCAAATCGCCTTAGCCTACCCTTATGCACTCACTTTTAGTGCAAATGTTTATTATCACCCTAAACCCTTAGTTCAATTATCTAGTTGCTTGCATAAGTTGCTAAGTAGAGTCATATCCTTTGTATCTGATTTTGGGATGATTGGGATTCATAGGAAAAGTTAAAGTTTATGAAATGACGGGAAGGGCGTTAAATTCAAATTCCCTTTGTTTGCGTAATAATGTACCCCAAGTGTTTGATCCTTTCAAATCGGGTCAAATTAGTATTAGAGTAATAAAAAACTCAAGTGTGAGGATATGCTTATAAATCCTAGTATTTTGATGTTATCTTAGAGGATGATAGAGTAAAAGTGTATGAAAAAAAAAAATAGAAAAAGAGAAAAGAAAAAAAAGAGTGATAAAAAAAAAAAAAAAAAAAAAAAAAAAAAAAACATACGGGCTAACATCCTACATCTATCCTTTAAATTTATGTTTGTTTATTTGGGTTATCTAGAGTTTAGAAGTGTCGAGTCTTGGCTAGCAACGCCATTCTTCATATGCATTTAACATAGAGATTTTTGACTTACCACCACTAAATAACCTATCCCACCAAACCCTTATTTCCCTCACCGTAAGCCTAACGTTACAACCCTTTAAAGACCTCTTTGATAGTCTTTCCTAGGTGCTTCGCGCAAAGCGATGGAGGTTTGATCTATTCTCAAGCCTATGGTAATCTATGTACTAATCCCGGTTAATGAGTGTTTATCTTCCATTTCCTATATTGTTATATTTCATTTATACACCCGAGAGATGTGAGTATCCAAACACCCCATGTGAGGTGCTAGTATGTAATTTCCGT
>CM040238.1:265131396-265488178 GCA_022545495.1 Chrysanthemum lavandulifolium
TGTTTGGGGTATATGAAGAGACAAGGTATTAGAGGAATGCTAATCACGTATTGGTATGTCACTCAGTCATATCATACACCTCCCAATAACACACCAATAACTAAACAAGATCCCCGTAACACACCACTAACATGTTACTTGGTCGCATAAAATAGCCCTCACCACAATACACTAAAAATAAAAATAAAAACAAAACATAACAATTAACCAATAACGGAGCCATCAAACAACTCAAACATGAATGGCTTATGAATGACATATTCCTAGGTACCATCATTGGCGTGTTATTGGTTTACAAATGAGTATTTGGCGTGTTAAATTCAATGCATACCCTCCGCCTAACATGGGTATTTTATGTTTTGGTTTGATGATAGGTTTGTGGCGACCATAATGAGGAAGCTACCCACGCGCGACTGGTCTCCGCCAATCGCCTTTCTCTCCGATGAACGACACGATCAAGTTACCACCGCGATAACCGAGGGTTTTTTTTTTTTTTTTTTTTTTTTTTTTTGGTTCAAAAGATATAATTTTGGGATTGTAGTTGTGTGCAAAATCGGTCAAATATTAGAACGATTGTATTTTTTTCCTTGTTCGACCGACTTCGACCCAACCACCACAATGAGAACGACCGATGTTGAAATCGGTCAAGTCTGGACCGACGATCTTCTCAGTCCACTATGGGCACTAAAAGGTGTGAGTTTGTGGTGTGTGAATAGTGATGTCAGATATAAAAGTGAATGGATTTAGTGATTATATTGCTTAAGCTAGAAAGTATGAAAAGAAAATATTTTACTGAGTAATAATTATAAATATTTTTAAATGCATGTTTTTGTCGGGTACAATTATTACTTTGAGAAAAGTTTGGTAAACATATTTCATCAAAATTTTAAAAGTTATATAATGTATTTTTTAAAACAATTGTGTTTACTTTCCTTTAAAAGACAAGTGTGCATATCTTTCTCATGTACCTTATTTTAGTTAGATTGAGAGTATCGTTATTCTCAAGGTTACAAAAATTGTAAATTGATAGTCGGGCGGTCAATATTTTTGTAATCGTTAATCGCTTTAGGCGGATTAATCGGTGGTTAATCGGATTGCAAGTTTTAGCTATTTATGGCGAGTTTTGGATATATCCGATAAGATTTTCTTAAAAACATCTTATTATATATATAAACAAGTGATATAAGTGATTAAAAACAAGTTTAGCGACTTTGGGTATTTCCAAGATTTGCAAATTCGACAAGTTTGACCATCGTTGATGTTGACCGCTATTGACCACGATTGGACCAATTTACACAAATCGAAAAGTTTGATGGCCCAAGAAGCGCTTGAAAGGCGATTAATCGACCTTTAGGCCTTTTACATCCGATTATTGTCTACGACATGGGCGAACTAGGGGTTCTAGGGTGCACGAGAATCCCATATATTATTCTCGATAGTGTAAAATTATGTTAAATATATCGATTTTAAAAATGAACATGGTCTTTAATTTTTGAGGTATGATAGTTGTTACATTTTCATAAAAACCTGATGATTATTGATACCGAGTCGGCCACCTGTACGCATGTTAGAAATGAACCAAGATTAAGGGCCCATTTGATTTGTAAATAGATATGAAATTAGAATTGGAATTGGTATAGGTTTGAAAGATAGTGGGATAAATGATAAATATAATTAAATATAGTATATTGTTTTTTATTTATTTATTTTTAATGTTTAAATTATTAGTTTAATAAAAAAATGGAAAAAGACAAGTAAAAAGGGACAATGGCCCACATAAAAAAGTATTAAAATTTGAAACCAGCCAAATGGGTGAGGTTTCAATTTTAGGAGTATGAAATATATACTACGTGTTTAAACAACTTACACGTATTTCATTCCTATTCCCTAATAACAAATACCTCTAACCAAACGGGCCTTAAAGTACTAGTAGAAATGTAGAATAAAGATATAGGGTTGGTTATATATTCCCTCTAATGTGGCTACTCTTTTCTTTTTTAATTTTTTTAATTTTAATATTTTGAACTATATTATAAAACTACAGAAGTAAAAGTCCAAAATATAAAATATGAAGTTTATAAGTAAAAAATATTAACAAAAAAAAATACAGAACAGAAAACGATAAAAATCGTTTTTTCCTATCCATAAGGTATACGTAACGAGTAAAAGTAGTTTAAGGGGAAGTGCCACTAAGAGAGGTGCCCTAACAACACTTTAAAATAACGTTTAAACCCGGTTGACTTGCGGGTTAACCATTGAACCGGTTCGACAAAAAAGGTAAAAATCGGGTTTTAAAATGGGTTAACATGTTAGACGTCGGGTTTTAAGTTATCTGGCCAACCTCTCAAACCTACGAATTTAGTTTTTTATTTTTAATAAAACCCATTGGCCGATTAATAAAATAGTTTTTTAATGAAAGCGGTTGACCACGATCAAATCAATTAAACAATAACCGATGACCGATAACTCAACCGGCAATTTGGTTTTAAAACATTACCCTATGATATACTCGGTATTACTATATCAAGAAAATTTATCTTTACTTTTTATATTTTCTTTACTATATATGAATGGGATATGTGTACTTTTTCGATACCATGAGCACTATGATTTGCATTCCTATATTATACTCTACTCGTATAAAAATACTCAAAAAACAGGACCGGTAATTAATACGTATGTTATTAAATATTGATTTTTTATTCTCCAATACTATTTTGGGAAATATAGTTTTACTAAAAATGCTATCGACGATAATGGTAGGTATTAAAATAATTGAAAAAATTAAACTATATGCTTACCTTGATTTTTTTATTAAAGTAGATCCATTATTTGTTCAAAGGGGAAAGGGTCCACTAGATGATTATATTATAATGAGCACGTCATCGGGTGTTAAAAAATCCGAAAAATCGATGAATCGTGCCGAACCCCTTCAATCCAAAATAAAAAAACCTCGAACCCGAACAAACCAAAACGAAATAACCTGCTTATCACAGTTCGGTTTGTTTTACTTTTAAATATATGTAGTTAATCGAACCGAACCGCAGTATAATATAAAGAGAATTAATACATATCCACTAAATGTCAAATATATTATCTGACTACTTTTATTTTATAATTTTCCTACGTCCCAAATTATAAGTCAATTTTCCTTTTTGGTTGTCCGAATATACATGTCTACGTTCTTATTTTAACCAATCAAAAACACTTTAGTGGAGATAAGTTACTTGATTGATGAATAGAAAATTGAAAATAGAATTATAATTTGAGACGGAGGGAGTAACATTTTTGTTCCTAATGTAAGCATTCCCTAAACATTATGTGTGAAAATTGTTTAAGATGGTCGTAACTTAAAAATGTCGAACAAATAATTATTGTTAATCTATTATGTATGATTATTTGAATACAACTATTGTGACCGAATAACTTAAATCTATTGAATGTGATTTTATTTAACTAAAGTACATTTTAGGCTTTAGAACATATTATTATTCATATACGTTAAACTCGATTAAGTTAAACTCAATTAAATGTCTAAAATAGTTAACCATGACCGAATCAGCGGTAACCGCCATTCGAGATACTCGGTTCGGTTAACCGCTAATACTGTTCGGTTTCGGATAAGAAATGAATTACGACTCACAATAGATAGTATGAATCTTACAACTAACCGAATCGACCGTCCGTGAACATCCTTAGCACGTCATATTTAAATATTATCAAGTCACCATTAAGTAAAATTTATGTTTTTAGATTTTACATGAGCATTAGTGAATATGAAACTTTTAATGGTGTTCATCGGTTTTGGATTATTTGATTTATTCAATTTGGTTAGTTTGATTACTTTTTTGGTAAAACTAAAACCGAACCTCCTCGAACCGAATTCAAATTTGATTAAACAAACGAATACCAAATTGAATTGATTCGGTTTGGTTGACCAAATAACTGTAATTACATAATTTATATATATTTTTAATTTTATAGATTTTAGAAGAAAAAGAAAGACTTCAAGCTTAAAAGATGTTATATTTATACTAGGAAATAGTTTTAATGGGTTTCTTTTTATATAAATACATAAAAATATATACTACCTATATTTATGTGATTTGGTTTTAGTCCGGTTCGATTTTATTTTGTCAAACCATATTTAAACCAAATATTTAGTTCAGCTTTGTTCATTTGACAAATTTGATAGGATTTTATTCGGTTCTCTGATTTCAGTCTTCGGCTCTTGTAAGTGTTACCCGATTTGTGAACACCCTAATTGTTTTTTTTTATAGATATTTTGAAGATTTGGGCATTTGGCAAAACCTTTATGGACTACTTTCACCTTACAAACAGTTTTGAGTTGGTTTGGGCTTATGCCCACTTGAGGTCCAACATACAGTCATATGCGAGTCAGTGAAGATTTGAATTATTATTTTTGAATGAGAAGATTTGAAGTTGTAGCATATGTTTCTTAACTTGTGATCAACCAAAACATTAATGAAAAATCTATTTTTGCTATTCAACCTAAGAAAACATCTTTCCATCAAATCTATCACTCAAACTCATTATTTAAAAGGGGTTTTTAGTCCCCAGTTGTTGTGACTTGAGTACACCACATGTGTTTCTTCATTTGTCATGTAAAACCTTTTGTTTGTCTAGTAATTGGCATATATCTCCTTAGAATGGGACATGGGCAATACAAGGGACTTGTACAACCTCACTATATTTGGAAGTTGGCAAACAAGAAAAAATGTCAATGGTTTTGTGGGATCATTTTACCTAAAAAGGACTAAAAAAAAAATAAAAAAATAAAAAATAATAAAAAAATAAAGTTGGATTGCATATCTGCATTTAGATTTGCAAAGTTTTAAAATGCACAATGTATTCTAACGAGGATAATAAAACTCGCACTTCTTTGCGGTATGCTTTTGCTCTAATCTAGTTGCGTATTCTATCTAATAAATCAGAATTATTTACATTACATAATTGTAAATAGGTAGTAATTATTACCTGGATTGCTATTACATTTCGGTTTATGCTTAATACCCATTGTTAAAACATGTAATTATATACATGTTTGCATTTTTCAGGTCATTGTGGACTTGTTTTGCTCAGTATCAGTCGATAAAATTTCTTCATTTGTCGCTTAAACATATATAGCTTATAGGCTACATTGTATACTTATGATACTTTAGTAAAAATTTTGCAATATTAGGCCAATTTTGTTCGCAATTTAAAGACATTTTCATCAATATATTTTTATAAGGAAAGCGCAAGATATTCTATAAGTTTGTTATATAAGAAACCGTAAATAGCTAATAGTACAGGTAATTTTCAGAACTCGTCACATAGTCAACTGAGCATGCTTTGGGCTAGCCAACTGAGCGGGCTGTTGTTAGGAATGGGCTGTTGGGATGGAGCTTGTGTCGTAAGATGGGCAAAAGCACCAAACCGATGGGGAAATCAAACCCGAACCGGTTGGGTCGGGTTCGGGCGGGTTCATGGGTTTGGATACGGGTTCGGTAGATATATTCTTTTCTTCGGTACGGGTTCGGCACGGTTTTAGTAATACCCGTCCGCTTATCTGCACCGTATCCGCACTCGTATACCGAATTTGTACCCATTTTTTTTGCTAATTTATGAAGGCCCAATAAGTTTTGATCTTAACCTCAGACAATTTTTTCTACTCTACCCTTAATAGCATATATCTTGGTAATTACAAACTATTAAATTAACACTTACGTTTGACGCTTTAATTCTCATACACATGACACATTAACTCTTTAATCTTCAAACATTACGAATATTGAAGTCGCTTTCTTTAACTTCTAAAACTTTGAATTTATTAGGGTGTTTTGGTTTTTTAGGTTGAACGTACAACGATGATTTTAATTAGGGATAACCGACACCTGGAAAACCGATAACCCGGAGCCGCACACAAATATGACCGGGTGCAAATTTTTGAACCATAATATAATAGAGTTAAAAGTGGATTAAAACGAAGATTTCATTAAAACGATAAATAAATGAGCATATTACCTTCTAATTAGTGATTCTACGATCTCCCATAGCAAAAACGCTTACGTAAACCCTCATTTTAACATTAATAAGTTCTTCTTTCTCTATAGCACAAGTTAGAGCGCCGTTAAAATAATCATCACCCATCCGATTACACAAATCGCTTTAATGAGCTTCATTTTAGAAAAACATCTTTCAACCGTAGCGGTAGCAACAGGCAAGACTAAAGCCAACATCAAAGACTAAAGCCAACTTCAACAACGGATAAACCAAATGCTAAGATGTATACTTTTTCTTATCCACCATCTTCTTTGCAAGTTTGGCGATACTATCCAAGTTAGCGAAATCATTATCATTACGCATGATCTGATAATAGACTCCAAGTTCCGTAGGAAGGCTTAACCTTTCCTTATAAGTAAAATCACGCGGATACATCTCACTAAGTTTCACTAAATTTGATATACTAAATTAAAATGAATCATGTGGACTCAACGCCATACAATCAAGTAAATCGGTGCTTCCTCACTAAACGATCTCCAAACTCTTGAATTTGCATTTCCATAACAATGTTGAATATATCAACCTCGAAATGATGTTGGTTTGAAATTCTATCCTTCGGCCTCTTAAATGAAAGTCAACCATATTTACCATCTCAATATCATGTTCACCACAAAACGGTTACATTCTTCAAAAGTGAAGCAAAACCTGTTTCCATATACTCTTGCAATGCTTTTTGGTTCCTTTTACCAATGAAACGACTTTTAAGATCGTTTGATCGCTCTTCGAAGATGTCGTGAAAATGTATTAGTGAGCCCCAATATATGCAACAACAAGTACAATAAAACACAAAATCAAGTGTTTTGAAATACTTTATAAGACTAGAAGTTGTTCCACGGTTAGAGATAGTATCACCCTCTTCCTCAACATAGTGAAGCACCTTAAAACCTCCTAAACATTTGTATCAAACTAGTGATAGTTCTATGATGAGAACCCCATCTTGTATCTCCACTCGTGCAACCCTCTCCCTGTTTCAATTTCACCTTTCTCTATTTCTTTTACTATTCTTTCTTTGTGACTTTCTCAAAAATAACTTTTTGTTTACAAGAGCCACAAACAACATTTGTCATCATGGATAGAACATCAAAGAAGTCTTTAACACTCTTGTGGTTTTTGAAACAACCACAACTACTAATGAAGTTGATGAGCAAAACAATGTACATAATATCTTGAATCATTTTCTTTTGGATTAAAGCTTTTGAACCATTAAACTCACCACGCATATTGCTTGCTCCATCGTAACCTTGTCCTCGCAATCTGTTTCAAATATTTAATTAACATGTTACATGTAAGACAAATAATAACTTGCTAAAAAATATAAGATATTTAAGACTTAATTTTGAACTCTTACCTGTTGCGACTCAAGTTGTGTTCATTAAATAAAGAATCAATGGCAGATTTTAGAGTAGAAGAAGATGTATTCTTTACATGAATAATACCGAGAAATCTCTCTTTTAAAACTCCAAATTTGTCAACGTACCTCAAAACTACAGCCATTTGTTGCTTCTTAACCACGTCACTAGACTCGTCAACTAACAATGAAAACACATCATCACCAATATGTAAACAAATAGAGTTAGCTATCTCTTTCAAAAAACACTCAACTATATCTTTTTGAATCATAGGCGATGTCAAGATACAATTCTTTGGAGCATTTTCTAATGTAACCGCATGCAATTTCCTCATTATGATCTCTAAGAAATTGCAATGCTTCAAGAAACATCCATCTATTCAATGAATTTACGCTTTCATCATGACCACGTTGGATTCTCTATTTTCATACATATTTTAAGACAATCAATTGAAGCATTTAATCTAATAGATAATTCTTCTTGTCGATTTCACTTTTCTTATTAAAGGACTCGACAATGGATTGATGTTGTTTAAGAAGATTTTCACATTTTTGGAATGCTCTATTGTGATAGATATCAACATTACCAACATGTTGATACAATCTATCCTTTTTATGCCAGCTATCAAAACCATTAACCACAAATGCATCATTCCCACCTTGCTTCTCAATATTATCTCTAAATAAGTAACAACACAAGCAAAATGCTTTGTTCACCTTTACACTATACTCCAACCAAGGAAATTTCTGAAACCATGTTACAACAAAACGTCTTACCTAGCCCGCTACTATTTTGGTTGGAAATATATGAGCACTTGGTTGGCAAGCTTTTCTATCCCAATATAATCGCCTTATTTCTTCTCTTTGCTTTGGATCATAATCAAAAATTCGAGGTCTATCAGCGGGATCCAAGGGAAGAGTGTCTAAAGCAATTGTAATCGGTACCGAAGCCGAAGGAATATCAGTTGTGGATGTAGTTTGAGGTCCTTGTGAAGAATCAGTCGTGGCATTTTCTCTTGTAGTATCATTATCGTTATCGGGCGAAAGCTTTCTTTTTAGATAACTCTCAATCTTAGCCTACAATAAACAAACTACAAATTTTAGCCCACAATTTCATATCACTATTACATGATTATTAATCCTAACAATTGGTGAAGAATATAAATTATATACAAAAAAAAAAAAAAAAAAAAAAAAAAACTTCTATTTCATAAACGCTTTTAACTAGTGCAAGAAATACCAAAGAATGACTTAATATCCCAAATGATTAGACTATTAATTTCAAACAACCAATAAAAATAGGAAAACATTAAAAGATAAAAAAAAAAAATACTTTCTATTTCATAAACGCTTTTAACTAGTGCAAGAAAGACGAAAGAATGACTTAATATCCCAAATGATTAGACTATTAATTTCAAACAACCAATCAAAATAGGGATATCATTAAAAGATATAATAAAACAAATGAAAAGATATATGTTACGACTTCGAGACGAACCTGTTTCATATTTGTGGTGACTTTCGGTTCAATTGGTTTTGCAAATTGTTAGTATTATACATAAACTTGTTTAATTAATAAACCTTTTCATCTTTGGGCTTGTGCTTTAATTTATCAAACTTGTTTTATCTTTGGGCTTTTGTCATATTAGGGCTTTGCAAAAGCTTAGCACTAATTTACTAAACAAAATACATTGAGGAATTTTTTGGAGCCATGGCCCTTCCTAACCCTCGAAGGTCCGTCCACACGTGGAACCAAGGCTGGATAACCAATCGGCTTTGCTCTTGATTGCTTGAAAGTATTCGTGACGGAAAGGTTGCCAATGTTCAAATTACTAATCTCGTTGTCAAGTTGAATGATCCTAACATCCTTATTATCATGGAAGATGTTAAAACAGTAGGGATGAATGGATGATGAGGTGATTAAAGAATATCACTCTCCTCACGAAGGACCATACACTTTACCTCGCAAAAGTGAGAAGTTTTTCCTATGTCGCATGATGCGGGTTATCTCGAAACCGAGCATGAAGTCCATCAATAGCATATCTAACAAGATTCGAATTACTTACCGTGGAACCATCGATGGAACTTGAACCATTTTGTTGAGGGGCTGAAACGTTATTGATTAATTTTTAGGAGGGCCAAACTACTAAAACAAAAGCTTAGCACTCAAAATACATTGAGGACAAAAATTTTTAGAGGGGCCATGGCCCTTCCTAGCCCTCAAGAAGGACCCTCCACGTGTGGAACCAAGGTTGGATAACCGATCGGCTTTGCTCTTGATTGCTTTAAAGTATTAGGTAACAGAAAGGTTGCCAATGTTCAAATTACGAATCTTGTTGTCAAGTTGAATGATCCTAACATCCTTATTATCATTGAAGATGTCTTGTAAAGTTGTAAACGTTTCCAAACTTCATGTGCGGACATAGTATCATGATTAGCTATGTCAACAAGCTTAGGTGAGATTGTGGAATGCATCCACATAACCACAAGTGAGTCATTGCTATCATGAGTAGGATTAATTATGGAAGATGAATTTGTAGTTGATGTAGCTGGGCGCTCAAATGGTGTTGCACACCATACATGTTACAAAACACTTAAACAACGCATTTCATGAGTTGTAGTTTAATTTTCAAGATCGAGAGGGTAAGGATGCAATCGCTTATGCTAGCAATGGGGTAGGCTTTATCGATAGGTTGCTTTTGTGGAGTAGATGTATTACCCGTCATGATGCTATGACAAGGTAAATTGTGGCAGCAGCAAGCTTAGCTAAAAGGAAAAAGAAAATGGCTGAGTTAAGCAGCAAGCAATTGCGGTGAATGGTAAAAAGTAAACGACAATTTAAGGAGAGATCGAGGTGGGGACCGAATGAAGTTTTAGGATTTATGGGGAGCGATCTTTTAAGCTTTGATGTCATAATAGATAATGTAAAGTGTTTTCGATATATATCCTCCCGAAAAGCAAAATCGATATATATCCAAAGCGCGATAAAAATCATCGATTATATCATAAAAACTCAGAAAAGGATATATACGCAATTATTCACTTTAGGATATATACGATTTTTCTTATATAATGTGCAATATGTATAAGATATATGATGACTTGATAAATATGCTAACTGATTGGGCCAATCCCAATACAATTATACATGGGTTAAGTCTAAATGTAATCGGCTAATAGTTGCAAGCCATGTTCAGATTTACCAAAATGAACCTGGTAAATTTTAGTCCCGAGTCCGCCTATACAACGACTATCCTACAATTGGATGTAATTTGCCTACCCAATTTTAGTTGTTACAAAAACATACATGGATATAGTAATTTAAGCAAAATTTATGCATAACCCATTTTTGCTTTTCACTTAAAACGTGGCATAAGATAAACATATTACCTTAAAACGTGGGCATAAGATAAACATTTACGCATACTTTCTATAAGAGTAATTGCAAAACCGTACTTGTGGTTGGTTCAAATTGCATATTCCGTCCTTACCTTATTAAAAATGCAAGCCAATCCTTATGAGAAACCTTTTGGTGTGGATATAGTCTCGCTCAAAGTCATGAAATGACTAAAATACCTACGTGTGACGGGTTGGAAATGAACGGCATTTTAGTCGACTATGTTCACATCAAACGCTTGCCACATGAACGCATCGCATTTTTCAAAAGGTGCAAACTCAATCTGCAATTGGACAAACCACAAGAACGTATGAAATTTACTCTCTCTACGATTATCCGGTGTAACACCAAGAACCTTTTCCGAACCAGGTAAAACAAATACTACTAAATATGGAAATAATTCTTTTTACAATGGCCGAAACTCAAGGCCACAAACAATGAGACCAGATATAGGTCCTTCAAGACTTGTAAACTTCATACTAACTGAAAGACAGTCCTTCTCAAGTTCATGAGTCAAGTTAAAGTTCCAAAGTTGAATCTCCATCCATCCATCTTCCCTTTGTTTTGGTACCCGAGTAATATCATTTATATTTAATTCGCTCGGGTAATAAAATAGAAAAATTCAGCCTCGTTGTTTTCTTGGTGGAGTATATCTCGACTTTCACCGGACAATGCAACCCTTGGCATTTCTCAAATCTTGAACACAAGGTAACACCGTAGTCTATATCGGGGATAACATTTGACTTTCAATCGTGCAATTGATACAAAATACTTTTTGTGGTAATAACTCAATCACCTTCCGAAATCTGCATTAACGGTATATTGATTACAAAATAATGTAAAATTTGAAGACACAAAAACCCAAATCTAAGAAATGAAACTTTTGTCAACCATCTCTTCATTAATCATCATTATTTTATCAGACCAAACAGAAGGTTAAGATATAAAATTTATTAAATCTAGTTTTATAATGAGACATTTTTAAATATTTGGGACTTTGGGTAACCATAAATGAGCTAGCTCATGGTTAATGTACAGTTGGGAAAAGTTTGTTAAATTGCAAACCTGGACTGGGGTGATGGTTTTGAAGTAAAAGATCCACATCAGAGAAATTGTGTAAAGCTGTCTGGGCCGAAAGCATAAGAAGTTTCTTTCCATTTACTTCGCCAAACCGTAAGCTTGGTCACGGTTACGTATTTTAAATATTTCTTCATACTTAGGTGTCGTTTTTTTTCAGCTTTTACTCTTCATCGCAAACCATGCCGAAAGAAGAGATGATTTAATCTTCATCCGCAAAGAAGCGTTTGTTTTTTCTACTATCAAGATTTTTCCTTTTCTTCTTTTCTTCTTTTCTTTTCTTTTTCTTTTCACTAGTATTTTTGTGCTATATTGAAGTAACTTTTTTTTTCCTTTTATTTTCATTAGTTTTTGTGCTATTGAGTGCAAAATAACAATCGCTTAAAATACTAAGTATTAAAACTATACATAATGGTTCAAAATATACCAATATCGATCGCTTTTTGTGCTATTAACCATTTTGTCATATGGGTCAAATGGATCGATCGCTTTCACCGCTTTTTACATTTCATGCTTTTACGTCTTCGTCTGCTTTTTTAAGTTTTCGACCCTTTTTAAGTTTTATTCTTTTTATCGATTTGTCCGCTTTTTACGTCGCATGTTTTTACGTTTCGCATGTTTTTACGTTTCTGCGTTTCGATGTTTTACGCTTTCATCATCTTTACGCTTTCATCTCTTTCTTACGTTTAGTCGGTTTTACGTTTCGTCGTTTTTACGTTCATATTTTTACGTTTGTTTGTTTTACGCTCGTATGTTTCGTTTTCTTCGCTTTTATGTTTTAGTCCGTTTCTTACGTTTCGTCCTTTTTACTTTTTCGTCCTTTTTATCTTTTTAAGTTTCGACGCTTTTCATTTCGATTTTTCGTTTCGACCGTTTTTACGTTTCTGCTTTTTATGTTTCGTCTGTTCTTTCGTTTCATCCGTTTCGCGGTTTCTTACATTATCTTACGTTGGTTAGGTAAGATAAAATAACGACAAAAACTTATAAAATTATATGAAACGGATGAAAACGTAAAATAAATGATTTAAAATATAAAAAGAACCAAAACGTAAAACGAACGAAGCGTAAAAACGGATGAAACGTAAAATGGAAAAATGTAAAAGCGAGAAACGGACGAAACATAAAAACGGATGAAGAAGTAAAAATTGGTGAAACGTAAGTAAACGTAAACCGACAAAACATAAAAATGGCGAAACGTAAAAGGCGAAAATGAAAGAAAAACCGACGAAAACATTAAAAACGGATGAAAAGTAAAAAACAAAGTAAAACGAAGAAAACGGACGAAACGTAAAACGGACGAAACGAAGAAACGACGAAACGTAAAAACAGTGAAACGGACAAAACGTAAGAAACAGTGAAACGTAAGAAACGGACAACGTAAAAACGGACGAAAACATTAGAAAACGAGAAACATAAAAACGGATGAAACGTAAAAATGGCGAACGTAAAAAGATGTGAAACGTAAAAACGGGTGAAACGTAAAAGAACGGACGAAACGTAAAAACAGATAAATGTAAAAAGAGATGAAACGTAAAGAGATGTAAGATATTGAGAAATAGATGTAGGGGTTGTGAAAGAAGGTAGAAGTGAAAGATAATGTCAAATTTGAAGAGGAAAGAAGTGAAAAGAAGACTTATGTCGCAAAAACAAACATAAACCTCGCCTCCGCGACAAAAGAAGTGAAAAGAGGAAAAAGTCTTTATTGAGAAAAACAAACGACACCTTAGTTGGTAATTGTTGCACCGATCCTCATTGATGTTTGATTTCAAGACTTGTTGGACTTCCTCAAACTTTTCGATTTCTTCATGTTTCACCTGTATAAGAATCATGGTTTATGCATGTAACTTAGAACATGATTTTTATTTCTCTCCATATATCCATCCCTTTATACAATAAAAAGAATAAAATATAGGAATCAAGGAGTATTTTCGATCAAACTTACATTGTTAATGGCTCGAAATTCAATGCCTTCGACATAGATTGTACCATCTCCACAATAGTACGATGACAAACTCTCAAGGAGAAACTCATGAACAACATCTTCTTTCTCATTCAAAAATCGATACAACTCAATAATCATCCATTCATTGTCTCTCCATGTTGCAAAATATGCATGTAGACTTTCACGTCCATTTTTATACTTCAGGTTAACATAAAGAGGTTTACTTGACAATTTTCTTGAGTCATGAAACTTGAAGACTAAATAGACCCCGTAAACAGCATTTGGAGATAAAAATTGAGCCGTTGTCTTGATTTCAATAATCAAGTTAGAAGTATCTAACATCTCCACTACTGTATGGAACCTGCACGTATTATCAATAAATATCCATATCTTCAACATATAGCTTTTACTCCCCAAATATAAACTTCTACTTTGAGATTTAATAATTATTTTTGACAAAATCTATACTACTTATAAAGCAAAAATTATTTTGCTTAAAACTTGCAAAATGAGAAAAGTGGATTTACTAAAATACCTTTACTCATAAAAGGCAACACATTCCAGATATTACAATTTAATTCATTAACTTTTTCGATCTCCTTTACTCCACCACTTTTCCCTTCTTTTACATCACCATTAAGGAAAACGTTCTATGACAAAAAAAAATAGAAAAAAATAATAAAAAATAGAAAATAAAAAATGCAACAAACTATTTGTTGTCACTCCTTTGCTGAGTAATAGAACATTTAACTATAAACACTTATAAATTAAACATGGCTTGAAATATAGTGAATGTAACAAATTTAGGTGGGCCCAAACTAGAGTTAACACATTAGAAGACATACAATATTTCAGAAAATGATATAGAAACCGATCGATAATATCTTTTCAAAATTATCTCAAGCTACAGAAGCTACAATTAAAATGTGTGATAACTATCATTCAAGTAAATGAGCCACAAAAGTGATTCACACACATAATAAACTCATCTAAGCCGAATCACCGACAAAGCAAACCGAAACCACCTAAAATCTGCTTTACTCGTCATAATAGTTTATTTAAAAATGTTTGAAAACTGCGTGGACACACACACAAACGATATAAACCACACCTATAAAGATACACAAAAGAAATAGATAAATCCATAAAGATCCACAAAGATATAAATAAATATGTGCGACAAATTGATAACTAGATTTTGTCGAAAACTATATATAATCGTCCGTAACTGTATTCTTCAAGTAAATAATAATATATATACTTTTTTGGGAGAATATTTTAACTCATAATTTAAATTTATAGTATCATGATCACATAAATGACTAGAAAATGTCAATGTTTTTTACTAATAACAATATTCTTTTAAGATTTGTTTTTATTCAAAGAGCCTGTGTCCCGACATTTTGTGCACTAAAACTTTCGCCAAAGACTAGTAGTCTAGTCTAGTATTCGCTTTTCTATTAGTTTCTATGTTGCCATGCCTTTCATAGTTCTTTGGTTTCTTTCAAATCCACTTTCTTTTATGATTTCATATACGGATAAGGTATCCGAGAAATCTTGTTTTAAATCTTCATTTTTCTTTAATGTTGCGCCTAACCCGACTATGTGCATCCTCTTTTCTCCCGGCAAACACAAGAAGTTGGCGTTGTAAACACTAGGGTGAGCAAGAAGAACCAAAAAATCGAACCGCTCCGTACTAATATTAATTAAACTTTTAGAAAAATACATCAAGTTTTTCTTGAAATACTTAAAAAATAAAAGATAACATATTATATTCGTAAGACGTACATATCTCTTTTCTAAAATTATGAAAAAATAAAATTATCACATATCAATTGTCCCACCAAAATAGTGTTTCTCTCATCGGTATACGTAACATCTATTTTGTTTTCTGATGCAAAAATGAACTCAAATACATTTAATTTTGTTATCAGCTAATAATTGTGAAATCAAATTTATACCATTAGAAAAGCTTGGCCTTGAATGAAAAAACAAAAAACAAAATCCCAAAACAGAACTGAAAAAAACTAAAGACCGGAAAAACCAAACCGACTGACGGTTCTGGGTTTGGTTTTGAAAAATGTATATACCAAGCTTTTGATCTGGGGTTTGGTTTTAACTAAAAACCGCCCCAAACTGCCCGTTGTTCAACCCAACACAACGTCAAGGGCGTCCCCTTCATTCTGTACTGAGTGTCTTTGTAAAATCCACTAGCAAGATGCTACCAAATTTAACATTAATGGTCGTGAAAACAGAGGACCCAAAACATGGGCATACCACGACCACCTATTGAAAAAAACAAGCTACCGACTCCAAAGAGCAGGAATATCAAACATATCATCGATACACCAAACATGGGGTATATTAGGTAACATAAAAATACCTAATTTGTCAATGCATGTGGGTGTCCAATTTCTAACGAAAAGAATTAGATTACGTTCCTTTTTTTTTTCCAGAACTAAAAAATTGTTAATATAAAAAGTAAAACTATAATATATAAAAATTATTATGCTACTGTATACAGATTGTAACTGTATGTAACAATAAAGAAGATAGATATATTATAACCAGGGTAGAGAGAAAGAGAAAGAACCTTGATTCCAAAAGAGATCGCCACTTGAGTGGACAACTGTTTTATATGAAAATGTTGTTGCTGATACCATTTCATTTCTTTCTCGTTTACCATCGAATGACAGAAGCTGTTATACGACATAAATCAATTCAGACTCGATTTCTATTATGTATAAATGCATGTATGATTTTCAACTGTCCCTCAAAAAAGTTAAAGATGCATAAAACACAAAATAATTGAGATATATAAACGAATTGATTACCACTTTGTCCTGTTTAAGGAGGATTCCTTCAGAAAATATGTTGTAAAGTTCCTTTTTCGTTTTGGTAAAATAGAATTCAGGCCGATTTGACATCTTGATTATTTCTTTATAGTCTGTAGGCAATTTGGGGTCCCATTTCTCATCATCCTCCTGTATATACATTAATCAATTAATAAACTCATGTTTCACACAGTTATTTTCTTACAGTTTATAAAACAGTCAAAGGCCATAGTCTAGATATAAATGTATCAAAAGTTAGCCAGTTTTGTCAAAATATAGAAAATTACCTGGAATTCCAATGCTTTCTTAAGCTGTATGACCACTTCCTGAGCTGTTGGTCGTCTTTCTCTCATGTGATGTATGCATTGATAAGCAATCCTTGTAAATGTAATAAATGAATGTGGCTCAATTTGTTCCTTTATACCCTCAAACACCAACTCATCAAGTTTTTCTAACTGATAGTGTTGTTTAGCCAAAAGGGTAAATAAAGATACTGGTCATCTAGTTTTTCGGATGATAGTTTCCACACAATATGTCAAATAAGACAGCACCCAATGAGAATATATCAGACTCTTTGGTTAAGAAGCCTGTTGTCGAGTATAGTGGGTCACGATAGCCAATTGTGCCTGTAACATTGTCGATGACATAGTCTGCATCCTGATTTGTTGGACATACTAAGGAAAGCCCAAAATCACTAATTTTTGCTTTCCAATCATCAAGCAGTAGAATGTTGCTGCTGTTGATGTCCCGATGTATCACCATTTCTGGACTTGAAACAATTCCATGAAGAAACTCCAACCCTATTGCAATATCGATGCATATTTTAAGTCGCATCACCCATGTAAGACAATCATCATTCAAATACTTATCGAGACTTCCTCGGGATGCATACTCGTATACAATAATTTTCTCATCCTCTTCATCACAGTAGCCTACAAGACCAATGACATTTTCATGTTTATACTCCATAAGGATATCCAGCTCTACTAAAAATTCAGCTTCTCCTTCAGCAGACGTCCTTTCCAACCGCTTTGCAGCGATGATGTTAGGTCCACGAGCTTGAGTAACTCCTTTGTATACGTTCCAAAAACCTCCATGTCCAATGATATTCTCTTGACTGAAGGCTTGTGTGGCTAACATTACTTTTTGAAGTGACAGTTTGAGGTTGTCCTTGTAATTTTCCTGTGAATCATAGACAGTCAGTTAATTTGATAAGTCAAAAACAAACTGAAACTATCAATGTGACAGAAACATAATAAGGTTCTTATTTGGCGTATACCACATTGACCATTTGTGTAATATACTTTAAAATGTATCTTTAAATCACTATCTTACCTGAAAGTTTAACGCTTTGTTGAGTTCGTTGATGACAATTTCGATTGATGGACGTTCCGCTTGAGTTTCTGCTAGACATCGAAAAGCGATGTTTGTAAATATGTCCAAAGACTCTTCATTGGGTCCTTGTCTTAGAGCAAAGACATGTTCATCTGTTTCTTCCTTGATCTTGTGATCAACAATTTCCATTAGCGTTCCCTTCTCAAAATGATCTCTTGCAATCGGTGCAATCCCCTTCTCATTGACATCAGTGAAAATATGATCATGGGCCAATCTTCCGGTCAAGATCTCAAGTAACACTACTCCAAAAGAGTAAATGTCTGATTTTTTATCTAATCTTCCAGACTTCTCATATTCTGGATCCAAATACATAAGTGTACCTGCAATTTCGTTGAGAGTTCTGGCATCTTGATCTGTTGGGAGGAATATGATGAGCTCGAAACCAGCAATCTTCGCCTCCCAATTTGCATCCAATAGAATATTTGCACTCCTGATGTCACGGTGTATTATCTTCTGTTTGTCTTGATCTGTGTTGTTGTGAATGTAATTCAAGCCATGTGCGATATCGAGACATATTTTCAAGCGTTGCATCCAAGTAAGACCTCCCGTATAATCCTTAAGACTTTCTATATAATCCTCAAGACTTCCTTTAGAAGGAAGCTCATAGACAAGGATCGGGTGATCACGATCTTCATCACAAAAACCAAGAAGAGAGATTATATTCTCATGTTTACAGCTAGTCAGAAACTCCATTTGTGGAAAGAACCCTTGTCCTCTTTCTCGATTGTAAATCGTTTATGGCTACCGTATACGTTCTTGAGATCAAATTTATTCTTCCCATCTATGGAAGATGAATTACTGCTATCAAAATGTTCGAAGTTGTGCCTTATATACCACACCAAATCCGCCTGACTCAATGCAATATTTTTCGAAAACTTCTCTGTTGCCATCTCGATATCATTAAGTCCAATCTTCAAGTGTTCCAAGTTCTTCCACTGCAACATTGTGGACATTCCCAACACAACGTACTTAAATAAATATTCAATGAAAAAAGATTCACAATCTGTACTAATTGTGATGTTAATAGAAAAAAAGTGATACAAAAACACTTTATTCTCAGCCAATGGATTCCGTTAGCTTTGAAATCAGTTACTGTTTTACGCTTAAAATGATTTGTGTGACTAGTGTGCAGGTCCATGGTAGTTGGTGTCGATGGTGTTTTGATTTCTGGTTTTGGGTGTTATGATTTCTGATTTCTGGTCATCTCAATAAATTTATAGATGTTGTTTTGATTTCTGTCCTCATATCAATAAATTTGTTAATGGTCGCTTTATCATTTTAGAGTGCCAGGCTTATGAATATGAGACATCAGAAATGTCTTGTCTAATTTCTTTGTAACAGGGATCAAATGTAAAAAGCCCTAATTAACCACATAGACCATTGATGTAATATACTTTTTGTTTATAAATTAGGATGACCAGCTTTGAACTAAAACTATAAAGAAGTAAATTACCCTCTGGTGATTGGATGATGTACTGTCAACTGTATTCCTTGGAAGTTCCTGAAATTATATTTGCAAAAGAATAGGACATTAGTAGATAAATATAACAGTTATTATCACATAAAGTTGATCAAGTTGATTTTCTTACCGGATTTTCATACATTGATTGAAGTTTCAACGCTTTCTTAAGTCTTTGTAAAACCTGATCTATATGTGGACGCTTTGCTCTTTCCTCTTCTATGCAGTAATATGCTGTTTCTGAGAAGATTTTTAATGCTTCTTGGTCCATCTGATTTCGTAAATGCTCATCAATCATATCATCCAAATGAGTGTTTGCCAGTTGACTTAATAACCCCTCTCCCAACTCTTCATCTGGAAGAACTGCACTCCTTCCGCACAAGACTTCAAATAATACAACGCCAAATGAATACACATCGGACTTGTGGGTCACACCGCCAGTCTTTTATATTTTGGATCCAGATATACATTCTTAACAATATCACGAGTAAGAAGAAGACGGTGTCTTCGAGCTACTGTATTTTTCAACGAAAGTTCAAAACCGATAACTTGGGTTCCCATTCTCGTCAAGTAAAATTTTCGAGCTCCTGATGTTGCAATGTATAACGCTTAAATCACGCCCAACATCGTAATGGATGTAACTCAATGCATTTGCAACACCAACACATATATTCAACCTTTGCATCCATGTGAGGGTCTGATCACCTAGATGTTTTGCGAGACTTTTGTTGGCCTCCTTCTTGTATATGATTATCCTATTGTTCATGTCCTCATAAAACCCGATAAGAGACACTAGATTCTTATGTTTGAGACCAGAAAGCATCAAAATCTCCGTCCAAATCTTTTTACTCTCATCTTTTATACAATCGGTATAGAACCTCTTTACAATAATATTGATCAATTGTTCAGAACGTAAGAGACGACCTTTGTAAATTGCTCCAAGCTTAAATTGTTCGATAATATTTTCAACAGAAAAATTGTTGGTTGCGGATTCTATATCTTCAAAGCTGAGTCTTAAGTGAGAAAGATCTTTGAGGAAAGAATTTGTCTCTTTGCTAACATGGGACTCAACGTGTAGATATGGAGGTCAATGATCCCTATATATGTACCAAACAAGACAACATTATCAAGTGTTCCAAAGATGACACGTATAAATATGGAGGCGAATTTTCTAAAATTCCAATGACTTACAACAGTAGTAATAAGTAAATAATTACCTTGTCATAATTGGATGAAAAATAATAAGTAAATAATTTTACTCGTAATTTTACTGGCGTTAATATTATCGATAAATAGAGAAGTTGTTATAAAAAGAAAGATGAAAATAAAACGTCTTACAGCATTTTGACGTTCTATTCAAGTTTCAACGCGCTCTCAAGTCTTGTGACAATCTCATGGATATTTGGGCGTTGTGATCGTTCTTCATTTAAGCAAGCATATGCTGTTTCTGCGAAAACGTCGAATGATTGCGGATCCATTTGTTTCCATAAAAGCGGATTAATTATTTCATCTAGTATTTTCTTTTTGTGATGGAAAATGGCCGCTGGACCCAAATATTTATTATCTTGGCCGTCATCAATTATTGATTTCCTACCACACAGTAGTTCAAACAATATAGTTCCAAACGAGTAAATATCTGACTTGTGGCTCACACTCTTAGTCTCAATATATGTTGGGTCTCCGTACCCGTTCACATACTTAAGTTTATTAGTATGAAATGAATGGTGCCTTTGAGAGGCTTTAATCTTCATGGAAAATTCAAAATCACATAACTTGGGTTCCCAGTCATCATTTAATACAACTGTGTTACTCTCGATGTTCCGGTGTATTACGCTAAAATCACGTGGCTCGTCATAATAGATGTAGCATAATGCATTTGCTACACCGACACATATCCCCAATCTTCGCACCCATGTCAACAGCATCGGGTCACTTAGATAATTGCTGAGACTTCCCCTGCTCTGACGCTGCTTAATGATGATTTTCTCATCATTCTCATCACAAAACCCAAGAATGGATGCCAGATTTTTATGCTTGAGACTAGAAAGCATGGAAATCTCCATCCAAAACTGGTGTTTATCATCATTATCCTTTTCTTTATTTAACCTCCGAGCAGTGATATCAATCAACTCACCGGACCACGAGAGTTGTCCCTTGTATTCCTTTGCAAATCCACTTGTGCTGATGCAATTTTCTTCAGAAAAGTTGTTGGTGGCAGAAAGGATATTTTCAAGGGGGACTCTGAGGTGAGCAAATTCTATAGGCATTATCTGTTAATCAAGTAAAAACGTTAGTGAGAAAAAGGGACTATAATCAAGTGTATAATACCTACAAACAGTTAGATAAAATTCCTGAACCATGTCTAAGACATTTTATGTCTAATCCTGCATATATCTTGTAATTTATAGTTATTATGATTGTGGATAGTAATTAAAATAACATCCTTCAGAAGTTTAGGAAGTGAATACTCATAAGGTCTTTTTAAGGCATTTGGTCCATGGTGTAAGTATGGGCTATGTGCAATACTTTTCCTACCTTGAGCATTTTTGAAAGGATATAATATGGATTGGAATTGTCTTGTTTGGTTCCCTCATTGCATTCAAAGACATGTTTTTGTCTTGTGATTGACAATTAAGGGCATGTTGACTACATAAGATAAGTTCATAAAGTGGTATTCACTAAAAACTATGGCATGTCCTTTGTGTAAAAAGTGCATAAAGTTCTTAAGCTTTATGCTTATGTTGCTTCGTTTCATGTTTAGATGTAGGTGAACAAAGTAAGATCAAATTTAAGGGCAAGGACTTATCATGTTAGCTATCGGTGGTGCTCGAATGGTAGATTAACTAACTCTCTAACTCTTCTTTGATATTACTTAACACCCTAGGATCTTATGGTGTCGTTTATGTCAAAACACAGATTTGGAATATTGAAAACTAAAGCTTACAAGTGTATGTTTTGTAGAAATGGGTGTTAAGTATTATGCCATTTATACTTGTATTGACCCATTTTTGACTTTATATGGGTCCAAATGTGTTGTGTATATAAAGTTCAATTTGTTGTGTTATGAAAATGCTTTGGTATTAAGTTTGTTTATTTTTAGTTTGTGAAAAGTTGTTCTGTGCAAAAACTTTCTGCGACCTACAGTCGACGACGTATCCCAAAAGGAGATACGGCGTTGGTTGATAAACGTATCCCAAATAAGGATACGGCGATCGACCCAAATATTACAAATAAATAGTATGGGCGGGATTAGGTATGTTGTTATTTTTGGTGTTTCTCAAGTCTTAGTATTAGAATTTTTATAGTGTTGTCGCAAAGCATGGGTACTGTTAACGTAAGGTATGTATCAGTCACTTGTTTGGTTTCCCACGTTCGGTAGGACCCCAAGGTGTGAGCGGAGTCACAATTTAGGGTAACGCTCACGAGGTGACTAGTGTGTGTATTCGTGTGTGAATGTTAGAATTCACTTGGCTTAGTTTGGTCTATTCCAAGGAAATGAGACCGGTATTTATAGGGATCTGTTTAGGGTTTCGAACCACCCTTAAACGCGATCAATGGTTGGATGGTCCACGTGGTAGACATCCAAGGGAGGAGACAAGAATGACACATCGCGTGATATCCTTGGCTCTGCCAGGTGCATGGAACTATCCAAGCAAGATTGCTATGTACTAGCGTAATGTTCGCAGCATTACCTTTGCGCAAATGAGGTACTGACACGTGTTTATACGTTGTAACGTTCCTGGAATGAGTTCCAGGCCTTTTTCTATTTGACCGGCTTGGTCAAGCCTTTATTTCTGTCGTGTGAACTTTCCTGATCCCAGGTAAGCAAATGGTGGGTTTTAGCCTTAGTGGGCATGTTTCAAGTGTTTGGGCTTCAGTCAGGTTGAAGGCTTCATACATTATCAAGTCGCCCCAGTGTTGGGAGATATGATGATGGACTATTTTGGTGTGTCTGTCCCTTTCGAAAATGATGTGATCTACCCAGCCTAAACCTTTATGACGTTGTGGAAAATGTAGCCTGTGGACGCACATTCCACTTTTCTATTAAGCCTATCTAGGCGTCAGAGGTATTAAATGTAAGGATTTACTGGCGGCTATTTTCTAGCCATCAATATATAATACTTGTGTGTTAATAGTTATTATAATATAATGTAACTATTATGTACATAGATATTTAGTACAAGATATTTGGTACAAGATTTGTGTGAGTCACTTGTATGTCGACATACATATAAAACATAGAAGACTTGTGCATTTTGATCACTTAAATATGTATGGTTAGAAGTAGATATGTTGTTATTTAAGAATAATTGGTAAGTTGTATATTTTTTTAAGCATTTAGGGTAGTGTTTGCTAAAAATAAATTTTAACGGGTCAAAATAAAATATATTGATGTCATAAAAATTATAAAAATACATTTCTTGAAAAATTTGAGTGAAATAATAATTATCGTGTAGTAATTAAGAAAACCATCGTAATTATATAAATATAAAAATTTATATACAAAATAAATTTAAAACACTGGGTAAACTAATAATATTATTTTTATAATCTTAATATGAATATAAAAATATATTAGGAATATTTTTGGAAGTGTCGGATCAAATGTTCAAAATAATTAATTGCGCGATAGCGTTTATTTAATAAGAAATTATGCGTTTAATGAAAAATGCAAAACTATGCATGAACTAATATGATGATAATGATGCTAATGATATGTAGACTAAACCTAGTCTATATGAAATGCCCTTGATGATTGTTCATGAATTCGCAGCTAAACCACTAAGGTTACGCGAATTTGATATTCGTAAACCTAGTTTACGATAAACGATGAAATAGTGAAGCATGAATAATGATTTGAGAATGACCTGAAAGTACGAGTTGTCACATTCGCCATCTAAAAGGAATTCATCCACGAATTCGGTTCGTGTTAGTCTATCGAATTTTGAGTTTATGATGAATATCGAGGAGAGAAAACATGAGGAAGTGTCGTTACGGTTATCAATGATTAAGATTGTATAAAACATCATAGTAAAGAAAATAGTGGATGAATCTCCATGAATAACACTTTGACTTTGGAATATGTGAAAATTTTGCTTGCACTAAGATTTATAAATAATCGCTCCCAACATAACATGATCCTCCAATTAGACATAGTTAGCTAGGCTATGTATAATTAAGGAACGATAATGTGACGTTCGGTTTAGTTGTTATAACTCTCAATGTTTACAAAGACTTAAACTGTGTCGTTAAAATGGTAATTAAAGCAAAAGGAAGTAAAACCTTTGTAAATGATATCGAATTGGAAGAAAATGAAGTACGATAGATGAGAATATTTTACAACGAGTGGTTTATCAAACAGTAATACATCTTAAGTAATAAGATCCGAATATGATGGGAGACATAAACTTAGTACGACATAGTACATAGGGACATAAACTGTTAGTTTCTAAACTTCTTCAGTCTTCCGCGCTGTTGAGACCATGACGAGCTTCTCCTCCTTCTAACATGTATGCATTCCCATGAGCACCTTCAACTTGTTGACCTTGGTTTTGGGGACATTGGTTTCGATAGTGTCCTTGCTCCCGCATTCGTAACATGTAACTATGGCCTCCTTTACAATTCTGGCAAGGTGTCCCGCTTTTGACACTTGTAGCACTTAGCGTGGCAAAGACCCGTGTGATGATACTTACATCGATTACATAGTGGATAGGTTCCAAGATAACCTCTCGCCTTCTATTGGTGCAAAGAACATAAATCATTGCGTTTCTTGCCCTCTATTCTATTGTTGGTGATGGTTAGTGTTACGGTTTTGGTTGTTGTTATCATAACCTCCCCGGTCATTTTCCCATTTCCTTTTGTTGTTGCTAGTTTGGTTGTTGTGGTTGTTGTTGCGGTTATTGTTGATAATGTTTTCCCTTCACAACTCGAGCCATGAGTTTTGAGTTATCCTAATAGTCTCTTCAATTGTTTGTGGATCGAAAAGTTACATCTCCTTGAATACATTCGAAGTCCTCCAATGAAATTTTCCAGTAGTTTCTCATTGTCCAAACCATTGATGGACATAGTGCACCCAATTCTTGAAACCTCCGATGTAGGTCTCGATGTCATAACCACCACCACTAACTCATAAAATTCGCTTCTAATTTCTTCACCTCCGTGGACAATACTTCTTTGTCAACAACCTCTTGAATTGATCCCACGTGAGCTTGTAAGCATTTTCGATACCAATAGGTTGCGACACGAATTCCACCATGACATTGCGCCATCTAAGAGTGTACCGATGGCGAACTTTACCTTGCATATCATCCGACAATTGCTTAGAAGAAATATGACTCTATCTTTTCAAACCAACAAATCATAGCAGTGGCTCCTTCATGCCTTTGAACTTTGTGGGATCACAGCCTTAAAGTCCTTGTATGTACAATTTCGAACTCCAGACCTCCTGCAGCTCTGTGGCGGCGAAGAATCTAGCGACTTGAATACCATGCGGCCTCGGCAGCAGCGGCTCACTGCTGCTCGTTCTTTCTAGTGCCCTAGCTATACTATCCTCTATATACTTTTGGATAGCGGTGGTGTCATGTCTAGTGCGACTTTCTTGATGCCATAACTCTTCAAAATAAGAGGAAGGTGAGACGTAGCAAAGTCCTATGTTAAGAATAAGTGCTCTAAAGAGATGTGATGTGAGGTGATAAGTTTGAGGTTACTTTTCAAGATGAGTGACGGTTTAGTGACTTAGTGTGTGTATAGCGTGTAACTCGACATGTTAGTGATGAAACAAAGGAGTGAGAGTGACTTCGCCCTACTTAAAGGTTTTATCTCAGCATTCGACGTTATCGGTGATGAGTCAACTGATATTAAAATTGTGATAGGAAATGACAAGGCATTATCCACAGTGGATTCTAAAGAAAGGATAATGGAATGGGTATTTGCAGGCATCCATGTGACAATCGATTGGATATGAAAGTAAATAACTCGCAAAATGTACGTATGAATCCACATGTAAAGTGAATATGCACTTATGATGAAATGATGAGATGCTATGATGATGTAGTTATAGTCTAGGGTCAATGATGCAACCTAGTTCTCTATAATCAAGCTCGATGCCAATCTGTCACACCCCAAATTACATGCTTTGCAATGGAATGAAATTCGGGGTTGATCGTCATAGCATCACAATCACAGTTCTATTGAACGACCTAAAGTGTCGTTTGGAAAACACATCGTTTGATTTAACAATCAGAGTTTACAAAGTATATGTCCCAAATGAAATCAACTTGTGCGGAAAATAAGTTTAGTACAGTCAAACGATGTTTTTAAAGTGTATAAATCCCATGTGAGACGCGTCGTCACCGCGACTCTATGATATGTCCACATGCATGCCATGAAGTAAATGCCTTAGATACCTGAGATAAAACATGCTAAAAGTGTCAACACAAAGGTTGAGTGAGTTCATAGAGTTTGCGTTGAAATGTAAAGCCTTTCAAAATCGTTTATATAGCAAAGGCATTGTAAATCCACTCCGCCCAAGTTCCGCCCATACAAAACTTGCAACTCGTGTTCACAACCCACTGCCAAAATGTGTATAATTTATGTTCAAGCACATGATGTCAAATGAATTCACAATAGTACCTAACTCGACATAGAACCATAGCACATAATCAATAGTGCATGACTCAATGTATCAATAGTTACTTGATATAACACATATGAGTGTTGTTTCAAATCGTTCAAAGACCATTAGTTCAATGATTATACCAAGACCATTAGTTCCATGATTATACCAAGACCATTAGCTCAATGAATATACCAAGACCATTAGCTCAATGAATATACCAAGACAATTAGCCCGATGATTATACCAAGACAATTAGCCCAATGATTTATGAAATAGAAATTCTAAATATGGCAAAATTGTTACTTCGTATGACTAAACATTCAGTTCAGATAAACATATAGTTTGCAAATAATCATGAATGTCATAAAAGTTGATGAGCATGTATCTCCCCCAAAAGTAGTATAAAACAATTAAAAAATGGGGCTATGGAACTCACATGGACAATGATGCGATGGCAAAAGTGAGTACACCAAAATGTAGCGTGAATCTCTAACCTTGACCTATTATGAATGATATGATATATAATAAGTCATGATGTAATGTTATGCATGCAATTCGTATGATATCTATACCACTTGTGAATTTTTGAAAATAATACTTATCGTCGAAAAATAATCGTATAACGTCTTGACCATTTTTAAATTACTTTACATGTATTTACGTTGAAATGACATCCTACGATAATCATTTAGTGATTTATTATGAAATTATAACTTTTCGTCGTAAAATAATGTCATTGGAAATTTCATGAAAGTGACAAAATAGCCTCGAAAAACTAGTCGTAAAATGGTGCACATTGAGCGTTAGGAAACAAACTCAACGGTTTTGGGAAGCTTGTATCATTATCTCAAAGTTTTAGCATTTAAGTTTTCATCGTAGAGGTCTCGATCATGGAGACAAATATAGGTTAAATATGGTACTTGTGTCCAAAATATCGTTTAAGGATGGTTTTCGGCAAAGTTTAAGCAACTATATTTCATTCGTTACAACTCCGCTTGACAAACGGTCGGACATTTTGGAAAATATGCTTGCCGAACTTACTTTTACTAGAAGACATCACTTTATAAAGTGTTCTACGTCAATGTTAAAAATGGCCTTAAACATTGTCACTTGTTGCCGTAATACTTGTCCAATAGAAATATAATAGTTTTTCTTATATAATAAAGTTACGGCAACTTTGTGTAAACGTGTATAATTTAATCGTTACAAGTCCGTTTTCAACGTTTTCTATGTCCTCGGAATCGTAATAATATATACTAATATATTTTGATAAGTCGACACATTTTATAATGCTTAAGACTCATTTTTGACTCGTAAAAGTCGAGATTACATGTCAATTCTGAAACAAATATTTTCGTCGTCAAACTAGAAAATAGCATAACTTCTTCGTTATAACTCCGCTTTAACCCATTCAAGCGCCACGTTTTCGCTTTTAAAGTATATTTTCCAAATATCTAGCCCAAAAATTTTTATCCACCGTCGAAAATTCCAGATTTCACAATTTTGATCGGACCCTTAGTTAGACTTGTCGAAATGAGTTTTTCACGCAAAAACCTATTCTAACCAATTCAAAACAACTCCGGTTATTCTAATCCTACCATACACCTTCTTAGGGTGTCATGGGTTCCTAGGCATCACCAAAAGTGATATATTTCAAGGAGTAATTATTGGATAACATATATAAACTTATAGTGCTTATAAACAATTTAAGTGGTATAGACATCATATAACTTACATGCTTTACTCAAACATGATATGAATATGAGAGATGAAAAATGATCATGAGATGCTTACTAGTAACTTGATGAGGTGAAGTGAACAAAGGTTTTAATCCTAAATACCCAAGGTTTTTATTTCACAACCTTAAACAAGAGTGTAACTAGAGTGTAAATAACTTGACTAGCAAAATTTTTGACCTCCTTGTCTTGATCTCCTTGTGGCCGGTTGATGTTGAAAATGGTGGGAGGGTATATATTTTTTTTCACACTTGATATAATACTTGTGTGTGTTAATAGTTATTATAATATAATGTAACTATTATGTACATAGATATTTAGTACAAGATATTTGGTACAAGATTTGTGTGAGTCACTTGTATGTCGACATACATATAAAACATAGAAGACTTGTGCATTTTGATCACTTAAATATGTATGGTTAGAAGTAGATGTGTTGTTATTTAAGAATAATTGATAACTTGTATATTTATTTAAGCATTTAGGGTAATGTTAGCTAAAAATAAATTTTAACGGGTCAAAATAAAATATATTGATGTCATAAAAATTATAAAAATACATTTCTTGAAAAATTTGAGTGAAATAAAAATTATCGTGTAGTAATTAAGAAAACCGTCGTAATTATATAAATATAACAATTTATATACAAAATAAATTTAAAACACTGGGTAAACTAATAATATTATTTTTATAATCTTAATATGAATATAAAAATATATTAGGAATATTTTTGGAAGTGTCGGATCAAATGTTCAAAATAATTAATTACGCGATAGCGTTTATTTAATAAGAAATTATGCGTTTAATGAAAAATGCAAAACTATGCATGAACTAATATGATGATAATGATGCTAATGATATGTAGACTAAACCTAGTCTATATGAAATGCCCTTGATGATTGTTCATGAATTCGCAAGTAAACCACTAAGGTTACGCGAATTTGATACTCGTAAACGTAGTTTACGATAAACGATGAAATAGTGAAGCATGAATAATGATTTGAGAATGACCTGAAAGTACGAGTTGTCACAATTGGGTACCTATTGGTACCATCAAAGTTTTGTCATCTTAACATTTTTTTTCCATAACACAATAATATATCACACATCAAAAAACACAACTCCCTCTTATAACACCATATTAGCAGTTTTCTTAGTTATAGTTATAGCACTATTTTTTTAGTTATGTTACTTTCAGCATTATGTTATGGAAAAAAGTGTTAGTTATAATGGAAAAAAGTAACTAAAAAACTAACATTATAAACATAAATAACGAGTAAGAATAATGACATCAGAGACATATAATGTAAGCAGATACATAAACAAGGTTTAAATGAAAATTTTATAAAATTATATAAAACCAAATCCTTTATTCTTCCTCCCTTTCTTTGTCGCTACAACTTTTGGACAAGAGAAAAAAAAACTTTCACAAACCAAACACAAAAAATATTAAAAAAAAAATGCACAACAAACCAGAAAATTAAAAAAGAAAAAAAAATATTAAAAAAAGAAAGAAAGAAAAGAAAAAGGATCGTTTGGGCTGGTGTTGACAACGCCAAACACGAAAACTCCACATCTGGTGTGGGTATCACGTTTCCCGTCGCGTTTTGGGAACGGCGCTGGGTGAAATCGTCCCGTATCTTATGTTATTAGGGAATTGATTGGTACACTTTCTTTTCTTATTTGCACTATCAAATGTAACTTTGGTGAAAACACTATATAACAAATGTACAACTGCTTATTGCACAAATTGGTGTGTACAAATAAAAAATAATAGTGTGCAAATCACTTTGTTTTTCATTTTCTAATTCTCATTCTGTCTCAAATTAACAGTCCACGTTTCCTTTTTAAAACATCCCAATTTATTTGTACATTACGAAAAATAGTTTAGAAATTTTGATCAAGTTTAGCATATTACGCTTGCTTGAAATTATTATTACAAACTTTAAAAAGACTTTGATTAATTAGTTAATGATAAAACTATCATTCTAATAAGGGTAAACACTATTGATAGTGGTAAACTACCTAGGTCACCACAGGGGAGCCTCATAGTGAAGACCCATCACCATCACGCTCGGTGGTGGGATTTTCGTTCCTTTTTGTTGGTTTGCACCACATAATGCAAATTAAAAAAAGGTGGGGTGGTTTGTAAATGTGTTTGGGGTATATTGTAAGAGCACAAGGTATTAGAGGAACCGTTAACACGTTATTGGTATGTCACCTCAGCGTCATATCATACACCTCCCAATAACACACCAATAACTAAAACAGCATCCCCCAGAACACACCACTAACATGTTACTTGGTCGTACAAAATAGCCCCTCACTCACAATACACTAAAAAAATAAAAATAAAAACAAAAACATAACAATTAACCAATAACGTGAGCCACTGAAACAACTCAAACATGAATGGCTTATGAATGACATATTCCTAGGTACCATCATTGGCGTGTTATTGGTTTACAAATGAGTATTTGGCGTGTTAAATTCAATGCATACCCTCTGCTCTAACATGGGTATTTTATGTTTTTGGTTTGATGATAGGTTTGGTGGCGACCATAATGAGTAAGGCTACCCACAGTCGTGACCTGGGTCTTCGCCTGCCACATCAGCTTTCTCTCTCCGATGAACCAGACACGATCAAGTTACCACCGCCGATAACCGAGGGTTTTTTTTTTTTTTTTTTTTTTTTTTTTTTTGGTTCAAAAGATATAATTTTGGGGATTGTAGTTGTGTGCAAAATCGGTCAAATATTAGAACGATTGTATTTTTTTTCCTTGTTCGACCGACTTCCGACCCAACCACCACAGTGAGAACGACCGATGTTGAAATCGGTCAAGTTGGGTGACCGACCGATCTTCTCAGGTCCACTATGGGCAGCCTAAAAGGTGTGAGTTTGGTGGTGTGTGAATAGTGATGTGTCACTGATATAAAAGTGAATGGATTTAGTGATTATATTGCTTAAGCTAGAAAGTATGAAAAAGAAAATATTTTACGAGTAATAATTATAAATATTTTTTAAATGCATGTTTTTTTGTCGGGTACAATTATTACTTTGAGAAAAGTTTGGTAAACATATTTCATCAAAATTTTAAAAGTTATATAATGTATTTTTTTTAAAAACAATTGTGTTTACTTTCCTTTAAAAGACAAGTGTGCATATCTTTCTCATGTACCTTATTTTAGTTAGATTGAGAGTATCGTTATTCTCAAGGTTACAAAAATTGTAAATTGATAGTCGGGCGGTCAATATTTTTGTAACTGTTAATCAGTTTAGGCGGATTAATCGGTGGTTAATCGGATTGGCAAGTTTTAGCTATTTATGGCGAGTTTTGGATATATCCGATAAGATTTTCTTAAAAAAACATCTTATTATATATATAAACAGTGACTATAAGTGATTAAAAACAAGTTTAGGCGACTTTTGGGTATTTCCGGCAAGATTTGCAAATTCCGACAAGTTTGACCATCGTTGACTGTTGACCGCTATTGACCACGATTGGACCAATTTACACAAATCGAAAAGTTTGATGGCCCAGTAGCGCTTGAAAGGCGATTAATCGACCTTGTAGGCCTTTTTTACATCGCTGATTATTGTCTACGACATGGGCGAACTAGGGGGGTTCCTAGGGGTGCACGAGAATCCCATATATTATTCTCGCATAGTGTAAAATTATGTTAAATATATCGATTTTTAAAAAATGAACATGGTCTTTAATTTTTGAGGTATGATAGTTGTTACATTTTCATAAAAACCTGATGATTATTGATACCGAGTCGGCCACCTGTACGCATGTTAGAAATGAACCAAGATTAAGGGCCCATTTGATTTGTAAATAGATATGAAATTAGAATTGGAATTGGTATAGGTTTGAAAGATAGTGGGATAAATGATAAATATAATTAAATATAGTATATTGTTTTTTATTTATTTATTTTTAATGTTTAAATTATTAGTTTAATAAAAAAATGGAAAAAGACAAGTAAAAAGGGACAATGGCCCACATAAAAAAGTATTAAAATTTGAAACCAGCCAAATGGGTGAGGTTTCAATTTTAGGAGTATGAAATATATACTACGTGTTTAAACAACTTACACGTATTTCATTCCTATTCCCTAATAACAAATACCTCTAACCAAACGGGCCTTAAAGTACTAGTAGAAATGTAGAATAAAGATATAGGGTTGGTTATATATTCCCTCTAATGTGGCTACTCTTTTCTTTTTTAATTTTTTTAATTTTAATATTTTGAACTATATTATAAAACTACGGAAGTAAAAGTCCAAAATATAAAATATGAAGTTTATAAGTAAAAAATATTAACAAAAAAATGTAATGCAAAACGATAAAATCGTTTTTCCTATCCATAAGGTATACGTGTGAAGTAAAAAGTAGTTTAAGGGGAAGTGCCACTAAGAGAGGTGCCCTAACAACACTTTAAAATAATGTTTTGAAACCCGGGTTGACTCGGTCGGGTTAACCAGTTGAACCGGTTCCGACAAAAAAAAGGTAAAAAAATCGGGTTTTTAAAAATGGGTTAACATGTTAGACGCGTCGGGTTTTAAGTTATCGGGTCAACCTGTTCGAAACCCTACGAATTTAGTTTTTTTATTTTTAATAAAACCCATTGTTGGCCGATTAATAAAATAGTTTTTTTTAATAGAAAGCCAGGTTGACCGGCGATCAAATCAATTAAACAAATAACCCGATGACCCGATAACTCAACCGGGTCAATTTGGTTTTTAAAACATTACCCTATGATATACTCGGTATTACTATATCAAGAAAATTTATCTTTACTTTTTATATTTTCTTTACTATATATGAATGGGATATGTGTACTTTTTTCGATACCATGAGCACTATGATTTGCATTCCTATATTATACTCTACTCGTATAAAAATACTCAAAAAAACAGGACCGGTAATTAATACGTATGTTATTAAATATTGATTTTTTTATTCTCCAATACTATTTTGGGAAATATAGTTTTACTAAAAAATGCTATCGACGATAATGGTAGGTATTAAAATAATTGAAAAAATTAAACTATATGCTTACCTTGATTTTTTTATTAAAGTAGATCCATTATTTGTTCAAAGGGGAAAGGGTCCACTAGATGATTATATTATAATGAGCACGTCATCGGGTGTTAAAAAATCCGAAAAATCGACGAATCGAGCCGAACCCCTTCAATCCAAAATAAAAAAACCTCGAACCCGAACAAACCAAAACAGAAATAACCCGTTTATCACAGTTCGGTTTTGGTTTTTACTTTTAAATATATGTGGTTAATCGAACCGAACCGTGTATAATATAAAGAGAATTACATACATATCCACTAAATGTCAAATATATTATTGCACTACTTTTATTTTATAATACTCCCTACGTCCCAAATTATAAGTCAATTTTCCTCTTTTTGGTTGTCCGAATATACATGTCTACGTTCTTATTTTAACCAATCAAAAAACACTTTAGTGGAGATAGAAGTTACTTGATTGATGAATAGAAAATTGAAAATAAATTATAATTTGAGACGGAGAAGAATATTTTGTTCTAATGTAAGCATTCCCTAAACATTATGTGTGAAAATTGTTTAAGATGGTCGTAACTTAAAAATGTCGAACAAATAATTATTGTTAATCTATTATGTATGATTATTTGAATACAACTATTGTGACCGAATAACTTAAATCTATTGAATGTGATTTTATTTAACTAAAGTACATTTTAGGCTTTAGAACATATTATTATTCATATACGTTAAACTCGATTAAGTTAAACTCAATTAAATGTCTAAAATAGTTAACCATGACCCGAACCGCGGGTAACCGCTCATTCGAGATACTCGCGTGTCTGGTTAACCGCCTAATACGGTTCGGTTTCGGATAGTAAAATGAATTACGCAGCTCACAATAGATAGTATGAATCTTACAACTAACCGAACTGACCGTCCCGTGAACATCCTTAGCACGTCATATTTAAATATTATCAAGTCACCATTAAGTAAAATTTATGTTTTTAGATTTTACATGAGCATTAGTGAATATGAAACTTTTTAATGGTGTTCATCGGTTTTGGATTATTTGATTTATTCAATTTGGTTAGTTTGATTACTTTTTTTTTGGTAAAACTAAAAACCGAACCTCCTCGAACCGAATTCAAATTTGATTAAACAAAACTGAATACCAAATTGAATTCAGTTCGGTTTTCGGGTTGACCCAAATAACCAGAATTACATAATTTATATATATTTTTAATTTTATAGATTTTTAGAAGAAAAAAAGAAAGACTTCAAGCTTAAAAGATGTTATATTTATACTAGGAAATAGTTTTAATGGGTTTCTTTTTTATATAAATACATAAAAAATATATACTACCTATATTTATGTGTATTTGGTTTTTGGTCCGGTTCGATTTTATTTTGTCAAAACCATATTTAAAACCAAATATTTAGTTCAGCTTTGTTCATTTGACAAATTTGATAGGATTTTATTCGGTTCGGCTCGATTTCAGTCTTCGGCTCTTGTAAGTGTTACCCGATTTGTGAACACCCCTAATTGTTTTTTTTTTATAGATATTTTGAAGATTTGGGCATTTGGCAAAACCTTTATGGACTACTTTCACCTTACAAACAGTTTTGAGTTGGTTTGGGCTTATGCCCACTTGAGGTCCAACATACAGTCATATGCGAGTCAGTGAAGATTTGAATTATTATTTTTTGAATGAGAAGATTTGAAGTTGTAGCATATGTTTCTTAACTTGTGATCAACCAAAACATTAATGAAAAATCTATTTTTGCTATTCAACCTAAGAAAACATCTTTCCATCAAATCTATCACTCAAACTCATTATTTAAAAGGGGTTTTTAGTCCCCAGTTGTTGTGACTTGAGTACACCACATGTGTTTCTTCATTTGTCATGTAAAACCTTTTGTTTGTCTAGTAATTGGCATATATCTCCTTAGAATGGGACATGGGCAATACAAGGGACTTGTACAACCTCACTATATTTGGAAGTTGGCAAACAAGAAAAAATGTCAATGGTTTTGTGGGATCATTTTACCTAAAAAGGACTAAAAAAAAATAAAAAATAAAAATAATAAAAAATAAAGTTGGATTGCATATCTGCATTTAGATTTGCAAAGTTTTAAAATGCACAATGTATTCTAACGAGGATAATAAAACTCGCACTTCTTTGCGGTATGCTTTTGCTCTAATCTAGTTGCGTATT
Source organism: Chrysanthemum lavandulifolium (assembly GCA_022545495.1). Classification (NCBI taxonomy): domain Eukaryota; kingdom Viridiplantae; phylum Streptophyta; class Magnoliopsida; order Asterales; family Asteraceae; genus Chrysanthemum; species Chrysanthemum lavandulifolium. The sequence continues at coordinate 265,167,510 of CM040238.1, forward strand.
CTATCTAATAAATCAGAATTATTTACATTACATAATTGTAAATAGGTAGTAATTATTACCTGGATTGCTATTACATTTCGGTTTATGCTTAATACCCATTGTTAAAACATGTAATTATATACATGTTTGCATTTTTCAGGTCATTGTGGACTTGTTTTGCTCAGTATCAGTCGATAAAATTTCTTCATTTGTCGTTTAAACATATATAGCTTATAGGCTACATTGTATACTTATGATACTTTAGTAAAAAATTTTGCAATATTAGGCCAATTTTGTTCGCAATTTAAAGACATTTTCATCAATATATTTTTTATAAGGAAAGCGCAAGATATTCTATAAGTTTGTTATATAAGAAAACCGTAAATAGCTAATAGTACAGGGTAATTTTCGTAACTCGTCACATAGTCAACTGAGCATGCTTTGGGCTAGCCAACTGAGCGGGCTGTTGTTAGGGAATGGGCTGTTGGGATGGAGCTTGTGTCGTAAGATGGGCAAAAGCACCAAACCGATGGGGAAAACCAAACCCGAACCGGTTGGGTCGGGTTCGGGCGGGTTCATGGGTTTGGATACGGGTTCGGTAGATATATTCTTTTCTTCTCGGTGCGGGTTCGCACGGTTTTAGTAATACCCGTCCGCTTACCTGCACCCGTATCCGCACCCGTATACCCGAATTTGTACCCATTTTTTTTGCTAATTTATAGAAGGTCCTAATAAGTTTTGAGCTCTTAACCTTGTACAATTTTTTCTACTCTACTCCTTAATAGCATATATCTTGGTAATTACAAACTATTAAATTAACACTTACGTTTGACGCTTTAATTCTCATACACATGACACATTAACTCTTTAATCTTCAAACATTACGAATATTGAAGTCGTTTTCTTTAACTTCTAAAAACTTTGAATTTATTAGGGTGTTTTGGTTTTTTTTTAGGTTGAGTTGTACAACGATGATTTTAATTAGGGATAACCGACACCTGGGAAAACCGATAACCCGATGGATAATAATAATCGGTACCCATCGGGTATTAGGGCGGTTCGGGTTTGATATTATAAGCGGCACGGCACGGGTTCACTAAAACCCGCCCAACCCGACCCGCCATCCCTGGATGGGCTCGAGCATATACAACGGCTAGTCCGGTTGGTTAAATTCAACAAAAACTTTATTATCTCTTGTAATTTACGCATAAAAATACGGTTTTTTAATAATATTGGGGGTGACAAGGATGTTGTGAAGGTGTAATGGTTTGTGAGGAGTCGGCAAAAAACTATGTCTCATGCAAATAACATATGTATAGATTGGCCATTTTCAACATATACACAAGAATAAGTACTTAAATTACAAACAGAAGCAAGTGTAAGTGTGTTGTCCGCCAAGTGTGATGATGCTACCCTTTCCATATTCCATGCGGGATCTTGTAATGTCATAGTCTGAAAAGCTGAGGGAAGCATGGTAGGAGTCGGCAAAATGGTTGAGGGCCGTGCCGTCTGCAAGTAAACATAGCGAACTATTGATGGTGTTGGGCCATGAAATGAAGTGGAGTCCGGTACATATTATGTAATAGAGTTGGAACTTGGAAGTGTTTAGTTGTGTTGGACTGAGCCTGGTTGGATATGCGGTTATTGGGCACACACCCTCGATTATTGCCAGATTTTGAATTAGAGGGTCGATTACTAGCAGAGGTTTGAGAGGGTATTATAGGTCTATTATCATTTAAGCCATGAACAAATTTTCACCTTCCTCCATACGTGCAAGCACCACGTTGAAAGTTACGACACACCTCAAAACCCGAATTTCCCATAGTAGTAGGTTGGATGGAACCCGAAATAGTTGTCATTTACAGGGACGGAGCCAGACACAAATATGATCTGGTGCACAAATTTTTTTGAACTATAATATAATAGAGTTAAAAGATGTATTAAACGAAGATTTCATTAAAACAATAAATAAATGAACATATTACCTTCTAATTAGTGATTCTACGATCTCCCATAGCAAAAAAACACTTACGTACACCCTCATGTTTAGCTTTAATAAGTTCTTCTTTCTCTATAGCACAAGTTAAAGCGCCGTTAAAATAATCATCACCCATCCGATTACGCAAATCAGTTTTAATGAGCTTCATTGTAGAAAAACATCTTTCAACCGTAGCGGTAGCAACATGCAAGACTAAAGCCAACTTCAACGACCGATAAACCAAATGATGAGATGTATGCTTTTTCTTATCCACTATCTTCTTTGCAAGTTTGTCAATACTATCCAAGTTAGCGAAATCATTATCATTACGCATGATCTGATAATAGACTCCAAGTTCCGTAGTAAGGCTTAACCTTTCCTTATGAGTAAAATCACGCGGATACATCTCACTAAGTTTCACTAACTTTGAGATGCTAAATTCTGAAAATGAATCATGTGGACTCAACGCCGCCAACAATCAAGTAAATCGGTGCTTCCCTCACTAAAACGATCTCCAAAATCTTGTATTTGCATATCCATAACAGTGTTGCATATATCAATCTCGAAATGATGTTGGTTTGTAATTCTATCTTTTCGGCCTCTTGAATGAAAGTCAACCATATTTACCATCTTAATAACATGTTTACCACAAAATGAAGTTACATTCTTCAAAAGTGAAGCAAAACCTATTTCCCTATACTCTTGCAATGCTCTTTCGGTTTCTTTTACCAATGAAACGGCCTTTAAGATCGTTTGATCGCTCTTCTGAAGATGTCATGACAATGTATTAGTGAGCCCCAATATATGTAACAACAAGTACAATAAAAACGCAAAATCAAGTGTTTTGAAGTACTTTATAAGACCATAAGATGTTTCACGGTTATAGATAGCATCACCCTCTTCCTCAACAAAGTGAAGCACCATATGAACCTCCGGAAACATTTGTATCAAACCAGTGATATTTCTATGATGAGAAACCCATCTTGTATCTCCAGCTCGTGCAATGGTAACTTCTTAGTTTTTCCCTCTCCTTGTTTCAGTTTCACCTTTCTCTATTTCTTTTACTATTCTTTCTCTGTGACTTTCTCGCAAAATATCTTTTCGTTTAAAAGAGCCACAAACAACATTTGTCATCGCGGATAGAACATCAAAGAAGTCTTTAACACTCTTGTGGTTTTTTGCAACAGCCACAACTACTAACTGCAGTTGATGAGCAAAACAATGTACATAATATGCTGAATCATTTTCTTTTAGGATTAAAGCTTTTAAACCATTAAACACCCTACGCATATTGCTTGCTCCATCGTAACCTTGTCCTTGCAATTGTTTCAAATATTTAATTAACATGTTACATGTAAGACAAATAATAACTTGCTAAAAAATATAAGATATTTAAGACTCAATTTTGAACTCTTACCTGTTGCAGACTCAAGTTGTGTTCATTAAATAAAAATCATTGACAGCTTTTAGAGTAGAAGAAGATGTATTCTTTATATGAATAATACTGAGAAATCTCTCTTTTAAAACTCCAAATTTGTCAACATACCTCAAAACTACAGCCATTTGTTCTTTCTTAACCACGTCACTAGACTCATCAACTAACAATGAAAACAATTCATCACCAATATCTAAACAAATAGAGTTAACTATCTCTTTAGCAAAACACTCAACTATATCTTTTTGAATCATAGGCGATGTCAAGATTTTGGAGCATTTTCTAATGTAACCACACGAATTTCCTCATTATGATCTCTAAGAAATTGCAATTCTTCAAGAAACTACCTCTATTCAATGAATTTACGCTTTCATCACGACCACGCATTGTATTCTCTGTTTTTATACATAGTTTAACACAATCAATTGAAGCATGTAATCTAATTAGATAATTTTTCTTCTTGATTTCACTTTTCTTATTAAATGCCTCGACAATTGATTGACGTTGTTTAAGAAGATTTTCACATTTTTGGAATGCTCTATTGTGATAGCTATCAACATTACCAACATGTTGATACAATCTATCCTTTTTATGCCATCTATCAAAACCATTAACCACAAATGCATCATTCCCACTTTGCTTCTCAATATTATCTTTAAATAAGTAACAACACAAGCAAAATGCTTTGTTCACCTTTACACTATACTCCAACCAAGGAAATTCCTGAAACCATGTTACAACAAAACATCTTACCTTGCCCGCTACTATTTTGGTTGGAAATATATGAGCACTTGGTTGGGCAAGATTTTCTATCCCAATATAATCGCCTTATTTCTTCTCTTTGGCTTGGATCATAATCAAAAACTCAAAGGTCTATCAGCGGGATCCGAGGGAAGAGTGTCTAAAGCATTGTAATCGGTACCGAAGCCGAAGGAATATCAGTTGTGGATGTAGTTTGAGGTTCTTGTGAAAAATCAGTCGTGGCATTTTCTCTTGTAGTATCATTATCGTTATCGGCCAGAAGCTTTCTTTTTAGATAATTCTCAATTTTAGCTTACAATAAACAAACTACAAAATTTAGCCCACAATTTCATATCACTATCACATGATTACTAATCCTAACAATTGGTGAAGAATATAAGTTATATACGCAGTAAAAGGAAAAAAAAAATCACTTCAATTCTATAAACGCTTTTAACCAGTGCAAGAAAGACCAAAGTATGACTTCTAATATCCCAAATGATTAGACTATTAATTTCAAACAACCAATTAAAACATGGAAAACATTAAAAAATATAATAAAACAAATGAAAGATATATGTTACGACTTCGAGTTACGAACCTGTTTCATATTTGTGGTGACTTTCGGTTGAATTTGGAATTTTGCAAATTGTTAGTATTATGAATAAACTTGTTTAATTAATCAACCCTTTTCATCTTTGGGCTTGTGCTTTAATTTATCAAACTTGTTTCATCTTTGGGCTTTTGTCATATTAGGGCTTTTACAAAATTTTATATTTATTTTTTAATTGTAAATATACCAACTAAATAATACTAGAGACATACTTTGATGTACCGGGTGCATTTAAGATAAATTTAGAAAAAATCTATTATTTTTTCAAAAATTAACACTATATCGAAAAAATCCATGAGGTGCACGTGCACCCACGAGCACCTCTGGCTCCGTCTGTGGTCATTAAAACGGTAGGGGATGATGAGGAGTGATTAAAAGAGGATGGTGGGTTTATTATTCATATCACTCTCCTCAAGAAGGACCATAGACCTTACCTCGTCAAAAGTGAGAAGTAAGTTTTTTCCTTTGTCGCATGATGCGGGTTATCTCGGGAAACCAAGCATGAAGTCCATCAATAGCATATCTAACAAGACTCGAATTACTTACCGTGAAACCATCAACGGAAATTGAACCATTTTGTTGAGGGAATTGAAACGTTATTGATTAATTTTTAGGAGGGCCAAACTACTAAAACAAAAGCTTAGCACTAATTTACTAAACAAAATACATTGAGGAATTTTTTTTGGAGCCATGGCCCTTCCTAACCCTCAAGAAGGTCCGTCCACACGTGGAACCAAGGCTGGATAACCAATCGGCTTTGCTCTTGATTGCTTGAAAGTATTCGGTGACGGAAAGGTTGCCAATGTTCAAATTACGAATCTCGTTGTCAAGTTGAATGATCCTAACATCCTTATTATCATGGAAGATGTTAAAACAGTAGGGGATGAATGGATGATGAGGAGTGATTAAAAGAATATCACTCTCCTCACGAAGGACCATACACTTTACCTCGTCAAAAGTGAGAAGTTTTTTCCTATGTCGCATGATGCGGGTTATCTCGGGAAACCGAGCATGAAGTCCATCAATAGCATATCTAACAAGATTCGAATTACTTACCGTGGAACCATCGATGGAACTTGAACCATTTTGTTGAGGGGCTGAAACGTTATTGATTAATTTTTAGGAGGGCCAAACTACTAAAACAAAAGCTTAGCACTCAAAATACATTGAGGACAAAAATTTTTAGAGGGGCCATGGCCCTTCCTAGCCCTCAAGAAGGACCCTCCACGTGTGGAACCAAGGTTGGATAACCGATCGGCTTTGCTCTTGATTGCTTTAAAGTATTAGGTAACAGAAAGGTTGCCAATGTTCAAATTACGAATCTTGTTGTCAAGTTGAATGATCCTAACATCCTTATTATCATTGAAGATGTCTTGTAAAGTTGTAAACGTTTCCAAACTTCATGTGCGGACATAGTATCATGATTAGCTATGTCAACAAGCTTAGGTGAGATTGTGGAATGCATCCACATAACCACAAGTGAGTCATTGCTATCATGAGTAGGATTAATTATGGAAGATGAATTTGTAGTTGATGTAGCTGGGGCGCTCAAATGGTGTTGCACACCATACATGTTACAAAAACACTTAAACAACGCATTTCATGAGTTGTAGTTTAATTTTTCAAGATCGAGAGGGGTAAGGATGCAATCGCTTATGCTAGCAATGGGGTAGGCTTTATCGATAGGTTGCTTTTGTGGAGTAGATGTATTACCCGTCATGATGCTATGACAAGGTAAATTGTGGCAGCAGCAAGCTTAGCTAAAAAGAAAAAGAAAATGGCTGAGTTAAGCAGCAAGCAATTGCGGTGAATGGTAAAAAAGTAAACGACAATTTAAGGAGAGATCGAGGTGGGGGACCGAATGAAGTTTTAGGATTTATGGGGAGCGATCTTTTTAAGCTTTGATGTCATAATAGATAATGTAAAGTGTTTTGCATATATATCCTCCCGAAAATGCAAAATTGCATATATATCCAAAGACGATAAAAATCATCAGATTATATGCATAAAAACTCAGAAAAGGATATATACGCAATTATTCACTTTATGATATATATATTTTCTTTCTTATATAATGTGCAATATGTATAAGATATATGATGACTTGATAAATATGCTAACTGATTGGGCCAATCCCAATACAATTATACATGGGTTAAGTCTAAATGTAATCGGCTAATAGTTGCAAGCCATGTTCAGATTTACCAAAATGAACCTGGTAAATTTTAGTCCCGAGTCCGCCTATACAACGACTATCCTACAATTGGATGTAATTTGCCTACCCAATTTTAGTTGTTACAAAAACATACATGGATATAGTAATTTAAGCAAAATTTATGCATAACCCATTTTTGCTTTTCACTTAAAACGTGGCATAAGATAAACATATTACCTTAAAACGTGGGCATAAGATAAACATTTACGCATACTTTCTATAAGAGTAAATTGCAAAAACCGTACTTGTGGTTGGTTCAAATTGCATATTCCGTCCTTACCTTATTAAAAATGCAAGCGCAGTCCTTATGAGAAACCTTTTGGTGTGGATATAGTCTCTGGCTCAAAGTCATGAAATGACTAAAATACCTACGGTGACGGGGTTGGAAATGAACGGCATTTTAGTCAGGACTATGTTCACATCAAACGTTTGCCACATGAACTGCATCTGCATTTTTCAAAAAGGTGCAAACTCAATCTGCAATTTGGACAAACCACAAGAACGGTGTATGAAATTTACTCTCTCTACGATTATCCGGTGTAACACCAAGAACCTTTTCCGAACCAGGTAAAACAAATACTACTAAATATGGAAATAATTCTTTTTACAATGGCCGAAACTCAAGGCCACAAACAATGAGACCAGATATAGGTCCTTCAAGACTTGTAAACTTCATACTAACTGAAAGACAGTCCTTCTCAAGTTCATGAGTCAAGTTAAAGTTCCAAAGTTGAATCTCCATCCATCCATCTTCCCTTTGTTTTGGTACCCGAGTAATATCATTTATATTTAATTCGCTCGGGGTAATAAAATAGAAAAATTCAGCCTCGTTGTTTTCTTGGTGGAGTATATCTCGTACTTTCACCGGACAATGCAACCCTTGGCATTTCTCTGAAATCTTGAACACAAGGTAACACCTGTAGTCTATATCGGGGGATAACATTTGACTTTCAATCGTGCAATTGATACAAAATACTTTTTGTGGTAATAACTCAATCACCTTCCGAAATCTGCATTAACGGTATATTGATTACAAAATAATGTAAAATTTGAAGACACAAAAACCCAAATCTAAGAAATGAAACTTTTGTCAACCATCTCTTCATTAATCATCATTATTTTATCAGACCAAACAGAAGGTTAAGATATAAAATTTATTAAATCTAGTTTTATAATGAGACATTTTTAAATATTTGGGACTTTGGGTAACCATAAATGAGCTAGCTCATGGTTAATGTACAGTTGGGAAAAGTTTGTTAAATTGCAAACCTGGACTGGGGTGATGGTTTTGAAGTAAAAAGATCCACATCAGAGAAATTGTGTAAAGCTGTCTGGGCCGAAAGCATAAGAAGTTTCTTTCCATTTACTTCGCCAAACCAGAACAGTTGGTCACGGTTACCGTATTTCTTAAATATTTCTTCATACTTAGGTGTCGTTTGTTTTTTCAGCTTTTACTCTTCATCTCGCAAACCATGTCCCAGAAGAAGAGATGATTTAAATTCTTCATCCGCAAAGAAGAGCGTTTGTTTTTTCTACTATCAAGATTTTTTCCTTTTTCTTCTTTTTCTTCTTTTCTTTTCTTTTTCTTTTCACTAGTATTTTTGTGCTATATTGAAGTAACTTTTTTTTTTTTCCTTTTTATTTTTCATTAGTTTTTTGTGCTATTGAGTGCAAAATAACAATCGCTTAAAATACGAAGTATTAAAAACTATACATAATGGTTCAAAATATACCAATATCGATCGTTTTTTGTGCTATTAACCATTTTGTCATATGGGTCAAATGGATCGATCGTTTTCTACCGTTTTTTACATTTTCGTCTGTTTTTACGTCTTCGTCTGCTTTTTTTTAAGTTTTCGACCCTTTTTAAGTTTTATTCTTTTATACGATTTGTCCGCTTTTTACGCCGCGCATGTTTTTACGTTTCGCATGTTTTTACGTTTTCGTTGCGTTTTCGATGTTTTACGCTTTCATCACTTTACGCTTTCATCTCTTTCTTACGTTTAGTCGGTTTTACGTTTTCGTCTGCTTTTTACGTTTCATATTTTTACGTTTCTTTGTTTTTACGCCGATGTTTTCGTTTTCTTAGCTTTTATGTTTTAGTCCGCTTTCTTACGTTTCGTCCTTTTTACTTTTTCGTCCTTTTTATCTTTTTAAGTTTCGACGCTTTTTACATTTCGTATTTTTTACGTTTCGACCGTTTTTACGTTTTCTGCTTTTTATATGTTTAAATGCTTTTCTTTCGTTTTCATCCGTTTCGTCGGTTTTCTTACATTATCTTACGTTTGGTTAGGTAAGATAAAATAACGATAAAAACTTATAAAATTATATGAAACGGATGAAAACGTAAAATAAATGATTTAAAATATAAAAAAGAACCAAAACGTAAAACGAACGAAAGCGTAAAAACGGATGAAACGTAAAATGGAAAATGTAAAAAGCGATAGAAACGGACGAAACATAAAAACGGATGAAGAAGTAAAAATTGGTGAAAACGTAAGTAAACGAACTAAAACCGATAAAACATAAAAATGGCCGAAACGTAAAAAGGCGAAAATGAAAGAAAAAAACCGACGAAAACATTAAAAAACGGATGAAAAGTAAAAAAACAAAGCGAAAACGTAAGAAAACGGACGAAACGTAAAACGGACGAAAACGAAGAAACGGACGAAAACGTAAAAACAGTGAAAACGGACAAAACGTAAGAAAACAGTGAAACGTAAGAAACGGACGAAACGTAAAAACGGACGAAAACATTAGAAAACGGCGAAAACATAAAAACGGGATGAAACGTAAAAATGGCGAGAACGTAAAAAGATGTGAAAACGTAAAAACGGGTGAAAACGTAAAAGAACGGACGAAACGTAAAAAAGCATTTAAATGTAAAAGACGAATGAAACGTAAAAGAGATGTAAGATATTGAGAAATAGATGTAGGGGTTGTGAAAGAAGAGGAAGTGAAAGATAATGTCAAATTTAGAAGAGGAAAGAAGTGAAAAGAAGACTTATGTCGCAAAAACAAACATAAACCTCCGCCTCCCCGCAGACAAAAGAAGTGAAAAGAGGAAAAAGTGCTTATTGAGAAAAAACAAACGACACCTTAGTTGGTAATTGTTGCACCTGATCCTCATTGATGTTTGATTTCAAGACTTGTTGGACTTCCTCAAACTTTTCGATTTCTTCATGTTTCACCTGTATAAGAATCATGGTTTATGCATGTAACTTAGAACATGATTTTTATTTCTCTCCATATATCCATCCCTTTATACAATAAAAAGAATAAAATATAGGAATCAAGGAGTATTTTCGATCAAACTTACATTGTTAATGGCTCGAAATTCAATGCCTTCGACATAGATTGTACCATCTCCACAATAGTACGATGACAAACTCTCAAGGAGAAACTCATGAACAACATCTTCTTTCTCATTCAAAAATCGATACAACTCAATAATCATCCATTCATTGTCTCTCCATGTTGCAAAATATGCATGTAGACTTTCACGTCCATTTTTATACTTCGTGTTAACATAAAGAGGTTTACTTGACAATTTTCTTGAGTCATGAAACTTGAAGACTAAATAGACCCCGTAAACAGCATTTGGAGATAAAAATTGAGCCGTTGTCTTGATTTCAATAATCAAGTTAGAAGTATCTAACATCTCCACTACTGTATGGAACCTGCACGTATTATCAATAAATATCCATATCTTCAACAGTCATAGCTTTTACTCCCCCAAATATAAACTTCTACTTTGAGATTTAATAATTATTTTTGACAAAATCTATACTACTTATAAAGCAAAAATTATTTTGCTTAAAACTTGCAAAATGAGAAAAGTGGATTTACTAAAATACCTTTACTCATAAAAGGCAACACATTCCGTATTAATTACAATTTAATTCATTAACTTTTTCTGATCTCCTTTACTCCACCACTTTTCCCCTTCTTTTACATCACCATTAAGGGAAAACGTTCTATGACAAAAAAAAAATAGAAAAAAAAATAATAAAAAAATAGAAAATAAAAAAATGCAACAAACTATTTGTTGTCACTCCTTTGCGCGAGTAATAGAACATTTAACTATAAACACTTATAAATTAAACATGGCTTGAAATATAGTGAATGTAACAAATTTAGGTGGGCCCAAACTAGAGTTAACACATTAGAAGACATACAATATTTCAGAAAATGATATAGAAACCGATCGATAATATCTTTTCAAAATTATCTCAAGCTACAGAAGCTACAATTAAAATGTGTGATAACTATCATTCAAGTAAATGAGCCACAAAAGTGATTCACACACACATAATAAACTCATCTAAGCCGAATCACCGACAAAGCAAACCGAAACCATCTAAAATCTGCTTTACTGTCGTCATAATAGTTTATTTAAAAAATATTTGAAAACTGCGTGGACACACACACAAACGATATAAACCACACCTATAAAGATACACAAAAGAAATAGATAAATCCATAAAGATCCACAAAAGATATAAATAAATATGTGCAGACAAATTGACGCAACTAGATTTTGTCGAAAACTATATATAATCGCCGTGAACGCTTCGGATTCTTCAAGTAAATAATAATATATATACTTTTTGGGAGAATATTTTAACTCATAATTTAAATTTATAGTATCATGATCACATAAATGACTAGAAAATGTCAATGTTTTTTACTAATAACAATATTCTTTTAAGATTTGTTTTTATTCAAAGAGCCTGTGTCCCGACATTTTTGTGCACTAAAACTTTCGGCCAAAGACTAGTAGTCTAGTCTAGTATTCGTTTTCTCTATTAGTTTCTATGTTGCCATGCCTTTCATAGTTCTTTGGTTTCTTTCAAATCCACTTTCTTTTTATGATTTCATATACGGATAAGGTATCCGAGAAATCTTGTTTTAAATCTTCATTTTTCTTTAATGTTGCGCCTAACCCGACTATGTGCATCCTCTTTTCTCCCGGCAAACACAAGAAGTTGGCGTTGTAAACACTAGGGGTGAGCAAGAAGAACCAAAAAAATCGAACCGCTCCGTACTAATATTAATTAAACTTTTAGAAAAAATACATCAAGTTTTTCTTGAAATACTTAAAAAAATAAAAGATACACATATTATATTCGTAAGACGTACATATCTCTTTTTCTAAAATTATGAAAAAAATAAAATTATCACATATCAATTGTCCCACCAAAATAGTGTTTCTCTCATCGGTATACGTAACATCTATTTTGTTTTCTGATGCAAAAATGAACTCAAATACATTTAATTTTGTTATCAGCTAATAATTGTGAAATCAAATTTATACCATTAGAAAAGCTTGGCCTTGAATGAAAAACAAAACAAAATCCCAAAACAGAACTGAAAAAACTAAAGACCGGAAAACCAAACCGACTGACGGTTCTGGGTTTGGTTTTGAAAATGTATATACCAAGCTTTTGATCTGGGGTTTGGTTTTAACTAAAACCGCCCCAAACTGCCCGTTGTTCAACCCAACACAACGTCAAGGGCGTCCCTTCATTCTGTACTGAGTGTCTTTGTAAAATCCACTAGCAAGATGCTACCAAATTTAACATTAATGGTCGTGAAAACAGAGGACCCAAAACATGGGCATACCACGACCACCTATTGAAAAAAAACAAGCTACCGACTCCAAAGAGCAGGAATATCAAACATATCATCGATACACCAAACATGGGGTATATTAGGTAACATAAAAATACCTAATTTGTCAATGCATGTGGGTGTCCAATTTCTAACGAAAAGAATTAGATTACGTTCCTTTTTTTTTTCCAGAACTAAAAAATTGTTAATATAAAAAAGTAAAAACTATAATATATAAAAAATTATTATGCTACTGTATACAGATTGTAACTGTATGTAACAATAAAGAAGATAGATATATTATAACCAGGGTAGAGAGAAAGAGAAAAGAACCTTGATTCCAAAAGAGATCGCCACTTGAGTGGACAACTGTTTTTATATGAAAATGTTGTTGCTGATACCATTTCATTTCTTTCTCGTTTACCATCGAATGACAGAAGCTGTTATACGACATAAATCAATTCAGACTCGATTTCTATTATGTATAAATGCATGTATGATTTTCAACTGTCCCTCAAAAAAGTTAAAGATGCATAAAACACAAAATAATTGAGATATATAAACGAATTGATTACCACTTTGTCCTGTTTAAGGAGGATTCCTTCAGAAAATATGTTGTAAAGTTCCTTTTTCGTTTTGGTAAAATAGAATTCAGGCCGATTTGACATCTTGATTATTTCTTTATAGTCTGTAGGCAATTTGGGGTCCCATTTCTCATCATCCTCCTGTATATACATTAATCAATTAATAAACTCATGTTTCACACAGTTATTTTCTTACAGTTTATAAAACAGTCAAAGGCCATAGTCTAGATATAAATGTATCAAAAGTTAGCCAGTTTTGTCAAAATATAGAAAATTACCTGGAATTCCAATGCTTTCTTAAGCTGTATGACCACTTCCTGAGCTGTTGGTCGTCTTTCTCTCATGTGATGTATGCATTGATAAGCAATCCTTGTAAATGTAATAAATGAATGTGGCTCAATTTGTTCCTTTATACCCTCAAACACCAACTCATCAAGTTTTTCTAACTGATAGTGTTGTTTAGCCAAAAAGGGTAAATAAAGATACTGGTCATCTAGTTTTTCGGATGATAGTTTCCCACACAATATGTCAAATAAGACAGCACCCAATGAGAATATATCAGACTCTTTGGTTAAGAAGCCTGTTGTCGAGTATAGTGGGTCACGATAGCCAATTGTGCCTGTAACATTGTCGATGACATAGTCTGCATCCTGATTTGTTGGACATACTAAGGAAAGCCCAAAATCACTAATTTTTGCTTTCCAATCATCAAGCAGTAGAATGTTGCTGCTGTTGATGTCCCGATGTATCACCATTTCTGGACTTGAAACAATTCCATGAAGAAACTCCAACCCTATTGCAATATCGATGCATATTTTAAGTCGCATCACCCATGTAAGACAATCATCATTCAAATACTTATCGAGACTTCCTCGGGATGCATACTCGTATACAATAATTTTCTCATCCTCTTCATCACAGTAGCCTACAAGACCAATGACATTTTCATGTTTATACTCCATAAGGATATCCAGCTCTACTAAAAATTCAGCTTCTCCTTCAGCAGACGTCCTTTCCAACCGCTTTGCAGCGATGATGTTAGGTCCACGAGCTTGAGTAACTCCTTTGTATACGTTCCAAAAACCTCCATGTCCAATGATATTCTCTTGACTGAAGGCTTGTGTGGCTAACATTACTTTTTGAAGTGACAGTTTGAGGTTGTCCTTGTAATTTTCCTGTGAATCATAGACAGTCAGTTAATTTGATAAGTCAAAAACAAACTGAAACTATCAATGTGACAGAAACATAATAAGGTTCTTATTTGGCGTATACCACATTGACCATTTGTGTAATATACTTTAAAATGTATCTTTAAATCACTATCTTACCTGAAAGTTTAACGCTTTGTTGAGTTCGTTGATGACAATTTCGATTGATGGACGCCCGCTTGAGTTTCTGCTAGACATCGAAAAGCGATGTTTGTAAATATGTCCAAAGACTCTTCATTGGGTCCTTGTCTTAGAGCAAAGACATGTTCATCTGTTTCTTCCTTGATCTTGTGATCAACAATTTCCATTAGCTTCCCTTCTCAAAATGATCTCTTGCAATCGGTGCAATCCCTTCTCATTGACATCAGTGAAAATATGATCATGGGCCAATCTTCCGGTCAAGATCTCAAGTAACACTACTCCAAAAGAGTAAATGTCTGATTTTTATCTAATCTTCCAGACTTCTCATATTCTGGATCCAAATACATAAGTGTACCTGCAATTTCGTTGAGAGTTCTGGCATCTTGATCTGTTGGGAGGAATATGATGAGCTCGAAACCAGCAATCTTCGCCTCCCAATTTGCATCCAATAGAATATTTGCACTCCTGATGTCACGGTGTATTATCTTCTGTTTGTCTTGATCTGTGTTGTTGTGAATGTAATTCAAGCCATGTGCGATATCGAGACATATTTTCAAGCGTTGCATCCAAGTAAGACCTCCCGTATAATCCTTAAGACTTTCTATATAATCCTCAAGACTTCCTTTAGAAGGAAGCTCATAGACAAGGATCGGGTGATCACGATCTTCATCACAAAAACCAAGAAGAGAGATTATATTCTCATGTTTACAGCTAGTCAGAAACTCCATTTGTGGAAAGAACCCTTGTCCTCTTTCTCGATTGTAAATGCGTTTTATGGCTACCGTGCTACGTTTCTTGAGATCAAATTTATTCTTCCCATCTATGGAAGATGAATTACTGCTATCAAAATGTTCGAGTTGTGCCTTATATACCACACCAAATCCGCCTGACTCAATGCAATATTTTTCGGAAAACTTCTCTGTTGCCATCTCGATATCATTAAGTCCAATCTTCAAGTGTTCCAAGTTCTTCCACTGCAACATTGTGGACATTCCCAACACAACGTACTTAAATAAATATTCAATGAAAAAAGATTCACAATCTGTACTAATTGTGATGTTAATAGAAAAAAAGTGATACAAAAACACTTTATTCTCAGCCAATGGATTCCGTTAGCTTTGAAATCAGTTACTGTTTTACGCTTAAAATGATTTGTGTGACTAGTGTGCAGGTCCATGGTAGTTGGTGTCGATGGTGTTTTGATTTCTGGTTTTTGGGTGTTATGATTTCTGATTTCTGGTCATCTCAATAAATTTATAGATGTTGTTTTGATTTCTGTCCTCATATCAATAAATTTGTTAATGGTCGTTTATCATTTTAGAGTGCCAGGCTTATGAATATGAGACATCAGAAATGTCTTGTCTAATTTCTTTGTAACAGGGATCAAATGTAAAAAGCCCCTAATTAACCACATAGACCATTGATGTAATATACTTTTTTGTTTATAAATTAGGATGACCAGCTTTGAACTAAAACTATAAAGAAGTAAATTACCCTCTGGTGATTGGATGATGTACTGTCAACTGTATTCCTTGGAAGTTCCTGAAATTATATTTGCAAAAGAATAGGACATTAGTAGATAAATATAACAGTTATTATCACATAAAGTTGATCAAGTTGATTTTCTTACCGGATTTTCATACATTGATTGAAGTTTCAACGCTTTCTTAAGTCTTTGTAAAACCTGATCTATATGTGGACGCTTTGCTCTTTCCTCTTCTATGCAGTAATATGCTGTTTCTGAGAAGATTTTTAATGCTTCTTGGTCCATCTGATTTCGTAAATGCTCATCAATCATATCATCCAAATGAGTGTTTGCCAGTTGACTTAATAACCCCTCTCCCAACTCTTCATCTGGAAGAACTGCACTCCTTCCGCACAAGACTTCAAATAATACAACGCCAAATGAATACACATCGGACTTGTGGGTCACACCGCCAGTCTTTTTATATTTTGGATCCAGATATACATTCTTAACAATATCACGAGTAAGAAGAAGACGGTGTCTTCGAGCTACTGTATTTTTCAACGAAAGTTCAAAACCAGATAACTTGGGTTCCCATTCGTCGTCAAGTAAAATTTTCGAGCTCCTGATGTTGCAATGTATAACGCTTAAATCACGTCCAACATCGTAATGGATGTAACTCAATGCATTTGCAACACCAACACATATATTCAACCTTTGCATCCATGTGAGGGTCTGATCACCTAGATGTTTTGCGAGACTTTTGTTGGCCTCCTTCTTGTATATGATTATCCTATTGTTCATGTCCTCATAAAACCCGATAAGAGACACTAGATTCTTATGTTTGAGACCAGAAAGCATCAAAATCTCCGTCCAAATCTTTTTACTCTCATCTTTTATACAATCGGTATAGAACCTCTTTACAATAATATTGATCAATTGTTCAGAACGTAAGAGACGACCTTTGTAAATTGCTCCAAGCTTAAATTGTTCGATAATATTTTCAACAGAAAAATTGTTGGTTGCGGATTCTATATCTTCAAAGCTGAGTCTTAAGTGAGAAAGATCTTTGAGGAAAGAATTTGTCTCTTTGCTAACATGGGACTCAACGTGTGTAGATATGGAGGTCAATGATCCCTATATATGTACCAAACAAGACAACATTATCAAGTGTTCCAAAGATGACACGTATAAATATGGAGGCGAATTTTCTAAAATTCCAATGACTTACAACAGTAGTAATAAGTAAATAATTACCTTGTCATAATTGGATGAAAAAATAATAAGTAAATAATTTTACTCGTAATTTTACTGGCGTTAATATTATCGATAAATAGAGAGAAGTTGTTATAAAAAGAAAGATGAAAAATAAAAACGTCTTACAGCATTTTGACGTTCTATTCGAAGTTTCAACGCGCTCTCAAGTCTTGTGACAATCTCATGGATATTTGGGCGTTGTGATCGTTCTTCATTTAAGCAAGCATATGCTGTTTCTGCGAAAACGTCGAATGATTGCGGATCCATTTGTTTCCATAAAAGCGGATTAATTATTTCATCTAGTATTTTCTTTTGTGATGGAAAATGGCCGCTGGACCCAAATATTTATTATCTTGGCCGTCATCAATTATTGATTTCCTACCACACAGTAGTTCAAACAATATAGTTCCAAACGAGTAAATATCTGACTTGTGGCTCACACTCTTAGTCTCAATATATGTTGGGTCTCCGTACCCGTTCACATACTTAAGTTTATTAGTATGAAATGAATGGTGCCTTTGAGAGGCTTTAATCTTCATGGAAAATTCAAAATCACATAACTTGGGTTCCCAGTCATCATTTAATACAACTGTGTTACTCTCGATGTTCCGTGTATTACGCTAAAATCACGTGGCTCGTCATAATAGATGTAGCATAATGCATTTGCTACACCGACACATATCCCCAATCTTCGCACCCATGTCAACAGCATCGGGTCACTTAGATAATTGCTGAGACTTCCCCTGCTCTGACGCTGCTTAATGATGATTTTCTCATCATTCTCATCACAAAACCCAAGAATGGATGCCAGATTTTTATGCTTGAGACTAGAAAGCATGGAAATCTCCATCCAAAACTGGTGTTTATCATCATTATCCTTTTCTTTATTTAACCTCCGAGCAGTGATATCAATCAACTCACCGGACCACGAGAGTTGTCCCTTGTATTCCTTTGCAAATCCACTTGTGCTGATGCAATTTTCTTCAGAAAAGTTGTTGGTGGCAGAAAGGATATTTTCAAGGGGGACTCTGAGGTGAGCAAATTCTATAGGCATTATCTGTTAATCAAGTAAAAACGTTAGTGAGAAAAAGGGACTATAATCAAGTGTATAATACCTACAAACAGTTAGATAAAATTCCTGAACCATGTCTAAGACATTTTATGTCTAATCCTGCATATATCTTGTAATTTATAGTTATTATGATTGTGGATAGTAATTAAAATAACATCCTTCAGAAGTTTAGGAAGTGAATACTCATAAGGTCTTTTTAAGGCATTTGGTCCATGGTGTAAGTATGGGCTATGTGCAATACTTTTCCTACCTTGAGCATTTTGAAAGGATATAATATGGATTGGAATTGTCTTGTTTGGTTCCTCATTGCATTCAAAGACATGTTTTTGTCTTGTGATTGACAATTAAGGGCATGTTGACTACATAAGATAAGTTCATAAAGTGGTATTCACTAAAACTATGGCATGTCCTTTGTGTAAAAGTGCATAAAGTTCTTAAGCTTTATGCTTATGTTGCTTCGCTTCATGTTTAGATGTAGGTGAACAAAGTAAGATCAAATTTAAGGGCAAGGACTTATCATGTTAGCTATCGGTGGTGCTCGAATGGTAGATTAACTGTAACTCTCTAACTCTTCTTTGATATTACTTAACACCCTAGGATCTTATGGTGTCGTTTTATGTCAAAACACAGATTTGGAATATTGAAAACTAAAGCTTACAAGTGTATGTTTTGTAGAAATGGGTGTTAAGTATTATGCCATTTATACTTGTATTGACCCATTTTTTGACTTTATATGGGTCCAAATGTGTTGTGTATATAAAGTTCAATTTGTTGTGTTATGAAAATGCTTTGGTATTAAGTTTGTTTATTTTTTAGTTTGTGAAAAGTTGTTCTGTGCAAAAACTTTCTGCGCACCTACAGTCGACACGACGTATCCCAAAAAGGAGATACGGCGTATTGGTTGATACAACGTATCCCAAATAAGGATACGGCGTATCGACCCAAATATTACAAATAAATAGTATGGGCGGGATTAGGTATGTTGTTATTTTTGGTGTTTCTCAAGTCTTAGTATTAGAATTTTTATAGTGTTGTCGCAGCATGGGTACTGTTAACGTAAGGTATGTATCAGTCACTTGTTTGGTTTCCCACGCTCGGTAGGACCCCAAGGTGTGAGCGGAGTCACAATTTAGGGTAACGCCACGAGGTGACTAGTGTGTGTATTCGTGTGTGAATGTTAGAATTCACTTGGCTTAGTTTGGTCTATTCCAAGGAAATGAGACCGGTATTTATAGGGATCTGTTTAGGGTTTCAACCACCCTTAAACGCGATCAATGGTTGGATGGTCCACGTGGTAGACATCCAAGGGAGGAGACAAGAATGACACATCGCGTGATATCCTTGGCTCTGCCAGGTGCATGGAACTATCCAAGCAAGATTGCTATGTACTAGCGTAATGTTCGCAGCATTACCTTTGCGCAAATGAGGTACTGACACGTGTTTATATCGTTGTAACGCTCCTGGAATGAGTTCCAGGCCTTTTTCTATTTGACCGGCTTGGTCAAGCCTTTATTTCTGTCGTGTGAACTTTCCTGATCCCAGGTAAGCAAATGGTGGGTTTTAGCCTTAGTGGGCATGTTTCAAGTGTTTGGGCTTCAGTCAGGTTGAAGGCTTCATACATTATCAAGTCGCCCCAGTGTTGGGAGATATGATGATGGACTATTTTGGTGTGTCTGTCCCTTTCGAAAAATGATGTGATCTACCCAGCCTAAACCTTTATGACGTTGTGGAAAATGTAGCCTGTGGACGCACACATTCCACTTTTCTATTAAGCCTATCTAGGCGTCAGAGGTATTAAATGTAAGGATTTACTGGGCGGCTATTTTCTAGCCATCAATCTTCTCATCTGCCTTGTCATCGAGATAATTATTGTTGGAATCCTCTTTAAGATCAATCATCCATCAAAACATGTTCATCCCATTGTTAATATAGTTACAGTTTTATAGTATAGTTTAGCAAAGACAATTGCAGTCCTATGTTATATTTTTAAGTCTGCAAATTTCATATGTATTGGGCCAATGTCCCAAATGACTCATTATGGAAAATAGTTATTATGGTTGACAGTTATTTCTCCAAAGGTTGTGTCTGTTGGTTCTCTTGAACCAGCACATTTGGCACCCCTTGGAAATGTATAAATAGTTCTTTCTGTAAACAGTTATCAATCATCAATTCAATAATAGAAAAGTTAGTTACTCTTGAATTTCCCTCCATATTTATTTCATTCCTACTGCAAGACTATTTTGCATACATTCATTCTGCACTTAAGCACTTATCTAAAACAATGGTCAATACAAATTCCTACATGGAGCAAAACTGGTCAAGGCATAACAATATTGGCCAAGATCAGTACAAGAATTATTTCAAATGTTTGAAATGTGTGCGTTGTTTGCTCTTTTTGCAGCCACGCGTGGTCTTTTCAGCTGCCGTGCCTGTTTTCCCGGACCTAGTGGATCCCTTTACAAACACACATGCCGCTGTTTGGGCTAGCTTGAGTGTTGGACATGCCTTTGTGGGCCCGAAAATATTTCGGTATATAAAGTGATCATACCTCTTCAAAATATTTTCCTCATATTTAGCTTTGTGATTTTTATTCGTTTGTTGAGTTTCCTTCTCTATTTTTTAAAAAATGTTCTTGATATTTTGTTTGTCGTTTGTGGCCCGTCGATTTTATGTATGATGAGTCCTGCTGACCCTTTATTTAACCAACATGTCTTCGAGGAAGAAGTGGAGGATACCAGGTCAATAGGTATGTAACTGTCTTCCTTATCTTTTTTTTTTTTTTTTTTTTTTTCGTATTTTGTTCTGAAGAACATTCTTGATGTTGTTTTGATTCTTGGATCATGCTTCCAAGGGCTCCTCCCCAAAACTCGTCTCTTACCATAGAGGATAGTTACTATTTGGTTACTGTTGATAAGTTTGAGTCTTTTGGGGAGAAGTATCCTTGGATTGTAAATTTTTATCCTTGTATTCTGAGAGAGGAAGAACGAGCCAATGTTCCCCAAGAACCTTGTACCATAGCTTTATACATTGAGTACGTTAGCCATGGCAATCTTAGGTTTCCTCTGCACCCTTTTTTCCAATGATTGTTTAATTTTATGGTATTTGTTTACCACAGTTGCATCCGAGTAGGGTACAGAGGATTACGACCTTCATACTTGCCTGTTGCAGCCTCAAGATGCTGACATCTGTTGATGTTTTCCGTTCTTTCTTCTTTTTGAAACAATATGTTTCCTGGTATACCATACAGAAAAAAGAACGGAGAAAAGGTTTAAACTAAAGGCATCCACTAGGGGTTTCATGGTTGGCATAAAAATTGGATCTGGATCTGTTTTGCTGAGGGTAGACTGCCTAATTAATTTATTTGTTGGGGTAACCGTGTTAGGTTAGACCAGGCCAAGCCTTCATTTGTGTTTACTGATATGCAAAGGGATTTGCATCGTGCCCTCTGCACTACGTCTGTGCACCAGAGGCCTTATCATGAGGGGGCCTTGGTTGTACGCTCGCCTGAGTACCCTATGTAAGGGAGGTTTTGTTCCAGTACTCCGTTGGGTTGGTGTTGGTAAAAATCTTTTTATGTCTGTTATTTTTGCAAGATTTTTCCTTTTCTTCAAAGTTTTCTGACTTGTGTCTTGTTTCTTGCAGTGATAAGCATTGGCGAGTGTATGACGCACAAGGAAAACGAGTTTCTCTCTGTCATTGGGGAACTGGTTATTCCTTTTTAATGATGCTGATGTGGGCCTTCCGTGGTTGTGCCCAGGCGGGGAGTTATCCTATTAATCTACTAAACCAGCAGGATAAAGATCGTCCTGCTGCTCAGGTGGCGAATTGGTTTGATGTTTGACCAAGTGTGCTTGTTTTGTCCAATATTGTGGTTTCAGATACTCCGGAGGCCAATGTTGGTCCTTCGTCCCTTGTTGGTGTCTCTCAGTCTAGTCCCCCAAGGTCGAGGGTTAACGCTTGCCCCAGTCGATTGGATTGGGGTAAGGATATTGCTCAGGCTGAGAGTTTAGTGAACCAGTGTGGATGAGGTTGAGTGTTTGAGTCGCAAGAAAAGGAAGCTGAATGTTGATGCTTCTGTTTTGGTTGCTGGTAATACTTTTATTCCTTGTTTGGGTTGTTATGTGTATTTTCTTTGATTTGTTTTAATCCTTCTGACATTGTTCAGATGATGGGGAAAAGGTAGACAAAGAGACTCTTGCCCATAGAATGAAGCATGCAAAGCCTATTACTAGGCGCATTGTTGAGTGTACATCTCTTGGTGGAGGTACTTTTATGTGTTAACAACTTCGCTGGTGCGTTTGTTTTTAGACATCTGGTGTCTAAGTGTTGTTCGTCCTCTCTTATGCAGGTGACACAATTGTGGGAACACCTGGTAATGTTGAGGATCTATGTCTCAGGTTTAAGACGTCTTTGAGGTTTAATGATCTTCTTGT
Organism: Chrysanthemum lavandulifolium; assembly: GCA_022545495.1. Classification (NCBI taxonomy): domain Eukaryota; kingdom Viridiplantae; phylum Streptophyta; class Magnoliopsida; order Asterales; family Asteraceae; genus Chrysanthemum; species Chrysanthemum lavandulifolium. The sequence goes on from CM040238.1 coordinate 265,190,244, forward strand.
TGATCCTGCTTCTCAGCGGATTTATCTAGACGCTATCATACCTCCAGGAAGGAGGGCTATGATGGGGACTAAGGATTTTGCTTCAAATCGTCGGGCTATGGATGATAGTTTGACCAACCTCATTTCCGATTATCATTCGTTGTTAGAAATTGTTGAAATATCTTCAGTCCAAGAAAGAAGTATCCTTCAGTCCAAGAGTCTCTTCAGGAAATTAAGCAGGAGCTTGAGAGGGCTTCCTGGAACCGGGAGAGGATGTCTCCTTTTAGTGTAATTCAGACTCAGGAGTTGCAGGTACAGCTGGCTGAAACGGCTGCTTTAGATCAGGAGAAGGTTTCTCTTCTCTTGGAGAAAAATAAAAAAACTTTTGAGGCCAACTCGCTCAGGAGACGTTTGACAAATGTTAAGCGTATTCTTGCTTCTAAAGTTGAAGTTTTGAACAAGGATTTGGTTCAGGCACTAGTTGATAAGGCCATTGTCGCCGAAGAGTCTTAGCGTTTGAGAGAGTCTATCGTGGGTCTAAAGTCTGAGTTGACCCATGTTGTGGAGAGTTTGAAGGAAAAAGAACAAATAAGGTTCTTGACGGAAGAGACTAAGGGATTCGCTGAATTCCTTCCTCTGTTCTTTTGCTACTTACTCTGTTGTAATGAGTTTGGACAAGCTCTTACGGCTTGTCGTGAACTTGCTGAGGACCATGGTGTTGTCAAGTTTTATCAAAACATGAAATTGAAGTACCCCGGACATCCTATCACTGTGGATGATGATGTCAGGTTGGGGATGACTGCTAGAGAAGCCTTTCAAAGACTATTTAATTCTTGTGATGAATTTAGTAGCAGGGAATTGACTTATATGAAGGATCTTGTTGGTTGCATCAATCCTTCTTTTGTCGCATTGTGGGACATTGTCCCTGAAGGTTTCCAGACTGTCTCAGTCTGTTGCGTCTTCCTCAGGTCAAGTTGATACCTTATGGTTTATACTTTTTATTTTGTAAGAACAATAGTTGTGTAAGCACTATGGATAGTGGTGAACCACCCATACCTAGACCACCACGGGTGAAGCCTCATAGTGAAGACCCGCCACCATCACGCTCGGTGGTGGGATTTTCGTTCTTTTTGTTGGTTTGCACCACATAATGCAAATAAAAAATGGGGCAATTGCATATATACTCATTAAAACTTGCATATTTGCATATATACCCAAAACATGCTTAAAATGCATCAGACATCATGCAATAAAAACTTGTATTATGGGGAAATATGCAGGTTTTTAAGTTTTAGTGGGTATATATGCAATTCCCCCATAAAAAAAAGTAGGGGTTTTAATTGTCATCTTTTGGTTTGTAAATGTGTGTGGGGTATATTATAACATGGGTATTTTATGTTTTTGGTTTGATGATAGCTTTGGTTGTGACCATAAGAGCATTTACATCCATAACGCCATAACGGGCGTTAGTGTGCTTTTAACGCCGTTAACGGGCGTTAGACCCTTGGACCTCCGGCGTTAATCAGGCGTTAAGGGACCAACGTTATAGATGCAACGGGCGTTAAAGGGTTTAAAAAAAATCAAAAAATTTACAAATTGACCCCCTCAACGGCTAGTGACCGTTAGTATTTAAAAAAAATTACAAAAAACCCCCTAACGGCTAGTTTTAATAAAAAAAAATAAAAATTCAAAAACATTTTTTTACCACTATAAAGGACTCCCTGCCTTATAAAAGGAGGTCCTAGGTTATATTGTTATATACACCAATACACAATCAGTTAGAACAGGCGTGTTAAGAACTTCAAGGTTGTATACCATGATACTAGCCAAAGTATCCATATTATTGTTTAATAATATTGAAGTGTTTTGATCATTACTTTGTCCATTGCATATTCACTGTTCTATTAATTATTCTTCTAAGTGTTATCAAGTAGATTCCACATACTTGATTAACATTAAGCTTTGTTTTATTCACAATTGTTTTGGAATCATCCAAGGCAATATACTTATACAAGCTAAGTAGATCCAAGGTTTGGGACTCACAAGTGGTATCAGAGCTTGTGTATCTGAAACTCTAAATTAGAAGAAGTTCATTCCAAACAAGAAGCAATGGAATCTGAAAACAGCCAAACACATGTTACTGCAAAAATCCCCAAGGTAAAGCAGGGAGAATATGATGTGTGGAGGATAAAGATTGAGAAATATTTCCTAATGCTGGACTACAATCTCTGGGAGATCATTGAGAATGGAAACTCCTTTGTTGCAGTACCCATTCCAGGCAAAGAATGAGAACCTCTAACCATTCCAAAGCCAACATCCAGTGATGAAAAGATCAAAAGAAAGAATGATCTAAAGGCAAGAAGCCTGTTGCTAATGTCTCTTCCGGATGAACTATTATTGATCTACTCCAAGCATCGGGATGCAAAGAAGTTGTTCAAGATATTGAAGATGGTTTTGGTGGGAATGAAGCAACCGGAAAAACTCACAAGACTCGCTAAAACAACAGTTTGAAAACTTCAGGCAACCAAAGGCAAAATCTCTTGATTCCATATACAATGGGCTTCAAAAGATTGTTAGTAAACTCTCCATTTGGGTGTGGATCTCTATTGAAGATGTGAACTCTAGGTTCATGATAAGTCTACCAAGTGAGTGGAATACACATGTAGTGGTTTGGACCAACAAGCCAGACTTTAAAAAGATGAAACTTGTTGATGTATACAACAAATTTCAAATTGTTGAGCACCAAGTCAAGAAATCCACTTCAACTGCAAACTTAGAGTCACCAAATCTTGCATTTATGGCTCAACCAAGCAATCGGCAAAGACCAATGATGTTCTTGAAGTTAGTATCGCTAGTATAAATTTTGGCATCACTGGCTCACATGATACTTCTAGTAGCTTTGAGTAGTGCCATTGTCAATGCTTTTCTAGCCACCACCAAATGGATCTCGTGTTATTCATGATGATTTGGAGCGGATACATGAGGATGACCTTGAAGAGATGGACATTAAGTGGCAAGTAGCTCTCCTAAGTTTAAGAGCAAAGAAGTTTCAGAGAAGACGGAAAGAAGATCATCATCCACAATGATGAAACCGCGCTTTGACAAGTCTAAAGTGGAATGTTACAACTACAGGAAGCTTGGACACTTTGCTAGGAAAATCAGAGCCCAAGGTCACAGGGATGGAAGAAACAGGAGTAGAATACCAATGGTGAAGATTCATCTTTCAAGGCTATGGTGGCCATTGATGGAGTTGGTATGACCGGAGTTACATGGCTCATGAAGAAACACCTCCTCCCAACATGGCACTAATGGCGTTTGGACTTTGAGGTACACAATGATAAATCTTGTACTAAAACTTGTCGAATAACTATGAATCTTTGAAAACTCAAGATGATAAGTTAAGGATAGAATTAAATCAAACCGAGTATGATTTAGCTAATCATAAGAGAGGATTAGCCTTTGTAGAAAACCCGTTAGAATACTACAAAGAAAATGAGGAAGCTTTGAATGAACAAGTTGCAGCTCTTAAAGGGACATATTGTATAAAGATGCTAAAATATCCTTGCTTAAAATGACTTAGATATAATCAAGTTAGAAAAGGATAACATTCAAGATTGTGTGGACAAATATGCTTATTCAAAAGATTGTTCACATAGGATCATAGAGGTTGGTCTTCTTAAACAAAGAAAAGGTTTAGGATACAGTAGTGTTGCACCACCCACTTTAGGTTTATACAAGCCTTCTAAATTTGAGCTTTCTAGCACAGGAATAGAGGATTTTAAAGAATCTGAAATGCAGTATGGGATTAAAAAGGATGAAAAAGAAGTGACTAGTGAGGTTAAGGACAAATCTGATACCTTACAAGTTAAAACTTCTCAAGATGGTGAAACTAAATTTGTCCCAAAAGTAGATTGTTCAACCTAAACAAAAGGCAAAACCATTTAGGAACACACCATGTATCTGAGATGTATAGGTCTAAAGAAAGATTACCCACTCATAGGGGAAACCAAAGGAGTTGGAATAGACAACAATTACAACACCTAAAAGATGAGTTTGTTAGGCACAACAAATCATGTTTTTAATGTGGAAGCCTTAAGGATCATCAAAGGGTAGTATAATTCATGAGAATATTTTTGCTAGGAAGGATGACTATTCTCATTCAAACTATTTCACTCCAAGAACAGTTCTCTTGAAAATTGGCCTTAAAACTGTCAATACCTCAAGGCCAAATTATACTGCTTACCCCCAAGCAACTATTTTTGTGCAAGACCCATGAAATCTTTTACAAAACAAGCACCATTAACTGACCCTAGACCCATTAAAAGAAAAACAACATTATCCTTTCAAAACTTTAATCAACATGTTGAATTTTACAAAAGGAAGTTTAGTTCTACTGCACCCACGCTTTTACTGGTAGGCCTAAACTTAATACTGCTAGACCAAAATCTAACACTTTCAGGTCTAAAAGTAATGCTTGTTTGGGGTAACAAAAGGAATGTTTCAAAGACCACATCTGTTTGGGTTAGAAAGACCATCAAAACCAATTGTGCATCTGTTAAATTAAAGAAAAATGCCCATCATGATGCACATGGCAGATCCAAGCCAATAATGATTTGGGTTCCCAAAGGAATCTAATTTCCTTTCTTTTCAAATGTTAGTCATACTTTGTCATGTTAAAGAGGAAATACCTTGTTTTGTGTTTCTTTGGTTTTAGACTAACATTTGCGGTGTAGCCACAACACTTTGAATGGATTAAGATGTGTGAAACCTTGGTAGTTTAATCGTAGATTTAACATGTCGATAATCATAGTGATGCCAAAGCATTATGAGGCATCTTTACCTTTATTGAACATGAATTGATGGTTACAGCTTAGATGGTTTATTCGATCTAACCCACTTTGCCATTCTATCATGTTTCATGATAGTGTGTTACTCTAAGGACTCTAGCATTGAGAACAACGAGAAAGTGAATCTAACACTTCGTGTTAGAGGTAACAATCGCCACGAGTGGAAACCCTATCAAGAAGGCTCTTTGAATGAGTCTATCTCGTCATAGGCGCTCTAAGTACTCAAACTATTGGTTTTCACACAACCGAGGTCATATGAGACTGCACTTTGATTAAGTGTCTTCCTTTACACTTAATCCCTTAATAAAACTAAATGCGATTGTTTTGTAAGAAAATTGAGTGAATCTCTTAGAAAATGTTTTAGAAAAGTTCGATCGCTAGGAAAATTTTGGTACCGCTAGCATAACTTGGTACTGGGAATTTATTCAAGTAATGTATGAAATAACTACTTTTGAAAATAGCCGTTGAGAGTCTCATTATTTTTGGGGTTTCTAACTTGGAAAATATTTACTTTCTATCTTTCAACATTATTCTTCACTTAAAGTTTCCTAAACATTAGAGTCGGTTAATCTTGAAACCCTAAATCTTGTCTATAAAAATTCAATTGGCTCTTAGAAGTAATCATTCATCCAAAATCGATCTAAAACCCAAAGAATCAAAACATTCTTTTAACCCTAAAACATAAATTCTCTTTTATGGCACCTCTTGAATTTGTTTAAAACACAACTGGTGGCATTCTTGGAGAAAAACTAAGGAAACATGCGACTTTCATGAGACAGTGGATTTTTGGTGGTGAATAATTATTTATGAATAATATGTTAAGTTTAGAAAAAGGCAAGCAATTGATAAGAAATGATGTTAGACCGGTGGTCAAGTTGTTTTAATGTGTACTCGTGGTCTCAAGTTCAATACTTGTCTCCTTTCTAATATTGTCTCTCTTTGCTCTTTCTTTATTTTTCTCTTTACTTTCTTATGAGTCTCATCTATTCATTATACCTTTTACTGACTATAAACTATATTGAATTCCAAAACAGGTTAGTTGGATACATTTATCATATTGCTATGGTTTTTGACTTTCAAATCAATTAAGGGATGTGTTATACAAACCCTCCTTATGTTATCATATCAAGAAGGTTTGGTCAAACCGTACAACGCACGATGTACACTGTACAACCCGACAATGCGTCCAATCATTGCAAACCCTCCTATGAGGGGATGTGGATAACTTGCCCCATTAATTCACAAGGTTTAAGGTCACTGCTGCACGTACTCAAAGCAAGATAACTCTCTTTTCTGATAGATTGATGCGGTCACATCAACGTTATATACATCAAGCAAGATTCAAAATAAGTAGAGTTACACCTTTCTTAAAGGAAGATGATTTGCACACTTCAAAATGCTATTGAGACACTCATATGTATAAAAAGTTGAAGCACAATATTTATACTGTACAATTATTTAATACGTAAATAGAGTGTCCAAATCATTTTTGAAAATGTGCAAATCAATTTCCTTTTTTAAGTCATGTCATATCTCACATAGCTTAAAATTTAGCTAATGTTTATGATATTAGAAGCAAGTTCATGATAAACAAAGGTATATTATTTGTAGATATGGACATGAAAAGATAGAAATTTATATGTAAGTTTTCATCTTAGTAACAAAAGTCGTAGAACACTATTAAATCAAGATAATCAATTGCCAAATTCTATAAGTGGATTTGTCTAAGCAACAAAGTTGAGATGGCCGAGTTGGTCTAAGGCGCCAGATTAAGGTTCTGGTCCGAAAGGGCGTGGGTTCAAATCCCACTCTCAACATATATCTTTATTTTATTTTATTTTTTATTTTATTTTTAACTTTACTAAAATTAGTATGCTTCAACCTTTTCACTACGACTAACATAGACCAAGATCAAATATCTCAAAAGTTTCTTACTTCCTTCCATGAAAAAACTCGGAGAGACGAAGAAGAGACGGTTTTTATACGTGCTAATTCACGGGGCTTCTTTGACGACTGTGAAGATACCCGATGAAGTGCCAAGTATGTAGCCAGAATTTCATAGCGATTACACAGATTTAACAAAATCAATCAAGCTCATAATATATGGAAATTTATTAACAAGCACAATAAGAGGAAAGTATATAACCGATGGCATAAAATGATGATAAACAAAAGGAAAATTACAGCTTAAATGGCTGTTCCATTTGATATATCGATACATGTGGCTAAATGAGTGGGTTCGATGGAACACGTTACAGGTTGGAATGAGTTTAAACCGAAAAGTAAATTATTAGTTTTGTTATGATTTACGGCTCGTTGAGTAATTTATTTTGTTAGTTGCCATTGACTATCATAAATCACTAATACAAGACATATCATACGATTAATTAGCATTTTAGAAAGTTATGTCAATGTGTAATAACATGTTTTTAATGCTTATCATTCTTGATTGATTTTATAAGCATTTAACATGATCATGGTTTCGGATTTCTATTGGCTACTTTTTTTTTACAATGAAAAGTTTAAAACATTGCTCCTAGTTTGAAAAGATTTCATAATTGAACATTGAACCCATTTCATATGATGGGAGTTGCTGGTGTATTGGGTGCTGCTTTGCTATGCGCTATTCATAGTGCTACTGTAGAAAATACTTTATTTGAAGATAGTCATGGTGCAAAACTGCAAATACATTCTTTGCTTTTAACCCAACTCAAGCTGAAGAAACTTATTCAATGGTCACTGCTAATCGCTTTTGGTCACAAATCTTTGGGGTTGCTTTTTCCAATAAACGTTGGTTACATTTCTTTATGGTATTTGTACCGGTAACTAAAATGCAGTCAGAATTGCTTTTGAAATTGTGAGTCTTATGGTTTGCTACTGAAAAAATATGCACAAGTTTTATATGTGCTACCTTTTTGTACAGTAAAACTTTGTGGCATTTGATTTGCTGGCGGAAAAAAATGTCAAAAATGATGCATAGGCCCAAAAATAACAACCAAAACATATTAGGAATTTCGGTTCGGGATCGGTTCAGCTATTTCCAGAACTTGGTTTACAGGTCGGTTTTGGTTGGTCTTGGCCCGAAGCTCAGCCCTACAGCTTGGGTGTCGCTTTTCTCAACCGGCCAGCTAGACGTTTGTAGTGGGAAAAGGGAAGTGATGCCAGCAGCCCACTGCCCCAATGGTTTACAAGTTTTAACATGTTTTATTAAGCACCACATACAGCATTTATTAGTACACTGACATGGTAACATGGTTGTGTGAATTATGTATGCATTCTTAGTAAATATGATAATGTTCCATTTCATTATTATACTTACGAGGCTTCTCAACCCGCAAGCGATGCCGGTCTAGCGGTTGAGGGTCATGTTTTATCAATAATGTTGTATATGATGGTATTTAGATACTTATTAGAGAAGTTGCATTGTATTTATTATTTAGATGGCTAATAATGTTATTATTACTTTAGTTCATATTATTTTAGTGGAATCTATATTTAGATGCCTAATAATGTTATAATTACTTTTGTATTTATATTATTTTCTTTTCATTAAAAGTTTTTATTAACATAGTCTTTTCATATGTAGTATTTTAATTTGAGTAAGTTACATAAGTGTTTTGTTGCTTATTTATTTGTGACTTTTGTTATTTGGAATTACATAACTATTTGTACTCTTCAATGGCAAAATTTGAATTGTTAGAGAATTTGATGAATATTTCGTGATCATCTAAATTGCATGATTGTATGCGTTTGTGGTTTGTGCAATGTATATGTGAAGACGATGCATTAGCAAAGTTGCTTTTGATTGTTGTCATCATTTGAGGCGTGTAATGGCAAAAACAACACGATGATTTTGAACATGGAAGCGTTATGGTTAGACAATCTTTTGACGTTAAAATTTTATATAAACCTACATAATATCGTGTCTACTATATATGTTTAACTATATGAGCTTACATATCATGTCTATTATGTTTAATTATGATCTTTGGTCAAGTAAAGATTTATATAATTATTCAATCTGTTTTTAACGAATACTATTAAGTAATCCACAAAAAAAACAAAGGGCCCGAGTACAACCAAACAGATGTCTAATTTGTAATAAAGTTAAAATTGTAAATGTAAACGCTAGAATAAATTACGTTTGCATCCAATATACTTCTTCTTGCAAAGAAAGTCCTTTCCGCTATCCGAGGCAAACATCGCTTGATTCGCAAATAAAAGAAGCTCGGGATAACACTTTCACTCAAAGAATATTTCATATAAACTTCAAGATTTAAAACATTTTCATTTCATAGGTCTCATTTAACTGTCATGAAAAGAAATGAAGACGGATCCATTACAATGTTTACTCTTTATTATACTCATAAGGACAAATTTGACAATCGTTTTCAAATTTAAAGTAGTATCGCATAGTAATAATACCATTTCAAAGACATTTAAGCATCCTTGGTTGTCTACAACTCCACCTTTTCCAATCAATACCTTCCGATTGATATTCCTAGTAAAAAAAGATAGTGATTAATCTTATCGTAAAACTTAAACAAAAGAAAAGAGACATGTGACGCCACTTCTTGTTCAAGCTTAAATATATGTCGAACAAAGTGCTGGTGCAGCCTCTCATCAGCATAGTTTATCAACATGATACATTTATAACATGATACATTTATATAAACAAAAATTATGTTTAAAATGTTGTATACCTGGACCGACTCAAAGCCATACATGTCTAGGATGGTTATAGACCTTGTGGTATGTTCTTTACCCCCCTCGAGTGATCTATTGATTGCTTCAATAAGCCAGCTGAACAAACTTGTGTAAACAAATTTTGCCAATGCGTCTCTTGTATCAATCGCCTAAACAAAAGATAATGAGTGAGTGATAAGAATGTGTTTAAGTTAGAATGGTACCTCATGCGGTGAAAGAGCAAAATCTTTGCCACCAATGGTAAAAGAAACATTCGGCATGGACTCCACGTGAGAACAGTTGAGTGTGAGTTTCATAAACGTGTTATACGTGCCGATGAGAACAACAAATCTTGTAATAATAGAAAACAGAAACATATATAACATTATATCCAATACTTTGGTGACCTTGTGTGAAAAGTATCATATTTGTGTTTTCTAAAAGCAAACTTGGATGGTGAATAGTAATGCCAGTTGCTTGAATAGCATCATTAATATCAGTGGTGACGGATTGCATGTAGAAATTACATAACTTAGTGCATTCACGCAGATTATTGCAATACAAATTCAAGGAAATGTAAGTATAGATGACGCATACCAATGGGCCTCTAATGAACGAAGCTCCAGGGGTTACAATGGCAGTAAATCCAATCTCACCAAACCCTGTGCAAGGAAACCGATTTATCTCACCAATTGCAACAAATAGAAATGAAAACTCTAGTTAACTACGTTTTTCATTTTATAGTTCCCTCAAGTTAAGAATGACCAGAATTTTGTATCAATTAATTCACTGAAATTAGTTAACAAATTGTTTGGTATGTTCATTTCGTTGTGAATTTTGTGATGAGTCTTCTATTCTTGTTGTTGCTCAGCCAGTAACTAAATTTGGTGAGTTATATCTCTTACATGTATAACCGGTTGACCAAGTGAATTAGAAGTTAAGTGATCGACTTGGAACAAAATTAGTATGATCATGTCAGTAAGATAGGAAAGATGAATTAACGTGACTATACCAGGTTGATTTGCCATTGATAAGAACATCGTCCAAATCGAACTATCATGGAGTAAAACATCAAGATTAGATATGATTAATTATCAACATATTAAAAGAAGCAGCAATGTGGTAGAATAACAAACCTGCCAAGAACCCTTTTGTGTGATTGGAACGAAAGTATGGTAGCCCTCATAGTGGTTAGAATTTACACCACCAAAAATAATTTCACCTCCTTCTTTTCATTGGCATCATGGCTCAACCAAAATGAGAACAATGGAGACCATCTCGACCTTGTCTCCTCATATTTTCCCGGTTAGTAATTAATTAAAACTTTAGTATAAACGAATATGTAAGTAAAGTTAATTATATTGTTTTGAGTAATAAATGTACCGGTCGGTATATCATCTCCAACGTAAACCTCTCTCGAACCCAAGTCCAAGTACACCGTCGTACTTTGCCTTCTCAAATACTACGTTAGGTTCCTTGGTTACCTCGATAAATGTCTATTCACATATCAAATTTTCTACTTCTCAATGATACGTAATCCTAGAGTAAAACATGTGAAAATGCAAACAAAGAACATAAATACCGGTACTTTATATAGACATCCCTATTTTAACAAGGTGTCTTTGCTAACAAATCCACTATTGGTCCACTACCATACACAATTTCAAGATATGTCCCATGCGTGTTGCCGCTTATATATACACACATACAATTCAATAATATTCGTGTTTCATCTTTATATATCATTGAAGATAATTATTACATATTTCTTGAAAGCACCTTTTGATTTCGCAAAGCTCAATTCTAGCTTTGAGCTTGGCGTGTTACAGAGTCCACTTCCTACAAAATTGCTCATATATTTCAGTTTTAGGTATCCTTATAAAGGAAATCATCATGCAAGATGTCTAAACCATACGCTTGACATACTTGTGATTCGTTATGGGTTGAAGTAAGTTGCATCTCTGCATACACGAACCTTCAATTTCCTACTCACTTTCAAAGTGATATTCGCAATAAAAACAAACCATATTAGAAGCTAAGTCATGGCTATAGGAAAGTTGGGTGACTTGGATGCATAAGTCAATTGTATTTATAGTTATAAGTCGACCTTTGAACATATTCATCATCAATGCGGAATGGTTTGCATTCCTCAAACTGTAGGGACAGTTCATATTCGCCTTCCTCGCCGCATTCATTCCCGCAAATAAATGATGGATGCTTCATATTCGTCTTCCTCACCGCATTCACTCCGGAAAATAAATGATGCTATGAATCAATAGAGACCTCATTGTAGTTATTTCGGTATGCATAGACATGTATGTACCGTACTTTTGGTTGTGCACAACCTCCTTGCACATTAAATTAAGGGGATAAGCTTTAAGTAGTATAGATGTTCACCGCCATATATGACTTGCAATAGTAAGACCGATCTTATTTCATCGGTGGTCAGCATTGTAATTTAAAAGAGGCACATAGAAGGATAATTGATAGATGCTACTTCATATACGATTAGGTGACACAAACGCCTCAGTGTATATGACTTCTTCAGGGTAACCCACTCTAACGTTGGAAAAATACAATTCATATTCATCACGGAAATTTCCTTTGCTTTTATTTTTCCTTTGCTCTCGTGGCCGTCTTTTCTTTAGTATACTTCTTCTTCTTGAGATCTACCTGACAAATACGACCTCCTTCGCATCCGTAATTTATCATGAGCCAGTTTCCATTGTTCATCAAGTGCACTGGACACAAACTGCGAATATCATAGTTGGGCATAAGCTGATAGGTTACCACCTTACTCCGGATATCTCCATCTACATTCAACTTCCACAGGTCAATACAGGTGCAAAACCATTTCGTCCAGTCATGTCGTAATTGACACATAAATGAATGGACCCTTTGTGAAGAGTAATGGCGCTGAAGGATCGTTTATAAATATTATCATACTCAGGGGAGTTTCTATCTTATGGAACCTCTCAGCTGTTGTGTCAAACCTAATCAAGCCTTGAACTTTGTTGTAACACTGAAAATAGATATTTTCGCTCAAGCAAAAACCTGGTCTCCATTGCCAATCTATTTCTTTTTCGGGGGCCTTCTTGTTTAACTTTCTCCATGAGTCCGCCTTCAAAGAGTATATGTAAACATTTCCAGACTGATTTGTTACAACTAGAAGCTTGTAGTCGTCTTCACAAGAGCTGTAATACAATCCGCATCTGCTTTCAAAAGAACTGTAGCATTCCATGTAATCAGGATTGGCTGGTTTAGACAACCTCTTATACTCGGTTGTCAAAGGATTCCACAAAATAATATCAAAGTATCGACAATCATTACACTTTCTTATGACTAAACATACCAGCCCATGATAAGATGTTAGTATACAGCCCATGTAATTAGGACTGTAGGCTTCAAATTGTGGTAAAGGGCGGCAGCAGGGAGCCTTCTTAGGCAGTGATTCACAGTCAATGGTGAAGAACGTTGCTGTTTTTTCAGAAAAGCAGAAGAGTTTTTGGTCTTTAAGATGGTAATCTTTTAGAAGGTTACGGGTGTGCATCTCTTGGAACCTACCTGATATTAGGAACGCGTTCCATTGTTTGGAGACACACATAAAACGGATTACAGCTTTTGTTGGAACCCTTGTTAGAATCTGAAACAATATTATGTCTTGTGGAAGATAAACCGCCATAGCTTTCTTGTTTGCATCATACAAGACTGTTGAAAAGAATGAATAGTGGCTATCTATTAGAATTGGGAGATAAATTGAAAACAAAAATTATAGACAAATACCAAGTATACAAGGATGCATCATATTATTAAGTACTACGTAATATGCAACATGCTGTTCGAAAAAATGATAATTAACATAAATGTGTATTGGAGACATAGTTAATTTACATACCTGAAGTTGGGTTCGAATTCTTATCTTTGATTGTTAAAGCCGCCATTGAAATTTGAGGAAAAGCGAGTCAAAATAGACTCAGGATGTGTGGTAGGTTTCATAGGATTGATTATGGGTTTATTTTATGCTAATGATCCACTAAAATATAGTAATTATCTTTTGGATCTTTTGTATTGTGACAAAAACTTAGGGTCTGTTTGGTTCACGGTATTTGTCCCTGATTTTAGGATTTTGAGAAAAACAATATGTTTGGTTTATATCCCTACCATGAAAATTTGGACTCAACTCTCATATTTGGGGATAAACAAATCCTTACTCACACATCCGGATTTGTAATCTGACACACCACTATCTATTTTTTGTTATTTTTATTTCATTCTCTCACATATGTATATTTTTGGGGTCCCACTTTTTGTAAATTTTACTTTTATTTATATATAACTTTATATATAATAATAACTTATTTATTTTATAATATATTTTCTCTCTCCTACATTAAATCCAAATCCAAATCCTAATCCAAATTTAAATCCAAATCCAAATCCTAATCCTAAACCCATCTACAAACCAAACGGGCCCTTAATAACTAAGTTAAATCATATTCCATGCAAAAATATGGGGTGTTTAAATAGTATATCTATACTACTTATAATGCACAAAGTTACCTCATTCTTAATTTTAAGACGTACTAAAAATTAAGCATGATTTACTACACTTTAATGCATCTAATTTTCAGAATTACAACAAAGTAAGCATATTGTACAACAAAATAAAGCGTGACGTCATTTAAGACCAAAATTCTATCAAAAAACATTAATGCTATTAAAACACGATTCACAAAAAGTTACAACAATTTAAGCACAATGCACAATAGTCAGAACCAATTTTCGATTACAACAAAATAAGCATAGCGTACAACAAAATAAGCATGATGTGATTTTCAGACTTACAAAATTAATGCTATTAAAGTGGTCAATGTTATTAATGACTATACTAACTACTACTTAAAAGAAAAGAAACATAGTGTACAACATTTTAATGCACATAATTTTAAGACGTACAATACAAGAAGCATAGTGTACAACAAAACACCACATTAGTGCTATTTAATGTAGTTAATTATTGTACTCGTCAATAAATATAATTAATAAAGTTATTAAAACACCTCTTACATAAGAAATACAAATTATCAAGCATATCGTACAACCAAATTAAACACAATTCCTGCATTAAATTTCACTACTACAAATAATAAAGCACATTATACAAATATTTAAGCCTGGATGGGCAACAGGCCAAATGGGCTTGAGCCCAAACGAGCACGCACCAAACGGGCTCGAGCCCGAGCTGACACGGGCAAACGGGTTCGAGCCCGAACGGGCACGGGCTATACGAAGTGCTTGATATCTCTAAATTTATTGTTAAAAAAACATAATAAACTAAAATACATTATTAATCAAAATTTTTATTTCGTAGTACTACCGAAGTACCGCACGCAACGCTGGGTACCTTGCTAGTAGTAATAATACATAAAGCATTTTGTACACAAAGACACAATGTAATTTTCAACGTTTTACAATTCTTAGTTGAATGAATCAAAGAATTTGACAAGGATTATTTGCGGAAAAGCAATATTACTTGAATGACAATTGTGGTGATCTCCTCTCTAACTTAAACGCTAACCCATGTTATGTTTAAGTACAAACATTGCTTACTCGCTGAATGTTCAACGACCAAGTTTGATTCATCGGCCCCCTTTCACATTAATTGCAAGAGATGCATTTACTTCTTGACAAACATGTAAGCATGTCAGGTTCATCAACCCATTTGTATCAACAACTTCTTTTGACATTTCATGGTCATAACCAGTTGATGATTTTATAAGATCAGGATACTTGGGTTCAGTGTCTGATGAACCTCCAACGAGCTTATCAGCTCCTTTGTACATGCTTTTTTGTTTAGGAATTTATTCACTAATGCAATGACTGACTCTATTTGATCTATCTAACCAAGACTTATTTATCAACTTTTATTCTTCAAGTTGTTTTCTAGGTGCTTCATTCTCTTTGAGAATCTCTGTGTTTTGGTGTCGAAAAGTAAGGCGGGAAGTTTTACTGCTTTTAATTCTAATAGTTCTTCCTACATGTATTCAGTTCTTGAACAATATTACTATGTTTTAACATTAGGTTTTGTCTTTGTTCATCCACATATTTAAGGGCAACACAAACATAATTAAGAAAAGATTTCTATCATAATTATCTTTTAGTTCAAGAAGCGTGTGTACCTTTTTTATGATGATTGTAACCCATTCACTATTTCTAGCTACTTCTTTTCTCACAACTACTTTTCCATCATCAACTAAGACCATGAGTACTCCGATCTCAACTAGTTGATCATCATCTTATGATAATTCTTCTTAATACCAGTCATATGACTCAGCAACAAGACCCTTGCCTCTTGCTTGAGATGGTTGTGTAGGTTGAGAGAGGCATTAGAAGTTAAAAGAGCATGTTTGGCTTTAACTTTGTTTCACTTGGCCTCAAAGTCCTTTTGAATCTTGGTTTGAGCTTTGTTGTGTGAAAAAGTTTTCGAAGATGTGAATTCTTTTGGTAATGTGAGTGATATGAGAGGGTGAATGTTTTAGAGTAATAGTTTCACAAGTGTTCTAAGAAAAAATATACTAACCATTAAAGAGTGGATTAAATAGTTTTTTGGAGTTTACGAATAATATGTTATGTTTAGAAAAAGGCAAGCAATTGATATGAAATGATGTTAGATCGGTGGTCAAGTTGTTTTACTGTGTACTCGTGGTCTCAAGTTCAATACTTGTCTCCTATCAAACATTGTCTCTTTTTACTCTTTCTTTCTTTTTATCTTTACTTTCTTATGAGTCTCGTCTATTCATTTTACCTTTTACTTCTTAGACTATAAACTATATTGAATTTCATAAACAGTTGGATACATTTATAATATTGTAAAGTCATGACAATCCCATATTTTAAGTTCTATTTTGTTGTGGTTTTTGACTTTTTATCAACTAATCCACGATATTTAAGGTCACTGTTGCACGAACTCAAAGCAAGATATATAACAATCTTTTTTGATAGATTGATGATTGTGAAATCAGGTTTCATAACATAATATAGACATATAATGTATTTTGTACAAAAATATATTCTGTGGACGGGTTCGGGCGGGTTAGGGGATTTGAGGGTATTACCATACCCGCCTCCATACCCGCTTTCAAGAATGGGATTCCCGCCTCATCCCCATACCCGTCATTTCGGAGATTACCCAGTCAAATTGGAGTCGGGTTCGAGTTTTATTGCCATCTCTAATGACATGTTACATGTTGAAATAAGTTTTAACCGAGATGTAAATTGTTATTTTTTGTTATGATTTACTGTCGGTTGAGTGACTTTTTTGTTAGTTTGCAATGGCTATCATAAATCGCTAATACAATACATATGGCCAAAGTTTATTGATACATATTTATATTTTTGATTACATGGAGATATTGTATAACTAAAAGTCTAAACACAACTTTTGATTCAAGAAATAGTTATACTAACAATTACCGGTGTTTGAAAATTACCTCACTCTCTTATTCGGTACATCCAATGACGCCGATCTCCCATTTTGAAGTTCGGTTCCAAAGTTGGTTGTCCGAGGTTTGTTCAAGTTTTGTTTTGACTAAAATACACGGTTGGTCCCTAAACATGGCGGGGACGCATCACGATGGGACAAAACTCGGCCTTTTCATCGCCAGAGGTCCAAACCTTGGCCTTTAAATGCCAGAATCATCCCTTGACCAATAATGCCATTGTCAACTTTATGTTGGTGAGGGCAAAACCGCCTTTCATCAGAAGGCATTAAATAAAACCGTTATGTGTTTGTAGCTAGTATATGTGTGTGTAACACGGTTTGGTCGACATTTATCATCCATCCCTAAACTATCCTACAAAACCGGTCTTCTACAAAACGATAATCGTTTCAAGATGGTACGTTGTTGGTGTGGTAAGCAAGCTATTATTCACACTTCGTGGACCTCTCGCCAACCTGTATGCCGATTCTTTGTTTGTCTGTTCAAGTAAGTGCGTCTTAATATTTATTGTGTTAGTTTGTTTTCCAAGCATCAAAGAACATTGTAACAATGGTGGTTGTTTAATGACTTGTCATAATCATCAATAGGGGTCTTCTTGTCGGTGGATAAGATGGTATGATCCCGAAATCGTGCTCGCTCAAGAATGATCATACCAGCCTTTTGAGGGGAGAAATGAGCTTAAGGCAAGATTACTAGTCTGCTCAAGGTGATGTGTGGAAGTGGAAGATTTACCGGTGCTAAGTTGGATGTTGTTCTTCATTGTTTATGCATTGGGATAACTTTTTACCTTTTATGTAATGACGTGATATGGTTAATGTTACGTATCTTGAATTGTAGTAACCTTGTTATGAAGTATTCGCTTTGGTTTGGGTTCGATTTTCTTTTGAACGCGGTTTGGGTTCGATTTTCAATCCGTTATGGGTATGCAAATGGTTAGCAATTTGTTTAGGGTTGACTTTTAAATGTCAACATTCTTATGAGGTTCTGCTTAGCTTTGGGTTACTTTTGATGGAAATTATTCAAACATCAAGCTTAGTCAATCTAAAAATACACAATAATGACATGGTTCCATAGTTAATGCAAATGGATATAATTCCAAATGCATAAAATTGCATACTTTTCAAAGCATGAGAACTACAGCTAGACACACACACACATATGTTTTTAGAGGACATATCTTGTCCATAGGAAATAACCTAGATGAAACATCGCCTAGATAAGTAGCATAACGAATTGACCTATGGTGAGGCCATCATTCTTTCCAAAGGTACCGCCTAGTCATTCTTCGTAGCAGTCAAGGTTGAAGCGTAAACCGCTTGAACATCACTTGACCGCATCCGAGAATCGATCGGGATTGATTATGTTGCCGGGATTGACACCGAATTGCTCATGCATGCCGGGATCGGAAATTGCTTCATCTTGTTGTTGCCGGATTGTGACAGGATGCATCATGTATGATGGGATCTTCGCTCTTTGATCTTGATTTTCGATTGAACACCACTTCCTTGAACCGCACTAACTTGGCTTTCAACAACAAGACCTGTACCTTCGACTTCTTTATCTGCCGCTACCTTTTACCTTTAGGATGTCTCTTTTTCCCGCAGACTTTACTAGGCACCGTATGACATTTCCTTATTGGCGCTCCACTACTTTCAGCTCCACCATACCCTAGGCATGTTACCTTGTTGTGTCCAGAATGCCACAAATACTACACTTAACACTCTTCCAAGCCCTTGACACTTACCATCCTTCACAATCTCTTCACTTTCGTGAGCTATCCTAACTCTTTTCTACCTCTTGCGGTAGGCGTGTTTGTTTCGATTTCGTGGAACAATTGTTGTTGGCATAGTTGATTTTCCCAACGCATCGCTAGTTATAGGTGGACATGGTGTTTGTAGGTAGACTCTCAAGTGAGAAGATAGTAACAAGGATGAGCCTATGTTTCTACACTCCTACTTGTTCGCCATTTAAAGCCATATTCCAATTGGTAGCAACAACATGTTTACATGGTAAACTGTTATCTCCCACCTTCGCAAGTACAAGACTTGCTTACAACATTAACTACACATTGGTCACCCCATGGTCCACCCACGAAACTTAGATCCCTATTCCATAAAACATTATACTTAACAACCTCTTTCTTAATAGCCTCTAGCATGTGTTGTGCAATTGGTGTTAGTGGCCCATCACTCTTCTCAATCACCATAAGAACATGCATTATCCTCTTCATACAAGATTCCTCGATGTATTCTAACTGTAATAATTGGTTTGCTTAAACCTCACTTATTTTCTCATGAAACACTTGACACATGTTATTAAGTAACACATCAAGTAGCTCTCCTAAAGATTAAAAGTAATAAACATGTATTAATTATAACTGCTTATCTTGCATTTACAAATACAAAGTAATCAAACAGATAGATCACTTACATGAAAAATGTGACCTTGACCAATGGATCGGTGGTATCTTACTTAACCAATCATAGGCTGGTTGATTAAGTTTCTTGAGATCACCATAGCTTTCGAACCTGCATAACAATTGAGGCTATTGCACATTTCCACATATGGTGTTTGTAGGCCCTACCTTTCCATTGCGCTTCATTTTCTCATGAATGCTTCTAATACAAAATCTGTGTTTTGCATTTGAAAAAACTTCTGCTAAAGCTCTATTTATATCCTGCACAAAATCAAACATGTTTACTGTCTGTTTTAAAACAGAGAAACTTAAATTCATGAACAGAGTAAGAGAGTACCTTATTCATGTCAGTAATAAAAGTGATGCTTGAAATTGGCCCAAGTGCTATATCATCGGATAAACAATGAAGAAACCAAGTCCATGATCCTATGTTTTCTGAATCAACAAAAGCATAAGCGAAAGGGTATATACCATTGTTGCTATCAATTCCCACATCCGTCATCAGTTGACCATTAAAAGGACCACGAATTGGAAAAGCAGCCAGCCCCAACAACGATCTCCCACAATCTTTAAATCCTTGCTTAAAGCACCTAAAAAAACGTACACTCTCTTGAATTCTCTGGTTATAAGAGATTCATCTGGAGGTCGTTCCACATTCATCACCACTGTTGTATTAGGGTTTGTCTTCTGCAACTCTTGAACATAATCTCTCAACATGGTAAATTGTAGCTTGAATTGACCCCGATGGTCATTATTGCTAGGTTTTTGGCCCTTAAAACCTTCTCGCAGGACACTTGAAGGTCGTATTGGTTGGTAAGTTGATTATGCATGCACTGACGGAAGTCGGGATTTGTTTCAACTTGTGCCGTAATTTTCGTGAGATATAGCGAAGGTCAAAAGCTCGACTTCCTTGATTGCAAACAAGTGTGTTGCTCATTATATGTTCTCGACCGACCAGACACTGCCTCACCATTCCTGCCGACAAACAATAGCCATGGGCGTAGTATTTGTGAAGGGTCCTTTTGCCGTAAAGCAATGCATTTATACCCATTCGCTTAATGGACTTCTAGATGGGCCTATATCCGGTCCAGACCTTCACTTGGGCCCGAAAGTGAACACAACCTCTACACTGACCTTATTCTTGTTTTGTCACTTCACAAAAACAACTCCTCCTAGTTTCTATTGAATGCTCTCTTACTAGGTTTTTACTTCCCTGCAGCACTCAAACTCCCGACCAAAGATAGAAAAAGTGGTATAGACGCCATTAGCAAAGTCTCCATGTTGAAACTAACATAGTCACTACAAAATACATCATCAACCATCACAGTAAATCATTTACCAACCGTCATCACTTATATTATTGGTTGTTCCTCGCTTCACCTAAATCATTACTCGACATACTTGTACCATACCTAGTAGTGCATCATTCTCCTGACAAGTGTTATCTTCATTTGGTTCAATTGAATCATCAACTGCATTGCCTAAGTCACTAGTGTCACTCGCTTGTAACAGAGTAACATCAACAACAAGATGCTCTTCCATGTTATCCTGAGTCAATTGAAACCGAAAGTTACATCCACATCGGGCTCCTCAAACCCGTTATTGACATCAACTAGTGCTCTTCCTGGTTTGTCTAAATGCTTCTCCTGAGTCAATTGAAACAGATTAACCTCAAAATTTGCGTGCTCCTCAAAGTCATTATTGACATCAACTAGTGATGTTCCAACTTTGTCTAAGTGCTTCCCCTGACTCACTCGAAACAGATTAACCTCAACATTATCAGGCTCCTTTATAGCATTGTCCTCATCAATAACTACTAAAGCACGCTCACTGTTATGAACAGGTTGGCTAGCAAATGAGCAGTCTAAGGTGAAAAATACTAGCTCAATGTTTGGCAAATTGCTAGATTCACCAATATCATTGACGTCCACAGGCAATTGTGTAAGTTGGATAAAATGATCCAGGGCAGGTTCATTATCTACATCATCTAACACCAACCATCTACAACAGATTGAATAGCCGCAGAGCAACTTTTCTCCTACCTTCATCCATCTCCCAAAGCACAATCTTAATTGATTGTGGGGACATTTCGAAAGTTCTAATCTAGTCTTCCTATTTCAACATAGACGCTCTATCGCCTTATGCTCTATGACAACATCTTTCAACAAGTCTACATTAGCGACTTCACGCAAAGAAAACAAACCGTCGCCTAATGTACAACCAGGCTTAAGAAAGTAGAAATAATTGGTTTATCCAGCCTCATAACCGATTTGGGTCATGAGAGCATCCATTTCATCAACCGATACCTCTTTATTTCCACAAGATCAACAAGGCATTTCTTGCCTCCTTGATATATCCTACCGGAAAGTATTTGAATGTACCTTCATAATGTAACATCATGCTAAACGATCCGTGTTCACCCATAGATAAAAAATGTACAAAAACAATGTTAAGCTAAAGTTACCTAAAAGGGAATAACTTAATCAACGTACTAACGTATGATTGTAATAGGCTCTAACCAAAAAGACTTACAATATCTCTTGATTGCGCCTCTTTCCTCTGCTTTCACGATCATCATATAAAGGATATTACCTTACTCGCCACGAGTAAATCCAAGGTGGTTGTCTGTTATTTTCTTACTTAGATTATTTGATTTGATGATAGACATTGCATTAGGGTTTTCGGGTAGGCTTCCAAAACAAGTTTGGGGATGAGCAATGAGTACACGCTTTGTTATATTGTACATAACGGCGGAAATTGGACAAGACATCCGCCACAATAAATAAACTAAAATGACTATTGTACCTCAACAAGAATATGATTACGGGTTTTGTGGCGATAACGGAACGTTGACAACGCCGTTATTGGTCAAGGGACGATTCTGGCATTTAAAGGCCAAGGTTTGGACCTCTGGCGATGAAAAGGCCGAGTTTTGTCCCATCGCGATGCGTCCTGCCAAGTTTAGGGACCAAACGTGTATTTTAGTCTTTTGTTGTTGTTTGTTCGTTGGAGTTCCAATTGCGAGCATTACTCTTTATTCTCTCTCCAAGGTTTTTCCCACTAGGTTTTTCTTTAGAAGGTTTTTTTAGGAGGCGACCACAGTTGGTGCATTATTCTCCTATGATGCGGCTCATGGATTGTTGTGGTGATTCGTGCTATTTAAAGTGGTTGTTTTCTATAGGTGATCTAGTTACTGTATGTCTCTAGTTTTTTATTCGCTTTGTGACATGTCACAAGTGGTCTAGTGAGTTGTTCAAGCGTTCGTTGAAATTAATGTGGTTCTTGTGCCATATTCCACTGTGCTTATTAGTTATGTGATTAATATATTTTTAACCAAAAAGAACTATTAAAGGTGTTCTAAGAAAAAATATACTAACCATTACAGAGTGGATTAAATAGTTTTTTGTCGGTGAAAAATCATTTACGAAGTATATGTTAAGTATCAAATAGTTTTTAGCAATAAATTTTTAAACAAAATGCTTTCAGTGTTTAAAGTATTGAACAATTTGGAGTTAAAACTCGATAAAATTGTCTCCTTGCGTATCAGTGTATTGAGTGTTCCATTCGGTATCTTGATACATGTGGCTCAATGAGTGGGTTCGACGGGACACGTTACATGTTGAAATAAGTTTAAACCGAGATGTAAAATATTTGTTTTGTTATGATTTACGGCTGGTCGAGTAATTTTTTTTTTGTTAGTTATCATTGGCTATCATAAATCGCTAATACAATACATATGGCCAAAGTTTATTGATATATGTTAATCATTTATGATATTTACAAAGAGGTGGAAGGCAAATAGGCAACAAGCTGCATTGCTAGCCCTTTTTGAATAGCAAAATTAATCTTTTTGAAAACTACATTTATGGATCTAGGTGTCATAATATTACTATGCATAACCCGTTGAACTCTGTTGAGTAACTTTTACTCCTCAGGTACAAAGAAACCAAAATTATCAAACACGAAAGAGATAAAACTAAAGCACAACTTTTTGATTCGTCTCTTTTGATCAACAGATATCACCAAGTGTCATTAGATTTAGTATCAGTAAATAGTTATACTAACAATTACAGGTGTTCTAAGAAAAAATATACTAACGATAGAGTGGATTAAATAGTTGTTGGTGGTGAATAATCATTTACGCATAAAATGTTAAGTTTAGAAAAAGGCAAGCAATTGATAAGATATGATGTTAAACCGGTGGTCAAGTTGTTTTACTGTGTACTCGTGGTTTCAAGTTCAATACTTGTCTCCTATCAAACATTGTATCTTTTTACACTACAAAAAAATGTATATTTTGGAACGACATTGTCGTCCCAAAAATGCACACAATGTCGACCCAAAGAAAAAAAGGCACGACATGTCGTGCCTTTTTCGTAGACCCTATTGTGTTGACCCAAAAAAATTTGGCACGACATTCTCTATACACTTTGGCACGACAGATGTTGTGGGGCCCAAATGCAATTCAACCTGAAAATCTGCTTTGGCACGACATCCTTTTGCAAAAAAGGCACGACAATGTCGTACTTTTTTTTTTTTAATCTCTTTAAATTAACGGAAAAAACGTTAATTAAATTACAAAAAGGCACGACAATGTCGTGCCAAATTGTCTATACACGTGGAAAAACACGTGGCCACTTTATGAAGAATGGCACGACATGCTTTGTATATTAGGGACGACATAATTTTTCTGGGTGGGCAAAAAAAAAATGCAGGAAACTGCAGATTTTTCAGATTTTTTCCGGATTTTTTTTGGGAAAAAATCTACCAAAACAAATGCAACCTGTAATCACTCACAATCCACAATACCAAATCGACAATATGATACAATACCAAATTACTAAACGGATAGAATAACATTCCACAATTCTACGATACCATTTAACAAATACGATACAAAGTAAACTACTCTTAAACTATGCAAGGCGCAAATTTCCTAAATAACATGTATCAAACTAACAAGTCACTAGCTTATAAAGCTAACATGTCCAAAAATTATAAAGTTAACATAAATCCACGATAACATTCGATAAATACAATACTATTCGATAATATTAATAAGTCAAAAATTCACAAACTAACTTCCCGCCTACTCATCAATGAACTCGTCGCCCGACTCATCATCTGCACCATCGAACTCGTCGCCCGACTCATTATTATCCCCACTATTATTATCATCATTATTATTGAAATCATTATTATAAACATGATCATTTTGGCCCAAATGAGGATTATTTTGTGAGTTGTACCGGTTAAGGTCTGGTGGCGGTATTGCATAGTTCGAACTACTACCCGCACGTGATAGAGTTGGGAAAGGTGGGCGATAACAACCGCAAATGCATTATTGGGGTTGAAAGTGGAAGCTTGGAAACCATAAGGGCTGGAGGGGAAAAGGGCTAGGAATGGGTACCGAGGAAAGGGAGGTGAAAATGGATTACCTTGTGAGTTGTAGTGGGTGAAAAAATTCAAGGTAAGATCCAGTATGTCCAAATGCGGCTTGGGCATGGCAATGCTTCCCAGCATGACAGACTCTTGCCTAGCCATGCGGCTCCGCCTTAGCCCGACGAGCCCGTTCTTGAGCAGCCTTGGTTTCCTCATCGCCTCGCCATATGCTCCCTAGTAACGTAATCTTGACACCATGCCCACGTGTGAACTCGCGGCGGTTCAACCACCACCAAGTAACCTCCGCCTCGGCCGCCCGATTCTGGCGGTTATCACTCGAACTACACGCAATATTTCCAAGCTGCTCATGTACGGGATGAGACCGACTCGACTTGCTCTTGAAGGGCCCTCATCTCATTCGTGTAATTTCAAAAAAAAAAAAAAAAAAAAAAAAAAATAATAAAAAAGTTAGGAAAAAATAATGAATGAGAAGTAACTTAATATAATGAATGTTAAGAGATAAACTACTTACGTAAGCCGCCTCGCTCTCTCTCGTCTTAAATGTGCCATCTTTTTGAATGGCCCTTCCTCCTAGTTTCAAGCGTGTCTTCATTTTGATTGTTATTGTTGACCCTCTATACAACAATATAAAATAAATTGATAACAAGGTAAATATAAACAATATAAAAATCTTTAAAAATCACAAAAATTATAACGAGTCTTACATGATGGTTGCGTCCTTGAACGAACGATCGTCGACCTTGGTGAGTTAAAATTTTGTTTTAGATCGATTTTACGCATTTGTGGTCGATCTTGCCATCCATTTCGGGTCTAACCACCACCAACCAACATCTCCCATTCCTCTTGGGTTATGTTCCCGTGCTTTACGGGGTGGCGGATGTGCCCTTGCGCCATGCTGGCGTCTCGTGGATATCAAAGTATTTAGACTTGAGACCGTGTTTGTATTTTTGGTATAGCGTCCTCTCAAACCATAGCCCAAGTCCTACCCTTTCTCCCACCGTATAAACATTCTCTCCAACACGAATTGTTCTCATTATTCAACCAAGCGCCAGTTGAAATAGGTCTAAAAAGTATACGATTTAAACAAACACACAATTTAAATATAACAAGCATATATAAACGGTCAATAACAATAAGAATAGAAATAAAATAAACAATAAATATAACTCAGGGGCCAGCATTATATGCGCCTTATAAGAATCAGGAATTTCTTCCCAATCGCATTCAAGGGAAGTGGCCTCACTTGTTCCCCAATAAGAATACTTAACTGCGGTGCATAAGTGCCTACAGCTGAGAAGGTGCCTTGATAATCGGTATCAAAGCCTATAGGCAAAGGCTGTCCGTTATTCTCTCTAAAAGCCTTCCTTAAGGCCCGATTTGCCGTCTCACCGGTGATCATTGAACCTACAAATATAAGTTATTAAGTTGTGAAAATACATGTAAAAAAAATTCGGTTTATCAATTAAAATTATATAAAAAAAAAAAAAAAATTCACAATTTGTTACTGCGCGTAATAGCCAAAAGTAAATGAGGGCCGTCTTGGTGGATCACCGCCAACATCCCCGCTGTGATCTAGGCCGTACACACGCCATCTGTAAAACTACAAGTAAAAGAACACATAATTTCGTGGACCAATTAACACTAATATACACATTCATATAAATATACACATTCATATAAACATATGGTAACAATTTCATTCAAATTACAATTTAAAAACAATAATTGTCATAATCAAATTACAATTCAAAAACAATTAATTGTCATAATCAGAATCATCACTAGATAAAACTTCTTCAACAACTATAGTGGGGTTCACTTCATCATCATTTGACACGTCAACATCACAACCTGGGTACAACTTTTGGGTGGACCTAGCAAGTAACTCTTCGTACTTGTTAGTAATGTTATGATCACTGGTTTGAGCAGGTTGAGAACCTGTTGTTTGATTTGGTTGAGAAACTGTTGTTTGAGATGGTGGAGTTGGGACATTATCAGCAAAAATATCTAGGAAGAATGCATCCATGTTCATGTGTTCAGGTGAAGGTGGTTGTGGTGTGTTTTGTACTACGGGTGGAGGAAGTGGTTCACCGTGATATTTTCAAGGGGTATAAAGTGTGTCAAACCCGTATTTAGATATGTGTGACTCAAGAGTTTTGAGCGTACCTAATTTAGTTGGAGCGTTACCACAACGAACACATGGGCAATGAATCATTTTTGTGATGGGGTTTACCAATGGCTTACAATGCGCGATGAATGCAAAAAGACCATTTAAAAATTCTTGGGAATTACGGTTGGATATAGTGGTCCAACTCTTATCAATTGTCATGACTGCGTTGTAAAAAAACATATTCAAAAAAATTAATTTGTATATATACATACATATTCAAACATGAAAAGGCGTAATTATGAGTTGTTATGTTTACCTAGTGCAACTATGGAAGGCAATCCTAACCCACTCTTTGAATGTGTCGTCTCATATATGAATGCGTATAACTGATTTACTATTTGAAAAAATTCGTGACATTTCCTCAACTCCCCAAATATGTGCATTAAAGACATATTCGTAGGAGTGAAAGGAAATCTTGTCAATTCTCTCAAATAGTAAAACGATTATACGCATCCATATCCTAAATGAGACAAAACATTCAAAAAGCATCCCAAATAGACTTTTCGAAATTAATTTCTAATAAATTAATTTGGACGTGTTCTATAGGATGATTAACCCGTGCGGGAATTTCCAAAATTAATCACTAAAATCCTAAAAACAGTAAAATCCTAAAAACAGTAACACAAGTTTAACAATCACAATATTACTAACCAAAGTATCATTTTCATTATCGACAATTAATAACATATCACATGACATTTTTTCCGATATCACATATCATTTTCATTTTAACACGGTCACTTTAATTTTATAAGTAACAATTAATAACAAGTAATAAAAGTATATATATAACAAGTAATAACACTTTAAGTTCATAAGTAACAATTAATAACAAGTAATAAAAGTATATATATATATATATACCTATTTTGCGGCTGAAATACAGGAAGTGAAGAAAAGAGAAAGAGAAAAAGAGGTGGTCGCTCGACCCGGTCTCACACGGCTGTCCCGGCTGTCCCAAACACTCCGACGGTCCCGGCAGTCCCAAACACTACACATAAAACCATAATTAAACAAACTATTGTCGTCCCAAAACACATTGTCGTACCAAATTAATTAAAAAAAACTTTTTAGGACGACATTGTCGTACCAAAAAACATTAACAAAATTAAAAAAAAAAAGTCACTAACCAACACAAAAGGTGGTGGTGGTGGTGGAGCTGCTGCATGTCTGCGATTGTTGGTGGTGGTTCACGGCGGTTCATCATTTGTGGTGGTGAGTCATGCGGTGGACCATCTAACCAAAACAAACACAACATAAAACCATTGTAAACAAACCATAATTAAAGAAATTAAATTAACAAACCAAATTTTATAAAAAAAAATACCTTTAAATGTTACAAAATAACAAAAATTATACAAATTGTGCACAGTGGTGCACGTGTAATTGATGGTTACGAGTGATAGTAGTGTTTTGAGGAAAAATGCATTTTTTTTGGGATTTTTCCCCATTTTTTTCTTTTTTTACGAGGGATATAGCAGTTTTTTGGTGGGTTTTTTTGTGTAAGTGGTGAAGATAGAGAAGAAAGAGATCTGGTCAATTATTGTGATTATTTTGGGACGACCAAATAGGGACGACAATGTCGTCCATTTTTGTTTTTTTTTCCCGAATTATTTGGCGGGTCATTTGACTTTTCGTGAAATTTTTTGGTAAAAAAAGGGTACGACATTATCGTCCCTTTTTGTTTTTTTTCCCTTTATTTTATGTATAATATAATGTGTCTAAATAATTTAATTAATACTAAATAAATTAAATTTGGTATAAACTTTTTAAATAATTTAAAAATTAATTAATTAGTTATAAAAAGTTTAAAATAATTTAAATTAGTTATAAAAAGTTTAAATAAATTTAAAATAATTTAAATTAGTTATAAAAAATTTAAATAATTTAAATTAGTTATAAAAAATTTAAATTAGTTATAAAATATAGGTGCTATGTAATACATCAATACATTATTATTATTATTATTATTATTATTATTATTATTATTATTACTACTACATAGTTCTTTTATACATCAATAATTAGTTATAAAAAATTTAAGTCGTACCTTTTTTAAAAAATTTAAATTAGTTATAAAATTGATTGAAAATGATTTAAAATTAATTATAAATTTTTTATATAAATTAAAACGGATGAAATGTTAAACGAACGAGTCAAGATAATGTCGTTATACATGACATGTTAAAACGGATGAATCGAGATAGTATCGTGATACATGATATGTAACACTAACGAGTCTAGGTGATATCGTTATACTAACAAGTCAAGGTGATCTTGGGTAGTCTATAACTTTTATCTCATCAAAACATCCAACCAAAACTTCCTCCAAAAATAATGGCGCCAAAACTTCCCTCCATAAATACTAGCGCCAAAACTTCCCACCAAAATCTACCAGATTTGCTCTATATATCACATAAAGAAAACTTGAGATCTTATCCCACCAAAAGCCACCAGATAGATCTTATCCTCAAAACCACTCAACCTCACAACCTCTTATCTTCACACAAATTTCAAAACCAGAGATGAAGCCATTTAATCTTTTTATGTGTTATTGTGGAGCAGGAAATATAAAATTAAGAACATCGCATAGAGAATATTCATCTGGACAACAATATTATTCATGTCCTCTGTCAAAGGTGAACAATCATACATTTCTAATTTATGTAAATATACAAATAATTGGGTTGTAATCTCTTAGAATTTTCTTATTATGTAACCCGAGAAAAGATAATGGGTGCGGATGTTTTATGTGGAAGGATGCATTTGACGAGTACTTAAGAACAATCTACGCACCAACAGATCGCTCGAGCTGCCATGAAAAGATCTTAGGATAAGCATCTTGGAAACACAAAAACATGTGCTAGAGATAAGAATAAGGTTCTTTGGAGGCCAAACTTGAAATGGCAAGGATTCACGACGACCACGCATGTCGATCGGATGCATTACTTAGAAATTTGTTAGGTGACATGGAAAATCTTCGTATGTAGTAGTAGTTGTTGTTCTTGTAGTTGTAGTTGTAGTTGCTGTTGTACGTAGTAGTTGTTGTTGTTCTTTTAGTTGTTGTTGTTGATGTAGTTGTTGTTCTGGTAGTTGTTGTTGATGTTGTTGTTGTAGTTGTTGTTCTGGTAGTTGTTGTTGTTGTTGATGTTGTTGTTGTTGTTGTTCTTGTAGTATGTATCCGTCAAGTATTTTTATAAATCAAAGGACATGTTGGATTTGTAAAGCTGGTCATGTTCTAAGTTAACCTATCACTTATTACTATGTACCTTTCAATTTGACTATGTTGAAAGTTAACAAGATTATGGTTTCCAAACACCCTTTTCTAATATTAAATTACACATGAATAAAGAAACAACTTGACAACATAATGAAACAGATCAAACGAAACAACTCGGCAAGCAAACGAAACAACTCAAACGATATGATACACAACACGACATAGACCATTTGCTACACACGACATACGAAACAACTCAAACGAAACAACTTGACAACAAAACGAAGCAGATCAAACAAAACAACTCGACCATTCAATTATTTTCCTCGCTACTTCCCGCTCTCGCTAGAACTCGCACCATCTTTTCCTTCCTTTGCTTGACGAACTGCTCAAACAATGCTTCAAGATTTGTTACCCTATTTCTGCATCATCAAATGTGTAATCGAACGGGATTTTTTCACTTCATCTTTTCCTTCCTTTGCTTGACGAATCGCTCCCACATTGCTTGACTTCCAGAGGTTTGCTCCTCCATTCCGTAATGCGAATCGCCTTCACCGTCCAAATACACTCTGTAGAATCGCTCTTTCCTTAACCATTCCGAACGCGGTCTCTCATCAACGGGTCTATGTTCTTATAAGAACCATATTCATCATAAATTTCGACCCATACGTATCAAGAACTCGAGTAAAGAGATATATGGACGATAAAACCGGTGATCACTCTTTTTCGATGTAATCACCATTTTATTATTACGTGCATTTTGTGGTTATTTATGTTTTGACGGGATATATAAGGAAAACTTTATGGGAAAAATAATGGCGGAAAAATAATGGGAGGAAAAATAATGTTTTAATTCCATAAATGTATTTAATTTTAAATTAAAGTATTTGATTATAAATATAAACTATTTAATTTTAATTCTATATTAAATAAAAATATTTAAATTAAATAAAAATAATTTTTTAAAATTAAATAATTTAATTAAAAATTGGTTTATAAAGTTAAAAAAAAAATAGATTCTGATTTGGGACGACAATGTCGTCCCAAAACGTTAATGGATAAAAAAAGGCGTGATGTATTAATTTACTTTAATGTTTTGTTGAAAATATTTTAAATCACTAGAAAACAAATAATTACAAAATGGCACGACATTGTCGTGCCTTTTTGCGTCGTGCCAAAACAATTTTGTTGACTGCTGTATTTGTTGAAAAGGTGTGGGTCCTACGTGCAATTTGGGACGACAAAGTCGACCCAAATAATTTGCCCGTCCCCAAACGATGATTTTGGTGTAGTGTTACTCTTTCTTTATTTTTCTCTTTACTTTCTTATGAGTCTCATCTATTCATTTTACCTTTTACGTCTTAGACTATAAACTATATTGAATTTCATAAACAGTTGGTTACATTTGTAATATTGTAAAATCATGACAATCCCATATTTTAAGTTCTATTTTGTTGAGGTTTTTGACTTTTTGATCAACTAATCCATGATATTTAAGGTCACTGTTGCACGAACTCGAAGCAAGATAACACTTTTATCTGATAGATTGATGTGGCACATCGACGCTACATACATCAAGCAAGATTTGAATTTCGGATCTCTCGCAATGTCACATATATAAGTAGAATTTTTTCTTAAGTCATTTCATATCAACTAGTAGAGATTTATTTAATGTTTGTGATAGTAGAAGCAGGTTCATGATACACAATAACACAAAAGTATATTATTTGTAGATATGGGCATAAAAAGTTAGAAATTTATATGTAAGTGTTCATCTTAGTAACATAAAGTCATAGAACACTATTAAATCAAGATAATCAATTGTCATATTCTCTAAGTAGATTTTGTTAGAAACTCTAAGGCCTTTTAGGCTTATATTTGATGAAGAGGTTGTAAGTGAAATTTAGAAAGAGAGGAATACTTATGAAAGGTTTGGAATATTATTGATTACTTAAGCTTTGCTTGTTTGCTTGATTACAAATGCATCACACACCCTCTATTTATACTAGTCCATGGAAGAGTCTAGTACCAAGATACTTCCATGGAACTCTAGATATTTCCAACATTATACATATCTATACTCTAGATATTTCTTAGCTACAAAATTCTACACAATTCTATGGATATTTTAAGGATCATTCTACATATTTCTTATATATAGAGCTCTAGATTTTTCTTCCTTATGGACTTGGGCCTTTGTGGATGATGTATACTTGATTGGATCAAATCAAGTTTAATGATCCAACACCCCCCTTTAAACTTGATTTACCGACTCCAAGCATCATTCGTTGTCTTGAAAAATCTTTCTCGTTGATCGGCTTGGTGAGGGTATCTGCAACTTGTTTTTCGGACCTCGTATGTATCACTTGGACATCTTTCCTTGCAATGCACTCTCGAATAAAGTGATAATGAGTGTTGATATGCTTACTTCGATCATGATATCTTGGATTTTAGCTAAGTCAATGGCCGACTTGTTATCCACATAGATCTCGATCGCATCTTCTTGTTCTATGTGTAGCTCCTTTAGCATACTTCTAAGCCAAATGCGTGACATACACATGATGTTGCAGCTACGCACTCCGCTTCACAACTAGACAAAGTAACAATAGGTTGCTTCTTTGAAGACCATGTAAAGCATTGTTACCTAGGAAGAATATGAATCTGTTGTACTTCTTCCATCGTCTTTGTCTCCACCATCATCGTCGCTATATCCAACCGACTTGAAGTCTTCACTTGTTGAATAAGATATTCCGTAGTCTACGGTACCTTTGATATAACGGAGGATCCTCTTTGCAATCTCCAAATGTTTTGTCGTAGGCTCTTCTATGAAACGGCTAATTAAACTGTAAGGATCGTTTATGTGGTTGATATGGTGAATCGGGAGGTCTTGGAAGATGGAAGAAACCCATCTTCAAGTTAGAGAGAGAAACAAGAGAGAAGGGAGAGAACTAGTGTGTGTTTTATTAATGAAAGGGAAAATTACACTAATGAGACTCACCCCTCCATGGAAGTATGGAGGGGTTTATATACCCAAACACATACAACTATGGGTAATTGACATAACAAACCCATGTGTTTAAGGTAACAAAGATAGAAATTGTAATCCCGTCAATGTCGTTCCATTTACGAGTTAGGAGCGATT
This sequence comes from Chrysanthemum lavandulifolium, assembly GCA_022545495.1. Taxonomy (NCBI): domain Eukaryota; kingdom Viridiplantae; phylum Streptophyta; class Magnoliopsida; order Asterales; family Asteraceae; genus Chrysanthemum; species Chrysanthemum lavandulifolium. The sequence goes on from CM040238.1 coordinate 265,223,606, forward strand.
CCAACAATCTTCCCCCAATGGGACGACATAAGGGATTACTTACAACATTTACTACAGATATAGAAAAAAAATAAAGAAAGGTCTTCATAAGCTCTTCAAGTGCCGAGGATGATGAAAGTTTACGCTCATTGCCTTCTTCTTGTACCTTGACTTGAGAACCGGTTTCTTCACTTGTAGACAAATGATGTAATATGCATAAATTGGATTAACTTCCCCAAATTCATGCCGCATGTCTTTAGCGACTTCTCAGACACTCCTTTTGGCGAAGTTTAAATCGCCTTCCCCAAACCGACAACCGTCTTGCAGATTCAAACTTTGAAGTAGTGAACATTTCCTCTAACTTTGACGTTTTCAAGATGCAATGGTAGAATTTGTAGATGAGCGATAAACCACACAAGGTAAATCGACTTATTATGGAAAATCCGTTCGGGGTAACATGCAAGAAATCAACGGATCTTCTCACATTTATAGATGCTTCACACCAAACAAACCACGAAAGACGAAATGAAACGACTTCCCCGAATGTTGCGGTCTATCGGAATAATAGTTACCGTGAATCAGTAATTACTCGATAAGATGACCGTGTGTGAGGCATCACAACATCATATTTAGGTAACTTCACGCACGATAACTCGTGAAAGTGAGGCGATAACACCAAAGTGAGACGTTTAAACCACGATCGTCTCATTTCTTCCCCGATTGAAAAAATTCATGAAGGAAACGGGTTTTCGAAAAAATCCAAAAACATCAAAAAGCAAGGAACACCTATACTCTCTTCCCCACGATGTTTTCAATGAATCGAATCATACACCACGTATGTTGATGATGAAATTGGAGACATCGAAACCATGTATGTTCAAGTAATCGAACAAGTGTGAAGTACCATAAATATCTTGTGAGAATCACCGATAAAACTTCTACTCGTGTATACTCTTCTCATTAACTCTTTACCGACCCATTATCATTCGACGGCTTTTGTAGTGACTCGATGGAAAACCCAATATGACGAACTTGAGGCGAAGAAAAATAACCCGAACTTGTGACTTAAACTTGCACTATTGTCGAGACGAAGAACCCTTTTTCTTATCACAATCCAAAAAGGTAAACTTAAAGTTTCTCAAATTATCCACATCGTAGTGTGACACTTGAGCACAACAACGTAACTCCTTAAAAGTGATAGTTATAAGTTGTGAGCACAACAACGTAACTCCTTACATCGGGTTCAACTAGATAACTCAAGTCTTTGTCATTCAAACGGCTAAATCTCGAACAAGGATCTCAAAGAATCATGCATCCAACCAACCCCGATATCTTCAGATACTAAGTACACGCACCCGTGATATCCTACTTCAACCTCAAATAAATAATAGTGAATTCACGCCGTAGTCACATCTTGCGGTTAAATTCCCAAATCTAGCCTTTGTTAACGGTTTAAAATGAACTTGATAATGGTTTCCCAATCTTGTCAAAACGTATCCCCGTGAAAGTTTATCATAACCAAAATACCACATTTAAGCAATATATCAAAAGTGTGTCCAAAATTTTGTAAGTAAAAATTCGGATGGCAATTCGTTTGAAAATACTCAGCTCAACCATGTCACAATATCCAAAAGCCCATCAACTACACTTAAATCCCAACGTGATATACCACCAGCCCAAACGAATTTAAGCTCAAAGCCCATTAACTGATTTGAACTATCCGATCCAATCTCTCACAATTATAACCGGTTATAACATATCACGTGACACAACCTCTTAACCCTAACCCTATTTTATGCCACATTTCAGAATATCACGCCTCCCATATTCTCTCAACCCAAAACAGATCTGAGGAACAAAAATAACGATATTCACGTTCATCACATCTCCACTCACAAACGAATCTCAATCGATCTAATATCATCATCATACATCACCACACAAACACAAACGAACCCTAGTTTATGTACTCGATTTCTGCTTCAACCGAATCAAGAAAGCATGTTAAAGGCTTCAAGATCCTAATGGTGGGTCTCGGGTAGGTTATATGTTTTTGTAATTCGTTTTTGGTCTAAGAACGAATCAAAGAAAAGAAATGACATATTTTGTCAAAATCTTTCTTTAATATTCGGATACAAAATATCAATGATGAATAAGGTTCAATAAAAATCCTTAGGAGGATAAAGAATCGAACCTAATCTGAGATAAATTCTATGATCAGTTTTCGAATGGTTTGATGTTTGGTTGAGAGTTGGGGAGAGATGAAAGGGTCTTTTGATGAGTCTAGGTCTAGGATTAAGTTTATGGAAGTCTCGGACCGAGGATGTTGTCAAAGACAGAGGTTGAGACTTATGTGGTAAATGGTATAAGTTTGTCGATGTGGTCAAGGTCATTTTTTACGCGTAACTTTTCTTTTCTGCTCATGACATTCTTACGCGTAAAACAGGTTTTGGTCCATATGCGTAGCCTTACGTGTAACGTCATGCTTATGCGTAAGCATACGCGTAAACATATGCGTAGGCCATAGGCGTAAGCCAAGGCTTAAGCGTAAATGCATACGCGTAACTTTTCATACGCGTAACTTCACAGCTACGCGTAACACCATTGTAGATTCCCCTTATGCGTAAGTTTAGGGTTTTGACCCTTTGACCACTTTTTCCGACGAGTTTTTCCGACCATGTTATCCGACCAGTCTTCATACTAACCCAGAAACAACATAAAAACTGTCCTTTTTGACCAGTTGGACCATGAAAACTGAAGGTTGACCACTTTGACTTTCACAGGTTTGGTATAAAAAATCCCATAAATGACTGTTTGGATAAGATGACCCAATACAGATGATAACAGATGAAAGATCAGGACTTTTTATGATACCAAGGATAAGGATACAAAAAATATGTATTAAAAATAACTTGTTAACCCAAAAAAATATGAAAGGTTAAGAATAAAAAACAGATTTTTAACACAAGATTTTGACAAGATAACATCACCAAAATCAACCATAAATAACAAACCGACCGGGCTCTTGATACCAATGTAAGGATCGTTTCTATGGATGATATGGTGAATCGGGAGGTCTTGAAAGATGGAAGAAACCCATCTTAAAGTTAGAGAGAGAAACAAGAGAGAAGGGAGAGAACTAGTGTGTGTTTTATTAATGAAAGAGAAAATTACACTAATGAGACTCACCCCTCCATGGAAGTATGGAGGGGTTTATATACCCAAATACATACAACTATGGGTAATTGACATAACAAACCCATGTGTTTAAGGTAACAAAGATAGAAATTATAATCCCGTCAATGTCGTTCCATTTACGAGTTAGGAGCGATTCCAACAACCAACCGCAAAGAGTATGTCGGTCTTGTAATCCCGTCAATGTCGTTCCATTTACGAGTTAGGAGCGATTCCAACAACCAACCGCAAAGAGTATGTCGGTCTTGTACATGTCAAATAGCGCAAACTTCCAACGAGACTCTTGAATTGAGTTGAATCTCACTTCTCCTCCGTCATGCTTAGAAGGCTTTGCCTTATGTTCTATGGGGTGCCAGCGGATTGCACTTATCCATGCCGAACTTCTTTAATATCTCCTTGGCATATCCTTCTTGACTTATGAAAATTCCATCATCCGTCTGCTTCACCTCAATGCCAAGATAATAAGACATAAGTCCTATGTCGTCATCTCGAACTCTTTCGTCATTGATTTCTTGAGCTCATCAATCATACTCGAGAGTTTCTGTAAAGATCAAATCATCCACGTACAAGCGAATGACGAGATTCTTTCATTTGCAAATTTCACATAAAGTGCATATTCACTTAGACATTTAGTAAAACCATGTTTTGGAAATACTTGTCAATTCTAGTATTCCAAGCACGTGGTGCACGCTTTAGACCATATAAGGCTTTCTTCAATCTTAGCACTTTACCTTCTTACCCTTTGGCAACATATCCTCTGGTTGCTCCACATAAACTTCTTCTTCAAGAAGTCCATTTAGAAATGGACTTTACATCCATTTGGTGGATCTTCCACCTATATTGAGCAGCAATAGCAATAATCATTCTAATAGTTTCTAAGCGAGCAACATGAGCAAATACCTCTTCATAGTCGATACCATGCTTCTGCTTGTAACCTTTTGCCACAAGTCTTGCCTTGTACTTTTCCACTTCGCCTTTGGCGTTTCTCTTGGTCTTGTATACCCACTTGAATCCAATAGCCTTTTGGCCTTTTGGAAGGGTCGTCAACTCCCACGTATCATTCTTCACTATTGACTTTATCTCCTCGTCCATGGCTTGTCTCCATTTCTTGGTTTTCATAGCCTCCTCAAAAACTAAAGGTTCACAATCAACGTATAAACAAGTAAGGGTATTTCCTCGGTTACCTCGTGAAATCCTGCAAACTTCTTGTCTTGGTTCTCCTTCACTTGAACTTGAAGGTGATTCTTGGGTTGGAGTTGGACTTTGAGGTTGTTGGACTTCTTCACTTGATTCACCGTCTCTTCTTCATCATCATAGGAAGAAAGTCATACCTTTCATTTTCCTTGATGCTCCAATCCATGTCTCTTTTCATCGAACTCCACGTCTCTACTCACTACCACCTTCCTTGTGATTGGATTATTGAGCTTATAACCTTTCATTGCTTGTCGTAGCCAACAAACACATGCTTCTCACTTCTATCATCAAGCTTTACTCGCCTTTGGCCGGGAGCGTAGACATATGCTATGCTTCCGAATACCCTTAGGTGAGAGACGGTGGGCTTCATCCCATTCCATGCTTCTTGTGGAGTCTTGTTATCTAAACTCTTTGGCGGACACCGGTTCAATAGATATCTTGCACAATCAACCGCCTCGACCCAAAACTCCTTTGGCATCTTCTTACTTTTCAACATGCTTGGACCATATTGAGAATGGTTCTATTCTTTCTCTCAACCACTCCATTTTGTTGTGGGAGTAAGGAGCCGTTAGAAATCTCCGGATCCCATTATCCTCACAAAATTTGTTAAATTCTTTTGATAAAATTCTCCACCTCTATCGGATCTCATTGATTTAATTTTTAAACCTTTCTCTTTTCAACCATAGTTTTAAATGTTTTACAAGTTTCAAAAGCTTGGGATTTTTCTTTTAGAAAATATACCCAAGTTTTTCTTGAAAATCATCAATAAAAGCATAAAGTAAAGATTCTTACTATAAGAGGGTGGAGTAATGGGACCACACAAATCCGTGTGAATTAGATGTAAAGGCTCCTTAGCTCTTGATGTCGTTTCTTTCGAACGAACTCTAGCATGCTTCCCAAGAAGGCATCCTTTACAGTTGATTGGGATGATCAATTTGATCTAACCCTTTCACCATTCCCTTTGAGGATAATAACTTTAAGTAACCAAAGTTTAAGTGCCCATATCTCATGTGCCAAAGCCACGAGTGATCCTTCAAACAACTCTTTAAGCACTTAGCTTCATCATGTTGAATGTTTAAAAGGAACATTCGGTTTTGGTCATAGGCACTTTTGCTATGAGCTTTCCTTGATTCCTTATTGTAGCACTCACGATCCTTGAAATGAATATCGTAATTTTTCTCTAAAAGTTGTCCCACACTTAAAATATTACTTTTAAGATTGGGCACATTGTATACATCCGAAATATATTGGTGACTTCCATCTTTAGCTCGGATAAGTATCATACCTTTTCCTTTCACCGGTGCCTTTGATTCGTCTCCAAAGGTGACGTTACCTTTACTTTCTTCCATCTCCACGAACAAGTCTTCTTCACCCGTCATATGGTTACTTGCAGCGGAATCTATATGCCATGGCTCTATCCTCTCTTCTTGTTCGTCATGTCTTGCCATTAGCAAGGTAAGCTCATCTCCATCTTCTACCTCCACAAGATTAGCTTTTTCTTCCACTTGTTTTGAGCTAGTACACTCATTGGCATAATGACCATTGTGTTTGGGGCTTACCTCCTCTTTGAGATTGAAAGCCTCTCCCATGACCTCTTCGATATGAAGATCATTGGTTTTCTTCTTCTTTGTTGACATCTTCTCTTCCTCTTCCTCGTCCTCGGCCTTGGAAACCACCACGACCTCGAAAAATACCGCGTCCTCGTTCTTGCTCCTTTCCATGTAGAAAGCTCTTTTCTCTTTCTTTGAAAGAGACCTTTGAGTATAAAGCTTGCTCCAAGGGTTCTTTCCCCCTTCTTTTCTTCAACTTCTCTTCATGGGCTTGTAAAGATCCCATGAGTTGATCAATGGTCATTGAGTCTATGTCTTTTGACTCCTCTATGGCCACGACAATGTAATCAAAGCTTGGGGGCAAAGAACGAAGAATCTTCTCTATCACCCTTGTATCACTCAAGCTTTCACCGTTCTCTTCATTTCATTAGAAATGGTCAAGACACGAGTGAAATAATCCGAAATGGTTTGATTCCTCCATTGGAGTTTTGAACTCTCTCTTAGAGTTTGAAGACGTACCTTTTCACCTTGTCGATTCCTTTGAAAGCATTTTGAAGGATCTCCACGCTTCCTTGGAAGTAGTTGCGTTGCAACTTTCTCAAAATCCGCATCATCAAGACATTGATAGATGAGTGTAAAACACTTTGATCCTTCTTTCTTGCCTTTTGCAACTCCACCCTTTGGGCGGCATTCATGGAACTTTCATCATCTACTTTCTCAACACCTTTCTCTACCATCTCCCATACATCATGTGAACCTAGTAACGCCTTCATTCGAATGCACCAACTACCATAGTTGTCTTTGGTAAGACAAGGAAATTGGAACAAGTTTATCATGCTTGACATCGTGATCTTCTAGCTCTTGATACCAATTTGTTAGAAACTCTAAGGCCTTTTAGGCTTATATTTGATGAAGAGGTTGTAAGTGAAATTTAGGAAGAGAGGAATACTTATGAAAGGTTTGGAATATTATTGATTACTTAAGCTTTGCTTGATTTGCTTGATTACAAATGCATCACACACCCTCTATTTATACTAGTACATGGAAGAGTCTAGTACCAAGATACTTCCATGGAACTCTAGATATTTCCAACATTATACATATCTATACTCTAGATATTACTTAGCTACAAAATTCTACACAATTCTATGGATGTTTTAAGGATCATTCTACATATTTCTTATAGATAGAGTTCTAGATTTTTCTTCCTTATGGACTTGGGCCTTTGTGGATGATGTATACTTGATTGGATCAAATCAAGTTTAATGATCCAACATATTTTTCTGACAAATTCAGCAACAAAGTTGAGATGGCCGAGTTGGTCTAAGGCGCCAGATTAAGGTTCTGGTCCGAAAGGGCGTGGGTTCAAATCCCACTCTCAAACATATATCATTTTTTTTTTTTTTTTTAAAGTTTACTTAAATTCGTATGCTTCAACCTTTTCACTACGACTAACATAAGACCAAGATCAAATATATTCACTACGACTAACATAAGACCAAGATCAAATGTATCAAAAGTTTCTTACTTCCTTAGCTTCATGAAAAAACTCGGATAGACAGAGAAGAAGAGACGGTTTTTATACGTGCTGATTGCTGATTCACGAGGCTTCTTTGATGACTGTGAAGATACCCGATGAAGTGCCAAGTATGCAGCCAGAATTTCATAGCGATTACGCAGATTTAACAAAATCAAACAAGCTTATAATACATGGAAATTTATTAACTAGCACAATAAGAGGAAAGTATATAATCGATGGCATAAAATGATGATAAACAAGAGGGAAAATTACAGCTTAAATGGCTGTTCCATTTGATATATCGATACATGTGGCTAAATGAGTGGGTTCGATGGAACACGTTACATGTTGGAATGAGTTTAAACCGAAAAGTAAATTATTAGTTTTGTTATGATTTACGGCTCGTTGATTAACTTTTTTTGTTAGTTGCCATTGACTATCAAAAATCAGTAATGCAGTACATATCATATGATTAATTAGCATTTTTAGAAAGTTACGTCAATGTGTAATAACATGTTTTTAATGCTTATCATTCTTGATTGATTTTATAAGCATTTAACATGATCATGGTTTCGGATTTTTATTGGCTACTTTTTTTTACAATGAAAAGTTTAAAACATTGCTCTTAGTTTGAAAAAGATTTCATAACTGAACATTGAACCCATTTCATATGATGGGAGTTGCTGGTGTATTGGGCGCTGCTTTGCTATGCGCTATTCATGGTGCTACTGTAGAAAATACTTTATTTGAAGATGGTGATGGTGCAAATACATTCCTTGCTTTTAACCAAACTCAAGCTGAAGAAACTTATTCAATGGTCACTCCTAATCGCTTTTGGTCACAAATCTTTGGGGTTGCTTTTTCCAATAAACGTTGGTTACATTTCTTTATGGTATTTGTACCGGTAACTAAAATGCAGTCAGAATTTCTATTGAAATTGTGAGTCTTATGGTTTGCTACTGAAAATATATGCACAAGTTTTATATGTGCTACGTTTTTGTACAGTAAAACTTTGTGGCATTTGATTTGCTGGTGGAAAAAAATGTGAAAAATGATGCATAGGCCCAAAAATAACAACCAAAACATATTAGGAATTTCGGTTCGGGATCGGTTTAGCTATTTCCAGAACTTGGTTTACAGGTCGGTTTTGGTTGGTGTTGGCCTGAAGCTCAGCCCTACAGCTTGGGTGTCGCTATTCTCAACCGGCCAGCTAGACGTTTGTAGTGGGAAAAGGGAAGTGATGCAAGCAGCCCACTGCCCCAATGGTTTACAAGTTTTTAACATGTTTTATTAAGCACCACATACAGCATTTATTAGTACATTGACATGGTAACATGGTTGTGCGAATTATGTATGCATTCTTTAGTAAATATGATAAATGTTCCATTTCATTACTATTATACTTATGTTCACTGCCATATATGACTTGCAAAAGTAAGACCGATCTTATTTCATCAGTGGTCAGCATTGTAATTTAAAAGAGGCACATAGAAGGATAATTCATAGATGCTACTTCATATACTGATTAGGTGACACAAACGTCTCAGTGTATATGATTTTTTCAGGGTAACCCACTCTAACGTCGGAAGAATACAATTCGTATTCATCATGGAAATTTCCTTTGCTTTTATTTTTTCCTTTGCTCTTGTGGCCGTCTTTTTCTTTAGTATACTTCTTCTTCTTGAGATCTACCTGAAAAATACGACCTTCTCCGTAACTATAATTTATCATGAGCCAGTTTCCGTTGTTCATCAAGTGCACTGGAGACAAACAGCGAATATCGTAGTTGGGCATAAGCTGATAGGTAACCACACTACTCCAGATATCTCTATCTACATTCAACTTCCACAGGTCGATGCAAAAACCATTTTGTCCAGTCATGTCATAATTGACACATAAATGAATGGACCCTTTGTGAAGAGTAATGGTGATGGAGGATAGTTTATAAATATTATCATACACAGAGGGAGTTTCTATCTTATGGAACCTCTCAGCTGTTGTGTCAAACCTAATCAAGCCTTCTCTTTTGTTGTAATACTGAAAATAGATATTTTCGCTCATGCAAAAACCTGGTCTCCATTGCCAATCTATTTCTTTTTCGGGGGCCTTCTTGTTTAACTTTCTCCATGAGTCCGCCTTCAAAGAGTATATGTAAACATTGCCAGACTGATCTGTTACAACTAGAAGCTTGTAGTCGTCTTCACAAGAGCTGTAATACAATCCGTATCTGCTTTCAAAAGAACTGTAGCATTCCATGTAATCAGGATTGGCTGGTTTAGACAACCTCTTATACTCGGTTGTCAAAGGATTCCACAAAATAATATCAGAGTATCGACGATCATTACTCTTTCTTATGCCTAAACATACCAGCCCATGATAAGATGTTAGTATACACATATCATGTTCAAAAGGACTGTAGGCTTCAAATTGTGGTAAAGGGTGTGGGCAGAGAGCCTTATTAGGCAGTGATTCACAGTCGATGGTGAAGAACGTTGCTGTTATTTCAGAAAAGAAGAAGAGTTTTTGGTCTTTAACATGGTAATCTTTTAGAAGGTTACGGGTGTGCATCTCTTGGAACCTACCTGATATTAGGAACGCGTTCCATTGTTTGGAGACACACATAAAACGGATTACAGCTTTTGTTGGAACCCTTGTTAGAATCTGAAACAATATTATGTCTTGTGGAAGATAAACCGCCATGGCTTTCTTGTTTGCATCATACAAGACTGTTGAAAAGAATGAATAGTGGCTATCTATTAGAATTGGGAGATAAATTGAAAACAAAAATTATAGACAAATACCAAGTATACAAGGATGCATCATATTATTAAGTACTACGTAATATGCAACATGCTGTTCGAAAAAATAATAATTAACATAAATGTGTATTGGAGACATAGTTAATTTACATACCTGAAGTTGGGTTCGAATTCTTATCTTTGATTGTTAAAGCCGCCATTGAAATTTGAGGAAAAGCAGTCGAAATAGACTCAGGATGTGTGGTAGGTTTTATAGGATTGATAATGGGTTTATTTTATGCTAATGATCCACTAAAATATAGTAATTATCTTTTGGATCTTTTGTATTGTGACAAAAACTTACTACGTAATAACTAAGTTAAATCATATTCCATGCAAAAATATGGGGTGTTTAAATAGTATATCTATACTACTTATAATGCACAAAGTCACCTCATTTTTAATTTTAAAACGTACTATGAAGTAAGCATGATTTACAACACTTTAATGCATCCAATTTTCAGAATTATAACAAAGTAAGCATATTGTACAACAAAATAAAGCGTGACGTCATTTAAGACCAAAATTCTATCAAACAACATTAATGCTATTAAAAACACTCATTCACAAAAAATTACAACAATTTAAGCACAATGTACAATAGCTGCAACCAATTTTCAGATTTACAACAAAATAAGCATAGCGTACAACAAAATAAGCATGATGTGATTTTCAGACTTACAAAATTAATGTTATTAAAGTGGTCAATGTTATTAATGACTATACTAACTACTACTTAAAAGAAAAGAAACATAGTGCACAACATTTTAATGCACACAATTTCAAGACGTACAAGTCAAGAAGCATAGTGTACAACAAAACACCACATTAGTGCTATTTAATGTAGTTAATTATTGTACTGGTCAATAAATTCAATTAATAAAGTTATTAAAACACCTCTTACATAAGAAATACAAATTATCAAGCATATCGTACAACCAAATTAAACACAATTTCTGCATTAAATTTTACTACTACAAATAATAAAGCACATTATACGAATATTTAAACCCGGACAGGCAACGGGCCAAATGGGCTTGAGCCCGAACGAGCACGGACCAAACGGGCTCGAGCCCGATTTGACACGGGCAAACGGGTTTGAGCCCGAACGGGCACGGGCTATACGAAATTCTTGATATCCCTAAATTTATTGTTAAAAAAACATAATAAACTAAAATACATTATTAATCGAAATTTTTTATTTCGGCGGGTACCCTGCTAGTAGTAATAATACGTAAAGCATTTTGTACACAAAGACACAATGTAATTTTCAACGTTTTACAATTCTTAGTTGAATGAATCAAAGAATTTGACAAGGATTATTTGCGGAAAAGCAATATTACTTTAATGACAATTGTGGTGATCTCCTCTCTAACTTAAACGCTAACCCATGTTATGTTTAAGTACAAACTTTGCTTACTCGCTGAATGTTCAACGACCAAGTTTGATTCATCAGCCCAGTTTCACATTAATTGCAAGAGATGCATTTACCTCTTGACAAACATGTAAGCATGTCAGGTTCATCAACCCATTTGTATCAACAACTTCTTTTGACATTTCATGGTCATAACCAGTTGATGATTTTATAAAAACAGGATACTTGGGTTCAGTGTCTGATGAACCTCCAACGAGCTTATCAGCTCCTTTGTACATGCTTTTTTGTTTAGGAATTTATTCATTAATGCAATGAGTGACTCTATTTGATCTATCTAACCAAGACTTATTTATCAACTTTTATTCTTCAAGTTGTTTTCTAGGTGCTTCATTCTCTTTGAGAATCTACGTGTTTTGGTCTTTGAAAAGTAAGAGCGGGAAGTTTTACTGTTTTAATTCTAATAGTTCTTCCTACATGTATTCGGTTCTTGAACAATATTACTATGTTTTAACATTAGGTTTTGTCTTTGTTCATCCACATATTTAAGGGCAACACAAACATAATTAAGAAAAGATTTCTATCATAATTATCTTTTAGTTCATGAAGCGTGTGTACCTTTTTTATGATGATTGTAACCCATTCACTATTTCTAGCTACTTCTTTTCTCACAACTACTTTTCCATCATCAACTAAGGCCATGAGTACTCCGATCTCAACTAGTTGATCATCATCAGATGATAATTCTTCTTCATCCCAGTCATATGACTCAGCAACAAGACCATTGCCTCTTGCTTGAGATGGTTGTGTAGGTTGAGAGAGGCATTAGAAGTTAAAAGAGCATGTTTGGCTTTAATTTTGTTTCACTTGGCCTCAAAGTCCTTTTGAATCTTGGTTTGAGCTTTGTTGTGTGAAAAAGTTTTCGAAGATGTGAATTCTTTTGGTAATGTGAGTGATATGAGAGGGTGGATGTTTTAGAGTAATAGTTTCACTTTCAATGCGTATAAATTTATTATATGCTAGTTTCAAATCCACTACTCTATTTTTCTTGACTTCTGATGGTCCCTCTTGCCTTAGAATATGGACTTCCCCCATCTGCTAGACAGTGGCACATTTTATGACTTGTTCCATGAGGTCATCAGGTAGGCAAGAAACGATTAGACTTTTGAGGCGTTGGTTAAGATTGAAAACCATTCGCTTATTATTTTTCAAGACCAACAGTGGTTTTTAGTTGGTATGGACCATTGGTTATGATTTTCATGAATTGAGGTTGAATACTCACTATGTGACATAAGAACCTTTTTTTTTCATTTGGTGAATTTTTCCTCTTATAGAGAAGCAACAATATAGCTACCCCTATCATTTAGAAGTTAGGAAACTTAATTGTTTGCAACGGTGGATCTTGATTATAAATACTTTGAGCAATGTGTTTGAAAAGGTTTTATAGATCAGATGGCTATGAAACCACTTGTTGGACCCTTAGTAATGTGACAATACCTTAAGAACTAAGTTAAATCACACTCCATGCAAATATATTAACAGTTTATAGTAATAACACATAAAAGTTTAAACACTAAGACACAATGTAATGTTAAATGTTTTGTAATTCTTATTTGAATGAATCAAAGAAATTTCACAAGGTTTACTTGCGGAATAGCAATCCTAGTTGAATGACAATTGTGGTGATCTCCTATCTAACTTTTTTTAAGTACAAATTTTTCTTACTCGCTGAATGTTCATCGGTCAAGTTTGATTCGAGGAGTAAATGCTCTTAAATGGGTTATCATATAAATTGCAAGAGGTGCATTTAATCCTTGAGAAACATTTCCTTTTATATTAGGGAATTAGGGTTATAAGGGGTTCCTACTTTACATGTGTCGGGCATGTAATGAGTGATTGAGATTACATTAAATGCAGTCAAAGAGGTACAAGGTTAGGACATGCTTTAGAGAACAGCTAAAAACACTGTTTGTACTTTTATACCAATTTTGAAAGGTGGTCATTCCCAAGAGGATTTAACTTCATCCCTTTTATATAAAGTATCTTTTTCTCGCCTTGTAACTCTCTAGATGCTAGGAGCATTTTGCTCAGCATCGTGGTTGAGGAGAACGACATTGTTCAGCGAGGCATTGCCAACCTTGCTAAACTAAACTTCTTCTTTGGGACTATGCGTCAATTCTTGAACCGCTTCAAACACTGAAGTGAAGACTTTGTCTTCAAGAATTCAGAAGGAATTTACGCTGAAGATTTCTTTAGCATCTTCATTTACACTTAAGACTATTTTGTGTTTAAATCTGATTGAGGAACTTTCGGCACTAGACTGACCCAACATGAAAAAAGATATATTTAAAGGGTAAAAGCTATAAAATAGCCACAAACTTTCCGAAATTGTCCGTATAGAACCATTTACTTTTTTATTACCTTACTTTACCAACGAACTTTCAAAAAAATTTTCGACTTCACCAATATGACCAGTTTATTATTAAATAATAACTGAAATAACTGTTTTACCCTTGTGTTCTTTAACTTAATCACACCCACTCACACATTCTCAGATCCAAACACATTCTCATAAATAACTCATCTTCATCATCATCTTCTTGTTCACCAAACACTAACTTCACAGTTAACAAAATTAATGCTCAATCCAACTAATTAAGAATCCAATGGCCACGCCAGCCTTTAAATCCACCACTAATTAAGAATCCAATCCACCGTCATCATCATCATCATCATCAAAAACTCACCGACGGTCCAGAAGTTTAAGTAGATTCTCACGCCCCGTGATGACGTCATCAACTGATGTGGATGTCGTTGTACCTACCCCTAGACGAAAGTTTGTTAATACTGTTAAAGGTAGATGAAAGTTTGTTAATATTGTTAGAGGTATTGGTGGTCATTGTTATGATGTATTAGTTTGGTCGATCAAGCTATCGAGTTCTTTTTAGTAACGATAATAACAATTATGACGATGAGGATATTTCGAGAAGGAATCATGATAATTTTAAGGTTGTTACGAAAGGTGGTGTTGGTTTGAAGATGCATGGGAGGTTTGTTTCGACAAGGAATGATGGTAAAAGTAACGTAATGGGAATATGATTAATGGTAATGGTATGGTGGATGTGAATGGGGATGTGAGAAGGAGGAGGATGGTTTCTGTTGCGAGACATCAGATTAGTGACTCAGATGTATAATTTTTGTTACCAGTTTATTGATTGTGTTTTTTGTTGGGTAATAACGACTAATCTAATTTTTGGATCTGATTGCTTGACTTGTTGTTCGTTATTACATGGAAATGTGTTTGGATCTGAGAATGTTTTTTATCATTCTTGTATATATTCTTGAGTGAGTGTTATTATGTTAAAGAATACAAGGGTAACATAGTTATTTCAGTTATTATTTTAATAAGAAATGGTCATATTGGTGATGTTAGAAATTTTTTTGAATGTTCGTTGATGAAGGTAATAAAAAGGTAAGTAGTTCTAGACAGAAAATTTTGAAATGTACGTGGCTATTTATACTACCTCCGTCCCATAGTTATAGTCCTCATTTGACTTTTACGATATTTCTTTTTCAACTTTGACCTTAAATATTTTTATTTATGTTATACAATAGTTGATGAAAATTATACCAAATGAAACTGTATTTAAAACCCAATCCATTCATATATTTTGCATCAAGTATTATATAACACAAACAAAAATACTTAAAGTCAAAGTTGTAAAAGAAAGACCGAAAAAATCCAACGGAGACTATAATTTTAGGACGGAATGAGTAGCTTTTACCCATAATTAAATAATGGAAACATGCATGTACGTAGTTTATATCTCTTTAAGTCTTGACACATAGTTGGATACTTCTATAAACTGCAAAAGAGAAATTTCATGAAATCTTTTACTCTCTCCGTTTCACAATTATTGTCCACTGTTAACTTTTTAAGTCTTTAGTTTTTAACTTTGACCATCAATATTTTTATATGTATTATATATTACTTGATGAAAAATATATGAATGCATTGAGTTTTAAATAAATTTTCATTAGTATAATTTTTATCAAGTATTATATAACAAAAATAAACATATTTAAAATCAAAGTTGCAAAATAATAACTTTAAAAGTCAAACTTAGACAATAATTATGAGACGTAGATTGTAAAATAAACATATTTAAAATCAAAGTTGTAAAATAATAACTTTAAAAGTCAAAATTAGACAATAATTATGAGACGTAGATAGTAAAATATTTCGTAAGTGTGCTTCTGTTATATGTTTTTTTTAACAGCAATATAATTTATTTAAAAAATAAACACATGCATTTAAAATATACGTTCTCACACACTGACAAACAATAGACTTTTACTTATAAAACCCGAACTAACAAACATTTACATTGAATTTATAAACCTTGCCCAACATTATATGTGGGTATTCATGTATAACAACAAACAGTCAAACACATGCATTCAGTGAAGATATCGGAATACAAGGTTTAAGTGGTTGCATGCATAAAAGACAAAACTCTTGTTTTCATTTTATGTTAATTGTTTGTATAGAGCATTTGAGATAATTATAACTCAAATCAATCCACTTAAGGGAGGGAGTGGTACCCTAATATCCTAGGTGCCATATCA
Source organism: Chrysanthemum lavandulifolium (assembly GCA_022545495.1). Lineage (NCBI taxonomy): Eukaryota > Viridiplantae > Streptophyta > Magnoliopsida > Asterales > Asteraceae > Chrysanthemum > Chrysanthemum lavandulifolium. The sequence continues at coordinate 265,239,842 of CM040238.1, forward strand.
CTTCTATCCAATAAAAACCTTCCAACTAAAAACTACCCAATTCTATCATAACACTACCCGATTTGGAGGGAGTGGTACCCTAGTACCCGATTTTTTTATTTTTTTTAAATACATAAAATCACATACAATATTTAAAATAAAACATACAATTTCATTAAAAAAACATTACATAATACTTAAAAAAACTACAACTTAAAATTGAAACTACAACTTAAAAAAAAAAAAAAAAAAAAAAAAAAAAAACATTACATAAGTTGAAATTAAAAAAAATTGAAACTACAACTTAAAAATTGCAAGCCCATCCGTGTTTGGCCGCAAGTTCGCGTTTTTGGGTAAGAACGAATTTCAACATAGCGGGATCGCGAATGTGATCATGCGGCTCCAAAAAAAACTTCATCTCCCGTAGTGTATTTTTGAACTTCGCCCTCTCGAGTTGTGTAGCCAACAATTGTTTCGCCAACGCATCCTTCTCGCGTTTTTCTTCCAAATATTTCGTCTTCTTTTGTGCGTAGGAGTTGATTTCATCCGCAATACTTGATACCGACGAGGAGGATGGACCTTGCTTCTTTTTCATCTTTCTTGATTCAAGTGGAGGGGTGGGGTCTTCATTCATGTCGGGAATGGTGTTGCTTGCCGATTCATACTCCCCCGACTTCCTTTTTGAAGAATTGCTTGTCGCACCGCCAATATCTTGAAAACATTCTTGCTCCGTCCATTTGTCATGACCTGTGACAACCTCCCACGCCGAGGTATGAGTAAATTGTCTTTTTTTTCTGTATAGTAATCCGGCTCAGCTTGCCTCACTACGTCCAAGTCGTTGCACCCACTAGCCTTAACACGTTTCTACATTATATACAAAATAATAAAAAGTATAGCTTAAACAAAATAATGTAATTGTAAATAATAAAGTATAGATTATGTAAAATAAAAAGTATAGCTTGTACCGCTTGAAGGTAGTAGCCGTTGAAAATACCCATGGCCGTGTTCATTGTTTTCCACTTGGTATTCAACGCATGAAAAGTTCGTGAACTCGAACCCATAGTTGCCTCGTAATGCTTGAGAATCCGTTTCCAAAAACCGTCGGACTTTTGTTCATTACCGACAACACCACATTCGGAGATTTGAATTCATGCTTTCGCCAAAGCCTCCTCTTGTGCCGGCGACCAAACTTCACGGGGCCTCCTCCCGCCGAAGGCTTTTTTTCCCTCTCGGATCGACTTCTTGAACGTCCTCATCTTCGTCTTCTTCGTTTCGTAGTTGTTATGTTTCGGGTACGTACTCTATGTCATCGTCATTGTCATTGTTTTCGAACAGGGAGAACTCGCTTGTAGTAGTGATGTTGTAGTGTTGTGGATTCATTTGAGGATGACCCATATTATATTTGTAAAATTGATGTGGAGATGGGGGTTGTGGAACGTAAAATTGAGTCGGGGATGCTTGAGAATAAAATTGGCTAAATCCTAACAGAGTTTGTTTTGGTTGCGGTTGAACGGGTTGAGACCGACCTTTTTGTGCGGTGAAAGTTTTTTTACCTCTTCTTGGATCCATGGTTTTGTGTTTTTGAAAGATTAGTGTGTGTTTTTATTTGTGTTTTCTGTGTTTTTATTTTGAAAAAATGAGTTGAAAAGGTTTGGTTTTAAAGGGATTTTTTTTTTTTTTTACTTTATGCATACTAGCCGTTGGGTACTCCCAAACGGTCGTTTTTTTCAAATTTTATCACCTCTCACGCTCGGGCTCACAAGCCGAATTTCTTACCCGATCTACGTACCCGATGTGGAGGTGGCGGTGTAGCCGCTCGGGTATACCTACCCGATTCCCCAACTCGAACCCACTCCCTCCCCCCTTATAAATTCAATGTGTTGCAGTTGCCATCTGTATGAAAGTTGGCGTTCAATTTCATGGTGGGATTACTATTCCTGCGTTTTCTCGAGCTTATGGGCCCACTTGCAGCTGCTGCACTCAATGTTGGATACATTTTGCTTGGTCGGGGTGCGTTTGTAAAGAGAAACTTCAAGAAATCGAGATAGCTCTTTTACCACAAGTATAAGACCAAAATTTGATTTCTTTAGGTTGCCCCAAGAGGGATTCAATCCTTACTTTTCACCGCCAGTCGATTTCTCTCTCAAATGACCTTGAGCGATTAGGTGCCCCAGTAAGAGCGACCAAGTTCTTTTTTTTTTAAACATTTTTAACACAAAATAAAATTTCATTAATAATTAAAACGTTACATAATAATTCAAATAAAATTAAAACATTACACAACTTATTAAAACATTACAACACTTATTAAAAATCTAGGTTATTGCGTGCCTTGATCATGTCTTTGAGTTTCTGCATTGTTTGTTGTTGTACTGCGGGCAAAGATGGGTCGATTGGCGTGCAATAGAATATGAGATCTGTATCATATTTTTTTTGTCGCTCAAATTCAAGTTTTGTTCTTCTAGTGCCAATTTTTGTCTTCCCTTTCTTCTCTCTTTTGCTCCATCTCCAAAACCAGTTGCCGTTGTTCTAGCTATTTCTTCTTCAAATTATAGTATCCGTCTGCCAGCTCCATCTTCTGTCCAAATGCCTTGGACTTGATGACATTCCATTTCTCGGCAACACCTTCCATGTAGATAGCTTTCGAAAACTCCGAAGATTTCTTTTTATTCTTCTTTGCGGTATCACGACCAATTGATTTAGCAGGCACATCCGAGTCGGTTGAAGTCCTTGCTTTTTTGCGACCCTCATCTTGGCTTAAAAAAGCCGGCATCTCATTATCCTTCCAAACAGAATGGTCTCTCAAAATCTTCCAACAATGCTCCAAAACAAACGGATGATTACACACTAGTTGGTATTCATCACACGCTCGTGTATAAACAATGAGGTCATTCTCACCACTTCCGTAATTCCTGTGAGCATTGTTGTAAATGGCACGAAATTGACCAACTCTAGGACGAATCCTATTTTTCTACTTTGTAATGATAGAGTTGTACATTCTTTCTACACCAATCTCCTTCTCAAAGTAAGCAATGACTTCCTGCCAAAATCCTTTAGCATTTTGGTTGTTTCCCGTTATACTATTCTCGGATATATCACACCAAGCGTTGCACAAGGCAATCTCTTCTTCTTTTGTCCAAAGCGACGAATCATTATTGGTTTCTTTCTCGACAACCTTCTTCTTCGCCTTTGTAGCTCGTTTCTTCGGTTTCACCGGTGACGTCTCTTCTCGACATTCTTCTTCTTCTTCTTCGTCATCAATGTTAATCGAATCGTGATTCGATCCATGAGCCGAACCGGTACCCGAACCGTGATACTCTTGAGCCGGATAACCCGAACCGTTCCAACAAAAAAATCAGGATTGTTGTATTATTGTTCTTCGAAATCAAAACCCTCAAGATTGAGATGGTTAACCGGAGAATATTGTTGATAATTTGAATATGAAGACGTTGATCAATCCATTGTTGGACGGTACACAGATTCGGGTGACCCATACATAGATTGGTTGCTTCGACAGGAGTGGCTTTGTTGTTGTTATTGTTGGATGTTTTGATACGGTGGAACAAATGGACGATTCATAAAAATGGATTGTTAGTTTGTTGTTGTTGAGCTTGTTGGGATTGATATTCGAAAGCATGGGGTTGGAAATTGATTCTTGGTGAGACACGGTTAACCGAAAATTGATTCGGTGTTAAAATATGCAGGCGTTTGTGCCAAACCGGATTTTCGGCCTTTTGTTGTGGTGTTTTCTTAGACATTTTGGTAGAGATAATTATGAGATTTTTGATAGAGAGGATTTTGAGATTTGTGAGTTTAGTGTGTAAATATGTTGTGTATTTATAGGTAGTTTTTTTTTTCTTTTTCTTTTTTGTTTTTTTTAATAACAAACGGTAACTTTTTTTTTGTTTGGATATGCAACGGTTGGAAATATTAAACGGTAACATTTGCATTTCTCTCGATCGGCCAGACGATCCATTTGGTGAGATTTGGTTGGCGATCGATTTAACCACAACAGGCCGATCGATACTACTCGATCGCCTATACACACTCGATCGACACACGATTGTGTCTATTGGGGGCAGCCTTATGTTATATGCTGCCATAAGCGTACATGTAATTTGGTTGGAATCCTGATATAAGAGTGAATGCAACTACTCAAATAAAACTCACATATTTAATATGTGATAGTTACAGACCTTTTGCCATTAGGCCATCCATGAGTAGTTAAATCTTACGTAACATATTGAGTCGAAAACATTTTCCTTTGATTGAATCATTACATATCAATGCTCTTCATTGGTTTCTTAAGCAATGTAACATGTCTACTCATACGATTAATTAGCTTGTTTGAAAAGTTACTTTACGTCCACGTATGGTAAGACCAAACAAGGCAAGATCGCAAGATTTTTTGCACGGATGATTACGATAAATTAAATAAAGATCAACATAAAAGATATATCCCGTCACAACGTGAGGCTAATGTACACCTTGTTAACATGACATATAGATATAAAAAGTGCATTACAAAACATGAAACCTACAAAATGTAATAATAAACATAAGTCCATACGAAGGTATTTTTATTGTTTAAAATTAAATGGCTAATTTCTAATTTCATATTTGTGGTTCGTGTGGTTTAGTTGTATATGTTTTGTTCCTTTTTTTTAATCAATTATGGCCATTCAAAAAATAGTGATCTTAAATTATATATAAAAAAGGTATTATGAAATACCTATAGGGCGTGTCTAATGAGTAGGTACCAACCTCGAACATGCGTCCTTTAGGTTTAATTCTCGACGGTAAGCCATTGGACTACACAAGGTTGGTGATATTAAAAATCGTGTTTTATATATTTATACCATAAATAAAGATATTAATATCCACCCTATTAGTTATTGTAATCACCCTATTAGTTTACCTAGTTTAACTATTAGTTATTGTATTGCAAATATATATGTTAACCTTATATAATATACAACTCGATGAGATAACTTTGGATCATCATCATATCTTAGATGATGTTTTATAACTAGATGTTGCAAGTGTTTCAAAATATTCCATATAGACTACTAAGCAAAACTTACAAAACTAGAATGTGATACGAACTACACTCGCCGCAATTTGATATTGGATCTAATATAACAAATGATGTCGAAATCATTTTCTCCTACTTATAACTGATGAGATCTCGTTGCTCGTTAATGAATAATGATTTCCTAAACAATAATGTGTCACGCTTACTCTTGCGCTTGTCCTATTAACAAACTACATTTACATTAATAAAGTTGCAATCCAAGGCCAAAGTCATTCTTGCATCTAAAGACAATATCTTAAATAGTGGTTTTAAGTAACGAGAGTTATATCGTGGTGTGTACGTTCACAGTCCAAGTCAGTCTAGCTGTCTAGGTCGAGCTAGCTTGACAGCTTGTCGGAACATTCTTGACATTTAAAGATTTTCTGTACAAAAGAAATAATAACAATAATAAAATAAGGAGAAAAAAAAAAAAGGTATGCAGTGTAGTTGTTATTTTTCACCTTTGCAAGACTACTGCATAATGGAAACTGTAAAAGATTATGAGAAACCAAATTTTACATTTATCTATCAAAACTTTGAAATTTACAACACCAAGTTGAGATGGCGAGTTGGTCTAAGGCGCCAGATTAAGGTTCTGGTCCGAAGGGCGTGGGTTGAAATCCCACTCTCAACACCATTTTTTTTTTTTTTTTTTTAATATACTAAAATTAGTATGTTTCGACCTTTTGACTGTTTTATTTCCATTTTATGCATGCTAAAAAGTTGAATAATTATGTAGTGAAAGTTAACCCAGCTTTGGCTGTGTGTTAAACGTTACGAAAAGGCGCAATTTGAACTCAAGATCTCGAGATTATACTATAAGTTATGAACCTCAACATCAATGATTACGTGAAGTTAAGTTAAGTTCACTACAACTACCATAAGACAGAAGATCAAATATTTCAAAAGTTTCTTCCTTCCTTTCATAAAGAAACTCAGAGAGACAGAGAAGAGAAGGTTTTTATATACATGGGGCTTCTTTGACGACTGTGAAGATGCCCAATGAAATGCCTAGTATGTAGCCATAATTTCATCGCAAATACGCAACTTTAACCAAAACAATCATGCTTATAATACATGGAATCTTATTAACAAACACAATAAGAGGAAAGTATATAATCGATGGCATAAAATGATGATAAAACAAAAGGGAAAATTATACCTTAAATGGTTGTTTTCATTGTATGATATCTTTTATATTTATTTATAGTATTCTTGGTTTTTTATCTTTGATCGATTAATTTACGAGGTTTAAACTCATGGTTTATATAGTTAAACTAGGTAGAGCCTTTTCCTTTTCAGGAAGTTAGCGTGCCCCTTCAGAAATGTTTGCCCCTAGGCCACGCCCACAAGTAATTAAATCTTACATAACATGTTAAGTCGAAAACATTTTCCTTGCATTGATTTATAGGATATCAATTCTTTTCATAGGTTTCTTAAACAATGTATCATGTCTACTCATAGGATTAATTAGCTTGTTTAAAGAGTTACGTCAACGTGTAATAACATGTTTTTAAGCCTTATCATTCTTGATATATATATTTTATAAGCATTTGACAAGATCACGGTTTCGAATTTGTATTGGCTACTTTTATGGTTTTTTGTTCCTACAATGAAAAGATGTAAACATTGCTCTAGTTTGCTACTGAAATGCAGTCAGAATTGCTTTTGAAATTGTGAGTCTTATGGTTTGCTACTGAAAATTTAAGCACAAGTTTTATATGTGCTATGTTTTTGTACAGTTAAACTTTGTGGCATTTGATTTGCTGGAAAAAATGTGAAAAATGTATAGGCCCGAAAATAACAACCAAAACGCAATTAAGTTCCAATATTAAAGGCCCAGTTTTGACATAAACCAAAGAAACCCAACTAACCGACCGAAGCCAAGTTGAATTAGGCATTTTGGGTCATGCTATTGACATGGTAACATGGTCGTGTGAATCGTGTATGCATTCTTAGTAATAATGATAATGTTCCATTTTTTTATTATATGCTTATGTTGATTGCCATATATGACTTGCAACTGTAAGACAGATCTTTTTCCATCAGCATTGTAATTTAAGAGAGGCACATAGAAGGATAATTTATAGAGGCACATATCGGTCATTAAATGTCAACGGGATATGAAGAAAAGTTAACAAGTCAAGAGAAGGTTTTAGGAATCCTCTTTTGGGCTTGTGTTTGGCCGAAAACTATAGAATCCCACATCGGTTACTATAGCAATCTTGACATCTACCATAAGGCTATAAATACATCCCATGTATTCATCCTTTGGTACACTAGATTTCGATGAAGGCCAAACTTCTTCTTTCTTCCCTCTTGTTCTTAGGTCGACTAAGCAAAACCCCATGTAAGGGATTTGCGAGTGACCTTGAGCATAACAAAGGTGTTTGGTTAATCTATTGTGATCAAGAAACTAGCTTTTCTCATTGATTCGCTACTAATACGTGTGTACAAGAACGAAGAGCAAATACACTTGTGTTTGCATATCTTGGGTATTCGATTTTGATGTGGTCGAATTATATAAACCCTAATTTATTAGGGTTTAGGGTTTCTTGGTCGTTGATCTTAATTGGGGTTTTTCATAAACCCTAATTGCATTGATTCACAAAAGGTGCGCATATACTTTTAATTCGGTTAATTAATTTACAAGTATTATTCCTATTACTTCATTGCATGCTTTGATGATGTTTACTTGTTTTCTATAATTGTTATGATTAGTAAAACCCAACAGTGGCATCACGAGCCGTTAATATGTTGTAATTAATTACCGAAACACATAAAAATTGAATCTTTATGATTATTATATGCTTTTATGGTTTCTAGGGTTTTGAAAATTGGAACCCTAATTATTAATTGGGTCGATTACCCATTAATTGTTTAATTAGGTTTTATTTTTTGTAAAACTTGTAGAAACCCTAGGATTGCATGTATATTTTATGTGGTTTTCATGAATAATTGTTATGTGCCATGATTATATGCGTATCTTGGGATTATAATTGTTATGAGGAATTCATGGTGGAACATGCATGTTTTGCCATGGATTATTGTTTTGATAAACTGTTTAGTGATATACACATGTTTATTTATTTGATAATGATTGAATTGGGGAAGACCTCAATTATACTAATAAAAATTCGTTATGTGCTATTTGGTATACTATTAACTTTGGCTTACGCAATCGACTTGTCGATGTATGTGGCTCATCTACCTTGTAGTTGAAAGCCCTAGTTGATGTATGCATTATTTAACGCCTAGAATTGTTTATTAGCGTTTATCGAAATAATTATGCATGTGGCTAATTGTTTTTACACATGTTAATTGTTAAGTTATATGTATATTATTTGAGTTCCTTTTAATTTTATTAAAATGCCTTTTGTTTATATTGTATGACACGTTTGTAAGCAAAAAGGGTTTTTTATGAATAGAAAATTAAATGGACTAAATAATGGCGAAAACTGATTTGTTATCTAAGAATTATTCTTGAACTTTTAATCGATTGATGCGACTGTACTAAATGGTTAGAACGGCTCACCCACTAGAACAAACTATAAAGGGGTATTTAAGAAGTGAGCACGGTCTCACCGAATGGATGTCTAAGGTTATGCCTTTTGCGCTTACACGGTCCTCTCCCCCTGTATGTTCGATTGGAGCTACCTAGTATAACCATTTTATGTACGAAGTATCTTATTGCAAAGTTGTAAGTTTCTCAACGCATCGATTAAAATTTTGTAGAATTTAATCTTAGCAATTAAAATCTTATGAAAGGTTTTCGAAAATATTTTGTTATAAAGTTGTATGCATGCTTCTTTATACATAAGTTTTGATTACACGTCAAAATTTGTACCCTTTAAATTTAAGTTTATGCCATCTAATGATATGAAACACTTGAAGTTGTAATTTAGTTATGTGAGACCTTGATCTAGATTACAATGACAAGGTGAATTATTTTGTTGTGTGAGACCTCAGCTTAATGATTTGCAGTTTCTAAATTAGACAACTTAATTAAGTTAGTTAGTGAGACCTATGACTTAAGGCATAAGATGGGATAAAACATGCTTCGTTTGCATTAATTGTTTTGGCAAAATTGTAAATCCCATATTTTCTAGGAATTGAAAACTTGTTTGTCAATTATTGTTCTTCGACAATTACCTATTCTATACTTTCATCACTAGCGAGATCAACCGATGTGGTGAAACTATGATAATGAGGGACCTAGATTCAAGGAAAATTCTATGGTTAATATGAATATTAACCTAAGGGTATTTTATTTTCTTGAAAGATTTAATTATCGAAAATACTAAAAATTGAATTTTGTTAATTCTTTTGATTGTATTAGTGCAACATTAAACCGTAAACATAGTTTGGGCTTTGGTAAATTGATCTAGTTCGTCTTCAAACAAATGTTTGATCAAGAAAAATTTACTAAAGACAAACATAAACTCTTTTCCATGGAAGAAGAGTGAGACTCAATCCTATTCCTTTTCATGATTGAGAAAGGTATGTTAGGAACATTAGAATTGTCTAAATTCTAATATAACTCATAGCAACTTTAATAGTTAAGAAAATTGCACACCATGTTTTCCTTAAGAGATTTCATTACCCTCTGTTGGTGATTGAATTCTTATATGACATTTTGGTCAACTAGAAAACATGTTTGACATTATATGAGTTATTATATTAGAATCTAGACTAATTATCGCAAAATTGGTAAAAGACAAACTAGTATCTAGTTGTTTTGATTTGACCAATTAAAGGTGCTACACACCATTGTGGGGATAGTAGACCTATTAAGGAAGAAATTGCATGCTCAATTTTTCAAGTTAATAGCATTGATGGATGATCCATCATCTATAGAGTAGGATACACTCTTTAAGTACCTAAGTAATTGTTACGAATGGTCTTACAAAGGGGTAGTAACGTAATAGCACGCTATTTTCACTGGTTAATGAAACACTTACAATGTTGTCAAATCCAGTGGGAGTATTGTGGTGTATTCTTGAATAAGACATTATTGTAACGTTGTCTAATTCAATGGGAGTTACAAGATTTATTATCTTGGTAGATTTTCTTGTAATAATACATTACGTTCAAAATGTAGACATTCATATTCTCAAGGATAGTCATGAACGTTTCCTTGATAATTAAGTGTTCCTACATCTACTTGTTATGCTTATATATCTATGACACTATCATATTGCTCACATAAACAAATGAATGTCATGGTGTTTATCTATTATATGATGTTGTTCTATGCACAAGTGGGAGAAGCATTTATTGTGTGCAAAGGAACAACACATACAAATATGATTAATGGATTCTCTTGATCGAAGGGTAAGAGATTAACGTTCTAATAAGATTGACTTGTTTAGAACATGTGTCAAGATTATAGCATAGACTACTTTTATGTCTTATGTCATTCAAAATATAGAAACACTTGAAGTTACATTTTAGGTTAAGTGTAATCTTGGCTAGATTGTAATCTCAAGGTAAATCTCCACTTGTTGTGAGATCGGTGGATGCTTTACGTTTCTTAAGTTGGACACTTCAACGGATGACATAATTAAAATAAAGTAATCTAATGCTACTTTAAATATTTGTGTATTCTTAGAATGACATAAATAGTTTATTAACTTGAAAATTAATTAATTGAAACCATGGCGTGGTGTTCATAATAACTTTAAATTATACATGGTTATGTGTTTCTTTGTAAAGTCACAAACATGAAGTCTTTTCATTATTACAAAGACTTATAATATAAAGTAAGATATTATAACTGTTATGTCTTTTGACTTGGTCAAAGAATACTCATGTTATAAAGCATGCAATTGGCTTAAATATTCTATTATACCATTAAGTTGTCTTAGTTGGTAAATAGGTAAGCCAAAAGGAATATGTTTATCTTACATATTGTTAGATTGTCTTACAATATTAATTCTAACGAAATACTGTAAGTATATGGAATGTTCAGTTAGAAGAATCAAACATTTGTTCCATTGTTTGATTCAAGATAACTATATCTTCTTTTCTTCCAAAAGTTATCAAGGTTAGAAATTTGAGTATTGATTGGATATACTTAATAAAACTCAAACCTAGAAGATTAATAAGACACCATTTTAGTATGAAATGTGATGAATCACATTGAGTCTTATATTGAAGTTCTGATTTGTTAAAACTACTTATGGAGTAGGTTATTATTGAACAAGATTTACGAATCACAATGTGTTTTGCAATATCCCAAAAGAAAAAATTTGGTGTTGTTCTACTTGCTAAAGTATTTATAGTCTTTAAATTACAAAAGCAAGTGGGAGTTTTGTTTAGATCTTGAAGAGATTAAATTACAATTACAAAACACATAATCTTCTGAAATACACTAGTAAATATCATGATGAGGTCAAATATGATAGACCTCAAGATGGTGGAATTCTCATTCATAGATCCGCAAGGATATCTCAGATATTTGATATGATGAGAAATATGAATTACAGGATTGTGGTAAACCTGTTAATCATAATGATATATTACTTAATATTGAATTGTGGTAAAATAATTCATACTATGAATGACAAGATGCTGTTCATAAAGATAATCAACTTTGAAACTTGGTTTATCTTAATAGTAATGAGTTTCTTCAAAGGAAGGAAAACCCTAGTGGTTTAAATTCTTTGTGTAGAAATCATATAGACAAAATTGTACATGTGTTTAATGCATGGCTTGTGACAAGATTATTAATCACACTTAAGCAATTAACTGTGATTGAATATTCTTTCCTAGACACATTAAATATATAAAGATGATGATTGTCATACTTATTTTCATTGATATGAAAAATGACAATGGAATATTAAAACTCTTTCTTGTGTGATTGCTTTTGCGAGGACGATAAGTAATACAAAGGAGTTTTATGAATTCACATAATCTTTGGAAATGTACAAACTGCAAGAATCCATGAATGGATATATGCATGCATCTAGGAGATGATTCTTATGTTTAACTATTAAATCCAAGTTTTGGTTTTAAATTAAAATAAGATAATTTCTAAGTATTCCTGAAAGCTAGTGGGAGTATTATGTTTATTTCCTTTAAATCTTAATTGTTGTGAGCAGTAACATTCCATCTTAAACTAAATGTTAAGCTCTAGTTGGGAATGAAACTTCACTTAAAAGATTTAGAAAATAAGACATACAACCTTGGAATATATGTTTATTATTAATAAACATGTGCGGTAAAATAAATGAGTCTAATAGAACATGATATATCATTTGGAAAATGGATATGTAGAACATGAATTAAATCATGTTTAACACAAGGATTTTCATGTACATCATGTTATTGTTGTATCATGCTTGAATGCAAGATGATTTGACAACATTGATATCTAATGAAGTTATTAAATAACTAGTGTAATGAATATTCTAATGGAATATGTTTGAATCTAGAATTACATTACTCAGCCTGGAGTTGCTCTCAAAATTCTATGGATGAGCAATACAGCAATTGTTGCGTAATTGTCATAGCCAACAAACTTGAAAGTTTGGAAGGTATCAAACATTACACTATAGATATTGAAGTTTACGAAATTTTTAAAGAGCATATTGTTGTTTGTATACAATGATGCTGGTATAATTGAGATGACACTCAATACTAGTCATGGGAGGATTTCATCCTTGTAAATGGCCATGTGAACTAGTTGTGCTCAACTAAGAGCATAGTTGCATTATACAATAAAGAATAAGAATACTTTAAACTTTAAAAATGTTTGAAAGTTTGATTGTCATAAATAGGTGCTTGAGGATGTCACACACTTTATGAAATATTATGTGGCAATATCAAGATATTTTGAATGCACACATACAAGAACTTCACTAGTTGAATTCTTGAAATAAGTATTCTCAAAATTCCGATAGATCTAAGTTAGTTGAAATTATGCCTTGTCAACAAGTATGATTGTCATTACTTGAGGCATAATTCATTAACAAGTATTATCATGCATTGATCTATTTAGTATTTGGATAAGGGATGTTATGAACAAATATTATTTAAATGAAATAAAATATTGGTTATGTTTATTTTTCATTTTCTTAATATTATATCCTATATTTGCATGTTTAATCCGTGAATAACTTATGTTATTCTAAAAGTCCGTTGTCAATCAATGATGTGGGAATGTCATTGAATTAAGACAAATCGAGTTTTGGTAGAATATACTTTAAGTATATTGATGCGTGGGACATGCCAAATTCACATGATATTTAATGAATTGAATATAGGATGATCCCAACTTTACATGATGATACTTTATGGATCTTTGTCATTAAGTATATCATGAAGTGTTTATCCTCGGACTTGAGATACCGGATAAGCTGTATGAATGTAGTGCACTTGTGTAAGATAGTCTAACGCTATCCAGAATCGGTAGTTATAAGGGCTATTTTCGGAAGTGTTACAAAGTTCATGAGTTATGTTTGTAGTCAAGAGAATTTGTTCCTTTGAATTTGTTTCAAAGCATAATACTATATTTGGGCCCTCGTAGGATTGGCAAGATGTTTGTAAGGCCTTACCCAAGATCTATCTCGGAATACGTTCGGATGATTTGGTAATCTTGTTCAATCGAATACAACGAAACAAATTATTAACTTATGAAATGACTTGATCCATATTCATAGTTAATGTAGTATTAGTAACAAAAGGATAAGTAAAAATGATGAATCATTAAATGGTTTTTCCAGGAGACCATACTCGATTCGATCCGGGGCATTGGCGTGTGAAAGCTAGACTAACCAATGTCATTACTATATTAAGTAATATCCAAGTGGGGCTGAAAGGTTTATGGATAATTATTAATATATGTATGACCGGATTCGAACTCGAGACTTGGGATTGCACACATTACGTATGAGAATCAATGTATAAATAATTAATATATAAAATGTTATATTTAATTATTTGATCACGAAATAAATACTTAATGATATTTAATATTTGACGAGTTTTGATTATCGGTCATTAAATGTCAACGGGATATGAAGAAAAGTTAACAAGTCAAGAGAAGGTTTTAGGAATCCTCTTTTGGGCTTGTGTTTGGCGAAAACTATAGAATCCACATCGGTTACTATAGCAATCTTGACATCTACCATAAGGCTATAAATACATCCCATGTATTCATCCTTTGGTACACTAGATTTCGATGAAGGCCAAACTTCTTCTTTCTTCCTCTTGTTCTTAGGTCGACTAAGCAAAACCCCATGTAAGGATTTGCGGTGACCTTGAGCATAACAAAGGTGTTTGGTTAATCTATTGTGATCAAGAAACTAGCTTTTCTCATTGATTCGCTACTAATACGTGTGTACAAGAACGAAGAGCAAATACACTTGTGTTTGCATATCTTGGGTATTCGATTTTGATGTGGTCGAATTATATAAACCCTAATTTATTAGGGTTTAGGGTTTCTTGGTCGTTGATCTTAATTGGGGTTTTCATAAACCCTAATTGCATTGATTCACAAAAGTGCGCATATACTTTTAATTCGGTTAATTAATTTACAAGTATTATTCCTATTACTTCCGCTGCATGCTTTGATGATGTTTACTTGTTTTCTATAATTGTTATGATTAGTAAAACCCAACAACAAACGTCTCAGTGTATATGACTTCTTCAGGGTAACCCACGCTAATGTTTGAAGAATACAATTCGTATTCGTCATGAAAATTTCCTTTGCTTTGATTTTTTCCTTTTCTCTTGTGGCCGTCTTTTTCTTTAGTATACTTCTTCTTCTTGAGATCTACCTGAAAAATACGACCTTCTCCGTAACTATAATAATCTCTCATGAGCCAGTTTCCGTTGTTCATTAAGTGCACTGGAGACAAACAACGAATATCATAGTTGGGCATAAGCTGATAGGTTACCACCTCACTCCAGATATCTCCATCTACACTCAACTTCCACAACTTGATACACGTGAAATCATATCGTCCAATGTCGTACTTGACACAAAAATGAATGGACCCTCTGTGAACCGTAATGGTGGCTGAGTGTGGTTTATTAGTATTATCATACTCAGGGGGAGTTTCTATCTTATGGAACCTCTCAGCTGTTGTGTCAAACCTAAACGAACCTTGAGCTGTATTGTGACACAGAAAATAGATATTTTCGCTCAAGCAAAAATCTCGTCTCCAGCTCCAACCTATTTTTTTGGGGGCCTTCTTGTTTAACTTTCTCCATGAGTCCACCTTCAAAGAGTATATGTAAACATTGCCAGACTGATCTGTTCCAACTAGAAGCTTGTAGTCGTCTTCACAAGAGCTGTAATACAATCCGTATCTGCTTTCAAAAGAACGGTAGCATTCCATGTAATCAGGATTGGCTGGTTTAGACAACCTCTTATACTCGGTTGTCAAAGGATTCCACAAAATAATATCAGAGTATCGACAATCATTACACTTTCTTATGCCAAAACATACCAGCCCATGATAAGATGTTAGTATACAGTTCATGTAATCAGGCCTGTAGGCTTCAAATTGTAGTAAAGGGCGGCTGCAGGGAGCCTTCTTAGGCAGTGATTCACAGTCAATGGTGAAGAACGTTGCTGTTTTTTCAGAAAAGCAGAAGAGTTTTTGGTCTTTAAGATGGTAATCTTTTAGAATGTTACGGGTGTGCATCTCTTGGAACCTATCTGACATTAGGAACGAGTTCCATTGTTTGGAGACACACATAAAACGGATTACAGATTTTGTTGGAACCTTTGTTAGTATCTGAAACAATATTACGTCTTGTGGAAGATAAACCGCCATGGTTTTCTGGTTTGCATCATACAAGACTGTTGAAAATAATGAATAGTGGCTATTAAAATTGTGACATAAATTTAAAAAAAATGTAGACAAATATCAAGTATGCAAGAATGATTATAGCTGTTATGAATCAAATAATTAACACAAAACAAATGTGTACTAGAGACACAATTAATTTACATTACCTGAAGTTTATTTTGAGGAAAAGGGGAATCGATATAGACTCAGGATGTGTGGTAGGTTTTATAGAATTGATTATTGGTTTATTTCATGCTAATGATCCACCAAAATATGGTAATTATCTTTTGGATCCTTTGTATTCTGACAGAAACTTAATAATTAAGTTAAATCATATTCCATGCAAAAATATGGTGTGTTTAAACAGAATATAGTATTAGTAATAACACTTAAAGCGGTTTGTACACAAAAACACAATGTAATTTTCAACGTTTTACAATTCTTATTTGAATGAATCAAAGAATTTGACAAAGATTATTTGCGGAATAGCAATACTACCTGAACGACAATTGCGGTGATCTCCTCTTTAACTTAAACACTAATCCCGGTTATGTTTAAGTACAAACTTTCCTTACTCGTTGAATGTTAAACGACCAAGTTTGAATCATCAACCCATTTTCACATTAATTGCAAGAGATGCATTTACTTCTTGACAAACATGTGAGGCATGTCAGGCTCATAAGCCCGTTTCTATCAATAGCTTCTTTTGACATTTTATGGTCATAACCAGCTGATGATTGTATAAAGACATGATCTTGGGTTCAATGTCTGATGAACCTTCAATGAGTTAGGGGTCGTTTGATAAAACTGAACGATTTTGCACTGAATGGCTCTTATCTCTGAATGATTATTTGATTCTGAATGAATTTGATTCTGAATCAAAACATATTGTTAGATAGGTGTTCTGAATAAATGTTTTGAATAATGAAAAGTTACTAATTTACCCTTATGTTTAATCTAATAGCATATGAATGCTACATGTATAGCTTTAGTTTAAATTTAATTTTCTTTTAAAAAATGTTTTAATTTAATTTGATATAAAAACATAACATAAACAATGAAATCAAGAGGGGTGTTCATGGGTCGGGTAATAACCAAATAAATCAAAAATCAAAGCGAACCGAAAACCGAATTTATATGAATATATATTTTTTATATATTTATATATAAAACACTATATATTTAATATATATTTTTATATATACAAAAAGACCATTAAAATTTTATCCTAATATAAAAAACACTTTTTATGTTTAAAATATTTTTTTGGCCAAAATCAAATTAATTAAATTAAAATATATATAAATTCGGTTTCGGTTTTGACCCATAACCGAACCGAACTTCGGTTCGGTTCTCGGTTCGGTTTGGTCACAGATATTTTCGGTTCGGTTCAGTTTTCGGTTATGCTAAAAAAAATTAACCAAACAAACCGAACCGAATAAACCGATTAACCCGAGAACCGAACTCATGAGCACCCCACATACGCAATACGAGTGTTAATCATATAACTTTGTCACATGATAATTCATTTCTTTAACTTCAAAAATAAAAACCAATGTATTAAGCAACAAAATGGAATAAGGAATAAAATTTATAAATCACTATATCGATCAATCAAATGGGATCACATTATTTATTATTAAATTTGAAAAAGAAGAAAAAAAGGATACTAAGAATGTTTAGGGAGGAGCGTCGTTGGTGGGACAAACTAGGAAAGAAGACATATGGTGAATGATTTAGCATTCCTATGATGCTGAACGATCCTATGGGTGGCATTCAATTCAGTTGGCTACATTTTTGTTTATCAAACACATGTGCCTTTGACCGAATCAGAGGAGGCATCTGAATGGCTTTAATAAGAGGCAAACAAACAGCCCCTTAATCTACTTCTAGTACATGCTTTTTTTGTTTAGGAATTTGTTCACAAATGCATTGACTGACTATATCTGAGCTATCTAACCAAGACTTATTTATCAACATTTCTTCCTCAAGTTGTTTTGGTGCTGAAAAGTAAGAGCTGAAAGTTTTGCGTGTTTTAATTCTAACAGTTCTTCCCTACATGTATTTAGTTCCTGAACAATATTCCTATATTTTAACATTAGGTTTTGTCTTTGTTCCTCCACATATTTAAGGGCAAGACATACATTCAAAAAGCGTGTGTACCTTTTTTATGGTGATAGTAACCCATTCACTATTTCTAGCTGCTTCTTTTCTAACAACTACTTTTTCATCATCAACTAAGACCATGAGTACTCCGATCTCAACTAGTTGATAATATTTCTTCATCCGAGTCATATGACTTAGCAACAAGACCCGTGCCTCTTGCTTGAGATGGTTGTGTAGGTTGAGATATTGAGACGCCAGAAGTTAAAAGAGCCAGTTTGGCTTAAACTTTGTTTTACTTGGCCTCAAAGTCCTTTTGAATCTTGGTTTAGCTTTGTCGTGTGAAAAAGTTTGTGAACATGTGAGTTGTTTTGGTAATGTGAGTGATATGAAAGGGTGGATGTTTTAGAAAAGTAATATTTTGCAAAGTGTCCAATTTTAACACACTCATAGCATTCAGTTTTCTCATTGGCTTTTGACCCAATGAATCTTGGAAGATTCTTTTTTAAGAATCTCTTTGAATTGGCCAAAAGAGCCCTTTCATTAAATTCTCAGCAAGATCATCCATGTATTCTTAGTTGCTTCTCACGTCCTCGTTATCATCTGGATCATCTTGATAATCCTGAACAACTGAGTCTGAAACAAGCAGTGGATATGGGTTTGGTTATGGCTAGGGCTATCATAATGCCAACCACATTGATTTTATCTATGATTCTTTCTTCATATTAGAATTTCCAAAGAGAGTGGCAAGGTCAAGATCTCTAACATGGTTGGATTTTTTCAGACTTTGGCTAAAGCTTAACCGTTTCTTAAAAAGGCTATTGACAAAGCCAACATTAATTTTATGTTTATCAAGTTTGAGACCATCATTTACTAGTTCATTCATAAGAATTTTGTATCTGATAAATGTTTGAATAACAGTATCACTTATAATGTGTTTAAAGGTGGTATATGCTATTTTCAAATCCATGACTCTATTTTTCTTGACTACTAATGGTCCCTATTGGCTTAAAATAAGGTCTTCCCGTGCGTGCTTGGCAGTGGAACATTTTATGACGTGTTCCATGAGGTTATCACGTAGGCAAGAAATGGTGAGTCTTTTGAGGAGTTGGTCAAGATTGACAACCCTTCGTTTATTATTTGTAAAGACTAATAGTGGTTTTTGGTTGGTATAGACCATTTGTTATGATTTTCATGAATTGACGTTTCATACTCACTATGTGACATGGGAACCTTTTCTTTCATTTGGTGAATTTTTCCTCTTATAGTTTAGAAGCAATAGTATAGCTACCCCTATCATTTAGAAGATGAGAAACTTAATTGTTTGCAATGGTAGATCTTGATTTTAAATACTTTGAGCAATATGTTTGAAAGGTTTTATAGATCAGATGGCTCTGAAACCACTTGTTGAACCCTTTTTAATGTGACAATAACTTAAGAACAAAGTTAAATCACATTCCATGCAAACATATTAACAGTTTATTGTAATAACACGTAAAGCAGTTTAAACACAAAGACACAATATAATTTTCAATGTTTTACAATTTTTATTTGAATGAATTAAAGAAATTTGACAAGGTTTACTTGCGGAATAACAATCCTAGTTGAATGACAATTTTAGTGATATCCTCTCTAACATAAATACTAAACAATACGGAGTATTATTTTTAAGTAAAAACTTTCCTTACTCGCTGGTTGTCCAGCGGCCAAGTTTGATTGGAGGGGTAAATGCTTTTAAATGTGTTATCACATTAATTACAATCACATTAATTACAAAGATGCATACTCTTTTGAAAAACCTTCCCTTTCATATTAGGTAATTAGGGTTATAAGGGGTTCCTAATTTACACGTGTTGAGCATCTAATTAGTGGTTGAGATAACATTAGGGTTACAAGGGTTCCCACTCTCAACATTTTTTTTTTTTTTTAAGTTTACCAAAATTAGTATGTTTCAACCTTTTCACGGTCTTATTTCCATTTGACAAGTATTATTTATGAGAATATAGGGTAAAAAACATGTTCAAGATATATACATAACTTGAATCTTGAAGTCGCAAGTTTAGCTAACTTTGGTTGTGAGTTCATTCAACTGAATAAGTCATTCGAAACAGCATTTTGTCGACACGGTAGAAGTATTTGTGGACTTCAGTCCCATCTTTAAACATAGATTTTATCAGCAAAACATGAAATAAATAATTATCAACATCCTATTTTTTCTTTTCAAAACACATTGTTTAATTACTGGTTGGAATACTATAAGAATAAATTATAAACAAAAGGCTTCCAATATTTAAGTTTTAAACAATTCGGAGGAAAACTAACCAATAGTGGCATATGAGAAGTGTAAATGACCGTATTTAAAATATATACACATCAAGATTGATTGGCAGAACAAATAGTTTAGCAGATAAGTAAAATTCAGCTAATGGTCCACTTTTTATCATCTTCAATTCGTAAGTTATGTTTGGAAACTCGGGTTAACCGGCTGGTTGCACTATGAACTGATTGGGTGATCAGAAGCAGGTTTTGAGGAAAAAACACGGCTCAACCGTTGATTAAATTGTGAACCGAAAGCTCGATCAGGTCAAATAAAAAACTGGTTTTTAAAACCTCAGTAATTACTAAGTTACATGTTGAAATAAGTTTAAACCAAAAACTAAATTATTAGTTTTGTTATGATTTAGGGCTTACGGCTAGTTGAGTAAAAATTTTTTGTTAGTTTTCACCGACTATCATAAATCGCTAATACAATACATGTGGCCAAGTTTTAGTGATACATATTTATATTTTTGATTACATGGAGATATTGTATAACTAAATCCAAAGTTGCAAAATTCGTTAGGTGGTAGTTAGGCGATCGGGTATCGCCTAGCGATTAATCGGTTAGACGGGGTTTAATCGGAGCATACTTTTTTATATATAAACTTATAAAATTCTGAAACTATATGCCCAATTTGGCCGATCTAGCCGATTTTTTATGATTTGGCTAATTTATGCCTAATTTGGCCGATTTCGATCTGTAACCGAATTGACCGATTTCTCTGATTTTTGTCTGATTTAGCCTATTTATGCCCGATTTTTATCCGATAAATCGGTATGTTGACTGATTTTTGACCAAACCGATTAGTAAGACCGATTAGTGAAGATCAGACGGTTAATCCTCGCCAAGCAATTAATCACCGATTAATTGGCCATCTATGCCAATTTTTGCAACACTGACTAAAAGACAACCCTTTGATTCGTTTCTTTTAATCAACATATATTACCAAATGTCATTAGATTTGGTAACAATAAATAGTTATACTAACAATTATAGGTGTTTGGAAGTTACCTCACTCTCTTATTCGGTCCACCCAATGACGTCGATCTCCCATTTTAAAGTTCGTTTGCAGAGTTGGTTGTCTGAGGCTTGTTCGAGTTCTTTGGCTGATTATTTTGGCGTTTTTGTTTGTTAGTTAGAGTTCCAATTGAGGGCAGCATTCTTTTTTCTTTCTCCAAGGTTTTTCCCACTAAGTTTTTCTTGGGAAGGCTTTTTAAGAAGACAACCACAAGTTGGTGCATATTTTCCTACGAGGCGGCTTATAGATAGTTGTGGTGATTCGTGCTTTTTGAAGTGGTTGTTTCTTATAGGTGATCTAGTTACTGTATGTCTCCAGTTTTTTCGCTTTGTGACATTTCACAAGCGGCTTAGTGAGTTGTTCAAGCGTTGGTTAAGGTTAATGCGGTTCTTCTATCACATTTCATTGTACTTATTTGTTTTGTGATTAATATATTTTAGAGTAAACTACATCGTTCGTCCTTGTGGTTTGCGTTGACCGACGAGTTTCGTCCTTTGACCAAAAAATTGCACCATTCGTCCTTAAGTGCGAAACGTTATGTATCGTTGATCCTTTATTTTAACGACCTTCATTAACTGCCGTTAAGTTAGTCCACTTTATATTCCAATGAGGGTATAATAGTAAATTTGCTATATTCATTTCATTTTCTTTTTAAACACATGAGTCTCACCACCACCAATCATTTTCTTCTTCAATATATATCATCTTCTTCAAA
Source organism: Chrysanthemum lavandulifolium (assembly GCA_022545495.1). Lineage (NCBI taxonomy): Eukaryota > Viridiplantae > Streptophyta > Magnoliopsida > Asterales > Asteraceae > Chrysanthemum > Chrysanthemum lavandulifolium. Next base: position 265,261,856 of record CM040238.1, read on the forward strand.
CTATCAAACCCACCATATTCATCTTCACCCACCCCCGCCATTCTCACCACCTCCGGCCACCTTCACCCCACCGCCGCCATTCTCACCACCTCCAACCACCTTAACAAAACCCAATAATCATATTCATTAAATTATTATTTTTTACCACAAGTTCAAAAAAAAAAAAAATACATCACTTTCCTGTAATTTACTCTATATACATTGATAAAAAAGGTTAATTTATATTTACATTTTGGTATAACTATTGCTAATCATTATGATCCAATTGTCACACCACCCACCCACCCTTTACTCTATTTAGATTTGATTAAAAAAAAAGGTAATAAAATAAAAAAGAAAAAAAGATTTAAACTAGTGATGCACTACATCTAACCATTAAAATTCATCCATCAACAACTTAACACCAAAATTAATCAGCATACGTGTCGTTGTCAATTTCTGAACTGCTGACGTCATCAAGTTGCACATATCCAGAAGCTTCAAACTATACTCCATATAGAAACCTAACAGTGAGTTGGTAGGATTTGACGAGATGTGATTTTTTGGTTGTGTATGATTTAAAGTGTGATGATAAATAGATTTTTTGACGAGAAACAAGACGAGGTGATGATAAGTGAGATATTACCGTTGATGTATTGTGGTTGCCGGAAAATGTTAACAGTTCAACGGATTTAGGGTTTTGATTTTAGGGATTTTTTTTGGTCAATTCAAGGTATTTAAAGCTTTTGATATTATAATTTGGGATTTTTGGATTTAGGATTTTAATATTTCGTATATCTGTTTATTGGATTTTCTGATTGGTATGAATGTGGAGGTTGTGTGGGGGAGCACAAGAGAGAAGATGAAGTAGAGAGATAAACAATAAAAAAACCAAAATACCCTTGCTTGTGTAGACTTAACAGCTGTTAACAAGGACCATTAAAATGAAGGACCAACGATACATAACGTTTCGCACTTAAGGACGGATGGTGCAATTTTTTTGGTCAAAGGACGAAATCGTCGGTCAACGCAAACCACAAGGACGAACGATGTAGTTTACTATATATTTTATCAGAGTGAATCTCTTTTACCCAAAAACTATTACAGGTTTTTAAGAAAAATATACTAACCATTACAGAGTGGATTAAATAGTTTCTTGTTGGTGAAAAATCATTTATGAAGTATGTGTTAAGTATCAAATAATTTTTATCAATAAATTAAAAAAAAAATGCTTTTAGCGTTCAAAGTATTTAACCATTTGGAGTTAAAACTCGATAAAATCTTTTCCTTGTGTATCAGTGTATTGAGGTGTTCCATTCGATATCTTGATACATGTTGAAATAAGTTTAAACCGAGATGTAAATTATTTGTTTTGTTATGATTTATGGCTGGTTGAGTAACTTTTTTTTAGTTTTCATTGGCTATCGTAAATCGCTAATACAATACATATGGCCAAATTTTATTGATACTTATTTATATTTTTGATTACATGGAGATATTGTATAACTAAAAGTCTAAAACACAAAATTTTGATTTGTTTCTTTTGATCAACAAATATTACCAAGTATCATTAGATTTAGTATCAGTAAATAGTTATACTAAATTACTAACAATTACAGGTGTTTGGAAATTACCTCACTCTCTTATTCGGTCCATCCAATGACGTCGATCTCCAATTTTGAAGTTCGGTTGCAGAGTTGGTTGTCTGAGGCTTGTTCGAGTTCTTTGGTTGATTCTTTTGGCGTTTTTTTGTTTGTTTGTTAGAGTTCCAATTGAGGGCAGTACTCTTTATTCTCTCTCCAAGTTTTTCCCGTTAGGTATTTCTTGGGAAGGTTTTTAAGGAGACAACCAAAGTTGGAGCATTATTCTCCTACGATGCGGCTCATGGATAGTTGTGGTGATTCGTGCTATTTAAAGTGGTTGTTTCTTATAGGTGATCTAGTTACTACATGTCTCTAGTTTTTTGTTCGCTTTGTGACATGTCACAAGCGGCTTAGTGTGTTGTTCAAGCGTTGGTTGAAGTTAATGTGGTTCTTCTACCACATTCCATTGTACTTATTAGTTTTGTGATTAACATATTTTACCAGGATGAATCCTTTTTACCAAAAAAAAACTATTACAGGTGTTCTAAGAAAAAATATACTAACCATTACAGAGTGGATTAAATAGTTTTTTGTTGGTGAAAAATCATTTACGAAGTATATGTTAAGTATCAAATACTAGTTTTTAGCAATAAATTAAAAAAAAAAAATGCTTTCAGCGTTCAAAGTATTGAATAATTTGGAGTTAAAACTCGATGAAATCGTCTCCTCGTGTATCAGTGCATTGAGTGTTCCATTCGATATCTTGATACATGTGGCTAAATGAGTGGGTTCGACAGGACACGTTACATGTTGAACTAAGTTTAAACGGAGATGTAAATTATTTGTTTTGTTATGTTTAAATGTGTTGCGGTGGTCTCAGGTTCAATCTGTGCTCTTTTACTTCTAAAACCACAAACTATATTAAATTTCAGAAACAGATTAGTTGGATAAGTTAATCATATTGTAATATCATGACAAGCTCATATTTCAAGTTTTATTTTGCTGTGGTTTTTGACTTTCGATCAATTAATTTACAAGGTTTAAGGTCACTGCTACATGTACATCAACGTTATATACTAATTTTCAAGCAGGATTCAAAATAAGTAGAGTTACACCTTGTTACCTTTCTTAAGTCATGTCATATAGCTTAAAATTTAGTTAATGTTAATGATATTAGAAGCAAGTTCATGATAAACAAAGGTATATTATTTGAAGATATGGACATGAAAACATAGAAATTTATTTGTAAGTTTTCATCTTAGTAACATAAAGTCATAGAACACTAAGTTTTAGTACTAAATCAAGATAATCAATTGCCAAATTCTATAAGTGGATTTGACTGACAAATTCATCAACAAAGTTGAAATGGCCGAGTTGGTCTAAGGCGCCAGATTAAGGTTATGGTCCGAAAGTGCGTTGGTTCAAATCCCACTCTCAACATATATCCTTTTTTTTTAATTTTTTTTTTTTTTCAAATTTTTTACCAAAATTAGTATGCTTCAAATGTTGTTAACCTAACTTTGGCTGTGCGTTTAACATTCACTATGACTACCATAAGACTAAGATCAAATATTTCAAAAGTTTCTTTACTTCCTTCCATGTCCATCTCTAAGAAACTCGGAGAGACGGAAAAAATAATGGTTTTCATACGTGCTAATTCACGGGGCTTCTTTGACAGCTTTGAAGATACCCGATGAATTGGCAAGTACATATCCATAATTTCATAGCGATTACACAGCTTTAACAAAAACGATCATGCTTATAATACATGGAATCTTATTAACAAACACAATAAGTGGAAAGTTATAATCAATCGATGGCATAAAATGATGATAAACAAAAGGGAAAATTACAGCTTAAATGGCTGTTCCATTTGATATATCGATACATGTGGCTAAATGAGTGGGTGGAATACGTTACATGTTGGAATGATTTAAAACCGCAAAGTAAATTATTAGTTTTGTTATGATTTACGGCTGGTTGAGTAACTTTTTTTGTTAGTTGTCATTGATTATCATAAATCACTAATACAGTACATATCATACGATTAATTAGCATTTTTAGAAAGTTACGTCAATGTGTAATAACATGTTTTTAATGCTTATCATTCTTGATTGATTTTATAAGCATTTAACATGATCATGGTTTCGGATTTTTATTGGCTACTTTTTTTTACAATGAAAAGTTTAAAACATTGCTCTTAGTTTGAAAAAGATTTCATAACTGGACATTGAACCCATTTCATATGATGGGAGTTGTTGGTGTATTGGGCGCTGCTTTACTATGCGCTATTGGTGCTATGCGCTATTGGTGCTACTGTAGAAAATACTTTATTTGAAGATGGTGATGGTGCAAATACATTCCGTGCTTTTAACCGAACTCAAGCTGAAGAAACTTATTCAATGGTCACTCCTAATCGCTTTTGGTCACAAATCTTTGGGGTTGCTTTTTCCAATAAACGTTGGTTACATTTCTTTATGGTATTTGTACCGGTAACTAAAATGCAGTCAGAATTGCTTTTGAAATTGTGAGTCGTATGGTTTGCTACTGAAAATATATGCACAATTTTATATGTGCTACTTTTTTGTACAGTAAAACTTTGTGGCATTTGATTTGCTGTTGGAAAAAATGTGAAAAATGATGCATAGGCCCAAAAATAACAACCAAAACATATTAGGAATTTCGGTTCGGAATCGGTTCAGGCTATTTCCAGAACTTGGTTTACAGGTCGGTTTTGGTTGGTCTTGGCCCGAAGCTCAGTCCTACAGCTTGGGTGTCGCTTTTCTCAACCGGCCAGCTAGACGTTTGTAGTGGGAAAAGGGAAATGATGCCAGTAGCCCACTGCCCCAATGGTTTACAAGTTTTTAACCTGTTTTATTAAGCACCACATACAGCATTTATTAGTACATTGACATGGTAACATGGTATGTTAATTCTATTATTATACTTTTATGTTCACTGCCATATATGACTTGCAAAAGAGGCACATAGAAGGATTGTAATTTAAAAGAGGCACATAGTAAGACCGATCTTATTTCATCAGTGGTCAGCATTGTAATTTAAAAGAGGCACATAGAAGGATAATTGATAGATGCTACTTCATATACTGATTAGGTGACACAAACGTCTCAGTGTATATGACTTCTTCATGGTAACCCACTCTAACGTCGGAAGAATACAATTCGTATTCATCATGAAAATTTCCTTTGCTTTTATTTTTGCCTTTGCTCTTGTGGCCGTCTTTTTCTTTAGTATACTTCTTCTTCTTGAGATCTACCTGAAAAATACGACCTTCTCCGTAACTATAATTTATCATGAGCCAGTTTCCGTTTTTCATCAAGTGCACTGGAGACAAACAAATATCGTAGTTGGGCATAAGCTGATAGGTAACCACATTACTCCAGATATCTCCATCTACATTCAACTTCCACAGGTCGATGCAAAAACCATTTCGTCCAGTCATGTCATATTTGACACATAAATGAATGGACCCTTTGTGAAGAGTAATGGTGGTGGAGGATAGTGTATAAATATTATCATACACAGAGGGAATTTCTATCTTATGGAACCTCTCAGCTGTTGTGTCAAACCTAATCAAGCCTTCTCTGTTGCTGTAATACTGAAAATAGATATTTTCGCTCAAGCAAAAACCTGGTCTCCATTCCCAATTTATTTCTTTTTTGGGGGCCTTCTTGTTTAACTTTCTCCATGAGTCCGCCTTCAAAGAGTATATGTAAACATTGCCAGACTGATCTGTTACAACTAGAAGCTTGTAGTCGTCTTCACAAGAGCTGTAATACAATCCGTATCTGCTTTCAAAAGAACTGTAGCATTCCATGTAATCAGGATTGGCTGGTTTAGACAACCTCTTATACTCGGCTGTCAAAGGATTCCACAAAATAATATCAGAGTATCGACGATCATTACACTTTTTTATGCCTAAACATACCAGCCCATGATAAGATGTTAGTATACGCATATGTTCAAAAGGACTGTAGGTTTCAAATTGTGGTAAAGGGCGTGGGCAGGGAGCCTTATTAGGCAGTGATTCACAGTCGATGGTGAAGAACGTTGCTGTTATTTCAGAAAAGAAGAAGATTTTTTGGTCTTTAAGATGGTTACGGGTGTGCATCTCTTTGAACCTACCTGACATCAGGAACGAGTTCCATTGTTTGGAGACACACTTAAAACGGATTACAGATTTTGTTGGAACCCTTGTTAGTATCTGAAACAATATTACGTCTTGTGGAAGATAAACAGCCATGATTTTCTTGTTTGCATCATACAAGACTGTAGAAAATATTGAATAATTAAAATATAGACAAATTGTGACCAAAAACATAATGTAGACAAATATCAAGTATACAAGGATGCGTCATTAAGTACTAGTAATATGCAACATGCTGTTCGAAAAAAATAACAATTATGGAGCACAAATAATTAACATAAACGTGTATAAGAGTTACAATTAATTTACATTACCTGAAGTTAGTTTCGAATTCTTATTTTTGATTGTTAAAGCCGCCATTGAAATTTGAGGAAAAGGGAATCGAAATTGACGCAGGATGTGTGGTAGGTTTTATAGGATTGATTATGGGTTTATTTTATGCTAATGATCCACTAAATTATGGTAATTATCTTTTGGATCCTTTGTATTCTGACAAAAACTTACTAACTAAGTCAAATCATATTCCATGCAAAAATATAGGGTGTTTTTTTTTGGGCAAAGGGTTTTTACCCTAGTAAAGTATATTAAAAATCAATAATGTTCAGGTAATATGGCAAGATACCATATTGACTATTACAAGCAACGCACCTTTTGTGCTTCAAACCACAAACATAAGATTGGCATGCCAATCTTACAAACATAAGATCTAAAGCCTAGCCGAAAAATAGAAACAATGCTTGAAAAAATATATCGACTAGACTAAAAACAAGCCTACGTTGATCTATGCATTATCAAATGTGTAGGTAAATTCCATTCAGCTAGAACCCTCTCAACACGACTTGTTCTCTTGGAACGTAACGTAAGCAACTTAAGACGAACAATTGCTAAAATAATTTCACATACTTGCACATGGGTTCTTCTCTTCTTCTTGAATAGCCTTGCGTTCCTCTCTTGCCAAATAAAATATATAGAAGCCGCAAAAACAATCTTAGCAATAGTACCATGGGCTGATCTTGTCTTTGCAAATGGACTAATCCAATTAACAATATTATCCAACGAATTGGACACATGCGCCATACCAGCCTCCCCTTTAACCGAATCCCATACTTTATTGGAAAAAGGACATTCAAAAAATAGATGTTCGTGCGAGTCCAGAACCAATTCACATAGAGAGCACCTACACAGGTTTAAGTCACTTGAAGGACTGACATCCCATTGTCTTAGCCGGTCTTGGGTTTTTAATTTCTTTTGTATGACAAGCCATAAATGAAACGCATGCCGTGGAATACAATGAGCAAACCAAAAAACATACGTCCGTGCAATAACATCACCTCGAGGCCTAATGTCATCCCATGCAACACCAACACTAAATGGCTTAACCTGTTCCAATCGATTTCTCCAAACCAACGTATCCATATTATTAAGATTCACCTCTGGAACAGAAGCATTAAAGATGGTAGGGTATCTTAATTTCCAGTTGAAAGGCCACTTCCATTTGTTATTAGAAATAATATCCGCCACTTTCGAAGATAAATTAAAGCCCGCTCTATTAATCTCTCTAGCAGTAAGAGAGTCCATCAAGGGACACTTCAAACCCCAATTATCAAACCAAACTGAGGTATTCATACCATTACCAATTTTATACCAAAAAAATTTGCAAATAGTTGGTCGAATTTGAAGCAATATTCTCCAACCCCATGTCATATTTCCTCTAAACGAGAAAACCTAGAAATTTCGACCACAAAGTTTATAAGTATGGATCCACTTGACCCAAAGCAACTCTTTTAGAGAAATAATACTCCAAATATGAGATGTAATAAGAGCCACGTTAAAAGTCTCAAGCCTACGAATACCCAAGCTACCTTTATTTTTAGGAAGACAAATAGATTCCCACGAAACTTTTGCTTTACCACGACGCATATCCCCTTGACACCAAAGAAACCCTCTCATAGCCTGCTCAATATCCAAGAGAACATGAGATGGGAGAATAAAAACAGAAGACCAATACATGTGCATGGAAGAAATAACCGATTGAACAAGTTGTAACCGGCCGGCAAACGAAAGAAATTTATTCTTCCAATTACTAATTCTATTATGACCCTTTTCCACAAGCTCCTTATATACTCTTTAAATAAGTCTAGTAGAAATTAAAGGAACACCAAGGTACTTAACAGGAAGCGAACCTTCTTCAAATGGAAGCACACTAAGAATAGCCAATTTTGTATTATTTAAAACATTACAAAAATAGGCCGTACTCTTAGACTATCTTTATCCCATAGATTGCCAATCGATTGGCTTGGAAAAAAACAAATAAATATGCATATTATATTAAAAGTGAAGAAATGTAGAAAAATGGGTTGACGATTTGGGTTGGTTGGTGATTCACAAATATGATACCAAACCTGCCACATGTCATATTCTCATAGATTGCCAATCGGTTGGCTTGGAAAAAGACAAATATATATATAAAACTTTTAGCTAATGTATTGGTTGTGTAGGTGGAAGAAAGAGAAAATAATATTTTATTAAAAGATTGAGTTGTGATAGATTGTGGATAAAGATAGTCTTATGAAGACTTGGAACCAACCCCGAGACGCTCTTAAACTCATCAAGGGCATCCATAATAACTCTAGCCGAAGCATCATCACCATGAGCAAAAAGAAATAGATCATCCGCAACTAGAGTTAGGGTTTGATGTCATATGTATATAAAATAGATTTATTTAACTTAAATGCATTTTCGCCCATTTAAAAAAATCTTACAGGCCATTTTTTCAATATTTTGCCTGCAACATTACATTGTTGCTGATTGGTGAATAAGGGAGGTGCTTTGGATGCAGAGGGGCTTTTATTTGGCCTGTATGCATCTCCAAAAATTTTGAATTTCAAATTCTTCGATGCTTCAATTTCTCTGCATCTTCATCTTCAAAAACGGTTAATTCAATTTTGATGCTTCAGTTTCTCTTCCATGCCATTTTGGACTAAGTTACAAGATCATTGAACTTGATCTAATAAAGTCCATTTAGTATGTGTTGCAATTTTAGAGATGAGTTGCAGCCAATGCTTAAACATTGAGTAAGGTGCTACAGATAAGGAGTGAAGGTTTGTTTTGATCGCGTTTATATATACGATGCTACTTTGGTTAATTTTATTAACTTACATTGGAATCAAAGTGGCGTTTGAATAGTGTACGAAAGTATCAGCAACAATAGATTCACAACAATACTTTATTCAAACCAAAGCCTCAATAGTCAGCTTAGATTAAACCAACAGTAGTATCCAAAGTGTTACAAGGTTAGGTTAATGTCAGACAATAACCAGACAAATAGAAAGAAGAAGAAATAAGATCAGTACAATGATCAGAAAGAGAGATTGTAAAACAATGACTGCACACTCAGTTGTATCTAACCCTAGATTAGGGGAGGATTAAATAGAGGAAAAAGATACACAATGACCCCCTCAACGGTCATAAAGAAGCATCAACAGAAATGAGCAATCATCAGCAGAAACGAGAACTTAAACCATTTATGCTTTGTCCAAGAATAACCTCTGTAATAAGCCTGCAATAAACATAACTAGAAAATCATTAGAAATTGATAGAATGACATGTTTGCCACAGATTATGACCACAATTTCTAACATTCCCCCTTAATCTGTTGGGCAAACATATCAAACAATATCAATTTTTCACACAAGAATTTATGCTGATAAACAGGAAGGTTTTTTGTAAGGATGTATGCAGTTTGATTTGAAGAGCCAATCTTTTGGCATTTATAACACCTCTTGCAATTTTTCCACGATGAAGTGAACATCAATTTCAAAGTGTTTTGATCTTTCATGGAAAACAGGATTGATGACAAGTTGCAAAGCGATTTGTTATCACAAAAGAGATTAACAGGAGATTGATATCAACTTTTAGATCTTTTAAGATTTTTGAATCCAAATAATTTCCACAGCAGCAGAGACATTGATCTATACTGCTTACGTGGAAGATTTTGAAAGGGTGTTTTGTTTTTACTTTCCATGAGATCAAACAACCATTAAAGAAAACACAATAACTGTGATGATTTCCGGTTTTCTTGCATTTAGCCCATCGCATCACTATACCCTTCAAGATGATTTTCGAGTTCTTGAAATTATACCTTAGACCTTTTCCCGGAGCTCCTATAAGATATCTCGAACATTGAGGCACATTCTAGATGAGATTTCAAAGGAGAATGCATATATTGTGCCGACAATGAACCGAGTATGAGATGTCGTCTGGTATGGGTGAGATAAATAAGTTTCCCAAGTAACTTCTGATAACCAGTAATGTTAACAAGAAAGGGATTATCAGTAGTGGATATGTATGGAAGAACAGAGTTAGGTTCCATGGGAGTGGACACAGGTTTGCACCTAAGAAGTCCAAACTCTTTGAGAAGTTCAAGGCAATATTTTCTTTGGGTGAGACATATGTCATTACCAGTTTTTAAAACCTCAATGCCAAAAAAACATTTTAAGTTTCCTAAGTCTTTGATATGAAATTTAGATTTTAGAAATTCTTTGAATAGGTTTATCTCATCAATGCAGTTTCCAGTAAGCACAATGTCATCCACATAGACAAGCAAAGCAATAAACTTGTTATTCTCTGTTTTGGTGAACAAATAATGATCATTGACAGATTGAACAAAGTTATTTCCTTTAAATACACTAACAAGTTTTTCATTCCATTTCTTGGGAGCTTGTTTAAGGCCATACAGAGACTTGACAAGTTTACAGACTTGATTCTTATTGTTTTCATTACAGAACCCTTTAGGGATGGTCATATAGACATCCTCATCAAGGTCTCGATACAGAAAGGCATTGTTAACATCAAGTTGGAAAAGAGGCCATTTGTTTTTCACACTAAGGCAATAAGACATCTAACATGAACATTTTCACAACAGAGAAAAAGTTTCATCACAGTCTATTCCTTTCCTTTGGTTATAACCTTTAGCAACTAATCTAGCCTTATATCTATCAACTTCACCATTGGCTTTATATTTGATTTTGAAGATCCATTTGTAACCAATGGGAGTTCTATTAGGTGGAAGATCAGTTATATCCCAAGCATGATTTTCATTTAAGGCCTCAATTTCAGAGTTCATAGCATCAACCCAATTACTGTCAAGAATAGCTTCTTCATAACATGTAGGTTCAATACTTTTATTTAGACTAGAGGCAAAGCAGTAGTTATCTTTGTTAAGATTAGAGTAATTAATGACCTTTTCAACCCATATTTAACTTTCCCTTTAACAATAAAGTCATTAAGATTACTGGGCAGTTTGAAAACTCTAGTTGACCTTCTAGCAGTAGTGGCTGGCAAGCCTTCTTCTTGTTCAGAGTTCTGATTTAAATCAGAGGAAGTATCAACAGAATCAGAAGATGCATCAGCAGAATGTAATTCATGTGATGTGGTGCCTCGTGGTGTGTATTTTCATCTATGGATGTTGTAACAGTTCATCATCCCGTAGGATGACCCAACACTGTGCCATCATCATAGGATGTCACTCTCCTTCATCATTGAGACTTATTTGTGAGTCAAAGAAATTTTTGTGATTTAAATCTTTAGGCACATAAGTTTCAACAAAAGGTTTTGACAAAGAATTTTTCATTTTGAAAGGAAAAACAGTTTCGTAAAATTTGACATCTCTGGAATAAAAGACATTTTTTGTTTTTAAACTTAAAAGTTTATAACCTTTTTTTGCATTTGAATAACCAATAAAAACACTTTTTTCAGACCTACTACTAAATTTATCAGAGATGTTGAGAATGGTGGCATAGCATAAGCAGCCAAAGACTCTAAGGAGAGAGAGTGAAGGGTCATGCCCATACACAAGAGAGAAGGAGACTTGCGGACAACAACGAAGAGGTAACCTGTTTATGACATAGGCGCAGTTAGAACACATTCGGGCCAAAGATATAGAGGTAATTCCCACGAAACATAAGGGATCTAGCCACATTAAGGAGATGCCTATGTTTCCTTTCTGCAATACCATTTTGTTGTGGTGTATAAACACAAGAGGTTTGATGTAAAATTCCTTTTTCATGAAAGAAGTGTTGGAGTTTGTTATTGACAAATTCTGTCCCATTATCACTTCTGAATATCTTAACATTGTGTTCAAATTGATTTGATAGCATATGAGTAAAGTTGACAATGGAAACATAAACATCATCCTTTCCCTTAAGCATATAAACCCAGACAGCCCTGGAGTAGTCATCAACAATGGTTAATTATTTCTCATTAACATCCTTTGTTCATGCTTAATTATTTTTTGGAACCTTTCTAAAAATAAGTTAAGCATACATTCTTTATAACTGGATTAATCATACTGGCCCTATTTTTCTTTGACGATACTGTGTAGTGTGCGGACTTATAATGAGTTATGTTGTGTATCACTAATCCAATTTTTATTGTGCTGTCATAAATATTTTGATACCTACTTTTTCTTGGCTTTTGTATATTAGCAAAGTATCTATGATTAAGTATTTTTGGTTTCTGGTATTGTGTTACGAATTTTCTCAAACACAGTGTGTTGTGCTTAATGTTAATCAAGAGTAATACAATGCGGTTTTTTGACTTTGTCCAGTTTGATGTTGAAGTAAAAAACATTTCATCTATGTAAAATATGGATGCTATTTTGCGATACTAAGTAAAAGCATCATTAGCATGATTGTTTCATAAGGTTGCAAGTGTTATGTGTGAATGTTTAAAGCTCAATAGTGTAGGCTATAAGTGAGTAATTTTCGGAATGTTTTGTACGCGAGTGACAAAGGCTGTAGGCTGCAAATGAAAAGGAATTATGATTTTTATTTAAAGCAATGTGCATGGGTCAGTTTTTAGTGCTATTGAAACTTTGGGCATAAGACGTCCAATGGCGCTTTGTTATGTCTCCAATCTTATAATGTTAAACTAAGTAACTACACATGGCTATATGAGAAAATCCTGTCAGCTATTCATTATAAAAATTACGGTGTATTATTATACATGTATGGAGGAGGAGACATGTTCATGGAAATAAAGAAAAAAAACACCTCTTCTGATTGAATTCTTGTGAGGTTCACAAATAGAAAGTTTTGTTTGAATTTGTAGCATAAATCCTTCATAGCTAATAACTACAATTTCTCTTTGAACAAACTTTTAGCTGCTTCTTTCAAAAACCTTCAGTTCCACATGATATGTTTACGGTCGTTGTTGTTGCACTCTTGAACACTGCCACCTTATCGACTGTTGTGCTGCCGCCTACATACAGGTATCTACGGGCATGTTTCTTTTGATATGTTTAGTTTACATAATGTGTGAACTCTTATTATCTCTGTCTTCTTCAATTAGGAGTAGCAGACCCTATTCATCTGCCATTATTCTTCGGTTGAGTTTTGTTTCAACTCTTGGTCTTCTTCAATCTTATCTTATACTATATGATGCATGAATAGTTTTAGTCAGTATGTAATTTATAATTAAGTTTTGATGTGTATTCCTTTTTGGGAAAATGGATGTTTAGAGTTTGAGTTTTTCACTTGATGGATACTCAATTTTAGCTAATATATGTGTTTGATAATAGGTCTTGATGAAGCGCTCAACAAATGATCGATGAAATACATCAAAGAAAAAGGTATGATTGTTTTCCTTTTATGCTCTTAATTTTTGTTTTTTGGTCTAAATTATAAATTTGTTTTGTTAGTAAAAATGTTTGCTATCAATAATTTAGACTTTATCCTTTCTTTTATGAAGCTGTATCGGTATAAGTTGGCTTACATATCTATAGTGCTGTTGAGGTTATTTCCATTAGTTTTACTTCTCTAGAATATTTAAATTATCTGCTAATTTGAAATATTCATGAATTACTTATAGGATGATTCAATATTTATAATAAAAATGGGATCATTAAGCTTTGGATTGATTGGCTACTTCACCGTGAAAGTTAACATGCTTTAGATTGATTGTTCTGTGAAAGTAGACACACTATGATTCCACATTTTAAACCTCCTTTTTTTATTGTTGCCGAAGCATGAAGCATGTAATGACTTTATAGAATTTACACATAGTTATACTCTTTATAAAAGGTAAGTCCATCCTTTTAATTGGATAATTTAAAAAGAGAGGTATAATACAATAGAAAATATTCTTCTTTGTTAATCATTATGGTTTCAAATAGGATTTTATATTTCTGTAACCATGATCATCCACAATCTCAGTTCTTCATGACTAATAAAACCACAACTTTTAATTTCTTAAGGCCAGTTCGTGATCTTTTTGTTTTCAGTTCAAGAATCATAGCTTTGGCTATTGATTTTTATCCATTTGTTCTATAAACATTCACCACTTGCTTGCACAATATTGGTAATAATGTAGGTCATACAATGTGTTTTGCTAGAAGATGCCAAAACTACCCGAAGGGCCAATGACTTCTATCTAGGTTCGTAAGTGATAGATAATATTACTCCCTACGTTCCAAATACTATTGTTTTCCTTCCTATCTTAATTTTTCAAAAGTAATTCTCTTATTTTATAAACATATAGTTAAAAAGCCAGTTTGGTTTGTGCTTTATCTCAAAAACATTTGTGTGATAAATTGACCCATTTGAAATGGATGGGTTATGTAATTTGGATTTCAAGTTAAAGGGCAACTATTTGCTTTCCATTAACAAGCTGCATACAGTTTTACATCTTTCAATGTGTCGACTGTTTTCGTTGTCTTTGTCAACAATTTTGATATGTTTCCTTAATTTTTTCACTAAGGAATGAGGAATCATGTTACGATCTGTAAAGCATTCTCTTCTTTATACGTTGTTAGTTGAGATGGAAAAATTAGTGGCTATTGACAGATTTGGTGAGGAATCAAAAGAGTTTCAACTAATGGCTTTGTGGTCTAGTGGTAGAGACTTAAGAAGTTATGTGAGCCACAAGTGAGAGTAGTACCGGGTGGGTGACCTACCGGGAAGTCCTCACTTATGGACCATAAGTACAGTCACTGGGACAGGTGCTCATTGCCTGGGGCCGGGTCCTTGGGGGAGGGTCCGGTTGGCATCCTTAGGATGCATGGGACCAGGGTGATCCTACCGAGCTTCACCTTTTGGGAAAGTTATATATAACTGAGATCAATATAGACCCAGCCACCCGGAAAGCTGAAAAAACCAGACTTGCCAGTTATGATGGTTAAGGATGACGATGACGAAATTTTAAATTAGTATCGCCATACTATTATTTTAAATCAGATGTGGTCACAGGTTTCTTTCCTCTGATCATGCAATAGTAGAGAGCTAGTGACTATCTGAAGTTACATTTGTTGATTTGCTATGTGGTTCAGATTCACTATAAATAGTGTTTGTCCGTGTCGAGAATGTTTCAGCACTATCATTTTAACTCATGAACTGGATTGGGCAGAACCGGACTGGGCAAAAAAAAGGCCGGATAAGCAGGCCAAAAGTGGCACACCAAAAATAGGCGGAAAAAACCCGGACAAAACGACGTCTGATTGATTAGTGTATAATATTATTTAGTAATTGTTGGGCTTATAACATGAAGCCATATTACATTATTGAAATATTGGCTGTAATTGTGTCTGTAATTCATGCGATATAGGATTTTCTTGTTATTCGACGTAATTTTTGCAAACTTTTCAATGAAATGCAATTCACGTTTACCGGCCCGTATGTGCTTCAATGTTTTTTTTAGTAACTTAAAGCGTTTTGGGTGCCATCACCTTGGTTTTAGGTCGGGTACGATGGGGTTATTGGTATAGTATAAAATTAACGTCCAATAACCAACGCGATAAAACGACGCCCGGCCGCAAAGCGCCATACCAGTATAAAAAATATAAATGACAAAAAAATTACACTTTTTACTAAAAAAAAACACCGCATAATCAACAACATGAAACAACATAAAACCCACAAGTTTACGGAACCCCCAAACGCGGGGTTCCGTCGCCCATCTCGCTTGTAGAATAAGGTAGGTGGTTATCCAGAATGTTAATGGCTTTACTAATTAACGTGACAAGATCCTTTGTTTTGGGTTCTTGTTATGGGCTAACTTTCTAAAAAAACAGTTATTTAGCCCAAAAATAATATCATTTTATTTAAGGATTTGAGCCTTTGAGGTGATTTTGGTAAATTAGACGTGAAATAAATAATTATCAACATTTTTTTTTTCAAAACACATTTTTAATTACCGGTTGGGATGCTATAAGAATAAAAAATAAACAAAAGGCTTCCAATATTTAAGTTTTAAACAATTTGGAGGAAAACTAATCAATAGTTGCATTATGAGAAGTGTAAATGACCATATTTAAAATATACACATCAGGCTGGACGCAGTAACAAACAACGATCGACTATGTCGATCGATTGTATGTCGATCACCTTACTCTAGAACAATATGCACGATCAATTGATTGGATGTTTTTTTTATATGGGTTGTCCACGCGATCGATATTTACTAGCATTTGTGTGTGTTATTTAATCAGAAAAGAATATTTGTGGGGTATGTTTTTTGTTTTAAAGGTCGTCTTTATTGAAGCACCCAATCACGTGAAGGTCGCTGGAAAGAGAAAACTGACGTTGCATGGAAAATAAGAAGGATTCACCATCCTTACTGGGGCAGCCTCAAGATTGATTGGCAGAACAAACAGTTTAGCAGATAAGTAAAATTCAACTAATGGTCCACTTTTTATCAATTTCAATTCACAAGTTATGTTTTGAAACTCGGGTTAACCGGCTGATTGAACTATGAACTGATCGGGTGACTGGAAGCCGGTTTGAGGAAAAACACGGCTCAACCATTGGTTAAAGCGTGAACCAAAGCTCGATTAGGTCAATTCAAAACCGGTTTTAAAACCTCAATAATTACTAATTACTAATTACTAAGCATAAATCGGTTGCAAAGAAGATGATTCACCACATGTGAATAAGGGTGCTCACGGTCTAAAACCGGACGGATGTCCAAGACCGAAACCGAGTTAGGCAAAAATCCTAGACCGAGACTGGACCGAATGTGATCGGTCCGGGTCGGTCCGGTCGGTCTTTCGGTCAAAATAGGCTAAATGTTCGGTTTGTATGCCGGACCGGACGGGTACGGACCGAGACCGAAATAATGAAAAATTCCATACCGAGACCAGACCGTTGGTCCTTCGGTCCGGTTGGTTTTCGGTCGATTCGGTCGGTTTTGTCGGTCGGTCCGATGAGATTGCTCACCCTTACATGTGAAAGCTGTTGGGTTTTTTTTCTTGCCTCACATACTCACATAAAGTCTCAAAAAAAGATTAATGCGTAACAGTAGTTGTCAAACCATTATAAGAAAAAAAATAGTTGTTTTGGGCTCAATCATGATATATATGTACCAAATTGTAAAACAACCAAAAATTAAATATGAAATGTAGTTACTTATGAAAACAAACACGAGATCACATAAGAAGAAATGAAACCGTATTTGTAATCAAATGATTCACTTAGTTTGTAATGGAATTAAGAGAGGAGAAGATTACAAGTCTTTTGATTGAATGCTTTACAACCGAAAATGAAAGGATTATTTATACTAGTTAGTTAAGGGAGGAGCGAGCAAAACAAAATGGGAGGAAGGAGCAAAAGATTTTCTAGCCAAAAGTCATAACAAACTTTTGGCTCTCGGCTCACGCGCTTTCTCACGTGACTTCTTTGAAACTACTTTTGGCGTATCAAATGAGTGGGTTCGACGAGACGATTACATGTTGAAATAAGTTTAAATCGAAAAGTAAATTATTGGTTTTGTTATGATTTACGGACTTACGGTGGTTGAGTAACTTTTTTGTTAGTTTTCATTGGCTATCATAAATCGCTAATACAATACATATGACCAAGTTTTATTGATACCTATTTATATTTTTGATTACATTGTATAACTAAAACCAAGGTTGAAAAAATCGCTAGGTGGTAGCTACCGTCTAGCTATTAAGCGGTTAGGCGGGATTAATCAGATTAGATTTTTATATATAAAATTATAAAATTCGAAACTATATATGCCCAATTTGGTTGATCTAGCCGATTTTTTTCCTTTTTTTGATTTGGCCGATTTTTATCCGTAACCAGTTGGCCGATTTATCCGATTTAATCGATTTATGCATGATTTGGCCAATTTTTATCCGATAAATCGGTATGTTGACCGATTTTTGACCAAACCAATTAGTAAGGCCAATTAGTGAAGATCGGGATGGTTAATCCTCGCCTAGCGATTAATCACCGATTAATCGGCCACCTAGACCGATTTTTGCAACACTGACTAAAACAAAACCTTTTGATACGTTTCTTTTGATCAAGAGATATTACCAAAGTGTAATTAGATTTAGTAACACTAAATAGTTATACTAACAATTACAGGTGTTTGGAAGTTACCTCACTCTCTTATTCGGTTCACCCAATGACGTCGATCTCCCATTTTGAAGTCCGGTTGCGAGTTGGTTGTCGAGGCTTGTTCGAGTTCTTTGGTTGATTCTTTTAGCGTTTTGTTTGTTTGTTAGAGTTCCAATTGAGGCGATATTCTTTTTCTTTCTCAAAGGTTTTTCCCACTAGGTTTTTCTTGGGAATGTTTTTTAAGGTGGCGGCTGAGTTGGTACATTATTTTCCTACAAGGCGGCTTATGGATAGTTGTGGTGATTCGTGCTTTTTGAAGTGGTTGTTTCCTATAGGTGATCTAGTTATTGTATGTCTCTAGTTTTTTGTTCGCTTTGTGACATGTCACAAGTGGCTTAGTGGGTTGTTCAAGCGTTGATTGAGGTTAATGTAGTTCTTCTGCCATATATTCAATTGTACTTATTAGTTTTGTGATTAACATGTTTTATCAGGGTGAATCCTTTTTAAACAAAAAAACTATTACATGTGTTGTAATTAAGAAAAAAATATACTGACCATTACAGAGTGGATTAAATAGTTTTTGGGTGGTGAATAATCATTTGGCAAAAGTTCAATATAGATCTCAAATTTACCATAGATCCAATGAACCAATAATAGCCATTCATTTTTTATTATGATAAACTTTACCCTTTTAAAAATTAAATATCTCGCAAACCGTTAATCGTTCGCGATAAAAATTATACCATCATGACGAAATTAAATTATCTTTATATAGATATGCACTACTATATATTTTTAACCACTTTTTTCAAAATTTCACCAACAAAATCATATATGATTTGTGAAAATCATATATTATTCGATTTTACGAATCATATATGATTTTGAGAATCATATATGATTCGTAAAATCATATACACATGATTTTTGAAAATCATATATGATTCGTAAAAATCATATATGATTTTTCGAGACGAATTTTGAAAAAAATGTTTGTCGAAAATATATAAAGTGCATATCTATAAAAGATAATTTAATTCTCGTCGCGATGGTGTATTTTTATATTTTGAAAATTTACCGTTTGTAAGATATGTTGTTTTAAAAAAGGTGAAAAATAATATTTTATTAATTTAGATAAAAAATGGAGGTATGTAATTGGGTCATTTGTTATAATGAAATATGGGTTATATTGATCTCAACTCTAATCATTTACGAATAATATGTCAAGTTTAGAAAAAGGTAAGCAATTGATAAGAAATATGTTAGACCGGTGGTCAAGTTGTTTTACTGTGTACTCGTTGTCTCAAGTTCAATACTTGTCTCCTTTCAAACTTTGTCTCTTTTTTGTCTTTCTTTATTTTTCTCTTTACTTTCTTATGAGTCTCATCTATTCATTTTACCTTTTAGTGATTATAAACTATATTGAATTTCAAAGAACAGGTTAGATGGATACATTAATCATATTGTAAAATCATGACAAGCTCATATTTCAAGTTTTATTTTGGTGTGGTTTTGGACTTTCGATCAATTAATTCACGAGGTTTAAGGTCACTTCTGCACGTACTCAAAGCAAGATAACTCTCTTTTATGATAGAATGATGTGGCCACATTGCCGACATACATCAAGCAAGATTTGAATTTTGGATCTCTCGCAATGTCACATAAATAAGTAAAGTTACACCTTTAGTTTTTCTTAAGTCATGTCATTAGAAGCAAGTTCATGATAAACAAAGCTATATTATTTATAGATATAGACATAGATAGTTAGAAATTTATATGTATATTGTTTATGTATATTTAAGATGACATTTATAGCATCAAAGTTGAGATGGCGAGTTGGTCTAAGGCGCGATTAAGGTTACGGTCCGAAAGAGCGAGATTTCAAATCCATTATCAACATAAAACCTTTTTTTTTTTTTTTTTTTTTTTTTTTTCAAAATGTTTACCAAAATTTTTATGCTTCAAATGCTGTTAACCTTGGCTGTGTGTGTTAAACATTACTCGTACTAAAACTCTAAAAGGCGAAGCAAAATGGATCACGTGAAGCAAACTAGCAAAATGAAGTTCACTACGACTACCATAAGGCGAAGATCGAATATTTCAAAAGTTTCTAACTTCCTTCCATGAAGAAACTCGGAGAGACAAAGAAGAGACGGTTTTTATACGTGCTAATTCACGGGGCTTTTTGACGACTGGGAAGATACCCCGGTGAAGTGCCAAGTATGTAGCCAGAATTTCATAGAGAAATAATACTCCAAATATGAGATGTAATAAGAGCCACGTTAAAAGTCTCAAGCCTACGAATACCCAAGCTACCTTTATTTTTAGGAAGACAAATAGATTCCCACGAAACTTTTGCTTTACCACGACGCATATCCCCTTGACACCAAAGCGGCACATAGAAGGAAAATTGATAGATGCTACTTCATATACTGATTAGGTGACACAAACGTCTTAGTGTATATGATTTTTTCAGGGACGCTAACGTTGGAAAAATACAATTCATATTCATCATGGAAATTTCCTTTGCTTTTATTTTTTCCTTTGCTCTCGTGGCCGTTTTTTTCTTTAGTATACTTCTTCTTCTTGAGATCTACCTGACAAATACGACCTCCTTCGCATCCATAATTTATCATGAGCCAGTTTCCATTGTTCATCAAGTGCACTGGACACAAACAGCGAATATCATAGTTGGGCATAAGCTGATAGGTTACCACCTTACTCCAGATATCTCCATCTACATTCAACTTCCACAGGTCGATACAGGTGCAAAAACCATTTCGTCCAGTCATGTCATAATTGACACATAAATGAATGGACCCTTTGTGAAGAGTAATGGCGCTGAAGGATCGTTCATAAATATTATCACATTCAGGGGAGTTTCTATCTTATGGAACCTCTCAGCTGTTGTGTCAAACTTAATCAAGCCTTGAGCTATGTTGTAACACTGAAAATAGGTATTTTCGCTCAAACAAAAACCTGGTCTCCAGCGCCATTCTATTTCTTTTTGGGGGCCTTCTTGTTAACTTTCTCCATGAGTCAGATTTCAAAGAGTATATGTAAACATTGCCAGACTCTGTTACAACTAGAAGCTTGTAGTCGTCTTCACAAGAGCTGTAATACAATCCGTATCTCCTTTCAAAAGAACTGTAGCATTCCATGTAATCAGGATTGGCTGGTTTAGACAACCTCTTATACTCGGCTGTCAAAGGATTCCACAAAATAATATCAGAGTATCGACAATCATTACACTTTCTTATGCCAAAACATACCAGCCCATGATAAGATGTTAGTATACGCATATGTTCAAAAGGACTGTTGGCTTCAAATTGTGGTAAAGGGCGTGGGCAGGGAGCCTTATCAGGCAGCGATTCACAGTCGATGGTGAAGAAAGTTGCTTCTTCTTCATCATAAAAGAAAAGGCTTTGGTCTTCTAGATGGGGGTCTGTTAGAAGGCTGCGGCTGTGCATCTGCTTGAACCTATCTGATATTAGGAACGCGTTCCATTGTTTGGAGACACTCTTAAAACGGTCTACAGATTTTGCTGGAACCCTTGTTAGAATCTGAAACAATATTATGTCTTGTGGAAGATAAACCGCCATGGTTTTCTTGTTTGCATCATACAAGACTGTTGAAAAAAATGTAGACCGATGTCAAGTATACAACAATGCGTCATATTAATAAATACTAGTAATATGCAACATGCAAAAATATGAATGTCAGATAATTAACATAAACGTGTATAAGAGACACAATTAATATACATTACCTGAAGTTGGGTTCGAATTCTTATTTTGATTGTTAAAGCCGCCATTGAAATTTGAGGAAAAGCAATCGAAATAGACTCAGGATGTGTCGTAGGTTTTATAGGATTAATTATCAGTTTTATGCTAATGATCCACTAAAATATGGTAATTATCTTTTGGACCCTTTGTATTGTGACAATAACTTAATCTTTTATCTTTTATATATCTTTTATATAATAAAACAAAACCCTAGTAGGAATTTTTCATTTCAAAAAAATCAAACCATACCTTATTTGGTAATAATTTTTTTATTTTAGTTTTTTTTTTTAAATTAAAAAAATAATTAAACCTAATTATTTCCTAATTAGGCATAAAAAGTTAAAAATTTGTTTTTTATACGTTCATATATTAAAAAAAATACCAATACACATGTACCTGAAATTCATTACCTAATAGTTTTAGACCAAATTGAAATTTTTGAAAAAACTACATGGCTTCCGTTCTTCATTGTTCATTATTTACGGAGTAAAAAAAAACCCATAACTAAATCACCCCATACCACCATCCACCACCACCATGAAACATTCTATTAATAACAAAGAATATGCAGCCCACAAGAACCCTAATCACACCCATAACAATATCCATTCATCAACTAAAAATCAGGTTTTCTCGGTTCTTCACTTTTTATAATTAAAGGTTTACTATTCTATTAAGTGAATGCCTAATTCGATTTTGTAAACCGTTTTTCTATAACTTCAATTCTGTTTGTAGTTTTTGTTTTCCTCTATTGATGATGCATTTGGTGCATCGAAACTTAGCCCCTCTTACACCATACAATAGATCAATTTTTATGTAAGTGTGTTGCTATTAATCTGAATTTTACTGTTATATGAACTGTTATATGCCATGTCTAATATGAACTGTTATATGCCATGTCTACACTTTTTTTTAGTCAAATGTGCCATTGTGTTCTATGATTATGGTTAATTTACAGATGATGACAGTAAGCATGTATCATCAATGGTTGCTGAAGCATTGAGTGTTTTGATATCGTTTTGCTTTGAAAACCTTAACACAAAACTTTTTGTTTTTTTTGTTTTACGCAAAGCTATTTAACACTTTAAATTGATCATTGCACACTTTTGACACATCTAAATAGGGCGTTTCGGATTGCATATGTTTAGCTTATACTTATTTTTAAGCACTTTTATAATAAACATCTCCATCGATGCTTATTTCAGCACAAAGTAAGCAAATAAGCAGTTAAAGTTTTTATATTCAAAGTCCACACACCTGAAAGAATACAATCCCAAACACCCTCTTATAGTTTATATCATGGTATGAATTTCCTAAAATTCCATTGTAGAGGTGGTTCGAGTTCCAATTCCAATTTAAACCTTAAATTGGTGTTCACAATCAATTTCAGTGGCATATTAAGGGCGGACACAATACATTCAATGTGTAAGTTTGTTATTATTCGTTTGTCGTTCATGAATTTGTATACTAATGATTGCGTGATATTTTTCGAAAGTTATTGCAACTATAATATCTTGAAATGGCTTCTACTTCATCACTTGTGAACATGTTTCATAATTCTTTTCAGTTATTAGTTGTTTAGATTTTATAAATGCATGGTTCACTTATGCTATAAATTTTAGTGTTTGTTTTGAGAAATTTGATGATGGCTTTTTGTTTTTGGATGATTACAGTTGTGGCAGCTTTGATGCTGGCTCATAAAAACACAGTGAATTTTTTAATTGATAAAGATAAATTCAACCCATTAAATCATTCTTTACTTCACATGTGATTAAAACCGGTATTTTTATTGATTTTATTCATTACTTACAAGTTACAACCCTTTGATGAATTACGGAGTACTTTTTGTTTATCCCCAATTTTATTGTTGAATTGTTTTGTATATTGACTGATTTGTTTGATGATTTTTCTTGAGCTCTTTCATCATAATTGCTACTTCTGTCCCGGTTTATGTCATTTTTCTCTCGTCTTTTTGGGTCATGTGTTGAGCTAAATTGTTGCAAAATTAGTTGTTGGCAACATGGCTTATTTGATAGAGGTTCTGAGAGATGATAGAATGTATTCAAATCTCTAATGCATTAACTATAGAAAGTGAATATTCATAAGGAAGTTTAAGGCTTAGAAAGTTAGAAACTTTTCCATAACGTGGATATTGTATGCATAGAATGTATTCATTGATTAGCTTTGGTTCATTACAAGTATATAAACTCTTGTGGATGCATAATTTCTTTGTCATTACATAATGTCGAACAGAGGTAAAGTTCCAGCTATTGGTATCGATCTTGGAACGACATACTCTTGTGCGGCTATTTGGGAGAACAACCGTCTTGAGATTATACCAAATGATCAAGGTAATCAGATTATCCCGTCAGTTGTCGCCTTTAACGATAATGAACGTTTTGTCGGTGATGCTGCAAAAAATCAAGTTGCTTATAACCCAACAAACACTATCTTCGGTTAGTCACTTTTCTTTCATTCACTGCTTTTAAAAACAACAATTTTATACCATTTGAGCACTTGAGTCTTAGAAGTAAACTACCTTCTCTACTGATTATGTAAAGGTTTTTTTGTTTTGTTGTTTTTTTTTTTTTTTTTTTTAATTAGTTTAATGGTTTGCAATGATTTCGATGTACAAATTATATATATTTTTTACCAATAAAGAACAAAAGAACAAGAAAAGTTATTATGTATGTTATGATATCAGAGTGTGATTATGAACTAATGGTTTCTGTTAAAGTATTTTTGCATAGTAGCTTTTAGATAAGATTGACGTATTCTAATAGTAGTGAAAACCAAGTTCATTGACATTTTGGAATGTGGCATAAACACTAACTGTTTACTTCACTAAAACAATGTTATGCAAATTCCATTAGCGGATGCCGGATAGCAATGACACATATTAAAATTATCTCTTCACTTTTAGGAATGGTTTGACCAACCTATTGGTTATCTGATTGGTTTTTTTGATCCTTTATTGTTGGTGGTGATCAGAGATGTGAAGCTGGAGTACAAAGTGTTGAAGGAGAAGATGAAAGAATACAACAAAAAATTATATGGGAACATGTTTGCCAAGCTATTAGCAATTGATTCTAGAGTAAGTTATTTGTTTGAAATTTTTGGTTGTGTGTGGTTTCATGATTCTAAATGTGATTTATATTTTGTGCAGAAGACAGCTCCAAAGGTGGTAGAACCGATGATCATTGACAGCAAGGCATAACGAGTATAAAGTTATGAGGACCTTCATATAAGTGACTATTCGAATACAAACCCAGATCACTAATTGTTATTCATTAAGATCCAGAAAACTGAATACTTTAAGCAATATAATGTACAAATGTAGGATTTGAACTTTGATCACGTAGATTATGCAAATGATAGCACAATTATTCAACAGAGATTTTTTATACTAAAAGTAAAAACTGACTTGATTAATGATTATCGAGTTCTGGTTTATTGAAGTTTTGATCTTTGAATGTTAATATCAAGATCAAGATCAATGTACATTGGGTATTGATCATTATTAAAGCAACAGATCAAATGTAAAATGTATCAAAGCAGAAGATATGATCCATCTTCGGAGGAATCTGAATGAAATGTCTTTATATAAAAGCAAATGCGACTTTCAACTATGCTCCTTATTTCAAATAAAGGACTTAAGCAAGACTTGGTTATGAAATGTCTTTATATAAATAGCAAATGTGACTTTCAACCATGATGCTTAGTTCAAGTCTAGGACTTTGTCAAGACAATAAACCAAACAGCACTGAAGCAATGTATAATAGAAAAAAACACATTTATTTGACAAAATTAATTTGGTTAAAGTTGACTAATAAGCTTCATAACATCGTAATTGCCGGTTTGAACAATAAATGTATTCAGAAAGTGCAAATATTGATCATTAGTAAAACAAGTTGTCAAAACAATATTATGAAATAAAATTTGCTGACACATAGATCAATATCTATATCCTCCGTCTCATATTAACTGTTCACAAACACTTTTTTAGGTATTTTTTTTTCAACTTTGACCTTGCAAAGTGATATACATTGTTGCATATTTATTCAACAACTAACATAACAAATGATAAGTAAACTTGCTTTCTAAAGTTTTGAGTACACACTTTTTTTAAAAAGGGCAAATTCATATCTCTCTTTATTAAATTTGGAAATTTCATATTTACCAAAACATTATTAAAATAGTGTACATTATGCTTTCAATGATTGTTCTTGAGGTATATACGTAATTAATCATAAAGGTATGGGGAGATATGAAATTCATCCTTAAATATATATTTATGACCCTTCATAGTCAAAGATAATAAAAAACCATAATTAAGAACCATAAAAAAAACTAAACAAAGATTAAATTATTTGTATTTTAATAAATAAAACTACATTATTTAAAAATTTTGAAATAAACCCGCGCGTGCGCGGGCATTATCACTAGTATATAATAAAACAAAACCCCTAGTGGTAATTTTTCATTTCAAAAAAATCAAACCATACCTTATTTGGTAATAGTTTTTAATTATTATTTTTTATTTAGATGTAGAAAAATATTAAAAGCTAATTATTTCCTAATTTGACCAGAAGTTTCTAAAAAATCGTTTTTGTATTCATGTGTATAAAAAGGCTGAAAATACACATGGGCTTTAGTGCTATTTTTTCATAATGTTATGGCAAAAATGTAAATTTAAAAATAAAACCGGATGTATTAACTCAATCCATTAAAAGCTTTTCGCATCTCATAACCCTAGATAAACACTCCCAACATCCAAAATTCATAAACAAGGGATTTTCGATTGAAGTATAAAAATACCAAGTTCAGTTATCTTTCTCTGTTTAGCTTAACTAACATATAATTGCAACCCTTAATTTAGATTTATCAATTTTTGTACTTGATTTCAGGGTTATTGCTTTAAGGTGCTTCTTGATTTTACAGGCATTGTTAAGTTTATTGATTGTTGTGATTTTTATGGTTTGTTTGTTTAAAGTTGGTTAATTTTCGTGGTAATTGTGATAATGAAATTGATTTAATTATTTGAATGAAACAAAATTTAATGGTTTGTGATAACATATTAACAACGAGTATTTGTAAAAAAATTCAGAAACCAGAGCTACAAGAAATCAAAATAGAAAAACCTGTTATATATATGGTTATCATTAAATATATTGTTATAAATGTTCTCTAAGTATCACTAGGTTGAACATTTTTCAAAGTTACAGAGTGTAGTTAGCTCAGGCAGCATTAGTGGCGCAAAGTTATTGATTTATGTTATTTGGCTTCATATTGTTGTTGTCTAGCTAAGTAGTCTCAAAGTTAGGTAAAATTTAGGCTATGTCTACTAATAATTGTAGGAAGAGTAATTAAATGACCAATGCAGATGTTGATGTCTAGCCATATGTAGGAATTTTAGATAGGCTATTGAAATTTTGTAATATCATTGAAATGTGTAGTATAGGTTAATCAAAAAATTTAAGAAGTAATATGTTGTTCTTTCAATACTACACCCTCAAACCGGATAACAAATCTACTAAGGGGCTATTTGAGATTGATTATTAGAACTTCTAACCTTCATGTGATAGGATTGGTGTTTCTAAATTAGCTATTAAATCTGCACAGGTATACATACATGATTTAAAGATATAGTTGTATGGCCATTATGAGTTTTAACAGTTTATGAAGACACTAAGATCGATCACATGCATAGAAACTCATATAGTGAACAACAGTTGTATGGCCATTATGCTCATCTGATATGATGGATGTTTCATCTCTAACGGTTGATTGAGCAGTAGTCTGGTGCTTAGGGGAAGCAATAGGAGTCGTGGGCTCGGAGTTTGGTTCTGGATCCATTTGGTTTATAGCTACTCAACAACTGTTCTGATTGTAATTTAATATGTGGAAAAGGGATTATTACAGAACTTCTTGCGCAAAGATTATCATCATTGAGATTAGCTTAGGAAATTCTACCTTTTCTACGGCAATGCTCAGGACCCAGTACGTCTAAATAAATGTTAGTTATAAATGCATAAGATACAATGTTCATCTCTATCTTTCTAACTAAATAATAAGCAAAGTATGAGGACACTAAGATCGATCACATGCATAGAAACTCATATAGTGAACAAAAGTTTACAGCCCTTGCTGAAGGGATATACACAACAAGGTATAACATTCATCTAATATACCCTTGTGCTACTCGGAACAGTTTATGAATGTTAACTTAGATCAAAACTAATACTACTTTTTCAATAGGTTTTGTTTGTATAATCTTATTAATTGCGACATGTTGTTCCAGTTTTACTAATAACCAAATTGACCATATTAATTGTAGGTGGTAAAACAACATTTCACATGGTTTGTTTCTAATTTTTAAGGAATTGATGATTTTATTATCTCACTAGGTGTTTCGCGAAAAGAATGCTTTTGGTTGACTTAAGGGTTTGTAATATACCTACACTATGGGGCAATTGACATAACCTATCATATCTCTTTGTTACCTTTAGAAAAATGAGTCCATATTTATGATTAATATTTTAAACCTCTTACAGACTTTATGACGAAGATAGTCTTAAGTCAGATGATGTTTTAGATGAGTCAAAATTCTTTCATTCAGATTTCACGTCTGATGTTTGGTATATTCACTCCAAAGGTAAGGAATTTCATGCGATACTCGCGTGCCATGATTGCGTAAAAGGTATGTTCGTCATATAGCTTATATTTATGTATTGAAAACTGAGCCATTGTAATCCTCTTTCTCCATGCATCACAATTGTCTCCAAGTGTCACAATCAGGTTTGTTTAGTTGTTTGTAACTATTTAAAATTTAGTATTGTAGTTATCATCTTTGTGGTGCATGTTTAACATGCTAAAGAGAGAACTTTAAGATATATCATAACACACCCAGGGATTATAAATGAGTTTGTGATCGATATTACTCAGAAAAGAATAATGACTGAGTTTATCAATCTAAAACATGCAAGAAGCATTAGCACTCTTTAGAGCCAGTCATTCTTAGTTATATTTTTAGGTAGAAGTTATGTATATTTACTGTTTTATTTTTAGTAATTCTATGCCATTAAACATTGTTTAAATTTGATATTTGGAAACATGGTTATAAAAATTGATATAGTGTTTGGTAAATAATCCCAATCTTCACCAATTTCTAGATTTATATAAAAAAAATATACATATGTCTACTGATGTATTCTATAAACTCTATTGTATCTTGGAGGATAATGCTATATTAGCAAAAACTATATGGCCAAATTGAAGCTACTTCTAAAGCAACAGAAAGCTAATACCGAGACAAAGGCGACTCATATATAGCAAGAGGATGCACAAGAGAGGCAGATGGGTGACCAACATTATACACAAGTTGATACTAAGATGACGTTTCTTTTTGTGTCATGATTAAAATCGTATATTGTTGATCTCTTGATTTTTATTTAAACTAAGGACTTTTTGGTATTTATGCTTCTCCCGACTCTAGCCATATAATCAAACCTGACTAAATCCTGTATTATGCATCAAATATTGATATAAGGTGATTCCATTGATGCCAAACTTGAACAAAAGACTTACCATATTGTGTGATTTTACTTTCAAGGAAGCTGCATAACTCATGTAAGATGTAAAGGCCTTTCTAACCAATTCAATTTTATTTATTTATTTATTTTTTGATCATGTAACCAATTCAAAGTTTTAAAGGTTTTTTATGGTATATATAATAAGTTTTCATGAAAGAAATCTAATTTTCAATTGGTATGTAGAAAGTGCTTCCATCTCATCCTTAATATCATATTGGTTGATTTGGATATTAGGGGTTGTTTGGCATTTAGTTTTGAGAGGAATTAAATGATTATTAGGGTGTGTATGTAGTAGCAGTTAATAATAATATGCATGTAGTGCTTAGGTATCATGAAAATTATTTGATTCAGGTTATCTAACTATTTGGGAGGAGGGTCAAATTATAAGTTTTGAATAATCAATATAAAAGCAGTTGCAACGAACATAAGTATGAGAGTAAATTATATAAATCGTCCTTGTGGTTTTGACAAATTGCATGCACAGTTCCAATCATTTGAAAAGTGCATCCAACATCCGTGTGAGAAATTTTGGTTGCAAATTTCGTCCTTCGCTAAACTGGAAGACAAGCTCTCTTCTTCATATAATACAAAATTAAATAATTAAAATTTTTTTTTTTAATTTTTAATAAATAAAAATACGTTATTCAAGGATTAGAAAAAAATCTCGTGCGTGCACGGGACTTATAACTAGTTTATA
Source organism: Chrysanthemum lavandulifolium (assembly GCA_022545495.1). Lineage (NCBI taxonomy): Eukaryota > Viridiplantae > Streptophyta > Magnoliopsida > Asterales > Asteraceae > Chrysanthemum > Chrysanthemum lavandulifolium. The sequence goes on from CM040238.1 coordinate 265,292,001, forward strand.
TAATAAAATAAAACCTCTAGCGATAATTTTTCATTTAAAAAAATCAATTCATTCCTTATTAAGTAATAATTTTATTAAAATTTATTATCTTTTTTATATTTTTATAATAAAAAAAAACCTAAATATTTCTACTTTTAGGGAAAAAAAATATCAAAATTCATTTGTTCAGTAAACTGGGTAAAAAGATATATGTGTCAAAAATATAAAAAAAATAAAATTTAAAACAGGCGGAGTAATATACACATATTTAGGAGTTAAAATTAAAAATTACAAAATCAAAACCACCCACCGATTCATGTGCCACGCTTCCACCCACTTTTTTGTTTTCAACCCTATTCCAAATCGAATCATAGATAAAAAAAAAATTGAGCGATCTTAAAATAAATTGCAGATTTAGTTGTTGTTGCACTAATTCCTAATGCAATATTCATAATTTAATTATGGAGGAAGAACAATTCAATGGCCTAAAGGTATAATTTTTATATCTAATATCTTGATTTTCTTTAAAATTTCATACATGGATTTTAGTTGTATTCTAAAAGGGTTTGAGATTTTTTGTTAATTTTCTTTCAATTTGGGAAAAGATTAGGGATTGGTTAAAGCTTTAATTTGATTAATTTGATTAATAAAGATGGCTAGAAAGATGATTAGAGAGTAAGTGGATTGGTGGTTCAAGTAGGTATATTAAATATGACACATGTCTTTTCGGAAAGTAATCCGTATTTATTTGGGGATTTAGTGCTAATGATGATTTTGATAATATATATTCCTTATAACAATGCTCTGCAATAATGCTTACAATTTGCTAAAAATTCGTATTTTGTCATAGTTTCACTATCTATTAATAAAATTATATGATAACTCCTAGGTGATATTGAAGTTAGCATCTTTCATGCTGACAAAGAAGAAAAGGTTGTGGGTGATGACTAAACAAATGAAAAACTTACAGAATTGACATAAAAATTGATTTCAACACCATTTTTTTTTTTTTTTTTTTTGTTAGTTTAACCAATTTATCATAAAAGGTAAAAGGGGGTAAAGGAATCATGTGTTGATTGTCCTCTAAATTTAAATTTTCATCTTTGGTAACATAGTTTTTGTTACTTCTGAGGCGTGACCATACTCAAAAGAATGGAGGCTTAGATGATGTTTATGGTTCCTTACCTATTGCACTTGCAGCACGTGGACATCATGTAATGGTACATAAGGATGGGTGGCTGTCGAATCATCGACTGGACTTCCTTGTTGTTATTGGTGGAGTTCAAATCACTTTCTATAATAGAGCACATCGTAAAATGACTGTTTACGAAAGTGCAAAAAAATATGACGGCTCAAGTTGAATTTTTATCAAAAGGAAAACATTTTTCTATGTGTTTAGGTGTTTTTGTTTATAATACATTTGTAAATATGATCTCAATATACTCAATTATATGACATTTTGCAGAATTTGGATCTAGTTTCCAATCCGATTAAATCAGAAGTTTTGCTTGCTCTCTCAACAGGTTTGTGACGGGATTATATACAGGGACGGAGCCAGGCGGGGTCCCGTGGGTTCCCGAGACACCTATGAATTTTTCTCGATGTAATGTTAATTTTAAGAAAAAACATCGATTTTTCTCGAATGTATCTTAAATGACCCCGGTCTATCGAATTGTACTTTTAGTCTTACTTAGTTAGCATCTTAAACTTTATTATATGACGGTTAAAAAAAAATTGTGCACCCAATCATACTTGTTCCTGGCTTCGTCCCTAATTATATATACTTTTGCTTGAAAGTGAAAGAATCAAAAGAGTCTTGGGTCATTTTGGGTAGTTATCGGTATGGGTTGAAATGGGTTGTGTTATTTAATTCTAACTTTCAAAATGGACACCTTTTGAGGATCTAATATTTAAGATAAAATAGGTTGGAACATTGTTGTCAATTCTAAAAACTGTCTTGATGTGTTTGTGCTTCTCACAAGGTTACTACTAGAAAATTTTATCATAAAAGCTCTACTAATATAGATGATTATGCATAATTCCAATACATGGACAAATTTAACTACTTATCACAGGAACAAAGTGAGCCTTGAGAGAACCGATGTCTTGATGGTCTATGTGGTTGGGAAATCTTTCTTTCCGTTTGTGTCCTCTGGAGCTGCTTCCCACGAAATTGCATGTCTCTTAGCCGTAAGCATATATGCATCTTCAAACTGCCACAATGTATATTCGTCTTCAAAGCCAGCTGACATCAAATAATAAATTGAAAAGCATCAAAACATGTTAAACTCAAATACACGGAAGATAGTCACTTTTACATTGTTGGACATCATATCTTGCAACTGAAGGTAAGAAACAGTTTGTTTGCCAAGGTAAAAGACTTCTTTTTGTAAAGCGAGATCAGTTTATACCATCTAATCATAATTTACCGTATATTCTAAAACAACTTATAAGCCTATTGTGTTTTACGTAATACAAATACTCAAACCAATCCGTGACAATTCGGCTGACCCATAATTCTAAGTTACCCGTTTTGACACACACATATTCCGATCCACATCCAACATGCCCAAAGTTACAGACTTAGGATATTACTGTTCCAATATTCTGGTCCAATGACATTCTTTCAAGAACGAAAAGCAAATTTTGAACACATTTGTATTGGACATGGGGGAAAAAATTCAGACTTTGCATTTAAAACTTCACTACACATGAACAAATTACCAAATCTATTACTAAACTCAAATGCTCAAAGCCCCCTTGTGATTTCAGCAACACATTATATGCGTAAGAGTGATTAAGTACAATGTGAAGCATGCCTAAACTATACTTATAAGTTCTAGCATATGTAACAGTAAACATGAGTGCTTACGGAAGAAGGTTTCCCGTCTCTTCCTAATTTGAAGACATTGGTGATAACAATTGCTTGCTGCTTAATGGATGTACTCATCTGCATTCTCAGATGTCCTCCGAATCTTGAGTCTCTCCATATGATAATTAATAAGGTAGTCTTCATCACCTCAGATATTAAAACATTTTCTGTAAATTATTCTCGAAGCTTCATGGATTACTTTTGTATTTCTAATTCTTTAAATACAAAAGGTTATATGAATGAGTTGTATAACATCTTAAATAGGCTAAAGATACGTATTGCTTGAGCTATTGATGAAAGACAGTTAAGTTATGGTTTTAAGTTAAAGCGAGTAAAACTTTTAGATGTGCCAAAATGGCCTGGTTCAGGGGCCTGTTATAAGCATTTGTCTGATTTAAAAATTCTACAACTAATATCCTTGGACTACATGTTATCTGTGTAACTAGAGGTGGAATTTTAACTTGATTTGGTTTGAATTGTATGTAATGGGTCAATTTGGTATTAGAAAATATACATTAAGCTTAAGAGGAAACGTGTCAAATGGGTTGAACTTATTGAAAGTTGCATCAAATATGTTCATGTGCTTATTGCTTAATACCTCCTAAATTATATTATCCAATAATTCGGATTGTTACTGGAGTGATCTAAATATACTCCGTATTTACTATCTGCAACCTTTTCAAGAATGCCAAAACCATTATTTTAAGATTTAGATCAAGTTGAAATGACTTATGATTTTTTTTTAATGATTTATAGGGTATTACACCTGAAAAAGTTGAAACATTCGTTGATGAGTTTTTTTTTTTTTTAGGGTGATTACTCTTCTGAAGGATTCTTCTGAAAAGTGATACAAGCGACTCTTCTGAAAGTGATACAAGCGGCTTTTCTGAAAGTGATGTAATCTTCTGATGAAACTACAAGTAATATGTATTCAGTTGATTTGTCTTTTAGTTTTCGTAAATTGTTTGATGTTCTTCACCACAACGATAAAGAACTTTAATTCTCAATTAAATTTGCATGTTATTTAGTAGTGTGCTGATAGACGGATTATGGTAATTCATTCATTAAAAATTACAAGAGGTAAAATTTGAACTCAAGATCTCGAGTTATACTAATGAAATCATGGACTGCTACGCCAATGAATAGCGAATGGCTATCATATGATATGTTGAGTATACTTTGCGAAACTGGTAGGTTGATAGTTAAAACGTGTTTTAGTTGATATGCTAATTATCGTTGGTGATTTTTGTGTCATCAACTATTTTTATTTTTTAGGTGATTGTGGTTGTTAAAGGTCGATGAGAATTCATAAGGAACTCAAAGATAGGTTATTCCATATAGACTGCTAAGCAAAACTTATAAAACTAGAATGTGACACGAACTACACTCGTCGCAAATTGATATCGGCTCTAATATAACAAATGGTGTCGAAATCATTTTCTTCTACTTATAACCGATGAGATCTCGTTGCTCATTAATGATTTTCTAAACAATAATGTGCCACGCTTACTCTTACGCTTGTCCTGTTAACAAACTACATTTACATTAATAAAGTTGCAATCCAAGGCCAAAGTCATTCTTGCATCTAAAGACAATATCTTAAGTGGTTTTAAGTAACGAGAGTTATATCGTGGGGTGTAAGTTCGCATTCCAAGGCAGTCTAGGTTGAGCTGACAGCTTGTCGGAATATTCTTGACATTAAGAGATTTTCTTTGCAAAATAAAATAAATAATAATAAAATAAAATGTAAATAAATATTTTATTATATAATAAAACAAAACCCTAAGTGTAGACTTTTCATTTAAAAAACTCAACCTTCTCTTATTAAGTAACAATTAAATTATTATTATTTTTATTTAAAATATTTTGAATTAAAAAACTTAAGATTTTCCTAATTAGGTAAAAAGAAACTACAAATTTGTTTTAACTAAAATAAAAATAAATAAATAAATAAATGCAGTGTAGTTATTATTTTTCACCTTTGCAAGACTATTGCATAATGAAAACTGTAAAACATTATGAGAAACCAAATTTGACATTTATCTATAACAACTTTGAAATTTTTGTCAATAAAGTTGAGATGCCCGAGTTGGTCTAAGGTGCCAGATTAAGGTTCTGGTCCGAAAGGCCGTGGGTTCAAATCCCACTCTCAACATATATCCCTTTTTTTTTTTTTTTAATATACTAAAATTAGTATGTTTCGATCTTTTGACTATTTTATTTCCATTTGACGCATACTAAAAATTGAATAATTATGTATTGAAAGTTAACCCAACTTTGGCTGTGTGTTAAACGTTACGAAAAGGCGAAATTTGAACTCAAGATCTCGAGATTATACTATAAGTTATGAACCACAACATCAATAATTACGTGAAGTTAAGTTAAGTTCACTACGACTACCATAAGACAGAAGATTAAATATTTCGAAAGTTTCTTACTTCAATTCCTTTCATGAAGAAACTCAGAGAGACAGAGAAGAGAAGGTTTTTATACATGGGGCTTCTTTGACGACTGTGAAGATACCCAATGAAATGCCTAGTACTTAGCCATAATTTCATCGCAAATACGCAACTTTAACCAAAACAATCATGCTTATAATACATGGAATCTTATTGACAAACACAATAAGAGGAAAGTATATAATCCATGGCATAAAATGATGATAAAACAAAAGGGAAAATTATACCTTAAATGGTTGTTTTCATTGTATGATATCTTTTATATTTATTTATAGTATTCATGGTTTTTTATCTTTGATCGATTAATTTACGATGTTTAAACTCATCGTTTATATAGTTAAACTAGGTAGAGCCTTTTCCTTTTCAGGAAGTTAGCGTGCCCCTTCAGAAATGTTTGCCCCTAGGCCACGCCCACAAGTAATTAAATCTTACATAACATGTTAAGTCGAAACATTTTCCTTCCATTGATTTATAGGATATCAATGCTTTTCATAGGTTTCTTAAACAACGTATCATGTCTACTCATAGGATTAATTAGCTTGTTTAAAGAGCTACGTCAACGTGTAATAACATGTTTTTAAGCCTTATCATTCTTGATATATTTTATAAGCATTTGACATGATCATGGTTTCGAATTTGTATTGGCTACTTTTATGTTTTTTTGTTCCTACAAGGAAAAGATGAAAACATTGCTCTTAGTTTGCTACTGAAATGCAGTCAGAATTGCTTTTGAAATTGTGAGTCTTATGGTTTGCTACTGAAACTTTAAGCACAAGTTTTATATGTGCTATGTTTTAGTACAGTTAAACTTTGTGGCATTTTGATTTGCTGGAAAAAAATGTGAAAAATGCATAGGCCCGAAAATAACAACCAAAACGCAATTAGGTTCCAATATTAAAGGCCCAGTTTTGACATAAACCGAAGAAACCCAACTAACCGACCGAAGCCGAGTTGAATTAGGCATTTTGGGTCATGCTATTCACATGGTAACATGGTCGTGTGAATCGTGTATGCATTCTTAGTAATAATGATAATGTTCCATTTTATTATTATATGCTTATGTTGATTGCCATATATGACTTGCAACTGTAAGACAGATCTTTTTCCATCAGCATTGTAATTTAACAGAGGCACATAGAAGGATAATTGATAGATGCTACATCGTATACTGATTAGGTGACACAAACGTCTCAATGTATATGACTTCTCCAGGGTAACCCACGCTAACGTTGGATGAATACAATTCGTAATCGTCATGAAAATTTCCTTTGCTTTGATTTTTTCCTTTGCTCTCGTGGCCGTCTTTTTCTTTAGTATACTTCTTCTTCTTGAGATCTACCTGAAAAATACGACTTTTTGCGTAACTATAATCTCTCATGAGCCAGTTTCCGTTGTTCATTAAGTGCACTGGAGACAAACAACGAATATCATAGTTGGGCATAAGCTGATAGGTTACCACCTTACTCCAGATATCTCCATCTACACTCAACTTCCACAACTTGATACACGTGAAATCATATCGTCCAATGTCGTACTTGACACAAAAATGAATGGACCCTCTGTGAAGAGTAATGGCGGTGGAGGATAGTTTATTAGTATCATCATACTCAGGGGGAGTTTCTATCTTATGGAACCTCTCAGCTGTTGTGTCAAACCTAAACAAACCTTGAGCTATATTGTGACACAGAAAATAGATATTTTCGCTCAAGCAAAAACCTAGTCTCCAGCTCCAACCTATTTTTTTGGGGGCCTTCTTGTTTAACTTTGTCCATGAGTCCACCTTCAAAGAGTATATGTAAACATTGCCAGACTGATCTGTTACAACTAGAAGCTTGTAGTCGTCTTCACAAGAGCTGTAATACAATCCGTATCTGCTTTCAAAAGAACTGTAGTATTCCATGTAATCAGGATTGGCTGGTTTAGACAACATCTTATACTCGGTTGTCAAAGGATTCCACAAAATAATATCAGAGTATCGACAATCATTACACTTTCTTATGCCAAAACATACCAGCCCATGATAAGATGTTAGTATACAACTCATGTAATCAGGCCTGTAGGCTTCAAATTGTGGTAAAGGGCGGCTGCACGGAGCCTTCTTAGGCAGTGATTCACAGTCAATGGTGAAGAACGTTGCTGTTTTTTCAGAAAAGCAGAAGAGTTTTTGGTCTTTAAGATGGTAATCTTTTAGAAGGTTACGGTTGTGCATCTCTTTGAACCTATCTGACATTAGGAACGAGTTCCATTGTTTGGAGACACACATAAAACGGATTACAGATTTTGTTGGAACCTTTGTTAGTATCTGAAACAATATTACGTCTTGTGGAAGATAAACCGCCATGGTTTTCTGGTTTGCATCATACAAGACTGTTGAAAATAATGAATAGTGGCTATTAAAATTGTGACATAAATTTAAAAAAATGTAGACAAATATCAAGTATACAAGGATGATTATAGCTATTATGAATCAAATAATTAACATAAATGTGTATTAGAGACACAATTAATTTACATTACCTGAAGTTGGGTTCGAATTCTTATCTTTGATTGTTAAAGCCGCCATTGAAATTTAATTTTGAGGAATAGGGGAATCGAAATAGACTCGGGATGTGTGGTAGGTTTTATAGGATTGATTATATTTATGGGGTTTATTTTATGCTAATGATCCACTAAATTATGGTAATTATCTTTTGGATCCTTTGTATTGTGACAAAAACTTAATACTAAGTATTGGACATGTTTTCTGGTGTTAACTTTGAAATCAAACTTTAAGAAAACTATTCTTATTTTAGAGATTGGTACCTTATGTCAGAACACCCGACCGACAAGGGTAAAGATATCACAATCTGGTTTCATATCGAACTTTAATAACTATACAATAGCGAAGCCTATACAAAACTTACAAAAGATAATATAAATAACTTATATTCAAAAATAAATCTAAGATCTCTATGGTAAAGTCTTGCTCTCACTTACTCTCAACCCGGATCACTATCCCATAAGCTCATCTTGAAATGCTTAAAACCCGCCGCAGAAAAGAAAAGTGCGGTGAGCTTACAAAGCCCAAGTGAACGGATATAACGAAACAAAACTAAAAGCAGAACAAATATACAAATACTAAATCAAAATGAAATAATGACGAAGGATCTTTTAGAATTTCGGAAGCACAAATATACGTAATCCAAACAACCACATAACAGTTTAGACATCACATAGCACATCAATGACACAAACACAAACGTATCAGATACGACCAAACACATTTCATACCAAAATAACAGATTACGTATAGTCCAAACAGAAAGTCTCAAAACTAACTAAAACAGTTCCTAATAAATAAACATGGCTTTCATACAAGTCGATTACTCAACATTTAATACACTCAAAGAAATCATGTAGCAGCGGAAATGGCAGACAAATCATGTCAGAAATAATAGCTAAACCAGTTCTAATATCAAATCCTAACCTGAGCAGAGTTTCAACATGGCAGGTCACATACGCAGACAGATAATTAACCTTCAAAACACTTAATCATATACTAGCGCATTCATCTCGCAGATCAACGTATTCACGTAACAATAACAAATCATAATATCAGATATACGAATCATATTTTAACGTATTAGTCTTATCCTAGCATGGCAACTAATAATCACTTAAACAAATACGTCATAACCACATAAATTAACATATCATATCGAAATATCTTCCTTCTTCAAAAGGTAACATCGAAAATATATGGAGTAGCTAGCTCCGAATTTTGTGAAGACGCGTATTGCATACGACATCATTCACCGAAAAATATCGATAATGTATCGGATCTAGGATGCATCCATACGCCCTTCCTACATATTCAAAAATATGCTTCACCATCCGTAGACGTGTCGAACATCACTCTCGCCTAGAGTCATATCGTAGGTGCATCATCGATACGGACATGGAACCCCATGACTAGTTAAATATTTGGTTATTATCAACCAACTTAAGTCAAACAGATTTTCAGATAAGGCACAGATCATAGTCACACACAAGGTCACAGAATCATATCGGATAGTTCGTATCATAAGGTTCATATTCAGATAATCAGAAATCATAAGTTCATATCATAGAGGCATATCATATATTTTCATAAACAGAAGTTCATAACCAGAGATTTATAATCATAAGTTCATAATCCAATATAGCGGGGCTCAACAAATGTATATAACAAAGTCTTCCTAATATAAGTTCACATTAGATATTGCATGGTTCACTAGAACCTAAATTCGATAAGTGATGATCAAACATTCGAAAAGGGTTCATAGCAATGGCATTGGGAATCCTAATAAACATAAGAGACATGATGAAGGAGAAAACATGAGGGACCTTTCTTGAAAAGGTCGAACTCATGTACGTTAACAAAAGTGTCTTAAAGTAAGATGAATATCCGTACCTTAAAGCAAATGAGAAGAAAACAAACGAATGAACGAATACGAAGATGTGACGTCGCGTCTCCTCCAACGAATCTACACGGATTATGATTTATTTAATACTTATTAGTATGACGGATAAATCTCATTAATACTTTTAGAGTCGTCAGATTATTCTCATTTTTAGTGACAGACGGAATTCCAAACGTTTTAGGGTTTCAATTATTAATTAGCCAAACGTATGGGTTTAATATGATAATCATCTTATTTAAGAGCTTATATGATCATTATTCATAGCATAGGGTTTACAAATGTCAAAGACGGATTTTAAGACTCTCTTTCAAAGTAGTTTACATAATCTTTAACTTACATGAAATAACGAAATTACACACTTAGCTTTTAACCCAAATCATTCCCCATTTAGGTTCTAGGGTTTCCATACTTTTAACATCATTTATTACGCATTCAATTAACATGTTACTTCCTTTAATGATTTCCACTTTGACCTAGAACGCATACGAAAACTCAAACGAAATTAACTCTAACTCACGCATGTCCTTACGTCATTTATTTACACATGTTGACCTGCATTTCCCAAAATTACATGTTGCACCTTTAACATCTTTAATTATACTATCTAACCTTCTATTATCGATTTTACACTTTTAGTCCAACGGTTTTAGAATTTACAAAACATACCCCTTTAAGTTAAATATAATTCGAATAGCCCTCTAAATATCCAAAATCACATGTTTAACCCCCACACTTATTTTATACGTTTAGTACATGTCTTTTACCGTTTTGCAAAAATAACCTTTAAGTTTCAATATTTACAAAATCAACCCAAACCTTTTTATTTAGAACCGATTAGGGCATAATTCAAAAGAAAGCCCTAAACCTAAGTTACACCAATCATTAGCTCCTCATTAATACTTCATTTATTACCCTTAATGATAACAAGAAAACCCTAGTCCATGCAAACCCTAATTTTTTCTTTTAAAAACCTTTCCTTTTTATGCGTTTCGAACAAGAAAAACCCAAGACAATTCACACAAGCTTCGAATTCACAAATATGTATTTTATTCAGGTCTTATAACATGTAAGAGCTTCTGGAAAAATCAATTCATGGTCTTAAAAATTATCATAAGCTCATTCGTTATATTTATACGCTTTCTAGGGTTTTAGTTCCAATTAATTCCATACGACTTATTAAACTTGCATGGCTAATTTTTATGTGTTTCATATGACTTATAGGACTGAAAATAACATTAGGAACTTACCCTTGATGAGCTTTGGTCGTTAGAACAAAAGAAGCACAAAACCCTCACTTGTCGAAACCCTAATTCATCCAAAAACTCACCACGACTAAAACAGCAGCTCTGGAACTCAAACACTATTTTTCCCACCTTCTATACCTTGAATCTCGTCCAAGAAAATGGTCTCAAGCTCTGGAAACTGGAATTGATTTATGAAGGGTTTTGAAGTCGGTTTAGGGTTATCGGCAATAAGGGATTTTATGGGAACCGAATTTTATATATATACTTGATTTATTATTTTATTATGGGCTTTATAATGTATTGGACTTAAATTAAATGGTCTCTTACTAATATAAATTTATATTGGGCTTTTACTAATTAATTTCTTTTATAAACTATTTTAAATATTTTCATTAATATGTAAAATACAAAACTAATTTTTATAAAATCATAAACTATAATAATTACCTTTACAAAGTGTTTAATATTTATCTAGATCATGTGGGATATTTCTTAAAATTCTCTGAATTTACATAGCTTACTTGGTATTCTTTTGAATTAATTATTCATACTTTTGATTGTAGGGGTATTTTGGTCTTTTTGTGAACTTTAGAAATTCAGGTATTACATATGCAATGGGGCGCTTCACTGGATTATGGAAGGTCAAACAAACGGCAATAAAGTAATTATATCTTTTAATATATCGCAGGAGGAGTTAAAGAAATCCTCCAACCTGGTGATGCAGCATATACATCTTATGCTAGTGGTTATTACCACACGAACATATGTTTGGGGGTTATGGAAGGGTGTCTGTGCATATTTCATCATGATTCGCTTCTTGACACAATACGGAAAATGATTAAGTACAATGTAAAGGAGTCGTGGGGAATGATAAGAATAACGAGGAGATAAAGAATGATGTTGTACATTGCTTGAGAGAACTAAAGCATGGCAATCCATATGACAACTTGTGGTGTCATGATATATGGTTGTGCAGGACTTTTGAGATTATTGGCGCCCATATATTTGTGCACAGCCTTGTATCTCCTCATGTTCACAATTATGAGCAGAAAAAGAGAAAGAGACGGGCAACGAATGTCAAGAGAAGTTCTAAGGTGTGTTTCAATCACGATGTTTTTTCATTAACCTTTTCTGTAACATGACATGCTAAATAATTATTAACCTTTATTTACTACTTGTTTCTATCAAAATTCGAACATTGAGTTACTTCCCGCTTTGATTTCTCGGTTCATTTTGGGAGGTCCGCATAACATGGACCGGAGTTTGATCTTCACAAGCTAGTCGGCTTTGCTTGTTATTGCGTTGATATAATGTTCCATGCTTGTGCTATGGGTCCATCTTCTTATCTTCTTTTGTCATTTAACTTTGTGTTATTGTGCGTTTGAATATGGCGTTGTTCTTGTATTCGGATATGCTTTTATTGAGATTTAACTTTATGATGTATTCGTCACTTCATGTTGTTATTGTTGATGCATAAAGTTATCATCTGATCTACTAGTAGTGTACAAAACCTCAAAAGAAAGTTACAGTATATCTCTATTACCCATACTGCAACGAGGAGATGAGGTGACGCCTTTGCTTATACTTCATTCATATAAAAGTGAATCAACGTTATGCTAGATAATGCAGGTGCATATTAGCAGTTTTATCATCTTTCTATGCATTTCATTTTGTTGGACAGGGTTGTGAATGCCACCCTTGTACTACCACATGAATATCATTGCATTTTGTTTGTCGTTATAGAGTATAAATCTTGCTGATTCATGTAAGTTTGATATGTTCATGTCTTATATTGATTACCTTGTGTTTGACACACAAACTCCTTTAAGTATGTTCGGTTCATGTCATCCGCTTTTATATAGCCGCTTATCTACATTGCGTTTCTATTATAACAATGTGCCCGGGTTCCAAAAGTTGGACAATTAGTAAAGCGTAACTTTAATATATATATTTTGATGCACTCACTTTCCAATGGGGTCGAGGTTATTCATGAGAATCATGTAAACCATCCGAAAGGTCATTTAAGCCTTAATTGATCACTTTTATATCCGTTACTACTTAATTTCGCTCCTTTTCACTTTTTAGGTCTCTTGAAGGCAAATTCTTGGAATGACACTAATTCGCACGAAAAGGCGCGAATATACTGAAGAAAATGGCCAAAGTCAAGAATCGAGACACTCAAGTCAATGGCCCAAGAGGACGGCCACGACTTAATGCGGCATTGTCATGACACACCTGAGACGACTCGAGTGCAAATTGCTATTTTACAAGTGACGACATCGGTTTAAAAGAGTAGGCGCCACAACTCGACGGCCTAGATTTGGATCCCGACGGCCGAGAGGTTGAAGCCGACGGCGTCACAAGCATAAGGTGACGCCATCACGAGTTGACGTGGCCAAGACGAACCCTAATGGCGGCGACCCGGCGTCCCACCCGCCTTGCATATTGTAACTCTATATATAGAATTCGAATTTTCAGTATTTTAGAGAGGTAGTTTTGTGGAGTAAAAACCTAAACCGAACATAGGCTGTCTTGGGCAGTATCTTATCAAGAAGAAGATACATAAGATTGGAAGAAGATACAAGAAGAAGATACATAAGATTGGAAGAAGTTTTTCACGCAAACATTCTTCCTGAAGAAAGATTTGACCACTACTTCACACGGATCCTACCGAGATAATCAGGGGAGTACTAGTTTCTTTCTTTTTTAAATACCTTCCATTATCATAACTTTGATACTTTCGGGGAACATTGGGGATAATGTTCAGTTTAAGTGTAGGGAGGGAAAATCAAACGGGAACTTTGAAACTATGTTTATCCTTGACTATTTGCCTTGTCCAATTTCATTTATGTAAGAAACCATGAGAAATATCGGTTAGGGTAATTTTGGCACCAAATTTAAAATTTTTCATGACATGTAGGAGTGGGCCATTAGTCTTAATAAAGCGTCTCAAGGATAGGAAGTTATATGACTAGCACAAAAAAACCCTTTACCACTTAAATTCCACCAAAAATGTGAGGATCGCCCTTAGATTTGTAGGAATTAAAGCATTCCACTTTAAGGCTTCGAGTGTGTACCGGTAGTATAATAGATTCTAGAACTTGTTTTGTGATGCATTACGAGATCGCTAGTGAGACTACACTTGTGTGGTTAGGAATAACTAAATGATAAGAGGCATTAGGATAACCCTTGTTTGATACCCGTATTATAATTACTTCTTCCACATCGGTTGAGTAATTCCCCACACCATTGCGTTGTACTCACTTTAGTACACGATACCCCTAGTTAACCCTCGAGCCTATCCTTTTCGCGGTTCTCGTGATGTTTCGGTTTTCCGAATATCAATGAAGAGCATTGTTTACAATCCAACCCCAAATGTACACCCAAATCGCTTTAGCCTACCTTGTATGCACTCACTTTTAGTGCATTATTGTTATCATACTAAACCTTTAGTTCAATTATCTAGTTGCTTGCATAATTTGCTAAGTCGAGTCATATCCTTTGTACACAGTTTTGGGACTACCATCCTACATCTATCTTTAAATTTATGTTCGTTTGTTTCAATTTATCTAGAGTTTAGAGTGTCGAGTCTTGGCTTAGCAATGCCATTTTTCTCATGCTTGTAACATAAAGATTTTTACTTGCCGCCACTAAATCGCCTATCCCACCAAACCCTTTGTTTCCCTACCCTATGCCTAACGTTACAACCCTTAAAAGACCTCTTGGATAGTTTTTCCTAGGTGCTTCGCCAAAGAGATGGAGGTTTGATCTAGTCTCAAGCCTATGGTAATCTATGTACTAGGACCGGTTAATGAGTGTTTATCTTCCATTTTCAACTTGATATATTTCATATACCCGAGAGATGAGAGTATCCAAAACCACTTGTGAGGTGCTAGTATGTAATTTTCGTGCTTGTTATGACTTTTTGCGGGGCTTATACGTGTTGTGAATTGTTCTAAACTAATGCTTCATGACCCATAACTTATAGATTAATTGGTTAAAAGCACATTTGTCGAGGACAAGCAAATACCAAGTGTAGGGATATTTGATAAGGATTTAAAAGGTACACTTTTGAGGGGTCATTTAAGCCCTTAATTGATCACTTTTGTATCCGTTACAACTTAATTTTGTTCCTTTTCACTTTTTAGGACTCTTGAAAGCAAATTGCTAGAATAACACTTATTCGGACAAAAGGCGCGAATATACGAAGAAAATGGCCAAATTCAAGAATCGAGACACTAAAGTTGCTTTGAAATTGAAGAGGACGGCGTCACGGCTTAATTGCGACGCCGTCGACACACCTTGAGACGACTCGGAGAGCAAATTGCTATTTTACAAGTGACGACATTAGGTTTAAAAGAGTAGGCGTAACAACTCGACGACCTAGATTTGGATCCCGATTGCGTCGAGAGGTTGAAGGCGACGACGTCACAAGCATAAGGTGACGCCGTCACGAGTTGACGTGGCCAAGACGAAAACCTAATGGCGGCGACCGACTCTTTAAGTCTACCTAACGTCACAAGCACAAGCACAAGCATAAGGTGACGCCGTCACGTAGTTTTGATATATTATCTGATTATCTAAACTAAGGTGAGTGTAGTCTATGTCTATTGTTGTGTAATCTTATGATGATTAAAATGTGTTTACTTAGATGCTATTACTCCCTAGTTATCTCCTATTGATGGTTGAATTGTCACGCCCTTATTCTTAACGTGTTGTGTCTTCTAAGGTCGTTGGGTATGCGTTTATCCCTAACTCTTTAAGTCTACATTAAGGTTATTGCCTCACGAAATCTCTAGGATTCATAAACTAACTCTAAGGTTATCTTACGATGTTTAGACTACGATGACTCTAGGTGAATATAAACTAATGTTCACAAAGATTACTTAAGCATTAAAACACAACGGATGACCTATCGCAATACTAGGTCAATCACAATTAAGATAAGAGACAACCAATCAATATTCAATACCTAGGTTTCATAGATCTAAGCAAACACACGAGTAAATTAGCCGGACATGGAAAACATGCAAGCATACACACAAACAATTGAAGGCATAATTGAATTAATGAATTAAATCACTTATCTTATTGTAAAATAGGGTATGGAACCCTAAGATATCGCCCAAGACACCTATGTTCGCTCTAGGTTTTACCCACAAAACTACCTCTCTAAAATACCGAAAATTCAATTCTATATATAGAGTTACAATGTGCGACGGCGCCACTCTTTAATTGTGATGCCGCTCGGTCGCCGCCATTAGGGTTTCGTCTTGGCCACGTCAACTCTGCGACGCGCCACCTTATGCTTGTGACGTCGTCGGCTTCAACCTCTAACGCCGTCGGGATCCAAATCTAGGCCGTCGAGTTGTGATGCCCTACTCTTTAAACCCGATGTCGCCACTTGTAAAATAGCAATTTGCTCTCGATTCGTCTCAAGGTGTGTCGCGACGGCGTAGCAATTAAGCCGTGACGCCGTCCTCTTCGGGCCAGAGCTTGAGTGTCTCGATTCTTGACTTTGGCCATTTTCTTCAGATATTCGCGCCATTTCGTCCGAATAAGTGTCATTCCAAAGAATTTGCCTTCAAGAGACCTAAAACCGAAAAGGAACAAAATTAAGTAGTAACGGATACAAAATTGATCAATTAAGGGCTTTAATAACCTCTCAAAAGTGTACCTTTTAAATCCTTATCAAATATCCCTACACGTGGTATTTGCTTGTCCTCAAGCAAATGTGCTTTTAGCCAATTATTTTATAAGTTAATGGTCATGAAGCATTAGTTTAGAACAATTCACAACACGTATAAGCCCCGCAAAAGTCATAACAAGCACGAAAATTACAAACTAGCACCTCACAAGTGCTGTTTGGATACTCTCATCTCTCGGGTATATATGAAATATATCAAGTTGGAAATGGAAGATAAACACTCATTAACCGGTCCTAGTATATAGATTACCATAGGCTTGAGACTAGATCAAAACTCCATCGCTTTGGCGTAAGCACCTAGGAAAAACTATCCAAGAGGTCTTTTAAACGGTTGTAATGTTAGGCTTACGGTAGGGAAACGAAGGGTTTGGTGGGATAGGCGATTTAGTGGTGGCAAGTCAAAAATCTTTATATTACAAGCATGAGAAGAATAGCGTTGTTAAGCCAAGACTCGACACTCTAAATCTATATAAATTGAAACAAACGAACATAAATTTAAAGATAGATGTAGAATGGTAGCCCGTATGTTTTTTCACTTTTTTAACACTCTATTTTTTTTTTCATACACTTTTACTCTACCATCCTCTACGATAACATCAAAATAATAGGAATTTATAGGCACATCCCTACACTTGAAATTTTATTACTCTAACACTAATTTGACCCGAATTTAAAAGATTAAAACACTTGGAGTACATTATTACGCAAATAAAGGAAATTTGAATTTAACGTTCCTTCCCGTCATTTCATAAAATAACTTTTCCCATGAGTCTCAATCGTCCTAAAACTGTACAAGGGATATGACTCGACTTAGCAACTTATGCAAGCAACTAGATAACTGAACTAAGGGTTTAGTATGATAACAATAATGCAATAAAAGTGAGTGCATACAAGGTAGGCTAAGGAGATTTGGGTATACATTTGAGGTGGATTGTAAACAATGTTTTCATTGATATTCCGAAAACCGAAACATCACGAGAACCGCAAAAGGAAAGGCTCGAGGGGTTAACTAGGGGTATCGTGTACTAAAGATTAGTACAACGAAGCGGTGTGGGGAATTACTCAACCGATGTAGAAGAAGTAATTATAATACGGTATCAAACAAGGGTTATCCTAATGCCTCTTATCATTTAATTATTCCTAACTACACAAGTGTAGTCTCACTAGCGATCTCGGAATGCATCACAAAACAAGTTCTAGAATCTATTATACTACCGGTACACACTCGAAGCATTAAAGTGGAATGATTTAATTCCTACAAATCTAAGGGCGATCCTCACATTTTGGGTGGAATTTAAGTGGTAAAGGGTTTTTGTGCTAGTCATATAACTTCCTATCCATGAGACGCTTTATTAAGACTAATGGCCCACTCCTACATGTCATGAAAATTTTTAAATTTGGTTCCAAAATTACCCTAACCGATATTTCTCATGGTTTATTACACAAATGAAATTGGACAAGGCAAATAGTCAAGGATAAGCATAGTTTCAAAGTTCCGCTTTATTTTCCTCCCTACACTTAAACCGAACATTGTCCCCAATGTTCCCGAAAGTATCAAAGTTATGATAATGGAAGGTAATTAAAACGAAAGAAACTAGTACTCCCCGATTAGCTCGGTAGGATCCGTGTAAAGTAGTGGTTAAATCTTTCTTCAAGAATAGTGTTTGCGTGAAAAACTTCTTCCAATCTTATGTATCTTCTTCTTGATAAATAAAACACCGCACACTTAAAGAAAACAAAAGAAACCTTCGTAAAATTGGCGGTAATAATATATATATGACTCTACTAAACTATGATATAATGCTTGTGGAATGGATGTTTACTGATTTTCTAGAAAATTAAGATGTGTAAAATTCCATAAATTTATAAGTAGCTCGTAAAATAAGAAAAAGTAGTAGCGCTTTCTCCCTCCTTACGCCGTCAGTTATCCCGACAGAACTGGTCTGCGATTTTGGAAAAAATTCGGAAAATTTATATCTTTAGAATCTGGAAAAAATTCCTGCAAAACATCTATTATGACTAGATACAAGCATTTGACTCGAACAAACACACATGTATATCTTTTAAATAATTGTAATTCTCATGTTCACATTCTTTTTGAAAACGTGTGTAATCCTCCCTACACTTATCCCTTTTGTAAAACACTTTATATGTAGTTAAGACGAGGTTAAAGACAAAATAAAGCATTTTTACAAATTTAAACATGAGAATGAACAATCAATAAAAGATATACGACACACAAACAAGCAAACAATTAAGCATGGGTTGCCTCCCACGAAGCGCTTTTCTTTATTTATGAGTCTTGTAGCTAGACTCGAAGTCGTGCCCCTACGTACCGATATAAGTAAGTTTAACCTCTAGAATGTCATAAGGATCAAACTTATCATTTAAGTCCTAGTGTTACGCTTGGTTTAGTATGCCTTTTCAAACTTCTCTCCATCGGGGTCATAGATCGTTATCCTAATGTGCCACTTTCCATTACCGTCACTAGGCGGTCTATCCTAATTCCACTTATGCTTAGGCTTATCGCTCTCAACTTTCCACTTATTCATGACAAGGTTGACGGGCAAGCTTCCTAGGAACTCGGTCATCTTCCTAAATACTAAGGCGTCCTCGAACGGGTTTACTTCCATGTCCCAAGCCAATTCTTTTTCATGGAAAGTTGCTTGACTAGCAAAGGCTTCATCTAGATAGAAAGGTCGTTGGGGACCTATGAAGTCTTTATTAATCCAAGGTCCATATCTAGATGGTGTTCTATCCAACCTAATCTCATGTGGGATTTCCTCTTCCTTGTAGTAAATATGCTTTTTGACATCGTAAATTAACCTAGCACTCCCTTCTCCTACCACTATTTTGGACATCTTACATTTAATGAAGGCACTAGCAGTAGCTAAGAATCCCCTTCCTACAAGCAATGGGCATGTCGGGTCCTTATTCATGTCTAGCACACGGAAATCCGCCAAAAGAGTTAATTCTCCTACGTGTACTACCATGTCTTTTATTATCCCTACCGGATATGCAATACTACCGTCTGATAGACCTAAGATGGTTTACGTTGGTTCTATCTTACCTAAGTTAAGGCTTATATGGAGGGACAACGGAACAAGATTGATGCATGATCCTAAGTCGGCTAGAGCATCGAGAGGTTTGGAAGTTCCAAGACTACACGGAAGAGTGAATAGCCCAGGATCGTCTAAATTCTTAGGTAAATTATTTTGCACAAACGCGAACCCATGTTTTCCAAGTTTAAGTTCTCGCTCATATTTTTCTTTTAAAGCATTATAATAAGGTGCATGAGCTAAGACTTCAAGAACCGGTTTTTCTTGATGGAGTTCCTTGTACTCCTCCTCTAGATTAGGTTTGGGTTCTTGGTTGACGGGTTTCTCGAGAGTAGGTTTTACCAATGGTGCGGGGCCTTGGTACCTCATTTGGGATCGCTTGGAACCCTTGTTGATAGCGCCATCGAGTGGACTGTTGTGTGAGGGGCATGGATGTGCACTTTCCCATGGTGAACAAGAACATGAAGTCAATGAAATCGAACTCACTTTTGGGTTCTTTATAGTATCACTTGGGAGTGCTCTAATTTCCCTGTCGTTGAAGGCTTTTAAGAGGGCGTCAAGCTTGTTTGTCATCTCATCTTGTCGTTGCTTGAAATCGGCTTCAAGCTTAGTCAATCAAGTATCTTGAAATGACATGAATCTAGACACAATTGCCTCAAGACTAGTGGGGTTCCCGGTGTTTAGAGGGTGGAACCTATTAGGTGGACTAGATGAGCTTTGGGGTGGGTTTGAATTTTGGTTCCACTTAAGGTTAGGGTGATTCCTCTATGAGGGGTTATAGGAATTTCCTAAGTTGTTTTGTTCGGGCTTGAAAGTATACCACTTCTCTCCCGCTCCGTCGTGCAGCGTGGGGCGTAGTCCGCAAAGCTTGTTCGGGAGTCTTGTGGAATCTCGAGTGTCATGGGGACCAATACACAATTCACAAGGTAGAGTGATTTTGTTCACTTGATGTGAAGACTTAGGATTTTCGTAGGAGCTCATTAGGAATTTAACTTAATCTTCAAGCTCGAGCATCCTACGATCGAAGATTGTGAGTCAAGAGGAGGAAAGGAGATTGCCTTTACGGTTTTGCGAACTCACGGGGTCATTCCAACTTCGTTGTCATAGAGAGCAAGGTCCTCTATTATGCCCCACGATTCATCCGCGGTGAGATCACTAAGTTTTCCACCGCCGCTTGGTCAATGGATCGCTCAAGAGGGAAGTTGACATGATCATAGAAGAGTTGGACTTGAAGCCAAAGATCAATGCCGTGATGAGGACTCATGGAGTAAGTCCTTGAATCGAGTCCATGCTCAGAGATAGATTCACCTTGACGTTGTTGGAACATCAAGATTTCATTCCTAAGCTTAGTAGTTCTCCCGGTGGGAAAAATTGAGCAAGGAAACGAGAGGTGAGATCATCCCAACTTGAGATGGAGCCGGGGAAGTCGCTCAAGCCAATTGCTAGCTTGGTCCCGTAGAGAATTGGAAGACGCAAACGCGTGGTCTCCCGAGTAGTAGCATCGAGGTCGATGCAATCGACCATTTTAAGGAAATCCTTAAGATGTTGATTAGGATCTTCGGAAGAAAGTCCATGGAATGCACATCCGTTTTGCACCAACCGGATGGTGTCGGATCGAAGGGCTGTAGTTTGGGCTTGGTCGGGAAGCTCAATGATGTTTCTATAGCCTAGGTGGCTTGGTCTTGAGTATTCACCAAGAGTACGGCCTTTTGGCGGGTCATTTGGTGGTGGGTTGATGAGTGGTGGTTGATTATCACCTTCTATGATGAAAAGTGATGGGGTTACTAACAAAGGTCACGAAGAAGGGGATAGACTACAAGGAAGCTAAAATGGGAAAAAAGCTACTTGATAGGAATCAAGCAAGGAAACCTAAACGAGGTGAAAATATAACTAGCTATTCTATTCCCTAAGCGGCGCCAAAACCCGATTTCATAGATCTAAGCAAACACACAAGTAAATTAGCCGGACATGGAAAACATGCAAGCATACACACAAACAATTGAATACATAATTGAATTAATGAATTAAATCACTTATCTTGTTGTAAAATAGGGTATGGAACCCTAAGATACGCCTAAGACAAACCTATGTTCGGTTTAGGTTTTACTCCACAAAACTACCTCTCTAAAATATCGAAAATTCGAATTTTATATATAGAGTTACAATGTGCGACGGCCACTCTTTAATTGTGGCCGTCGCTCGTCGCCGCCATTAGGGTTTCGTCTTGGCCACGTCAACTCAGAACGGCATCACCTTATGCTTGTGGCGCCGTCGGCTTCAACCTCGACGCCGTCGGATCCAAATATAGGTCGCCCGAGTTGTGACGCCTTACTCTTTTAAATCGATGCCGCCACTTGTAAAATGGCAATTTGCTCTGAGTCGTCTCAAGGTGTGTCGCGACGGCGCAATTAAGTCATGACGCCGTCCTCTTCGCCAAAACTTGAGTGTCTCGATTCTTGACTTTGGACATTTTCTTCGATATTCGCGCCTTTTCGTCCGAATAAGTGTCATTCCAAAGAATTTGCCTTCAAGAGGCCTAAAAGTGAAAAGGAACGAAATTAAGTAGTAACGGATACAAAAGTGATCAATTAAGGGCTTAAATGACCCCTCAAAAGTGTACCTTTTAAATCCTTATCAGTAAAGCAGTTGGTACACAAAGACACAATGTAATTTTCAACGTTTTACAATTCTATTTTAATGAATCAAAGAATTTGACAAGGATTACTTGCGGAATAGCAATTCTACTTGAATGACAATTGTGGTGATATCCTCTCTAACTTAAACACTTACCCATGTTATGTTTAAGTACAAACTTTGCTTACTCACTAAATGTTCAACGACCAAGTTTGATTCATCAGCCCACTTTAACATTAATTGCAAAAGATACATTTACTTCTTGACAAACATGTGAGGCATGTCAGGTTCATCAGCCCATTTCTATCAACAACTTCTTTTGACATTTTATGATCATAACCATTTGATGATTTTATAAAAACAGGATCCTTGGGTTCAGTGTCTGATGAACCTCCAACGAGCTTATCAACTCCTTGTACATGATTTTTTGTTTTGGGCTTTTATTCACTAATGCACTGACTGACTCTATCTGAGCTATTTAACCAAGACTTATTTATCAACTTTTCTTCTTCAAGTTGTTTTCTAGGTGCTTCATTCTCTTTGAGAACCTCTGTGTTTTGGTGCTGAAAAGTAAGGGCCGGAAGTTTTACCTGTTTTAATTCTAATAGTTCTTCCCAACATGTATTCAGTTTCTGAACAATATTACTGTATTTTAACATTAGGTTTTGTCTTTGTTCCTCAACATATTTATAGGAAACACATAAATAATTAAGAAAAGATTTCTATCATCATTATCTTCTAGTTCAAGAAGCGTGTGTACCTTTTTTATGATGATTGTAACCCATTCACTATTTCTAGCTACTTCTTTTCTCACAACTAATTTTACATCATCAACTAAGACCATGAGTACTCCAATCTCGACTAGTTGATCATCATCTAATGATTATTCTTCTTCATCCCAATCATATGACTCAACAACAAGACCCTTGCCTCTTGCTTGAGATGGTTGTGTAGGTTAAGAGAGGCATCAGAAGTTAAAAGAGACAGTTTGTCTTTAACTTTGTTTTACTTGGCCTCAAAGTCCTTTTAAATCTTGGTTTGAGCTTTGTTGTGTGAAAATGTTTTTGAAGATGTGAATTGTTTTGGTAACGTAAGTGATATGAGAGGGTGGATGTTTTAGAGAAGCAATCTTTTTGCAATGTGTTCAGTTTTATTACACTTATAGCATTTACTTTTCTCATTGGCTTTTGACTCACTGAACCTTGGAAGATTCTTTTTGAAGAATCACTTTGAATTGGCCAAAAAAGCCCTTTCATGAAATTTTTCAGCAAGATCATCCATGTATTCTTAGTTGCTTCTCAGGCCCTCCTTATCACCTGGATCATCTTGATAATCCTGAACAGCTGAGTTAGGGAAAAAGCAGTGGATATGGGTTTAGTTATGGTCGGGGCTTTTTTAATGCCAACCACATTGATTTTATCTATGATTCTTTCTTCATATTCTAATTTTCCAAAGAGAGTGGCAAGGTAAAGATCTCTAACATTGTTGCATTTTCTTAGACTTTAGCTAAAGCTTAACCATTTCTTATGAAGGCTACTGACAAAGCCATCATTAGTTTAATTTTTGTCATGTTTGACACCATCATTTATTAGTTCATTCATAAGAATTTTGTATCTGGTAAATGTTTGAGTAATAGTTTCACTTTCAATGTGTATAAAGGTATTATATGCTAGTTTCAAATCCACTACTCTATTTTTCTTGACTTCTAATGGTCCCTCTTGGCTTAGAATATGGACTTCCCCTGCCTGCTTGGCAGTGGAACATTTTATAACATGTTCCATGAGGTCATCAGATAGGCAAGACACGATAAGACTTTTGAGGCATTAGTTAAGATTGACAACCCTTTGTTTATTATTTTTCAAGACCAACAATGCTTTTTGGTTAGTATGGACCATTGGTTATGATTTTCATGAATTAAGGTTAAATACTCACTATGTGACATAGGAACCTTTTCTTTCATTTGGTGATTTTTCCTCTTATAGTCTAGAAGCAACAATATAGCTACCCCTATCATTTAGAAGTTAAGAAACTTAATTGTTTGCGACAGTGGATCTTGATTATAAATACTTTGATCAATGTGTTTCAAAAGGTTTTAAAGATTAGATGTCTTTGAAACCACTTGTTGGATCCTTTGTAATGTGACAATAACTTAAGAACTAAGTTAAATCACACTCCATGCAAACATATTAGTAGTTTATAGTAATAACACGTAAATTAGTTTAAACACAAAGACACAAAGACACAAAGTAATGTTAAACGTTTTATAACTCTTATTTGAATTAAATCAAAGAAATTTTACAAGGTTTACTTGCGGAATAGCAATCCTAGATGAATGACAATTGTGGTGATTTCCTATCTAACTTAAACATTAACCAATGTTATGTTTAAGTAAAAAATTTCATTACTCGCTAAATATTCATCGACCAAGTTTGATTCGAGGAGTAAATGCTCTTAAATGGGTTATCATATAAATTGCAAGAGGTGCATTTACTCCTTAAGAAACATTCCCTTTTATATGAGGGAATTAGGCTTATAAGGGGTTCCTACTTTACATGTGCCGGGCATGTAATGAGTGATTGAGATTACATTAAATGCAGTCAAAGAGGTACAAGGTTAGGACATGCTTTAGGGAACAGCTAAAAACACTGTTTTTACTTTTATACCAACTTTGGAAGGTGGTGATTCCCAAGAGGATTTCACTTCATCCCTTTTGTATAAAGTGTTTTTTTCTCGCATTGTAACTCTCTAGATGCTAGGAGCATTTTGCTCAGCATCGTTGTTGAGGAGAACGACATCGTTTAGCGAGGCATTGCCAACCTTGCTAAACTAAACTTCTTCTCTGGGACTATGCTTCAATACTTGAACCGCTTCAAACACTGAAGTGAAGACTTTGTCTTCAAGAATTCAGAAGGAAGTTACGCTGAAGATTTCTTTAGCATCTTCATTTACACTTAAGACTAATTTGTGTTTAAATCTTATTTAGGAACTGTCGGCATTAGACTGACCCAACATGAAAAAAATATATATTTAAAGGGTAAAATCTATAAAATAGCCACGAACTTTCTGAAATTGTCCGTCTAGAACTATTTACTTTTATATTACCTTACTTTACCAACGAACTTTCAAAAAAATTTCCAACTTCACCAATATGACCAGTTTATTATTAAATAATAACTGAAATTATTATATTACCCTTGTGTTCTTTAACTTAATCACACCCACTCACACATTCTCAGATCCAAACACATTCTTAGAACCAAACACTCAAACATTCTCAGATCCAAACACATTCTCATAAAATAACCCATCTTCATCATCATCTTCTTTTTCACCAAACACTAACTTCACAGTTAACAAAATTAATGCACAATCCAACTAATTAAGAATCCAATGGCCACGCCAGCCTTTAAATCCACCACTAAACCACCTCCGATCAGCGCCTTCGGTGACTCACCACCGTCGTCGTCATCATCATCAAAAACTCACCGACGGTCCAGAAGTTTAAGTAGATTCTCACGCCCCCTGATGATGTCATCAACTGATGTGGATGTCGTTGTACCTACCCCTAGACGAAAGTTTGTCAATACTGTTAGAGGTAGACGAAAGTTTGTGAATATTGTTAGAGGTATTGGTGGTCATTGTTATGATATATTAGTTTGGTCGATCACACTATCGAGTTCTTTTTGACTAACGATAATAACAGTTATGACGATGAGGATATTTTGAGAAGGAATGATAATAATTTTAAGGTTGTTACGAAAGGTGGTGTTGGTTTGAAGAGGCATGGGAGGCTTGTTTCGAGAAGGAATGATGGTAAAAGCAGCGTAATGGGAATATGATTAATGGTAATGGTATGGTGGATGTAAATGGGGATGTGAGAGGAGGAGGTTGGTTTCTGTTGCGAGACATCAGATTAGTGACTCATATGTATAATTTTTGGGATGGGATCCTCTCAAGTTACTTGACTCAAGTTATTGCAATATGAGCCATTGGATTTGATCCAATGGCTCAAGTCAAAATAACTTCTTTTGATTTGAGCTATTGGATCAAATCCAATGGCTCATAATGGCTCAACTTGAGTCAAGTTGTGCTTACAACTTGAGAGGATCCTTATCCATAATTTTTGTTACCAGTCTACTGATTGTGTTTTTTGTTGGGTAATAACGACTAATCTACGAGGATGTTTTTGGATCTGATTGCTTGACTTGTTGTTCGTTATTACAAGGAAATGTGTTTGGATCTGAGAATGTTTTTTTTATCGTTCTTGTATATATTCTTGAGTGAGTGTTATTATGTTAAAGATTACAAGGGTAATATAGTCATTTCAGTTATTATTTTAATAAGAAATCGGTCATATTAGTCATGTCGGGAATTTTTTTGAATGTTCGTTGGTGAAGTAAGGTAATAAAAAGGTAAGTGGTTCTAGACATAAAATTTCGAAATGTACATGTCTATTTTAGACTACCTCCGTCCCAAAGTTATAGTCCTCATTTGACTTTTTCGGTATTTCTTTTTCAACTTTGACCTTAAATATTTTTATTTATGTTATACAATAGTTGATGAAAATTATACCAAATGAAACTGCATTTAAAACACAATCCATTCATATATTTTGCATCAAGTTATATAATACAAACAAAAATAGGTAAAGTCAAAATTGTAAAAGAAAGACCGAAAAAGTCAAACGAGGGCTATAATTTTAGGACGAGGGAGTAGCTTTTACCCATATTTAAATAATGGAAACATGCATGTACGTAGTTTATATCTCTTTAAGTCTTAACACCTAGTTTGATGCTTCTATAAATTGCAAAAGAGAAATTTCATGAAATCTTTTACTCCCTCTGTTCCATAATTATTGTCTACTATTAAATATTTTTATATGTATTATATATTACTTGATGAAAAATATATGAATGTATTGAATTTTAAGTGTATTTTTATTGGTATAATTTTCATCAAGTATTATATAATACAAATAAATATATTTAAAGTCAAAGTTGCAAAATAAAAACTTCAAAAGTCAACATTGGACAATACTTATGAGATGGAGGTAGTAATATTTAGTACTTGTGCTTTTGTTATATGTTTTTTTAACAGCAATATAATTTATTTAGAAAAATAAACACATGCATTTAAAATATACATTCTCGCACACTCACAAAACAATAGACTTATCTTTATAAGACCCGAACTAACAAACATTTACATTGAATTTATAAACCTTGCCCAAAGATTGTATGTGGGTATTCATGTATAACAACAAACAACAAACACATGCATTCAAAGGAAGATATCGAATACAAGGTTTAAGAGGTTGCATGCATAGAAGACAAGACTCCTGTTTTCATTTTATGTTAATTGTTTGTATAGAGCATTTGAGATAATTACAACTCAAATCAATCCACTCATAAATTCAATGTGTTGCAGTTGCCACCTGTAAGAAACTTGACGTTCAATTTCATGGTGGGATTACTATTCCTGCATTTTCTCGAGCTTATGGGCCCACATGCAGCTGCTGCAGTCAATGTTGGATACATTTTCCTTGGTCGGGGTGGCGTTTGTAAAGAGAAACACTTCAAGAAATCGAGATAGCTCTTTTACTGCAAGTATAAGACCAAAGTTTGATTTCTTTATGTTATATGCTGCCATAAGAGTACATGTAATTTGGTTGGAATCACTACTACACAAACTGGTTTTTCCCACAAACATTTTCCCACAGAAACAAAATTGTGTGAAATTTCACACGGAATACCAACAAATTACACACCAAATTGTTGACCAAATTTCGGTGGGAAATATGTTGTAAATTTCCCACGGATTTCTCACTCTTTACACACTAAATTGTTGACCAAGTTTTTGTGGGAAATCCATCGCAAATTTCCCACATATTTGCGACCATATTCACACTATTTGTGTTTATTAGACGTCCGTGGGAAACTTGTGGCACATTTCACACATATTAGCCACGGCCAAAAGTATGTGGCAAATTTTAGCTCTATTACTCACGAATTTCACACGGCCTTTTTTTATAAAGTAACTATTTAACCATCATGGAAATCGGTGGGTCACTAGCCACGATTTCCCACAAGACGTTGTTTTTGTGTTTGTCATGGAAATATCTACATGACAAACCATTGTATATGTGGACATCTACATGTATATGTTTGTGTCTGCTTATGACCTTGATTGTATCTATAGATGTTTTGTATCTAGGTATATCGATGTGTATATCGTGAACGCTTAATAATATATCAAAAAGTAAAGAAAATGATTATGTCCGTGGGAAATATGTGTATTTTCCCACAGATTGCTCTACTATATTCGTGGGAAATACATGTGTAAATACCTCATGATTTCCCACAAAAATATCGTTTTGCATTTTGTCTACTTACACATTCTCACATTATTTGATATGTCTTCATATGTGTTTGTAGTTTCATATTCCATGTGTTTGTCAATTAATGTAACTATTAAGTGTCTAAATACTCATCATTTTTGTACAATCTAAACTGCAAAATCATCCGAAAACACTCAAAAATGCATCAAATGATGAAAATATCACAAATCGTTGTTTTATGTGTTTTAAATGCAAAATATCAAAATCGATGAAAATGATCAAGTTTGCAAAATTGGCGCTTTAGTCCCCAAGTTTTAAAAGTTGTCAAATCTAGTCCCCGAATCCAAAATGTGAATTTTATCATTCAAGGTCCCTGAAATATTCTAAGTTGTTAAAATGGTCCTTGAATGATTCTTTGGTCAAATGGCGTAAAAGGTCCCTAAAGTTTGAAAATGTCAAAATTAGTCCTTGGATATTTTAAATGGAATTTTATGCAAAAGGGTCCTTGTACTATCAAAGTTTGTCAAGTTTGGTCCTTTTGATAAGTTTGGAAAAGTGTCAAGTTCAGTCCTCAAGTTTGGTAAATTACAAATTTAGTCCTTGTGTTATTATACTAAACCAAACGGACCCCTTTATATTTGAGCCCAACCAAACACCAAAAAGAACCCCTTGCCAATGAACCCTCGACCCATGAACCCATTGTGACCCCCTGTATATTATTAAACCCCGGTCAAATAAGTCAAACGGCAAAACCCACCCTCTGCTCATCTCCTCACAAAACATCAAAACCAAAACCATGGTGGTTTTCCATGATTTGCTCCATCCCCCTCCTTACCTTGTCCCTCCACCTTCACTAACACCCAAAGACCTTTAATTGTTTCAAACCACCCCATTAATATCAAAACCCGCTAGAGACTTTTGGCGCCAAAATGACACTTGGACGAATATGATGATTTTGATGATCCAATGGCTCGAAATGAGTGGGATTCAATCGAGGTCAACAAAGAGTCTCAAAAGTCTATTATAAAGGGAAGAGAAGCAATGTATCAAGATATCTAGTGTAATTTTAGTTTCTTTAGTCGCTTTTAGCTTAATTTTAATTTTCAAGTATGTTTTAGCTTTCAAAGCTCTTTGTTTCAAGTTTTTAATGTATAATTGAATCTTTTTAATAATCAATTTCAAGTTTTCAAGTCATAATTTCGCTTATGCAATTTTCCTTTCAAAAATCTCATATGATTCAAATGTTGTTAATAGTTGTTATTATGGACCGAAATAGCACATGTAAGCTCCTATAAAGCTTATTCAAGCTTTTAGAAACATTAAAATCCAGTTTAGAATCAAAAAGAAAAATCACCAAAATACCAAATAATTAGTTGAAAATCAAAATCCATGGAAATGGTGTTCACAATTGAGCAGGTAGATTTTGATGGCCTTGGGTTAGTGGCTTAGTGGTAAGCCCATAGGAGTGGTCTTGGATCTTTGGTTCTCGTGATTTCGCTTGGATAGCCATTTGTAAGCCTTTTGTTCATTTTGCATTTCACCGTTTTAGTTATTTAGTAGCTTGAATTTCGTGTTTTTATGTTCATTAGTTATAGTTAAGTGTATTTAAGTATTAAAATCAGCTTGGTTGTTCTTTTAAATTTGTAGTTTATAAAATCTCATTTTGACAGCTTAAAATAGCATAAGTCTCATTTCTTAGTTTTATGTTGTTATTATTGTTGTTTCATGTTTATTTAGTCCTAATAAATGATAATATAAGGTCTGTGAATCAAGTTTCATGGTTTTAATTTGTGTTTTGCTTTGAAAATCTCCAAAACAGCTATATAAAGGGTGTTTGGATTTGCTTGTTTAAACTGTAGTAGAGGTTGTTTGTGTTGTTTGTTTGTGCTTGTTTTGTGTCACATACACACTAATAACTCAAATAAACAAGAAAACCAAAGGGTCATTTAGTGAAAAGTCAAAATTGCATTTGATCAAACCTTGATATTTCATCGTTGGATTTTCATGATTAATGATCATGTTTTTGTGTTATAAGTTGTTAACCTTGCTCAAATCGTCTTAATTCACCTTAAAACAACATAATCAAGTTAGTATCAATGATCAAAGTTCATAAAAGTCAACTTAGTGGTTTTTATAAAAGTCAAAATTTTCATTTGGTCGTTTTTGAATAAAATTTATAATTTCACCGTGTGTTTAATAGTGAGATTTAGCTTAAAAGCTTTTGGGTTATTAAAGTTTAGTTGCTAAACTTAATTAGAAAAATACTAGTTCTCTTTTCAATCGCCTTATTAAGTGCTTATTTTCTAGCTTCTTTTGAGTACTTGTTTCGAAAATGGTGCCTGTGCACACCTAGTCTGAGTAGTCCAACTTGATAAGCTCACACAGCTTATTAGTTGGCCAAAGCTTGTGATTCCTTGGTTCTTTGGAAAGCCAACCAAGCCATCTTGAGGTCTCAAGCTTAAGTTTTCATTTTCTAGCTTGTTTGGTAGGTCGCAATAAGCCTCAACCTTGTCCCATTTCGTGTTGATCATAAGTGCTTATTGCTTATTTCTAGCTTATCAGTGTGCTTATCTGTGTCTTTTAGCTTCATTTGAGTAGCTTGTAGCTTATTTGCATCTTATTTTAGCTTTTGTTTCAAATTGTAAGCTTGTTTGAGCTTATTTCACCAAAATAAGCTCATAAGCATATCTGTTAGCTCATAAGCTTGTCAAACCGCTTATTTTTATTTGTAAAATTTTGTGTTTATTAAAGTTTCATATTTTAAGTAGTTAAGTAGTTTTCAAAAGAAAACCGTAAAAACATCAATTTAAAAATAGTGATAGCATTTATTTAATAGTTTTTAGCTTTTTGATTTTTCTTTTCATCTTATTATTAAGCAAATCTAGTTTTTATATTTTTCTTAGTTTTCTGTCACCTTAAGTTATTTTTAGAAAAGTTTCATAATTTTCCTAATCTGCTTAGTATTTATTATAATTTTAAATAGTTAAAAGTATTAAATAATTAGTAATAAATAATTAAAAAGCATAAAAATATCTTTTCAGTTTTAAAATTAGTTTTATCATATTTTAGATTTTTCCAAGTTAAAATTTCATTTTTCCGTGTTTATTTTATATTTTCTAGTATTTAAGTGTATTTTAAATAATAATTAATTAGTAATAAATAGATAAAAGTGTAAAAATATATTTTTAGTTTTAAAATTAGTTTTATCATATTTTAGATTTTTCTGAATCATAATTTTATTTTTCTAGCCTTATTTTGTATTTTCTTCTATTTTAGGTTATTTTTAAATAGTTAAAATAGTTTTTAATTAATAATAATTAAATAAATAGTTATAAAAATAAATTTCTTTTTCTAATAATTTTCTTTTATTTTTAGGATTCCAAAAATGTCATTTTCATATTTTTAGGTCTTTTATTTCTTAGATCTCACTTTTTATTTTGTACGTTTACGTAGTTTTTAAACGCACGTGTTTACGCTTGTTTTATCCGATTGTTGTGCTTTCCAATTCGTGTCCAATTCCATTCCAATCAATCAAGAGTGTAATAATTCAATCTAAATCTTTATCGATCACTATCCTTAGTGATCATTCTATCATCCGATCAAGTGTTTACACACCATCGAGTCTCCGGGACTTAACGACCCGGAATTCATTATATTCTCCGATCTTCATTGTATTGGTTTCGAGCGCTTTAAGTTTATTACGGTTAGCCATTCACAAGTGGCTCTTGTGATTAAGCTTGACGTGTTCAAGACCAATCAAATTTTACGCCACGGGGAGGCTTTAGCGTGTTTAAACCTTTTTCGCACCCATTCTTGCACATATACCACCATTTGTAAAAGTTTTTGTAAAGTTATAAAAAATCAAAAGTTCATTAGCACTTTTCCTAAAGTGTTAAAAACACCAAAAAATATAAAACAACAAAACAATCGAACGCTTTTCTATCTTGTATTTTCTTTGAGGTGATTCTTAAAGAGATACGATTTGGTTAAACGAGACGATACCAAAAATATTGTCCAAAAGTTTTAAACCCATCAAGACAAATCTATACCTACGCCTTTTCAGTGGTACTTAATATATACATAAAATCAACCACCGCAAATCAAGGCAAGACACCTACTAACCTGGGTGACCATAATAAGTTCCCGAACAATGATTTAAAACTTGCCTTTGTGTCCTTGTGATTTGGTGTACCTTTTTCAAAGAAGCCATTTCATTTGTGATTATTGGTTAAGTTCACTTGTCGCTTTGCCTCGCATTTGTTTTGAAAATTGATTTTATACTTAGTGCATGCGCACTGCTCTTCCAGCTCTACAAGTCCACTTTCCGAGCTTGGAAACATTCCTCGAGACGAGAGGACGCTCGCTCCTTCACCGTGATCGAGGAACGCCTACCACCACCACCACCGTCAGAATGGCGTAAGATAAGCCCATGAATGAGCTTCTCCAAGCACCCATCGAGGGTTACGGAGATGCTATTGTTGTCCCACCATCGCGGTCGATACCTTTGAGCTCAAACCGGTTGCTTAATCTAGTAACCCAAAGCCAATTCTATGGTTTTGAGCGGATGATCCTCATGCACACATTCGATGGTTTAACAAGATTGCATCTACCATCAAGTACAAGAATGTCCCACATGAAGCTATCAAGCTTCTTCTGCTCCCATTTTCTGTAGGACAAGCCCGGAATTGGCTTGAGAAACAACCCCTCGCTCTATCGAGACATGGGAGGATCTAGTCACCAAGTTCGTTAACGAGTTCTATCCTCCATCCCGAACCACAAGTCTTAAGAATGAGATAATGAAATTTTCTCGAGATTTGATGAATCATTCGGGAGGCATGGGATCGTTATAAAGAGTTGCTTCAAGTGTCCGCATCATGGTTTTACCGAGTTAATGCAAATGGATACTTTCTATAATGGTCTCAACCGCACTAATCAAGACTCTTTGAATGCCTCCGCTGGAGGTAATTTCCGAGCAAGACTACCAAAGAAGCCTTGCAAATCATTGAGAACAAATCTCGTGTCCGCCTTTTTCCGAGCAAAGACATATCGCCTCATGTCGGACCTTCTTCTTCATCTCCCGTGAGTACATCTAGCACCGATGCTAAGATTGACAAACTCACGATATTGTTCAGCTTTGGTTCTTGCTAACCAAAAGAAAGTGACCTTCACACGCACACCAACACATGGTGAAGTGAAGAAAGTCGAGAGTTGTGTTACTTGTGGTGGTCCTCATGCATACTACAATTGTATCGCCACCGATGGTAGTCCATTTGAAGCCAATGCTCTAGCCGGTAGTTCACATCGTGGAGGTAATCAATACCGCCCTCAAATGAACCACACTACCGTGCTAACACTAATCGTGCACCACCCGGTTTTAACCGTAATCATAACATGCAAAACCGAATCGAACCAACCTAGAATGAACCAAGGTTATCAAAACCAAGGTAATTTCTATCCTCGACCAAATCAAGGTTTCCAACATCAAGGAAACCTTAATCAAAACAATTTCAATCGAGGGAATCAATTTCATGGGAATATGAATCCTAATCAAGGAAATTTTCAAAACCAAGGCCCTAATCCTAACATTAGAGGCCGAATTTTCCTAATCCACCTCCCGCCATTGTTCCAACTGGACCATCATCCGATGAGTTGTTGAAACAATTCATGAAATCCCAAGATGAAATGAACAGTTGTTGGTCACCGATTTCGATCTTAAGAAGTCTTTAAATGATCAACCCTCGGCTCGTGAAAACTTCCGAGCAACACGATCGCTAACCCGAGGGGCGATGCAAAGGCGATCACAACCGTAAGTGGTGTTTCATATGATGGACCCGCTATTCCTACTACCTCTTCTTCTTCTCTCCCAAAGGTAGTGGAAAGTGAACCTAAGACACACAATGGACCTTGACTCCAATGCCTCCTCCACTAGGAGAAATGAGTCAAGTTACCAAGGATACAACGGACAAGGTGCATTTTCAAGCCCACGGCATCAAGACACGTCCCACCTTCTGTAGTCCAACCTCAAGTTGTCCAGAACCCAAGTCAAATCCAGAGTTGTTTTGAACCTCCAGAGTCTCCGCTGAAAACCGAAATCCAAATCTTCTATTCCTTACCCATCACGCTTGAATGAGCAAAGCTCCGCGAAAAAGCTACCATCAAATGGACAAATTTTTCCAAATTTTCCAAGAGTTACATTTTGACATAAGCTTTATGGATGCTATCATGTCGATGCCCAAGTTTGCATCAACTCTCAAACACATGTTAAGCAACAAGGAAAAGTCGTTGAAATGGCAAAACTCCTCTTAACGAGAACCGCTCAGCAGCTATCCCAAGAAGCTTCCGAAAAGCTTGGAGATCCCGGAAAATTTCTCTTACCTTGTGTATTTCCGTGAATGGTTGAATGCTTTGCCTTAGCCGATCTTGGTGCAAGCATCAACTGATGCCTTATTCAAGATGGAAGAAACTTTCTTCCGAACTTACTCCTACATGCATGACTCTCGAGCTTGCGATCGTTTCCATATCCCGTCCTCTTGGCATTGCCGAGGACGATTTGTGAAAGTAGGAAAGTTCCATTTTCCACCGACTTCGTGGTTGTTGATTTTGATGCCGATCATCGGGTTCCTCTCATTGTTGGTCGAGGATTCCCGAGAACGGGCCGTGCTCTCATTGATGTATTTGAGCAAGAAATCACATTACGTGTTGGTAATGAAGTCACACCTTTAACCTTGATCAAACTTCGAGGTACTCCGCAAACTATGATTCCGAGTCGGTTAACCGAATAGATATCATTGATGTTGCTTCAAGAGTACTCTCAAGAAGTTCTTGGTTATTCTCATAATTCGTGAGTGGGATCCCACCACATCTTCTCAACCTATCATAGCCAATTCTACTCCTTCTATCACTCCTTTTGAGGGAAGAGACTTCATCTTGGAAGAGATTGAAGCATACTTGGCTAGTGATTCTGCTCCATGGGAAATTGATCACGCCCAATTGACATTGAGGGGACATACTTCTCATTGAGAAGTTGCTTAATGATGATCCATCATCAACCCTCACACTAGTGATTCAATTCTCGATGAGATTAATCAAAATGAGATTAACTGAGGAGATATTCTTCTAAAGAAGTTGTTAAATCAGACACTTCTCCTCCTCTCCTCCCGCCAAGCTTCATAACAAGGAAGTCAAGTCGCTTGAGAAAATCAAGAATTTCCGAGGTTGAGCTTAAGGACTTACCTCCTCATCTCGAGTATGCATTTCTTGAGGGTGATGATAAATTACCCGTCATTATTGCTAGAGATTTGAGTAAAGATGAAAAGTCGCCTCATAAAGGTCTTGAAGTCACACAAGCAAGCAATTGCTTGGAAACTCTCCGACATTAAGGGTATCAACCCCGAGTTTTGTACTCACAAAATCTTGATGGAGGATGACTTCAAACCAGCAGCTCAACATCGAGAAGAGTAAATCCAAAATCCATGATGTTATCAAACAGAGGTTATCAAACTTCTTGATGCGTGATTGATTTACCCGATCTCGATAGTCCTTGGGTTAGCCCAATTCATTGTGTTCCTAAAAGGGTGGCATAATCGTTGTCACAATGAAGATAACGAGTTAATTCCAACTCGATTGGTTACGGATGGCGTGTGTGCATTGACTATCGTAAGTTGAATGACGCCACCAGAAAGACCATTTTCCTCTACCCTTCATGGACCAAATGCTTGAGAGATTAGCAGGAAATGAATACTATTGTTTCCTTGATGGTTTCTCGGTTATTTTCAGATTCCCATTGATCCACGTGATCAAGAGAAGACCACATTCACCGCCCATACGGAACTTTTGCCTACAAACGTATGCCTTTTGGCTTATGTAATGCTCCCGCACGCTCCAACGATGTATGATGGCCATTTTCCACGACATGATCGGGAAACAATGGAGGTGTTTATGGATGACTTCTCGGTCATTGGGGATTCTTTTCAAACATGTCTCTCCATTTAGAAAAATGCTTCAAAGGTGTGAAGACACCAATCTTTGTCTAAATTGGGAGAAGAGCCACTTTATGGTCAAAGAAGGCAT
Organism: Chrysanthemum lavandulifolium; assembly: GCA_022545495.1. Taxonomy (NCBI): domain Eukaryota; kingdom Viridiplantae; phylum Streptophyta; class Magnoliopsida; order Asterales; family Asteraceae; genus Chrysanthemum; species Chrysanthemum lavandulifolium. The sequence goes on from CM040238.1 coordinate 265,328,804, forward strand.
AGTCCTTGGCCATAAGATTTCAAAAATGGGATTGAGGTAGATAGAGCAAAAGTCGATGTTATTGCTAATTACCTCATCCTACTACCGCCAAAGGTATTAGGAGTTTTTAGGTCATGCCGGTTTCTATCGAGATTCATACAAGATTTTTCTAAAATCGCCTACCTATGACCCATCTTCTTGAAAAAGATGCTCCTTTTATCTTCTCACCGAGTGCATCAAGCTTTTGAAACATTGAAGAAAAAGCTATCAAGCACCCATTCTCGCTGTTCCCGATCGACTTGCCTTTTGAGCTCATGTGCGATGCAAGTGATTTTGCTATCGGTGCAGCCTTAGGGCAACGAGAAACAAGCATTTTCACCTATCCACTACGCAAGTAAGACTATGATCAAGCTCAAACTCATTACACCACCACGTAAAAAGAGCTATTAGCCGTGGTGTATGCATTTGAGAAGTTTCGCCATACTTAATCTTGACCAAATGCGTGGTGTATACGGATCACTCGGCCTCAAATATCTCTTTGCAAAACAAGATGCAAAGCCGAGATTGCTCCGCTGGATTCTCCTCCTCGCAAGAATTTGATATCATTATACGTGATAAAAAGGAGCCGAGAATCTAGTCACGATCATCTCGTCTGCATTAGAAAACCCTCACCAAGATGTTTTCGAGAAAAGGAAATAAATGAAACATTTCCTCGAGACACTCAATGCGGTTTCTTTTCGTGGAAATTCTACCACCCCATGGTTTGTCGACTTCGCAAATTACCATGCGGGTAACTTCATAGTGAAAGGGATGTCGACCCAACAAGAACAAATTCTTCAAAGATGTTAAACATTATTTCGGACGACCCTACTTATTCAAAATCTGCGGATCAAGTCATCCGACGGTGTGTTTATGGACGAAGCTATTGACATTCTCACAGCTTGCCATGCCGACCCACCGGGGCCATCATAGTCCAAACTACACCGCCAAAAGGTGTTTGATTCCGGTTTTATTGGCCCACAATCTATAAGGATGCCCACGAATTTGTCAAAGCTCGCGACGCTTGTCAACGCCACGGAAATATATCTCAAAGAAATGAAATGCCACAAAATGCCATTCAAGTTTGTGAGATATTTGACATCCGGGTATTGACTTTACGGGCCATTTCCATCTTCTCGAGGAAACAAATACATACTCGTGGTCGTTGACTATTTGTCAAAATGGGTTGAAGCAAAAGCTTTACCTACCAATGATGCCCGAGTTGTTGTGAAGTTTTGAAATCTCTTTTGCCGTGTTTGGAACTCCGAGAGCGATAATCGCGATCGTGGTACACATTTCGCAATGACCAATTTGATCGTGTCATGCAAAAGTATGGTGTTACCCACCGCCTCTCATCGCATACCACCCCAAACAAGTGGGGTGTGAAGTTTCCAACCGTGGTATTAAAAGAATTCTTGAAAGGACAAGAGGCGAAAATCGTGCATCCCGGTCGGATAAACCGGATGACGACTGGCCTTCCGAGACACTTTTACAAAACACCCATCGGTGTACTCCATACAAGCTAGTGTACGGAAAGGCATGTCATCTTCCGATTGAGCTAGAGCACAAGGCATACCGGGCCTTAAAACATGCAAATTTCGATATTCGATACCGGTGATCACGTAAAAGTTCAAATGAATGAATTAAATGAACTCCGTGATCAAGCATACGAGAACTCTTTGATCTACAAGCAAAAGACAAAGAAGATTCATGACTCTAAAATCAAGAACCGCTTTCAACGTTGGTGATCGAGTCCTTCTTTTCAATTCAAGATTGAAGATTTTCTGAAAGCTCAAGTCCCGCTGGTCCGGTCCATTTACTATCGCTAAGGTTTATCCTTATGGCACCATTGAGTTATCTCAACCCGATGGTCCTAATTTTAAAGTGAATGGTCATCGAGTGAAGCATTACTTTGGAGAGGACATTCCATCCGTGGTTGTCCCGGATCTACAAACTTTCCCATGAACCAATGAATGCGGGATCGAGTCAAGCTAGTGACTCGGAATCAAAAACATTAGCACACACCATATGGGTTTTCACCCATATTTCGCCTTCTTTCTCTCTTTTCTACCACCCTAGTGTGGGGAGTTGCCCACATCGTTGTATATAAATCTTTTCAAAAAAAAAAAAAAAATCTCTTTCAAATAATGGCCGTAGTATTTCCTTTACGTTTTTGTTTCGCATAACCGCGGTACTTTGAATATTGAGGGCAATATTCATTTCTAAGTGGGGGAATTCTCACGAATTTTATCATGTATTATCCACCCAATTCCCTGCTTTTGGCCAAAATTTTTTTGGAGTAAGTGTTTTCACTTACTCAAAGATATGGTAATCATCCGCCATGTCTAAAAAACAAAAGGATTGGCTAATCCAGAGCAAACGGCTCTTGGTAAAGATTTCTCAAACCGCTTATGGCTTGCAATTTGCCCAAAATTGTATGGTATTCAACTCACCATATCCTAAAAAGTGAAGAGTTGGCTAGCCCGCAAGTTTATGGCTTGTGGTAAAGGCAAGGAAAACCATAATTGGTAATCACCACCAAAGATAATATCGATAATTTATCTAAGAGTTGGCTAGTCCAGAGCAAACGGCTCGTAAAGACAAATCAAACCGCTTACGACTTATGATTTGCTCAAAATCATTTGGTTATCATTGTACCAAGGTTCTTACTTGAACCAAAACAATTGGCTACTCCGTAAGTGATGGCTTTTGGTAAAGAGTTTTAAAATCCATTAAAGTTCTAAATCATTGCTAGGACTAGCAATATCTTAGTGTGGGGATTGATGAGTGTCTAAATACTCATCATTTTGTACAATCTAAACTGCAAAATCATCCGAAAACACTCAAAATGCATCAAAATGATGAAAATATCACAAATCGTGTTTTATGTGTTTTAAATGCAAAATATCAAAATCGATGAAAATGATCAAGTTTGCAAAATTGGCGCTTTAGTCCCCAAGTTTTAAAAGTTGTCAAATCTAGTCCTCGAATTCAAAATGTGAAGTTTTATCATTCAAGGTCCCTGAAATATTCTAAGTTGTTAAAATGGTCCTTGAATGATTCTTTGGTCAAATGGCGTAAAAGGTCCCTAAACTTTGAAAATGTCAAAATTAGTCCTTGGATATTTTAAATGGAATTTTATGCAAAAGGGTCCTTGTACTATCAAAGTTTGTCAAGTTTGGTCCTTTTGATATCTTTGGAAAAGTGTCAAGTTCAGTCCTTCAAGTTTGGTGGAATTGCAAATTTAGTCCTTGTATACTACTATACTAAACCAAACGGACCCCTTTTGTATTTTGAGCCCAACCAAAACAAATAGAACCCCTTGACCAATATCCTTGACCCCCCCCCAATGTGAACCCCCCATTATTAAACCCAACGGTCAAATAAGTCAAACCCAAAACCATGCTCATCATCCTCACTCAAAAACCAAACCCAAAACCGAGTCGGTTTCCATGATTTGCTCCATCCCCCTTGCTCCTATTGTCCCCTCCACCTTCACTAACACCCAAAGACCTTTAATTGATTCAAACCACCCCATTAATATCTAAAACCTCGCTAAAGACTTTTGGCGCCAAAATACACTTGGACGAATATGATGATTTTGATGAATCCAATGGTCTCGATGAGTGGGATTCATTCGAGGTCAACAAGAAGTCCAAAAGTCTATAAAGAGAAGGAGAAGCAATGTATCAAGATATCTAGTGTAATTTTAGTTTTCTTATGTCGCTTTAGCTTAATTTAAGCTTTTTCAGTATGTTTTAGCTTTCAAGCACTTTGTTTCAAGTTTTTCAAGTATAATAAATCTTTTTCAATAATCAATTTCAAGTTTTCAAGTCATAATTTCAGCTTATGCAATTTTTCCTTTTCAAAAATCTCATATGATGGTCAAATGTTGTTAATAGTTGTTATTATGGACCGATATAGCACATGTAAGCTCCTAGAAAGCTTATTCAAGCTTTTAGAAACATTAAAATCCAGCTTTAGAATCAAAAGAGAAAATCACCAAAATACCAAATAAATTAGTTGAAAATCAAAATCCCATGGAAATGGTGTTCACAAATGAGCAGGGTAATTTTGGATGGCTTTGGGTTAGTGGCTTAGTGGTAAGCCTATAGGAGTGGTCTTGGATCTTGGTTCTCGATTTCAGCTTGGATAGCCATTTGTAAGCCTTTTGTTCATTTTGCATTTCACCGTTTTAGTTATTTATTAGCTTGAATTTCTGTTTTTTATGTTCATTAGTTATAGTTAAGTGTATTTAAGTATTAAAATCGCTTGGTTGTTCTTTTAAATTTGTAGTTTATAAAATCTCATTTTGACAGCTTAAAATAGCATAATCTAGATTTCTTAGTTTTATGTTGTTATTATTGTTGTTTCATGTTTATTTAGTCCTATTAAATGATAATATAAGGTCTCAGAATCGCTTCATGGTTTTAATCTGTGTTTTGCTTTGAAAAGCTCCAAAAAAGCTTATAAAAAGGGTGTTTGGATTTGCTTGTTTAAACTGTAGTAGGTTTGTTTGTGTTGTTTGTTTGTGCTTGTTCTCACACATACACACTAATAACTCAAACAAACAAGAAAACCAATGGTCATTTGTTGAAAAGTCAAAATTGCCTTTGATCAAATCTTGTTAGTTCATCGTTGGATTTTCATGATTAATGATCATGTTTTTGTGTTTATAAGTTGTTAATATTGCTCAAATCAGTCTTATTTCACCTTAATACAACATAATCAAGAAGTAGTAGTGATCAAAAAAGTTCATTTTAGTCAACTCTTTGGTTTTTATAAAAGTCAAAATTTCATTTGGTCGTTTTGAATAAAATTTATAATTTTACTGTGTGTTTAATATTGAGATTTAGCTTAAAAGCTTTTGGGATATTAAAGTTTAGTTGCTAAACTTAATTAGAAAAATACTAGTTCTCTTTTAATCGCCTTATTAAGTGCTTATTTTCTAGCTTCTTTTGAGTACTTGTTCGAAATGGTGCCTGCAGCACAAACGCTGAGTAGTCCAACTTGATAAGCTCACAAATAGCTTATTAGTTGGCCTCAGCTTGTGATTCTTGGTTCTTTGGAAAGCCAACCAAGCCATCTTGAGGTCCAAGCTTAAGTTTTCATTTTGTAGCTTGTTTGGTAGTACGCAATAAGCCTCAACCTTGTCCCATTTCGTGTTGATCATAAGTGCTTATTGCTTATTTCTAGCTTATCAGTGTGCTTATTTGTGTCTTTTAGCTTCATTTGAGTAGCTTGTAGCTTATTTGCATCTTATTTTAGCTTTTGTTTCACCAGAGCTTGTTTGAGCTTATTTCACCAAAATAAGCTCATAAGCAAACTGTTAAGCTCATAAGCTTGTCAAATAGCTTATTTTTATTTGTAAAATTTTGTGTTTATTAAAGTTTCATATTTTAAGTAGTTAAGTAGTTTTCAAAAGAAAACCGAAAAACATCAATTTAAAAATAGTGATAGCATTTATTTAATAGTTTTTAGCTTTTTGATTTTTCTTTTCATCTTATTATTAAGCAAATCTAGTTTTTATATTTTTCTTAGTTTTCTGTCACCTTAAGTTATTTTTAGAAAAGTTTCATAATTTTCCTAATCTGCTTAGTATTTATTATAATTTTAAATAGTTAAAAGTATTAAATAATTAGTAATAAATAATTAAAAGCATAAAAATATCTTTTCAGTTTTAAAATTAGTTTTATCATATTTTAGATTTTTCCAAGTTAAAATTTCATTTTTCCGTGTTTATTTTATATTTTCTAGTATTTAAGTGTATTTTAAATAATAATTAATTAGTAATAATTAGATAAAAAGTGTAAAAAATATATTTTTAGTTTTAAAATTAGTTTTATAATATTTTAGATTTTTCTCAATCATAATTTTATTTTTCTAGCCTTATTTTGTATTTTCTTCTATTTTAGGTTATTTTTAAATAGTTAAAATAGTTTTTAATTAATAATAATTAAATAAATAGTTATAAAAATAATTTTCTTTTTCTAATAATTTTCTTTTATTTTTAGGATTCCAAAAATGTCATTTTCATATTTTTAGGTCTTTTATTTCTTAGATCTCACTTTTATTTTGTACGCTTACGTAGTTTTTAAACGCGTGTTTTACGTTTCTTTTATCCGATTGTTGTGCTTTCCAATTCGTGATCCAAATTCCATTCCAATCAATCAAGAGTGTAATAATTCATCAAAATCTTTATCGATCACTATCCTTAGTGATCATTCTATCATCCGAATAAGTGTTTACACACCATCGAGTCTCCGGGACTTAACGACCCGGAATTCATTATATTCTCCGATCTTCATTGTATTGGTTTCGAGCGCTTTAAGTTTATTACGGTTAGCCATTCACAAGTGGCTAGCTTGTGTGATTAAGCTTGACCTAGAAATAATTAAACCCGCCCAATCCAACCTATTAAACAACCCGATCCATAAACAAGATAACACTACTACCTGTTATAAGCCACTTAACCCTAACACACTAACCCTAAACACCACTTCTCAAACAGTCCGCCTACCAACACTTTCTCTCAAACCGTATCTGAAAAAAAATACGCCTCTCATCTCAGATAAACCATCATCACATAACCTAAACCATTAAACATTCTATTGAAACCCACAAATGCAACCGTTCACAATATGATTTCTTTTTCTGCTTCAAACGACTCAAGGTAGTATTGTAAGGCTTCAAGATCCTTTAAGGGTCTCGGGTAAGGTGAACGATGAGTTTTTTATGAATCTAGTTTGTTTGTACGAGCCAAAGAAAGGAGTTAACTTACTAGTTAATTACAAACTAAAATCACAAAGATCAAACTAGTTTTGGCTTCAAGATCCTTGAGTGATATCGGGTAGGTTTTAATTTTGTTGTTTTAGTTTAATCGAATCAAAAAGAAAGATTGAAACACTTGTTTTGATTTTTATTTTAAGTGTTCGGATATTAATGAAGTATAAGCTTCAATAAGGATCGATGATGATTTTATTTCTTTAGTTTGTTAGACCTTTAAAAGTATTGATGTTTTTTTTTTAAATAATACGAAACAATGAAGCTGAGATACATGGCGGTCAAACAAGTGTAGTGAATATTAATGACAGAATGCTTGAGGAAAATGATTAGGTATCTTACAATATATATTTTGTTGGATTTAAAAATATTGTCTTTTTTATGATGCTCGTGGAAAATGATGGTCAAACAAGATCCAAGGAGTTTTGATTTTTTGTTACATCTAATTAAACCGTGGGAAATTAAACCCACGGATTATCCCACGGATTTCCAAACTAGATATTCGTGGAAAATGATGGTCAAACTAGAAACCGTGGGAAATTTCGTGAGAAATATGTGGGAAATTAAACCCACGGATTATCCACAATGATATTCGTGGAAAATAAGTCAACGCCCCGTGGGAAAATTAGTGGGAAAATATTTACCCACGGGGTTTTTTCACACGGAATAATTTCGTGTGAAATCTGTGGAAAAAGGGCCTTTTTCCACGGGATTTCCCACGGATTTTGCCGTGGGAAAAACCTGTTTGTGTTGTAGTGAATCCTGATATAAGAGTGAATGCAACCGCTCAAATAAAACTCACATATTTAATATGTGATAGTTACAGACCTTTTGCCATTAGGCCATCCATGAGTAGTTAAATCTTACGTAACATATTGAGTCGAAAACATTTTCCTTTGATTGAAGCTCTTCATTGGTTTCTTAAGCAATGTAACATGTCTACTCATACGATTAATTAGCTTCTTTGAAAAGTTACTTTACGTCGACGTATGGTAAGACCAAACAAGGCGAGATCGCAAGATTTTTTGCACGGATGATTACGATAAATTAAATAAAGATCAACATAAAAGATATATCCCGTCACAACGTGAGGCCAATGTACACCTTGTTAACATGACAAATAGATATAAAAAGTGCATTACAAAACATGAAACCTACAAAATGTAATAATAAACATAAGTCCACACGAAGGTATTTTTATTGTTTAAAATTAAATGGCTAATTTCTAATTTCATATTTGTGGTTCGTGTGCTCTAGTTGTATATGTTTTGTTCCTTTTTTTAATCAATTATGGCCATTAAAGAAATAGTGATCTTAAATTATATATTAAAAAGGGTATCTTTTATATAATAAAACAAAATCCTTATTGGGAATTTTTCATTTCAAAGAAATCAATTCATACTTTTTATAGTAATAATTATTTTAATTTGATTTTTTAAAAGTTTTGAAAAAATTAAAAAAGACCCTAAATATTTCTATTTTGATCAAAAGTTATAAAAATTTCTTCAAAATCCGTTAGTTTAATAAACCGGGTGAAAAATCATATGTGTCAAAAGTATAAAAAATTGAAACTTAAAAACGGGCGGAGTTATATGCAAAACTTTTAGGGGGTAAAATTAAAATTTATAATGACAAAACCACCCAGTAGTCGACTTCTATCAAACATAAATCACAATCGTTTTGAGGTAACCCCACTTCTATCAAACTGAAAACTCGATTAAAGAAGGTGTTATTATAGTTACTCGAAATTATATGAGGTATTATTTTTAATAAATAAATTTAAAGGTATACTAATCTCTGACTTTTTTATTTATGTATCACTTTTTTTTTTTTTTTTTTTTTTTTTGGTTATTAAGTTATGGGTTTATGTTCTTGTGCTTTTAATTGATGTGTTATGGCCTCATGCGGTACAATTTCGTGTTGGTTTGCTAGATCACTGGTAATAGTTGTGGTTAGTTTGCGAGGTATGATTTTTATTCCATATATTGTTGACTATGTCTTAGATTAGTAGTTGGTCTCTAAAGTTAATTATACGAAACTTGCTCATTAGATAGAATAGGCTCACTATTTATGTGTATATTATGGGTAAGTATTATCGTGGGTTTTGTAAGCAGCAATTATGTTTCTTAGAAGAACCTTGAAAATCTTAGGAGGTTAAAAAATTGTAACTTTCGTCTTCAGGTACACCAAATTGGGTAACTCGGGCTGGGATTGAATAATTTGTCGAGTATGATCTTAATAATGAGGATGAAGGTTGGCTTGAAGAGTTCAACAAAGATAAAAGTGCTGATCTTGATAGAATCCCAACATCGATAAAGTGGAATGGATTTAACACCTCATATAGTCCATGAAAAGATTTAAAAAAAGCTATTGAAGATTGGCTTGAAGAATTCAATACTTGCTTCAAGTACAGACAAGTTGCACTTTTGTCGAGTATGATCTTCAAGACCAGAAGAGATCGATAATGGTGAATTAAGTGATTTTAATAATGATTATTGTTCGGTTTACAAATATAGATCAATATTGATATAGTTCGCGATGGTATTGCACTATTCAATTGTTGAATTATAGTATGAATCTATAATTATCTAAATAGCCTATAAATGCTATCAATATATGGTGATGTTATTGAGTTTGTTGTTGATAATGATTATTGATTAATTTGCAGATTTCTCTATCGATCCAAAAGGTTTAACGAATTCATGTAAGTTTATGTTAAAAGTTTATATGTTATTTTGATTTATTGTTGTTAATTATTGGACTTTGATTATGGTTTTTTATCGTAATTTATACATTAGAAAACATGGAGGTATGTCTTAGGTAATGAGCTCAATCTCTCTTCAGCCCAAAATTGTGAAGCACATATAAAAATCCTCGAAAGCATCTTGGATTATGAGTAAGTGCCATGCATTTTTAAAATGTTTAACTGTTGATTCATAAGTTATTGCGACTATGATATCTGATGGTAAAAATGATGAATTTTCAGGTGTACACTATACATGTCAGGAAAAAGCTCAAAAATGCCACCCCATCTGCCATGCTTAATTATTGTTTCTATCAACCAACGAAGTTTGACCATTAGGAGATAAAACTTAAACCGAATCCTCAAGATTGAAGGTCAATATCTCAAAATTCCACTCTTCTATAGTAGTAAACATAATGAACTCTGAAAATTTTAATTTTACCCCTGAAGGCCATATCCATTTTACACTGACAGTGACCCACCTACATTATGCAACCCAAAAGGGGAGATGCTATAGGTGAAAATGTGATAAGTATCTAAATGAATTGACCACTACTTAATTGCATCATTCTGATTTTATATGTGCAGTAGTTTTGACCTTCTGCATATAAATGAGGCACCTTTTATGTGGGCGATAATATCCCTACCGCCCAACAACGTTGTAAAAACTTCAAGTCTGAAGCAAAATTATAAATGATGTCCTAAATCTTATTTTCAAATTTAAATTGTGCATATTGCCTCAGGTTATGTTAGAGATAAGGAAGCAACTGTCGCAACCTTGGACACTGAGGGTGGTTAAAGACGGTGACCTTTGTTATTTTGATTATGATGATTTCCTTTATATTGTTGATTGGCTGAAAGAACTAATCAAATACAAGGATTATCAGGTTATGTTCTTTCTATGCAATACTTTTTTGTTTCGTGAGCAACTATGAGGTTGAAATTCTCATTTCACCACAAGTTACTGATCTTTATACTGATATAAATTGCAGGTCCCACCAGTTGAATTGAGCCGCACCTTCATTCAATTCCAGATGTCGCAGATGCTACTGTGTTTTTGTAAGTGCAATTATTTCTAAATTAGAACTAACAAAGTTGGTGTGTCTGATAAATGGATCAAAACGTGTAGTTTTTTGCACACGCAAAACGAAATGGGTTGGGAGTTAGGCTGACCTGAAGCACTTTTTGCTTAAAACATCAAATTTATGTTACATAGTTAGCGTATTAAATTATTCTGTGCATTAAATTACCCTTTTGGAAATTTTCTACCCTTTTTATATAAGGCTAAACATTTAAAGTTAAAGTTAGTGTTTAAAATTTCTTTTGTGCGTGCTTTTCTGCTTATTTTGAAAGTAGAAAAACGTATTTGAATTTTAAGACAAATATACACATCTAAGTATTTTATATTCAAGAAAATAAGCACTTATATAAGCTCACTTCTTCTAAATTTAGGATAGACAGTTAAGAATCGATCGCTTCAATTTGATACCGATTTTGATTTTGATAAATTGATTAGTACTAGGTTGATGAGGTCGACAGAACCGCTGATTCATTGTTGTGATAATGGTTGGTGATTGTGTGGATTTTGATGGGTCGTTTCCAAAATTAACGCTAAGTCTTTATTTGCGGTGATAGAAGGAGGTCGTGATAGTGTGCAACATAGTAAGAAGTTGCCTAAGTTGATTCTTATGGCAACGAAAGTTGATTTTTGCCTCCACAAATTAGTCCCACTAGGTTAGATAGATGGTTTACACATACGGGTAAGGCTCACGGTGCACCTAGGCTTAATGGGGTGTATTTGATTAGTTCTAAAAGGACTTAGGTCTTACAAATTTGTAAACTTTTGTTAAGTATTTTCTTTGTGCCTAGAGGGCATGTGTGGGTTATTCTTTGCAAAATGCCGGCAAGTCCACGTTGATATGCACTTGCTAAGAAAGGTGGGTTGAAAGTAAGTAAGCTTCATCAGCAATGTTCTTGGGACCACACATGGTATTTTGAGAATTGAGGTATATTGTCCGCTAAAGCAAAATGTATCATGCAATCGGGTTTATTGCATTTGTATCGATGTCGATGAGGTTGAATTCGAGGAGCAAAAGATGGTTGAGCTACGAAATGAATTACGTCCTCGAACTTACTGTAATTAAGTCACATACTTATTTTTGGTTGCTATTTTTCGTGTTATAACGTTGGATTAATGGGTGATTTTCGCATGTTGATGAAGCATTGATAGCATACTCATTTGAGGCAAAGAACATGGGTGGTTTAGTTGGTTAGCGAAATACCAAAATGGGTGATTTTTTTTAGCGTGGCGAAAATGGCAAGCAATACTAAAGAAAAGTCGATCTATTATTACGAGCAAAATGTTTATTGAGTAAATGACGGTTGTGGTCTAATAAGATCAAACTAAAAGATCAATTTGAGCAAACTAAAGAATGCTATTTAACTGAGGTCATGCCTTTCTTTAAACAACTAAAAGATCAATTTGAGAGTCTTAAAAAAGGGACGCATTCTGATATTAAAGGAATGGAAAAGGAATTTGATGCAATGATAGTTGAGGTTAGTGACTATGAGCGAGCACTAAAATATAATGAGATTGAGAGGAAGAACTTGCATACACTAAATGAGAACCTGATTTCTGAATGTATTGCTCAAGATGTGTTCTACACTGCTACTAACTGTTCTATTATCGCTTCTCGATTCCATGAACTGTCATTGCTTTGAAAGTCTCCCATGATCGTGTCATTGAGCTTGAAAATCTAATTCGAACTAAATGAGAAGATTGAACCGGATGATCACGACAATTTGGTTAAACATTTTTCTAAACTAGAAGTTGAGCATTTTAATTTACAACTAAAATATCAACATCTTAAAGAAAATGTCAAAACTTCAAATATCAAGACATCCTCGGATGCTCCAGAGTTTGATGTAGTTTTTCAAATTAACAAATGCGATGAACAAATTCGAGCTCATTATAACACGATCAAAAGATTGAAAGCCCAAATTTCACAACTGAAAGGTGAAAAGAAGGATGTTACTGGTTCCCATATGCCTCCACCTTTAGATTCTCGAATTTCCAACTTCAAAACATAATTGATAACTTGCAAAAGGAAAATGATTGTTTTAAAGTCGAAATTTCAAAGGTTAATGATCAAAACAAAGAGTTATGTGATTCATTTAAAGTTAATCATGATAAACAAATTGAAAAGATAACTTCTACTTAACGATATTGAGAATCAAGCGTGAGGTGAAAGGAAAGTTGCCAATCCCAATTGCAAATACTGCTCCTAAGGTTTCGCTTATGATAAATATGCTATCGATATGTTATATATTCCCCGCCCATTAGGAATAATGAACTTGCACATAAAGCTTATCTCTCATACCTTAAGGAAAGTTTGAAGGGTCTCCGTGAGATTGTTGAAGATGAAAGATTAGAAAAACCTTTTGATAGTACTATAGCCTATGCCTGCATGGATGCCAAACGATCTCAGGAACTCTTAGAGTATGTAATTGTCACAAGTCCAAAATCTAGCAATAGGCGAGATAGAATAGTTGTGCCTTGTTCTATGCCTAAAGCCAAGCATGTGACCCTTGATATGCCTTGTTCCGTGTCTAAATTCAAGCAAACAACATGTGATGTGCCTCCTAGAATTTCACTCCAAAGACTTCTGACTGTGAATGCGTAGTAGTGAAGCCATGTAATGTTCCCATCGTTACTTCTACAGATGTTAAGATTGACACTAAAGTTTGCGGTCAAAACCTAGAAGCAATGCAAAGAAGGATAGGATTACGCAAACGAAAAGTGATCATGATAAGGAAGTGAAAGAACACCATAGGGACAAGAAGTTTGATTTGAACAAAAGAATCGTGTTAGTTCTAGTATTAGCTCCAAGCTTCTCAAATTAATTCGAGCCCTTATGTTGTCTCGCAAAACATGTAAAAATGTTTATCTTCCGTAATCATGATAAATGTGATGTGTTATTTCCGAGGTCTATGATTCATAACCCGCTTAAGAAAGTTTGGAGAGCGAAACAGTTAAGCAATCACGAAACCTACAAGGAATGTGTTTACAAATGTAGGATTTCGATTGGAAGCCCACAGTCGAATATTAATGCATGGCAAAGCTTACCCCTTAGTTAGATCCACTATGCCTAGAATAGTGCTGTTAAGGTTTGGAAGCCAACCGGTAGAATAATCCCATTAAGCACAAAGGTCATTTGACTAAGTCCGATGCTTCTACTAGTTCACTCCTAGTGATAATGCCATTGCATCTAGGGTTTCTGGCGATTCAAAGATTGTTTGTGCTAACCAAAAGGAACCCATCAAGACGTGGGGATCCAATGTTTCCAATTCTCGTCTTCGTCTGTCCAAAGCGGGTCATACAAATCGTCCCTTGGTATTTGGATTCGGGCGGCTCTAAACATATGATTGGGCTCTTAACAATGACGCCTGCTCAAATCGATTCAGCCTCGTGCTTCATCATTATGGCGTCTGCAGATAACACTTCAGCCCCGTTCCTCATAGAAAAGAAAAGTGTACGCTCTTACGGCGCTTTATCTTCGACTAATGAGAAATTCTCTCATGAATGGCCATACTCATCTACATTCTTCATCAACAAGCTTTATGTTTTTCCACGCTCATTCACCATCAAGTGGATCTACGTTCATTGGTGTATACTCTTATTCACTTGTTAAATCAAAAATGGCAACTTCAGATGCAATTTTTGAGGGGGAGAAGAGTGAATATACTACATGATGATGGATGTTTGAATAATGGTTATAAGACTTAATTTTTGATGATGATGAGTGTATATTCTTTTTTATGAAGAGTGAATATACTAAGGATAACTGGGATTCATTGTTTTGATTTTTGATGACTCTCCTCCAACGCCTAATGCTTCACTTACTAAGGATAAATGGGAATCAATGTTTGGGATTCATTGTTTTTCAAAGATATGTTTGATGAGTACTTTCAACCTCCGACGAATGTTGATCATCCAACGAAGCTCATGCTCGGTTTCTATTGACTCAACTGGTTCACCATCTAAGAAGTACTTATTGGAATTCTCAAGAAACCTTATCTCCGCTTATTTCACAAGGCGTTTATAATGACTATCATGATATTGTAAGTTGCACTATTGAATAATGATCCGCTCTTTTGTATTCCCGTGCCAAATCTTTACGGATTATTGTTCCTCTCATTGTGCACGCTATAAATCAACCACATGAACATTAAGGAAAATGACTACCTTATTCGTCGAAGACATTTGTGGTGAATCTTCGGATCGCCTCTACATGTATACCTTTAGGAAGAATGCATTAATGTCAAGAAATCATTTGTTCCGGTTCATTCGATGGATCGACGTACATCCGGTTGTACGCTTATTCACGTGTTGGGCATTTGACACAAGTCGATTACTTGAGTTAATCAATTTTCACTTATTTGGGATTGAAGTTAAATTTCAAAAGCGTGTTCTTATTTGATAACTTGCTCGGGTCTAAGAATTTTATGTTGAAGACTTGGTTTATCTAGTTACCACCGCCGGGATGGATGGTTGAAGATCCGTTAACTATCACTTTAAGGAGTTACGTAGTTTTACTCAAAGACACACGAATATGACGTTGTGGATAATCGCAAGAGGTGTTAAAGTCTCATACTTTGGTTGAGTATTGAGTACTTAGAGATTTGCTTGAAGCATAAATTCTCGATAATCGTTCTTCCAACATTAGTGCAAGCTTAAGATGCAAATGCAGGAATTCTTCTTCGCTTCAAGTTTGGTATATCCGGTTTTCTTCATCATGGTCACTTCAAATTGTCTACATATGGGTTGATAAAGATAGTTAGAGAGTTTCTATCGCAGTGGTCCTACGGCTCTGGATAATCCGATTCTGGACCGCACTTCAAAATGCATCCTATTAGTTCATCCTTGTACCATTTCCTCCCGTGACTCCATATGTACCTCCATCGAAGATGATTTAAGAAAATTGTTTGATCCTATGTTTGATGAACAAGATGAGCCAAGTGCTAATGATCTCATCAATTCCTACAACAGAGGTCGCTTCTATCTAAGTAAATGATGTTGATCCTTCGCCTCAATATCATTAAGCCAAGAAGCGCTGCTGCGATCACTGTCTCATCAACAAATCATCAATCATCGAGTGTACATCGTGAATGGTATCTCGTATCAACAATGAAGAAAATCCTTTGCTACTCATGAAGATGCTCCATTTGAAAACATATTTGCTCCCGAATCTTCATCGAACCATCTTCTTCGGAGACATCGACTCGCTACTTGGGTCCCTCAACAACTAACACATGAACACCTCGGAAAATGGACTCACGATCATCCATTAGACAACATCATTGGAAATCCTTCTCGTCCGGTATCCACTCGTAAATAGCTTGCTACTGATGCCTTATGGTGCTTCTTTAACTCTGTACTATCTAAGATCTAACCAAAAGATGTTAAATCTGCCATGGATGAAGACAGCTGGTTTAATGGCATGCAAGAATAAATTCATGAGTTTGATCGACTTGATGTATGGGAATTAGTACCTGCTCCAGACTGTGCTATGATTATTACTCTTAAATGGATCTTCAAAGTGAAACTTGATGAGCATGGTGATGTGTTGAAGAACAAGGCTCGATTAGTTGCTAAAGGATACCGTCAAGAGGAGGGTATTGACTTTGAAGAATCTTTGCTCCAGCTTGCTCGAATCGAGGCAATCGTAATCTTTCGGCTAATGCTTGCTAGTAAGAACATGGTAGTCTATCGATGGATGTGAAGACGGCATTTCGAACGGAGATCTTAAAGAAGTCGTCTCACGCCGCCCAACCCAAGGATTTGTGAATCAAGAGCATCCTACTCACGTTTATCGTTTGAAGAAGGCTCTTACGGTTTAAAGCAAGCTCCAAGGCATGGTATGATACATCACAAAGTTTCTTCTATCTACCGGATTTAGCAAAGGAGCAGTTGATCCTACATTGTTCACCGAAGTCAGCAAACATTTAATTCATGTTCAAATTTATGTTGATGATATTATTTTGCCTCGATGCACCCAATGGAATGTGATCGTTTTCAAATGAAATGAGTTCAAAATTTCAAATGTCAATGATGGGACAAATGTCATTTTCTTGGGATTACAAATTTCACAAAGTCCCGGAGGCATTTTCATAAATCAATCTAAATATGCAACAGATCTTAAAGAAATTTGGATTTGATTCAAGTGACCTCGTTGACACCCCATGATTGATCGAACCAAACTAGATGAGGACCACTCAGGGATCATGATTGACCAAACGAAATATCGTAGTATGATTGGATCCCTAATGTACCTCACCGCTAATAGACCGACATCTTGTTCATTGTGTGCATATGTGCTAGATACCGTGCTAAGCCTACTAAAAAGCACCTTGAAGCGCTTAAACGGGTCTTCGGTATCTCCAAGGAACCATCAATATGGGTCTTTGGTACCAAGGACACCGGTATGTCACTAACGGCCTATGCAGATCTTGATCATGCGGTTGTCAAGATACACGTCAAGTACGTGCGGAGGTGCTCGGTTTTGGGTGATAAGCTTGTGAGTGGTCTTCAAAGAAGCAAATGAGTACTTCTATTTCCTCTGAGAGGTGAATACATAGCCATGTCATCCTGTTGTGCTCAAATCTTATGGATGAGATCTCAATTATCGACTATGGCTTTGAATTCAACAAAATCCCTTTGTACTTGTGATAATAAAAGTGCTATTGCTCTCTCATGCAACAACGTTCAACACTCAAGAGCAAAGCATATCGACATTCGACATCATTTCATCAGGAACAAGTGGAAAAGGTGTGGTGGAACTCTATTTTGTGAGGTCCGAATATCGCTTAGCGAGACATCTTCACCAAAGCTCTTCACGGAGAACGTTTTGAGTTTATTCTTCCACGACTTGGCCTTAAAAGCCTTCAACCCGAAACACTCAAACGCCTTCAAGAGGAAGAAGAGGAGTAAAGGTTTTCTTCATCTATCTCTTGTAAATATCTTTTCAAAAGCAAATAGAAAATATAAAACTTTCAAAATCCATAAAATTGAAAAATCTTGAAAAATTCCAAAAATATTGTCTTTTGTCATGTTTTCCTCGATTCGATAATATCTACGGTCTTTGTGATGTCATTCAAAGAATGACACGGGACTTTAGATGTTGTTCGAATGTTTAAAAAAATCAAAATTATTTTTGGAGAAAGTAAAACAATGGTTTATTGTCATTTTCAGCAATAACCCGTTTTTAAAAGAAAGAACGAGCCATGTTTTACCATGTTTTCAAATTCCATGCTCGATTCTATAAACATTTATCTCTTTGAAAACTAAATGCTTTAAAAATAACTCGGTCTCTATTTTTGATAATCATCGGGACTTATTTGTCAAAATCTCATCTCTCAATCAACAACCTATGTCATTGATTGAGGGGAGAATGATTTTAATGAAATTAAAAGTTATTTGGCATTCAATTGTTTTCAAAAGATATTCATGCATGTTTTATCAATGGAGTTTAAAGTCTTAAAATCCGATCCGTGTCGCTTAAAACGCTTTCATAATCAAGTCACAATTCCCTTAAAAGCTTTCTAAATCAATTTAAATCAATAAGAGATCACAAATCTCAAATGATTTGATAATTGTGATCGGGGAGAATGTGTGATTTAAATTGGTTTAAACGATAATTCGGTAGATGGTTTCATAAGGATGTACATGCTATCCTTCACACATGTGACAAACGATTTCAAATTTTCCATGCACATGTTGAGGGGAGCATCTATCTTAAAACCTATGATTTGAAACGTGATCAACTTATCTCATGTGCGGTTCCTCTAGTATGTGCAAAACTCTTTTCAAATCTCGAGGCACATATTGAGGGGAGCAAACTTATGAAAACCTCATCCTTCCCGGAAATGCTTTATCTTCTTGATTTGATCGGGAAGTGATGTTGATATCTTTAGAAAAAGGTAATCAAAGAAGTAAATTTTTCCTCTTGCCTCCGTGTGCAAAACGATTTCAAACATTTGATGCACATGTTGAGGGGAGCACTTGTTCTAAAAATATCAAAACAATTCGGTGCAAAATGTTTTGATAATATATCACAAGTATCCGGATTGATTTTTAAATGGTTTTCAATTGGTTCCATATGGAAGATGAACAATACCTAATAGATGACCAACTTTACTTTATGTACGGTGATATAAGGATGATAAGGTTAGGTATTGGTTCCCATGATCCGCCGAACCGGAGGGATCTACCGAGGACTATTCACTAGTTAGTGTAGAGTTCTTAGGTATGATGATAAAAGGAGAAAAATGAGATATGGGAAGAGTGCGGATGAGTCCGAGCTAGTCTCGAAATAAACCCAACAAGGTTCTAGCTATGAAGTCTCGGTAAGCATCAAGGGGTTGAAGAATTAAAAGAATTGAATGAGAAAGGGTGAAAACAAATAGCCTCCATTTATTCAACCTTAGGGCGTAAACCGGTTCAATTCATATGCTACGATGGTAACATCGGTATTGAAGACAAGACGTCATGGACCCAAAGGACGCACTACACTTCAACTTTCCAAACCACTCAAGTTCCTCTTAAAAGGACTTGTTTCATTCTCACGGGAACCGACATTATCTATCGACTTTCTTAGAGATTGTTGATATTGAAGAAGGAGACCTCTCCCTAGTCTCCCACGACAGATCCAAATATGCACAAAATTGAGTCTAGAGCCTCGAGATCATCAATCAATCTCATTAGGACACTTTCAATGAAGACTCTCTGCTTTCACACAATGTGGAAAGAGATTATATCTTGAGTCCCACGCATTATCCTTGTGGTATTGCCGTAACATCCGAGTGATGTGTATACATATTCACAATGAAGATGGAAAACCTTCGAGCCATCATCAAACAAGCTCCTGGTAGGTGGCATGTGAGATCTATCAAATAGATCAACCATGTGGCAAATGAATGAAACAATGGGAGATTCAATCTTTTGAATCAATCTCGTTCGAGTTATGGATTGACGGATACCTTTGAAAAACCGGTCTTTGTGCTTAATAACTCTTTTCTTTAGCACATCGACCGTGTACTAATTTTTCAAACCAAAGGTGTTTTATGATTGATAATTGATTTTCAATAAAACCTTCGTTGTATTGCAAAAACAATTTCTATTGAGCAATACACGATTGTTTTTCAAATCTCTTTTCATCAATCGGTGGACTTAACTTGTTGGTTCACTCACTCCGTGTTGTCTTATTTGAGACGTTCGGTTTGAGAACAGCTAGAGCAATGCGAAACCCCGTCAAGGAAATTCTTGAATTATACCGATCACAGCGATACTTGTATCGATCAACGGGAACCGCGGGCGTGTACCTCAATTTAACAAAAGTGATCAAAGACACTTTCGTACGATTTATTGCTAATCGTTGTATGCGGTACACCGACGTTTGCGGTGATCGAATGAAGCGGTCAATCCATAGCCGCATGCTCACTTAACACATTCATCTCAAAAGAAATCATGATTAGTGCATCAATGACTCGATATTTTCACTCCATGCTTCGCTACTACGCCGCCAATATCATGAATCAACTAAAGCTTCCGCAACTCGATGAGAAGATATCATGATCCGAAATGTGAGCATGTCGGTCCTAAAGTCACAACATCACATGATACCAACACCACAAAGGATGTCTCGAGATTTTGATAGTGATGATCTCAAAAGTCGGCTCAAATTTATTATCACGTGGATCAAGAAAGACCTCCACCGAGTAACCAAACATGCAATGTGAAGAATCAATGACTACGAGCTTAGAGCAAAGTACTACATCAAGAATGCAAGAAAAATTGTTAATGTAATATCTATTTGTATTCAATGTAATTTTGGTACATGATTGAGGTGACCTCCTAGGGAGATTGTTAGGAATTAGAAATTCCGGTATTAAAGAGTCGGTCACCTCAAGCATATGTAATCGTTAGGAAGCTCGTAGTCGTAGTTCTTTTAGTTAAGTAGTATTTAGTTAAGTAACACCGTGGAGGACGGACGGGTCTTTACCCATCAGATGCGATCCACACCAGAGGTGTGGCGATTTATGTAAGACTATAAATACTCTACCTTCCAAGGTAGAGTTGGAGCTCATAATAATAATTTTCTTTCTCTCACTAAAATTCCCTAAACCTCTAACTTTCTCTCTAGAATTCTACTTATACGCCACCTTGTTGTTATGGTTTGATGTGTATGTGAAAACTAATATCCTACAACTTTGAAGATTGTTTCTCACAACTATTGGCATATAACGAACTTTATAAAAGTTAGAGTTAATCATCAAAACAAGTATTTTCAATTTATAACATGTGGGGCCTTTTCTTGAACAATATGCTATGTTCGATAGCCCTCCTCCAATGAGACAACACCGAGTAGATTTGGTGGATTGGTAACGGATCAAAATGGGTAGTTTCTAAAATAGCTCAAAATCTTGGTCGGGTTAGGCCAAAATGCTTTTACCTTTCTTGGAATGAAATTGTTTTTATTTTAGCACTTACCTTATTGATCGAGAGATTTTACAAGGGTGTTTGGATGAGCATCTTGAATGTGCTTATGTCGGTGTGATAGTAGATAACAAAATTAGAGAACCAAGTGTAATAAATGAACTCTAGAGGATAACCGATTGTTTGGAAAATTTATCTTATTATAAAATTATTCAATTATATATGACAAAAACAACATATTTACGATTAAACGAGAGACCGCTTATGAGATTGAAGTAACGGTGTCTAGAATTAGGTTAGAAGAGATGTTTACAAGTAATTGTATTTAGTTTTGCTAGCGACTGTTGAACTAAACACCTAAATGATCATATAATCACTAACACGTTTATGCAAACATGAACATGTTATTATTACTACTTGAAGTCGCAATATTCGGAATGAGTTCCAAAACATAAATACAAACACCCTAAGATCAATATCACTTTAGACATTGTGAATGAGACCATCATCTATAATGGGTCGCCCAATTTCGAATGCCCTTTTAAATGCATAGTTAACTCTATCTATACTTAGCAACCAAATACTACAACATTTGACTCACGACCCTAACATGATGGTTGCTAATCCGGTGAAACAACTATAGACTCTATGCACCTAATACCAATCGCTTCTCAACCTTGGGTCTTGGTGGTGGTAGTAAGCAACTAAAACTTGATTTCCTTCTTTAGTCGCTATCTACTTTTTCTAGAGGTGAGAATATGGGGCATTCAGGTAACGGGTCAAGATAGGATAGTTTTCCTACCCGTGCTTCTCTCGCAGGTAATCATGCACGTGGTAGTGTTCCTAATCGGTTTCGTGGAATGCTGCATGGTTATTTATGGAAAAGTCAGGTCCAACATGTTAAGATGATTAAAAGAGTTGTATTGACTTTGATGATTATTACAATATGGATTATCATCTATTTATACAAGAGCTTAAGAACTAAATAAGGAAATACAATTAATGCGAATGATCTTTTGCTTGTTGAGGAAGACGAGATCTCCAATCCAGGGAAATGACGATAATTATTCTGATCCCGTAATATTTTCTATTTCTAACACTCCCCCTGCCTTAGTTAGGATATCTGCAAGTTGATCTTCAGATTTGACAAATGGTAACTTAATAATCCCGTCTTCAAGTTTCTCTTTGATGAAATGTCGGTCAACTTCCACATGTTTAGTCCTGTCATGCTGCACCGGGTTTTCTGATATTTGAATAGCTGCTTTATTGTCACTCATAATACGGATACTTTCTTTGGACGTGAATCCCAACTCCGTCACAAGTTTCCTCAACCATAATGCTTCTGCTAAGCCTTTTGCTATACGTCGAAACTCAGCCTCAGCACTTGACAAAGAGACAACCTTTTGCTTTTTACTCTTCCATGTGACAAGATTACCTCCTACCATAGAAATATCCGAGGTCGATGTTCTGTTTCCTTTGTCTCCACCCAATCAAGATCTCAGATACATCCGAATATTAAGATGACCATTTTCTTTAAACAAAACTCCATGTCCAAGAGTTCCTTTGAGGTATCCGATAATTCTTAGAACCGCCTTCATATGCTCTACTTGAGGTTGGTGCATGAATTGACTTACTACTCCAACAAAGATAAGCTATATCCGGGCGAGTATGAGCCAAATAAATAAGCTTTCCTACCATTCTTTGGTACCTATTTTTATCAGCAAGTTTAGCGCCTGATTTCATAAATAATTTCTGATTAACAACCATAGGCGTATCTGCGGGTTTACAATCAATCATCCCTGTTTCTGCTAAAAAGTCCAGTATATACTTCTTTTGACAAATAAATATCCCTTGCTGTGATCTCAACACCTCAATTCCAAGAAAATATCTCAGACTTCCCAAGTCCTTCATTTCAAATTCTGTACATAAATCTTCTTTTAACTTCTTGATTTCACTATCATCATTCCCGGTGATAATCATGTCATCAACATAGATTATCAAACATGTTATACGACCTCCTTTTCGACTGAGAAACAAAGTGTGATCAGAATTACTTTGTTTGTACCCATACTTTTTCATTGCCAGTGTGAACCTGCCAAACCATGCCCTGGGGGACTGCTTGAGTCCATACAGAGATTTCTTTAACTTACAGACTTCTCCATGTTTGAAATCCTGAGAGAAACCGGGGGGAGCTTCCATATATACTTCTTCTTTTAACTCTCCGTGTAAAAAGGCATTTTTTACGTCAAACTGATGAAGGGGCCATCCTTGATTTGCTGCTACTGAGAACAGGACCCTTATTGTATCTAGTTTTGCAACCGGAGAGAATGTTTCAGAGTAGTCAATTCCATATGTTTGAGTGTACCCTTTGGCAACCAATCGAGCTTTATATCTTTCAACTGTACCATCTGGTCTATATTTAATTGTATAGATCCACCGGCATCCTACTGGTTTCTTTCCTTGTGGTAAAGTACATCTGTCCCATGTCTTATTTTTCACTAGTGCGTCCATCTCAACGTTCATAGCATCCTTCCACCTTTTTAATTTTAACGCTTGCTCCACATTTGACGGAACCTCTTCTGAATATAACTTTGCTATGAATGCTTTTGCTTCTTCAGATAGATTTCCTCTTGCTATGTTAGCTATAGGATACTTAGATCTTCTGGAAAAATTTTCTGGAGAAAATCGTTTGTGAATTCCTCTGGTTGATCTTGCTGGGAGTACATATTTTCCTGGAACCTCCATATCAATCTGTTCTTCACTTTCCTGCACACTTTCATTCATGGAATCTGGTACGATATTCTCAAGTGTAACATTTGGTGAAGAATTACGTACCTCGGATACCAGGTTAGGACTCATATCTTCGGTGACACTGATGTTTTGAGGAGAGGACTGTTCTGGAGACTGTTCTTCCGGAGACGGTTCTGTATCAACTGTGGTACTGGGCTTTAAAGAGCTTCCTTCCGAAGTATAACCCAGCCAACTCAGTGTGTCACATTGTTCCTCCCCCTGACCACTGTGTGGCGAGGAGTAGAAATATTGGGTTTCAAGAAAATCACAGTTCATTGTGGTGAACATATGACGAGTTTTCGGATTGTAACACCTATACCCTTTTTGAGTTACTCCATACCCCATAAAGACACACTTTTCAGCACACGGATCAAGTTTATCACGATATGATTTTGGAACATGGACAAATACAGTACATCCAAACACCTTAGGTGGAAGAGTAAGCGCTGGTGGAAGTGTATGATATTCCGTGAGGGTTTTAAGTGGTGTTTTCATTTTGAGGATTTTTGTCGGGAGTCGGTTAATGAGGTAGGTGGCAGTGGCTAGAGCTTCGGGCCAAAAACTTTTTGGAACACATGACTCAATTATTAGAGCTCTAGTCATTTCTAATAAAAGTCTATTTTCCGTTCAGCAACACCATTTTGCTCCGGGGTATGCGGACATGTGGTTTGATGGACAATCCCTTTTGATTGGAAAAATAGGTTCATTTGTGAGTTTACATACTCTCCACCATTATCTGACCTTACAATTTTGATAGACTGTTGGTATTGGTTTTGAATCATGGCATAAAAGACAGTGAACCTATCATATACTTCAGCTTTATTTTTTAAAAAATAAATCCAAGTCATCCGAGTGCAATCATGAACAAATATTACATAATACCGGAAATTCTGACCCCCAAGAACTGGGGCAGGACCCCATACATCCGAATGAATTAATGAAAAAGGAACTTGCATTCTAGTATTGCTAGGTTTATAGGTTTGTCTATGGCTTTTAGCTAATATGCAAGTTTCACAAGAAATTGATTTATTTAATGGAAAAAGTTCAGGAAACAAAGTATGTAAATAACTAACTGAAGGATGTCCCAGTCTTCGATGCCACAACCAGGCTTCACTTTCACTTGTTCCATGAGCTAGCATCACACTCCCACTTGAATTTACTTCATCAACATAATACGATCAATCTCTCGATTGCACGCCCAATAATCATCCGTCCCCGATATCACGTAAAAGACAAAAAGTCGGATACATGAGAACTACGCAATTAAGTTCTTTTGTCACATGACTTATTGATAAAAGTTTGTGTGACAAGGAAGGAACAAATAGACAATTAGGTAGTTTAATGTTTGGGGAAAGTTCAATTGTTCCTCCGGTTTTCACATCCATTTTTTCCCTATTCGCCACTTGGATGTGTGTTTTCCTGGGTTTTGATATTTTTGTGAAGTCGGATAATTCGTAAGTCATTGTATCCGTTGCTCCACAATCGAATATCCATGGCCCATTGGATTTGTTATAATCGCCTTGAGCCATGTGGGCTGCTCCAATTAAATTAAACCCATTTGACATATTAATATATGTAGTGTGAGATAAATTTTGGGAAGTAGGTAAATTCCTTTTCTCCCTTTTACCTGGTACCACTGAAAAGTGGTCTTCTCCCTTCTCTACCCCAGCAGCCGCTACTCCACCAAATCCATCCGATTGCCGACCACCACTGTTGTTGGAGTTAGTATTGACGGTAGGGGTGGTGTTTTTATCCTTCTCTGTTTTAACCGATTTGGTACCCTTCTTGGTGCCATCGGTCCACCAATCCGGGTAACCAACAATTTTAAAGCATTGCTCCCTTGTGTGTCTCGACATACCACATTCATCACACTTCAAATGAGATTTATCATCTTGGGTCCCTTTTTTCTTGCCGTCGTTTCGGCGAAAACCTTTAGATACAAATCCGCCGCCGTTGACTTCTCCGGCGATTAAACCGGAAGCTATGCCTTGTGATTCATTGGTGGTTGCTCCTAGAATGCTCTGGTGAGCGGCTTCCTTACGGACAGTGGCATATGCGGCTTCGGCGGTAGGAAGTGGTTCGATCCGGAGGATTTCTCGTTTGACGGGTTCGAATTTCCTATCCAAACCAGTCAAAAACTGGAACAGTTTTTTATCGGATCTGATTTTGGCATATATTTTGATATCATCTGGACACTTCATCGGGTTGGGGTCAATTCGATCGATTTCACCCCATACTCCTTGTAAGGAGATCCAGAAATCTTCGAGGGGCTTATCGGATTGTTTAAGTTCGTTGGCTTTTACGTGGAGGTTGAAAGTTTGTAGCTTATCTTTCCCACTGCTGTAAGTGATTGCTAAAGCATCCCATAGTTCTTTGGCAGTGGAAAACTCTGTGAGGTTTCCTGCTAACACAGGTTCAATATTCTGAATGAGCCAAGAAAACACAATTAGGTCTTCTTGTTCCCATATCTCATATTTTTCTGATGTTGTGTTTTCTGGTGGTTTTTCGGTTAAGTGATTTAACAGACTTTTTGATTTTCCGCCTATGGCCACTCGAATCATTTGAGTCCATAAGGTGTAATTTTGGCTATTAAGTTTGAGGTTAATTTGAAGGTTGTCGGAAAGTTTTGGATTATGTGGTTGTTGACTAGTGTTTTGTTGCAAGAGATTTGCAATTTGAATTGCAAGATCGGATTCTGAGCCGCCGGGACTTCCTACCATGGTGGCTTAGGTTTTGATTGATGGTTTATGGTAAATTATGAGACCAGAACCATAGGCTCTGATACCATGTTAAGATGATTAAAAGAGTTGTATTGATTTTGATGATCATTACAATATGGATTATCATCTATTTATACAAGAGCTTAAGAACTAAATAAGGAAATACAATTAATGCGAATGATCTTTTGCTTGTTGAGGAAGACGAGATCTCCAATCCAGGGAAATGACGATAATTATTCTGATCCCGTAATATTTTCTATTTCTAACAGCATCGTTGCCTATGGTAAGATGATAATTTGATTATTGCTTACTGATAGTAGTAATGTATATTGGTTTTTTATGCAAGTAAACCTTAATATATACTATGGTAATTGAGCATCTAATTTGTTTTAGGATGTGGCGAATACCAAATGCCACTTCTTCATGAGATCGAGATTCGCTTAAAGAGTAAATCGATAACTTAAGCGACGATTTTATAGATGACTTGGGTTAGTGTCTCCCACTGTCACCTTCCTTTTATTTGCCCCATTGTTCCCCATCTTGTGATTTGCATTCGTTTGGTGGCGTGTTAAGGATTGCTTAATCAGATTTTAGGGATGTTTGGATTTAATGTTTAATGAACTGAATCAGATTTGGTAGAAAATACTCAAGATAGTGTTTAGATGTGCCATAATAGCTATAAGAATCAGAATATATACCATATCATTTAATCTCGTCTATTTCCATAGGTGTTAGAGCGGATACTTGGTGTTCTTAATAAACTTGTGAAAGATTTGAAGTTGCAACATCAGCATAAATAGGTGAGAAAACTACTACTTTTTTTCTTTACTATACATGATCATTTCCTACAAGGCGAGTACACCTTTAATAAGTTGCTTGAAAGGCGTGCTACATTGATGCATCAGTTGTGCCCAACGAAAGTCAGTATGCAACCTAAGTCTAATGGATCTCATATGCTTCAGCAGTTAATTGATTTTCAGTGTTTGAATCTCATTTAACATGATAAATAATGAAGAACAATTTGGAAAAAAGTTATCTGTTTGAATATGTAATTGCCGGAATCATTTATTGCTTTGATTGTCATTGTCACTCTTTTCAGTGCCCAAGTTACCTATCATGAAAGTATGGAGGAAAATGTTATGGCATCACCCTGAACCGCCAAGAGGGATCAAGAGCTTGCTGTTACACAGGGACTGGAACCATAAAATAATGTTAATTCACATATAATGAGCAATAAGGTTAATTTGAAGATATTGTACAAGATATGTCACGGGTTTTATCTTCCTACTTGGTGTTGTACTGCTGATTATAAAAGGCTATTGAACTTTCTTTCTCTTAAGGTGTATTCCATCCTTTTTGACTTATAGAGGAAAAGTGACAATATATACATTTGAACAGTTCACTGACTTTCAAAGACAGAAAATATACTACTTGGAGATTAATGTCATTTGCAGGAAAGAAATGAGATTTTGCTAAGGAATGGTGGACAGTTTCCAGAGTTTGTACATGAAGTTATTTAATCAAAGAAACTGTTTGAAATAGTGGAGATTGTTAATACGACATTGTTTGTGCCAGATGAGTCCTTGCTTATAAAAACAATCAGATGCAAATAGGTTTTAACGCCACCATTTATGCACTTCATAAGTTCATATGCAAGCTACTTGCTTTTAGTTGTTGTAGAAAAACTTGCAACCTACTAGCTTTATCTTACATGTATACATCACAAGTTTATCTTACATGTCTTAAGGAGAATTTGAACTGACCGTTTAGTTTGAGAACTTTTAACACAAAATGTGGTCATTGAGTATAGTTTTGACTTTTACAAACATACTAAACGTACATTTACTTAATAAAACAAATAGTACGTATATATCTTTTTGTAAAATTTAAAAAGTAGCATGCTACCGCTATACCAACATTCAAAAAATATGAGTTTGTTCAAAAGTGCTTGGATATTGATATTGATATTGATTGCGAAGATTTCATATTTTTAATACAAGTAGAACCATTTAGTACACGTCAAGTTGTTTGTTTTTTTAATCGATATCAATACGTAATTAAAAAATTAGAAAAAATCTCATGTGTGCACGGGCATCCTAAAATGAAGGCATGTATGAGCTAAAAGAAAATGTATGTTTAGCATGTTAGTAAACAAACATGATTGAGCAATCCATAGTTTTACATCCCCATCGCCAACGGGGAAATGAAAAAGGTTAAACATGACCCACATTAACCGATTTATGCTGGAATTTAAAATTAAACCCGGTCAAAATACATTATTCAAAAAATTAAAAGAAACCCCGCGCGTGCGCGGGCATTATAACTAGGAAATATATAGAGGTGTGTCTAATGAGTTAGTACCAACTTCGAACGTGCGACAATTAGGTTTAATTCTCGACGTTAAACCATTGGACTACACAAAGTTGGAGATAGAAAATCGCGTTTTATATATTTATACATAAATAAAGATATTAATATCCATGCTATTAAGTATTTAATTGAGAATATATATGTTAACTTTATACGTAGTAATATATACAACTCGATGAAACAACTAATTGGATCATCATAATATCTTAGATGATGTTTTATAACTAGATGTTGCAAGTGTTTCAAAATATTCCATATAGACTGCTAAGCAAAACTTACAAAACTAGAATGTGATACGAACTACACTCGTCGCAATTTGATATTGGATCTAATTTAACAAATGATGTCGAAATCATTTTCTCCTACTTATAACTGATGAGATCTCGTTGCTCGTTAATGAATAATGATTTCCTAAACAATAATGTGTCACGCTTACTCTTACGCTTGTCCTGTTAACAAACTACATTTACATTAATAAAGTTGCAATCCAAGGCCAAAGTCATTCTTGCATCTAAAGACAATATCTTACGTGGTTTTAAGTAACGAGAGTACGGTGTGTACGTTCACATTCCAAGTCAGTCTAGCTGTCTAAGTCGAGCTAGCTTGACAGCTTGTCGGAACATTCTTGACATTTAAAGATTTTCTGTATAAAAAAAAACTAAAAAAAAAAAACTAAAAAAAAAAAAAATGCAGTGTAGTTGTTATTTTTCACCTTTGCAAGACTACTGCATAATGGAAACAGTAAAAGATTATGAGAAACCAAATTTTACATTTATCTATAGAAACTTTGAAATTTACAACACCAAGTTGAGATGGCCGAGTTGGTCTAAGGCGCCAGATTAAGGTTCTGGTCCGAAAGGGCGTGGGTTCAAATCCCACTCTCAACATATATCTTTTTTTTTTTTTTTTTTTTTTTTATTTTATTTAAAGTTTACTAAAATTAGTAAACGATTAAATATCTCAAAAGTTTCTTCTTATTTAGTAGTGTGTTGATAAACGCATTCGTGGTAATTCGTTCATTAAAAATTACCAAAGGCGAATGAATAACAAATGGCTATCATATGATAGGTTGAGTATAATTTGTGAAACTGGTAGGTTGATAGTTAAAACGGGTTCTAGTTGATATGCTAATTCTTGTCGGTGATTTTTGTGTCATGAACTATTTTAATTTTTTTAGGTGATTGTGGTTGACTGGTTGTTAAGATCGATGAGAATTCATAAGGAGCTCAAAGATAGGTTAAGAGGGGCGAAGTCGAAACTGATATATACGTTCCTACCGTGACAAGATGTGAGGTTTAAAACGGGTGCCCTGCGCCTCCTTGCGGGTCAAGGGACATTTATAGACTACTAAACGATTAAAAAATGTTCAAAAAGTATAATTTATTTTTGTATATGCGTGTATGAAAAAAAAATTAATAGATTATGTATAAAAAATATTAAAAAAAAATTAAAAAATTAAAAAGATTAAAAAAATAAAAAAATTAAAAATAAAAAGGTATTATGTAGTGTATTGGGGTTGTAATCACACCAACCTCGAACATGTAACCTCTTGGTTTAATTATCAACGCGAAACCAATGGACTACACAAGGTTGGTGATATCAAATTGTGTTTTATGTATTTATACCATAAACGAAAGATATATATGTTAACCATATAAAACATACAACTCGATTAAACAACTTTGGATAACAAAATATTGTCTGATAACATGATCGAACAATTGATGTTAAAATAGATACATATTGTTTAGTCATATATATGAGCTCGCAAAACTAGAATTTTTTTTTTTTTTTTTTTTTTTTAGAATGTTGATACGAGCTACACTCGTCGTTAATCTGATATCAAATCTAACATAACAAATGATGTCGAAATCATTTTCTCCTTCTTATGATTGATAAGATCTCATTGCTCGTTAATGATTTTCTAAACAATGTACCACGTTTACTCTTACGCTTGTCCTGTTAAAAAAGTACATCAACGATAAGTAAGTTGTGGTTTATGGCAAGATTTAATATTTTTAATCATTCTCACAAAGTATCTATGTATATAAACATGTAAATCTCGTTGCTCGTTAATTAGAACACACGTTACCTGTAATTGAAATGATAAGGATTGAGGTTTTGATTGAATAGACAAGTTATCACGCACTGATAGAGCTGTAATAAACACAATAAATGAGTTAAAGTTTCACTTAAATCGCTTTTTTTCAAAATTTATGTTGTTAAGAATCTGTAGTTCTACCAGAAAGTGACGACGATGAATCTTTAGTCTTGTCACTTTTAACTGATGCCATGTCCCCGAAATCAGATGACGGCGTTTTGTAAATACAAGTGTAGAAGAAAAGCGGAACTTCCTCATCGAACTAACCCTTGGTTAATGCTAATGTTGTTTTCATCAATCTCGCTCCCCGAGTCCCTTTGGAAAACAAGTCCAAACAATAACAGCGTATAATTATCTAATTCAACAGGATATGACAACATGATATTGGTAAATGCCTTTGAGTATAATTACCTCAAGCTCTTGTCGACTTAATACATCTAGGCAGCTGATAAAAACCAATATGTTAATACTAACCATGATAGATAGATGGATACGAACTCCACAAGAATCACAAACAAATGTATCTGAAGTACTAAAGACATGAAATATTATCTTATGTGGTTTTAAGTAACGAGAGTTATATCGTGGGGTACTGGGGTGTACGTTCACATTCCAAGTCAGTCTAGGTTGAGCTAGCTTGACAGCTTGTCGGAATATTCTTGACATTTAAAGATTTTTTGTACCCAAATGGTAGGAAAAAAAATGTATGCAGTGTAGTTGTTATTTTTCACCTTTTTTTTGGTGAAACATGAAGAAATATATTCGCTCAAAAACATATAAATGGTTACAATGTGGATACAATACTGTTCAATATCAACAGCTAATTCTTCGCATAATTCACAAACAACAACTACATTTCCATAGCAATAATGTCACCTAAAGCCATTCCAGTGAAAAAAGACTTTAAACAACATTATCCTTAGTCTTCATTGTTTTTTTTGCACAAGTACATCAACTACATGCATTTCCCTCATGAAGGCAGTCTTAATGACCATACTGCAGCACCAACCTCATAGCATGCCATAAGATCAGCATCCATGAAAGACTCGTCAATGCAATGTGCTTGTTGCTACTGATAGAAGGCTACATTTCCCCCCTGCAAAGACCTACCTAGATTCATATTTGCAGCTTACATCCTCACAAAAAATGAACTAGGTAACCATCTGCATGAGGCATCACCCACAATATCAGGACCCAACCATCTGTATGACTCCATAATGAAAAGTATAAAAGATTATGAGAAACAAAAGTTTATTTGTTTAAAAAAATGAAATTTAAGACAATAAGTTGAGATGGCCGAGTTGGTCTAAGGCGCCAGATTAAGGTTTTGGTCCGAAAGGGCGTGGGTTCAAATCGCCCTCTCAACATTTCAATTTTTCTATTTTTAAGATACTTTTTACAGTTTAGCAAAATTAGTATGTTTCAACCTTTTGTCTGTTTTATTTCCATTTGATTAGTAGTATTTATGAGAATAATATAGGGTAAAAAACAGTCATCATTGTAAATTTGCAATCAGTTATTTTACATTGGCATGGCAGAATCTTATGATGATGATCAAGAACCACATATATACTGCATACTTAATAGTGTTTCTCATAGCTGGCTCCTTTTCGCTTGAGGACAAACTCATTGTCGGGGAGGGGAGTAATTCTATATCACCAAAGGTCTACAGGCACATGGAAAGTTCAAGCATCAGCAAAATGTGTCTTAAGATATTGCATAAGCAGCTTATATGTAAATATACTATGTTATTATTAGTTTATGTGTTCTCCTGTAGTTATTAGTAGTTATGTACTCTCTTTTATCCTGCCGAAGGTCCCCATTACGTAATAGGGGTTAAGTTAGGTGGTGTTTGTTTTTTAAGAGGCTCTGAATCTGAATCTGAACCGCACATGTGAATCTGAATCTGAGGTGTAAATGTCTGAATCTGACCGCATCTGAACGGGAAAAAAAACTCATGTTTGAACCGCACATTTGCTTGCTCGAACTAAAATTATTATTATTATTATTATTTTTTTGTTATTTTTGTGTCAACAAGAGGCATTAAGACACCTCTCTCAAGGCTAGACTATTAATATCTTACTGCCTCTGACCGCGTCCGAACGGGAAAACAAAACAAATGGTCTGAACGGCCAAAGTGTCTGACCGCGTCTGAACGGTTCAGATTCAGAGGCTGTTAGGAGCCTCTTTTTAAAAAACAAACACACCCTTAAGGGGGTGCACACCGTGGTCAACTCTGTCCTAAGCAGTTATGTCCAAGAAGCAATTTATTTCAGCAGTTGTAATAGCAGTTATGTAATAAGTTTATATATTGAATACATCAGAAAAGGAATAGACAAGTTGTTTTTTCAAAAAAATTGTGTTTATGTGTCTAAGAGATTGGAGAGTTCTTTCTAATCGGCTCTCAAAATTCATGAGTAAATTGAATAAAAAAGGCAGAAAATCCTACAAACATTCTAACCCATCATTTGAATTCCATCCACAAGACCCCTAATCAGATCCAATATTCGGGACCATAAGGCTGGTCGCATCCCAAGGTTTTCACATCGGTTGGGCAACGTATTTTTTGACCTTCGACCGATGTTAGATCGGTTGGGCACGACTGCGGGTGGCCGGTTGCCACATCGGTCGTGGTCTCATTTTGTGAATATCGGTTCCTTTCTCACTCGATATTAACGCATGTTTTCTCCTTCCCAACGCATCACATTTAATACAAAATTTAAAAATTCCTTGGGTCGCCGATCATTGCGGCATCCGGGTTGTCCTGCGTCATTGGAGAGAGAAAGGCGACGCGGCGCGGGTTGTCCTGGAGTCGTCCCGGTCATGATGGACCACCACCTAACAAATGATTTTGTTCCCTAAATTTCAACTTAAATTTTAATCAAACACTTTTTACATTGTCAAGAAAACAACGTTTTTTTGTTTGGAACTCATGTTGTACCAATATGTTTTATAAAAACAGTTTATATTAGAAATAAATCATAATTTGAAATAGTTATACTTTCATCTTTCAAAATGCTAGTAAATATGTAGCATGGAGTATAGGGAAGAGAATTCCATTAGATCATAATTGTGAGGCAGAGCCGTCTTTGAAGGTGTGCAAGGTGGGCGACTGCTCATAGCCTCAAAAATTTTAACGGCCACAAAATTTATCTCGTTAATAATTATATTCATGTTTACACATATTTTTTAAGAAAAAAAAGTATTTAGATGAGAAAATATCTTAAATGAGTAATATGTTGAACGTTTAGATAACTAATTGCATTATATCAATATAAACGGTAACACTTTATATATAACGTTTTTCTTCTCGAAATGCCTCATTATTTAAATTCGTTCAAAGTCCTCAAAATTTTCAAAAATTTAGGGACGGCCCTGTTATGAGGTAAGGAGGATGCTTCAATTTATGGTCTATGGAACTTGTATGGTTAGTTAGTCTACCAGTACTAGTGCATCGATCAAAGGCGTTCGTCGACCCTTTGGAAGATGCGTCGCATGCGACTATTTTGAAAGTGGTACAAGCGACTCTTCTGAAAGTTTCTGATGAACCGCAAGTAATATTAATTCAGTCGATTTGTCTTTAAGTTTTAGTAAATTGATTAATGTTCTTCAACACAACAATAGAGAACTTTGTTGTTTGGGATAGATTTGTTATGTATGTAGCAATTCTCAATCATATTTGCTGGTTATTTTATAGTGTGTTGATAAACGCATTCGTGACAATTCGTTCATTAGAAATTACCAAAGGCAAAATTTGAACTCAAGATCTCGAGTTATACTAATGAATCATGGACTGCCAAGCCAGTGAATATAAATGCCTATCATATGATATGTTGAGTATAGTTTGTGAAACTGGTAGGTTGATAGTTAAAACAGGTTCTAATTAATATGCTAATAATCGTTGGTGATTTTGGTGTCATCAACTATTTTTATTTTTTAGGTGATTGTGGCTGTTAAAGATCGATGAGAATTCATAAGGAGCTCAAAGATAGATTGATTAAGAGGGGCGAAGTGGACACTCGTCTAAGCTGATATATATGATTCGTACCGTGACGAGATGTGAAGGTAAAAACGGGTGCCCCACGCATCCTTGCGGGTCAACGGACATTTATAGACTAATAAACGATTAAAAAATGTTCAGAAAGTATAATTTATCTTTGTATATGAGTGTATAAAATTTATTTTTATTTTTTAGATTATTTATATAAAAAAAAAGGTATTATGTAATACCTAAAGGGCGTATTGGAGTTGTAATCACACCAACCTCGAACATGTAACCTCTTGGTTTAATTATCAACGCGAAACCATTGGAGTACACAAGGTTGGTGATATCAAATTGTGTTTTATCTATTTATACCATAAACGAAAGATATTAATATCCTATTAATAAGTATTATATTGAGAATATATATGTTTACCTTATAAAACATACATGATACAACTCGGTTATACAACTTTGGATAACATAATATTGTCTGATAACATGAACAATTGATGTTAAAATAGATACATATTGTTTTGCAAAACTAGAATGTTGATACGAGCTACACTCGTCGCTAAACTGATATTGAATCTAACATAACAAATGATGTTGAAATCATTTTCTCCTTCTTATGATTGATAAGATCTCGTTACTAGTTAATGATTTCCTAAACAATGTACCACGTTTACTCTTACGCTTGTCCTGTTAATAAAGTACATCAACGATAATTAGTAAGTTGTGGTTTAAGGCAAGATTTTAAATATTTAATTATTTTCGCAAAGTATCTATCTATAAACATGTAATTCTCGTTGCTTGTTAATTAGAACACACATTACCTGTAATTGAAACGATAAGGATTGAGGTTTTGATTGAATAGACAAGTTATCACGCACTGCTAGAGCTGTAATAAACACAATAAATGAGTTAAAGTTTCACTTAAATCGTTTTTTCAAAATTTATATTGTTAAGAATCTGTACTTCTACCAGAAAGTGACGACGATGAATCTTTCGTCTTGTCACTTTTAACTGATGCCATGTCCCCGAAATCAGATGATGGTGTTTTGTAAATACAAGTGTAGAAGAAAAGCGGAACTTCCTCATCGAACTTAAACCCTTGGTTAATGTTAATGTTGTCTGCATCAATCTCGCTCCCCGAGTCCCTTTGGAAAACAAGTCCAAACAATAACATCGTATAGTTATCTAATTCGACAGGATATGACATGATCACATGATATTGGTAAATGCCTTTAAGTATAATTACCTTATGCTCTTGTTTCGACTTAAAACATCCGAGGCAGCTGATAAAAACCAACATGTTAGTACTACAATGTTAACTAGATAGATACGAATTCTACAAGAATGAGAAACATAAGTATTTGAAGTAATAAAGACAATATCTTACGTGGTTTTAAGTAACGAGAGTTATAACGTGGGGTGGTCACATTCCAAGTCAGTCTAGGCCGAGCAAGCTTGTCGGAATATACTTGGCATAGAGAGAATTTCTGTACACAAATGTTAGAAAACAAAAAACTGCATTAGTGCAAAAGTAACGTACTTCAAATAACTTTCTTTGTCAAATATGCAAGATTAAAAGACAATTTAGTCTATAGAAACAACAAACCTGTTTCATGGAATCAATTTTAAGTTCGGTCTGAGAGATAGTGTTTGTGTTTGTTTCTGAAATATGGTGATCAAGATTTGCCGAGACACTTCCAAGATGATCCACAACTGCGACTACTGCCCTACACACATATTCCTTGGTGTTCTCAACGACTCTGCGTGTAAATAAGACCAGTAAAGTTTAATCGTGAATCAGTAATCCATGAATGCAATGTGTGGATCTCAGCTTTTTACTTGCTCATAATCCATCCAAGTTTGTACTTTCAAATGGTAAAATGGTCTTTTTTTCACATTTCAGTAACAATTATTATGTTTTACGTAGTATATATTAGACAAAGGACTTAAGTTAGTACTTATATTATGCGGCTGGTCCAAATGGGTCTGAATGGGATGAACCAACCTACAAACACTCTTTGGTTTATCATATATTTGTTACATATTTTTTATTTTATTTTTTTAACTGTGATTTTTAAATACTAGGCCATATAGTGGTGTTTTGAACCTTACCGGATACACATTTGGGGTGGTAAGGGAAAAATGGTCGGAAACGGTCACTAAGATACCTGGGTTAGGCCACGTACATCTGAGTCAAAAACTCACCTTTCCCAGTATCCTGAACAGAGAAATCCTCATCCGTTTTCTTATTCAGGATGTAAGGGGAGTTTTCACTCGTTTAGCTCATTCGACCCGTTTATAATTATACCTTTACGTACATTTTTGACATGCTATCAATATGTATCCGTTCAACCAAGTGGTTGTACGTTCTTATACGAACAAAGACAAGATGTGTAAAACTGGCGTGCTAGTTATTTACAAACAAACAAAATCTGCCCATTTCTGTAAAATTGTCACACCAAAATGTAGATATTTCAAGATAAAATGCAATAAGGAGAAACTTACAAATGCTTGTGTTTGGAATTCAAGAAAGTGGTTTCACAGTATCCTGCTGCTGCATGAAGTTGTGAACACAAATCCTTCAACTCCTGAATTAAAAAAACCAAACACATGAATCTCTTTTGGCCGAATAATCCACGGGGTCTGAATCACCGGCCTCAACACAGACTCAAAACGGGTAAAGCCCTTCCTTTTCAGGAGGCTGGCGTTGCCACTTCAAGTTGTTAGAGAAATACTTACTTGGATAGATGTTGTAAATTTTGAGAAATGTTGTGGTTCGGTTTGTGAATATTCAGTTTGATATGAATCAGAACCATCCTCCATCTTGTTTACACTTACAATAATATCTTAGTTGCAATATATTTGCCTCTTATA
Source organism: Chrysanthemum lavandulifolium (assembly GCA_022545495.1). NCBI lineage: Eukaryota > Viridiplantae > Streptophyta > Magnoliopsida > Asterales > Asteraceae > Chrysanthemum > Chrysanthemum lavandulifolium. The sequence goes on from CM040238.1 coordinate 265,366,694, forward strand.
TATGTGTGTGACTTTGTGTGAACCTATGCACATGTGTATGTATAGTTATGACTTGTGACAAAAGCACCTAAAGTTGATTAAACAAATTAGTACTATGTTTTTGTCTTTTTACATCAATTACAATTGTAAAAAAGGATCACATAACATGATATTTGATGCTTATACTTTGATATGGAACACATATAATTAGTGTATCATGAGGGACAGAACCAGGGTGGGTTTCGGAACATTTATGAAATTTTGTGACGTAAGCTTTAAATTTTATAAAAAATCTCGATTTTTTTAAAATGCACTTGGTCCAAAAAATTTATATTCCTCATTTTGTATAATTTTCACAAAAACACCTGATCAAATTGTGTCTTGGTTCCGTCATTGTTAATCATACTAGACACAGTCATAAGTATGTAATAAGGTGTTCCATTAGAAGTATAAACATTAAACTGCTTTAAAAGTCCAAAGTTGCATAGATATTATATATTTACTCATTTTCAAATATATCAAACAAAAATAATTGTAATATGAGTTTTAAGTACATATATTATTTTTGGACACAATATAAGGTTGTGTCGTGTTCAGTTTTGTCTAGGCATGAAGCAAAATAATTGATATGCATAAAAAGACAATTTTTTGCCATTCTTTCCCGTGACACCTCTTTGCTTAATGTTTTTTTTCTTTTTCTTTTTTTTTTATTATTTTTTTTCTAGAAATTAGTGAAAATATCATAATAAAAGCGCCTAAAACGGCAATTGTAAATATCTCGCAACATTTACACCACAAATCTATCTCACATAGGTCCGGCGTAGTAACTTGTGAGGAACCCGCAAAACTAAGTGGCCTAACATAAAACTAAATCATCATATTCCTATACAAAATGAGTTTTTCTATTAACTAATTGGTCTTCGAAAAAACTTACGAGGACGTCGTGGAGTGCGTGGATGTCGCGCTCAGAAATTTGAAGCTAATCTTGTTCCGCCACACGGTTTCGTGGACTACTCACAAGCTCTTATGCGAATCAAAAGTTCAAAATTCAAAAGCCATCCGAGATTGGTCTAAAACATGCAAAGCCTCTCAATTTCGATATATTGCCGTAGTTTTCCTTATAAATTTAGCATGTATGATAAAATTATTTTATTTTTCAATTTAATGATTCAGATTTAATAAATAAAGAAAACTATAAAGTAGTTGTAATGAATTATATTTGCTTGTCTTCTTACAGAACAAAATAATTATTTTGTGTCTCGTGGACATGATAATGAATTAAAAGCGAATTTATAACTACAATAATTTAAAACATTTCAAAAGGAGGATGCTCGTAATAATTAGCCAATAAGCTAGATGCAAAAAGCTATTATATAAGCTATCACGTGATAGGAAATATATAGGACTACAGGCCCCACAGTTCACATGTAATTCTACTATCTATCGACATTCTTGTTTGAATGGCAAATACTATAGATTTTTTTGTGTGAGGAGATAATACACAATTGATGCATGAAATTGTGTAAGAAATAGTACTCTTGGTCTTGCATCTCAAATTAATAGTCCGCGTTTGCTTTATACGATATTTCAGTTTAATTATTCGATCACAACTAAAGTTAAATAAGAAAGTTTGATCGAATTTACATAATTATCTTTGATTGAAGTTAATATTACAGACTTTAAAAAATACATTACTCATTAGTTAAGGGTGAATTATCATTTTGTAAAAAAAAAAGATAAAAACCATTAATAATTTGTATGTTTTTATTAAAGGGTTGATCTTATGCGCGTTTTTGATTAATGCGTCATGATTTATACATTCTGATGTTATGCAGTCTGTTGTGAATGCGTAAAATAATGCGCGATGAATCAAAAACGCGCATGTGATCAATTCCATTTTATTAAACTGTGTGTTTTTTATTAAATGTCAATTATTTTGAGATAGAAAGAATAACTTGTTTACATCTAATTTGGTTGTTATCTAAATAATAAGTAGGTTATATCATCATGTTTCTTAGTATTCAAGACTAGATTTTTTATATACTGAAAATACAACTGTATGATGCTATAAACGAAGGTAGAGTGTAAATGTGAATGTTGGGCACATGGAGGGTTCTTTATGTGACTAAAACTCCATTGAATTGAATTATCAAATGTCAAATTAAGTTGACGTGATAGCATAAGAGTGGTGGGTAATATGTTATATCTTTGTCACCTCAACGCACACCTTAGGCCTGCCGATCATGACCCCAGACGACGTGGGTCGACCACTGTGCGTCGCTTTTCTCCCAATGACGCAGGATAACCTCGGATCGCCCCAATGACGGCCTAAAATTTTTTTTTTTTTAACATTAAATTTAAATTTCATTCAAATTAAAAAAAAAAAAAAAAAAAAAAAACATTACATTACGAAATTAAAAAAACATTACACTACTTAATTAAAAAAATAATAATAAATAAAAAAAATAAAAATAAAAATAAATTACAATACGAAATTCAAATAACGTTAAACATTATAAAACTCTTCATCGTCGGAAGACGAAGAAGAACCGAATAAATCTCGAATGACGACATATTAAAATTGTGTTTAAATGGGTATTTCGTTAGAATGGTTGATTGAATATAGATGAAAATGGTGAGTGGTGAATCGTGTTTGAGGTGAAGTTGGTATTTATAGAGTGGTAAAATGGGTTTGAAATTTTTTTTTTTTTTTTTAGTTGGATGACCAAACGTTCGCTTTTTTAAATTTGTATGTGCATGTATACGTTGGGAAAATGGGACAAAACATAGCTTGAACATCGAGTGGAAATGTAACCGATATTGCAAAAAATGGGTCGACGACCGATGTGGCAACCGGCCACCACATCCGTGCCCAACCGATCTCAAATCGGTCGAGGGTCAAAAAATCTCGTGCCCAACCGATTTCAAAGCCTCGATTGCGATCAGCCTTATAACACCACCATAAGTAAAGCATACTCCTCAATAAAAAATTTATAATGAAACATCAAAATTGTCCTGCTCACTCAGAAAAATAAATAAAAACCGGCTAACGAGATGTGAACTAAATGACGATGGAGTTATAACATGATGGGGGCGATGTAGTTTGGCATGTCATAGGGGTGCTATAGGTGCAAAAATGACCTATAACACTCCAGTAGTGCGATGCACAAGACTCTAAGGAGGAGGAGTGGAGGCGGGTGCCATCGAAGTCTTGAACTCGAGCGGGTACACCGCCCGTGGAGATCGAGTAGATGAAGCGGGTAAGAAAATCGAGTTCCAAGCCCGAGTGTGTTGTGTTTGTATTTCGTTTTTCTTTTGTCTTTTTACAAAATGAGGAGGAAGAAGACTTACAGTACAAGAATTTGGTTTTGAAGATGGAGGAAGAAGACATGCAGGTACAGAAATATTGTTTTATTTACAAAAAATTAAAAAAAAAAAAAAAAAAAAAAAAAAAAAATCGTCTAAGGGTACCACTCCTCCAAATCGGGTAGTGTTAAGGTAAAATTGAGTAGTTTTGAGTTGAAAGGTTTTTATTGAATAGAGGTGATGTGACACCCAGGGTATTAGGGTACCACTCCCTCATACTTAAGTTCAAGTCTTCTAGATAATATGACAAAATAGATGTCACACATATTGATGAGTATTTTGACTATGTTCTTAAAGCCTCTTGTGATCTTGTCATCCATTTAGTGTTTGGGCCTCAAGCTTATTGGGCTTTTTCTTAATTCTTTTCATAATCATGTTGCTCAATGTAGTGGACTAAAAGCCCATTTACTTCACTACATAATATAACAAACAGTACTAGCCAAAAGATTAACAATTACCGGTCCAAGATTACACACAATTAAGGATATGAATTACGGGTCTTTATGACTTTTATGTGTTTATATTTTTTTCTTCTTCTTAGGTACCAACTTGAGCTTTAGGTAAATGAGTTCAACTTGACGAGGTCATAAAGCCGAAAAAAAGTTGTTTTAACTGCGGTTTAAGAGCTTTTTGAATTTCCAATGTGCTCATAAGCTAACAAAAACAAGCTAATCTAAACACCTCTATATATTTAATGCAACAAGTAATTAACCATTCAACTAACCAATTCATAACCATTACCAAAACAAACAACTAATAGAAGACGTAAAAACAGCAACCAAAATAAACAACTAATAGTAAAACCGACCAAAACATATATACGGCTAAACATACTACCAACTGAAATCACACTTAGTTCTCTCGAACTTAACACTCGAAATCTCCCCTTTCCTACTCAATGGAACCTTCAAATCACAATCAAATTTCGGCGTAAGTTTAGGAGATTTCATACCCAACACCTTGTACTTAATCTTCAACCTCAACTTCAAATCAATTTTATAAACCTCATCTTTACGTTCACCATCATACGACTCCTCTTTATACGCATTACCAAATACCATCACTTGTTGTCCTTTAAAAACCGTACAAACATTCTTCTCCGTCTTATGCCCTAAATAAAACGCCGTTCAATCATTACTTGCAAATCTAACGCCTTGATACGCCCCATTAAGCTCAATTTTATCGTAGTAGATACCTAGCCGCTTGTTAGGGTTTCTAAACGTCATGCACACGGCCATGTTGTAGTATAACGTATTGTTAGTTGATGAGTGTGTGAAGTTCGTCATTGTCACGTCATCAACGTGAAGTTTGGGGACGTGTGGTTGGAAGATTAACCATAAGGCTAACCAGATGACCACGAGCATTATGATGATTTTGAAGATGGAAGATGGAGTTGAAACGTATATATAGTAGCTAGGTTAATTTATAGGGTTTTGTTTGTGTATTGTAGTTGAATCCTCGTACTGATATGCCTTTGATTGTCCTTATCTATAATCAAGATTTAGTACCAAAGATAGTTTATCACTAAATAAAAGGAAGTAATAAATTTACGGCAACTTCATAGTTAGTACGCGGTTAAAAAGTGTTTCGACTTTTATACCCTCACAATTTTCACATTTTTTTCTCATTTAACCGACGAACACCGGTACGTATCACCATTCACCACATTTACGATTTGGTGTCTTCCTACTCTTCTTTGTTTTACCCTTATGGCGCATCCTTTAAAAAAAATAAGGAAATTAACTTACAAACACTACAACAAAATATAGAACGGTCGACCAGCTTTTGAATGGGATACCTTTGTTTCCGTCAAAAGTCAGTAAACGACAAAATTCTGACTGGCCTGGCACACCAAAAGTTTTCCCTAGCAGGAAAAATTCAACGCAAGTTTTTGACGGAGACACGTCCCCACCAAAAATCTACAAAACTTTGACCAAATTTTTAACACTCCCTCGCTAGCTAATTGCTCCCGCGTTTATTTCCCGCCCACGTTTTTTACGAGGACACGTACTCACCAAAAGAATAATACTATAATTTTTATCTTTTGGCAGAGACATGTCTCCGCCGAAAATGGTATTATAAAAAATTATTTATGTTATTTATAAATGATTTAAATAAGTAAAAAAAATCATTTAAAGTTATTAAAAATATTTAAATTAATTAAGAATGACTTAAACTAATTATAAAATTATTTTAAAATGATTTAAATTACTTATTGTATTAGACGACGAAACGGAAGAAAAATGTAAACATATAGCACTTTCCAATAAACAATATACAACCAGTTGATTCCTGAGTCATTCGTTTTCTTTCACAGTCGAGCTAGCCACTTAGATTAATGATATTTAAAAAACTGACTCATTTTAATTCTATTCGTCAAAGCGAACGGTTTTAAACCATAAAAGTTTTGTTACGCTGTCAAAATCGAGCATAATTCGTCTAAATCAAGCATAATTCGGAACTTCAATAGGGTTGATGGAACATTACAAATCGATAAACGTTCAAACATTAAAGCATAAAAGTAAACCTTTTATTTAAAACATGCATGAGTTCTCAGACACATTTCATACAGACTCAAACGAAACAACTTGACAAGCATAAGAAAACAAAGTTTGCAACACATGAATTATTCCAGAACAAATAACGAGTCCCAGAGTAAACGCTCCCATACGAATTACTTCAAATCAAGTTTTTCCAGGTCATTATAAAGGTCGTAAAATAGTGCAGTTGAGTCAATTGTGTGGTTCTCGGCATGCATATACATTTCTAGTGTTTTCTCGAGTATATTTATCTTTGTAGTCAAGATCTTGCAGTTTGAGCAATTTGCATTTCTAGGACTCGATGTTAAAGGTTCTGCAGATGAAGTTGGAGTAGTAGAAGGTCTTGCGGAATGAGTTGGAGGTGTTAAAGGAGCAGGAGAACCGGTCATTAAACATAGTCGTTCCTCCATCCGTAAAAAAAAACTACATCCAAAATCCCTTGACCGAGGCTGTTAAAGAGTAAAAAAATATATATATATATTTTTAACAACTATATAACCAAATTATTTATATATTACACAAAAACAAAATATGTAATTGTTCACATTTGATAAAGGATATGCATAGTATAGTTTACCACGGGTGTCACGTTGATGCGATTCTCGCAGAACTAACATCTCCATGTCCACAATGACAAGCAAAAGCTTCAAATTGTGCCATCTTCATGATAACAATGTGTATGTTGGTGGTTGTGATGATAAGAGTGAGTAATGTGTTGGTGGTTGTGAGGATAAGATAGTAATGTGTTTGTGGTTGTGAGGATAAGTTAATAACCTGCTGATCTGCTTTTATAGTAAAAAAAAGGACTTTTGGCGAGAGCTTTTGCTGGGAACTTTTGGTGCCAAATTTGTGAGGATAAGAGTTAACCAGGTTCTGGCGAGGACATGTCCTCATCAAAAGTTTGACCAATTTTAACAGTTTTCTCTCGTTCATAATTTCCCCCGCCCGCCAACCTTATGATGAGGACATGTCCTCGTTAAAAGTTTGACCTAATTTAACAGACATTCGCTAATTAACCCCGCCATTTTTTTCGCCAACCTTCTGGCGAGGATATATCCTCGTGAAAAGTTTGACCTATTTTAATATTAGGTTAGGTATATAGAAGTGGTGCACCACCTAGTTGTGGCAACCACCACGCGTGATCACCATAATTCCACAACAACCGCACGCGATCCCCCTTATTTGGCCAACATTCGTGTTTTATATATTTTTACAGTAAAGAAAAGTTTAATTAGGGATCAAGTTTTTTTTTACATATTGATGAATACATTTCAGATATTCAATTAAAAAAGTAAAAAATAAATAAAAAATAAAAAATAGTTGATTTTTCATGAGCAAAATATTTGTTTATGTTAAATAAACGAACGTGAACACTATATTAGTAGTTAAATGAAAGAAAATAAACAAAAGACAAGTTTACTTATGTTCGTTTATGTTTATTTATTTTTGTATGTTCGTCGTATCTTTTTATTATATTACTTTTAAAATTGGTTTACTTAACGAAAACAACATTTTTTAAAGCATAATATTATATTTATCTTTATAAATTTTATGTTTTTATTTATATGTCCATTTATGTTCATTCGTTTATGTCCATGTACTATCTTAATGAACGAACATGAACAATCATATTTTTTTAATAAACGAACATGATAAAAAAACGTGTTTCCTTTTATACGATCGTGTCGACTTATTTGTCTGATTGAAACTAAACGAGTGAACAAAAACACAGTTTACAACCCTACTTGTCAACCATCTTTTGTTTTATTATATAGAAATCACTAATGATTTCTCAAAACCATTTAGATAGTCCATAAACCTATCTTTAGTTCTTTACTAGTTAAGCACCCCATTACACGGGCTGATTAAGTTGTTTTTGTAAAAAGTTTGGATTGAGTTACCTACAAATAAATGATAATTGTTATTATTTTAATTTGTTTGTTTTAATTTTTCAATTTTTATACTCCATAATACATTGGTTTTCTTACTTTACCTATATCGTAGAATGTGCGTTAACAAGTAGAACCTCATTACACCACTAAAGGTTGTGAAGAAGTAGACATAATTAACAGGTGCCTTGGATTAATTTTTATGAAAGGTTTAAAGGTCTTAGTGATATGCTTAGGTGGGCATCTCTTAAAATGTATCGTGTGCCACGTAGGGCGCGGAGTTATATGTAAAAAAATAAAATTTGTTACATAAACATTTCATTTATGTAACTCAGGGTTCGTTTTGAAATCGGTAAACTACTGGGACTATTTATGTAATATTTTGTTACGTAAACACTCTCCAAATTTAACCTAGGAATTGTTTGTAATCGCAAGTGTTAGTTACACAAATAATCACTAGATTTAACTTAAGGATTGTTTCTGTAACCGCAAGTAACCGGAGGGACGTTGTTTGCAAACTTAGGTCTTTATTTTGCAACACATGTAAACCAGAGTGACATTTCTACAAACTTTTGTTACATAAACAATATTTAGATTTAATTGAAGGACTGTTTCTATAATCAAAAGTAAATGGTAGGGACCTTGTTTGCAAAATTTCAAAAACTATGTTCGTAATCATAAATGAACCCTAAGGACAATTATTGCTATTTTTGTTGGATGTATACTATTTGGTGAATAGTAAACATTTGATTATGTTTATATCTAAAATTTGTTTATTAAATGTAATTCTAAAAATGATAATTTAATTGTTAACTAAAATATACAGTTACTACACATATTATAAACCGTAAAAGATTTGTTTATAACAATGTAACAAATGAAATTAGCTTCAATACAATATAACAATGTCATACATAAACCGAAGGTATTCAATCTCGTCTTTCACAAGGTATAAAGGAGGTAAGATGTAGGCAATCTTATCCTTACTCGAAAGTAGATAGGATACTTCTATAGGACCTCCGGCCGCCAAGCATGTATATAGGAAGAATATATGTTAGTCATCTAATATAAATATCACTCACCCAAAAAAAATTGTTGGGTCTAGTCGATTGAATATATCAATCAATACACAATGTGTTCGTTTGTTTGAACTTTTATTTTTTCAAAATGTTATCTGGATTTAGCAAACACCTTGCTTAGCTATGTTTTACTATTTTTATAAAAGAAAACCTTTTTTAATAAAGTTTGATATCATTTTAATTAAATATTTCCAAATTGGATCAGTTTGAACATCATACACGGTACACGCTTTGTTTTTTAAATGAGAGTGGCCCATAAATTTGAAAATGAGTTTTAACAACTTGATACAAAATATCAAAAAACGCAATGTTGGGTAAAAGTGTGGAGAAGAGTAGAGTAACTCCCAACGTCTGTCTTTCACTTTATGGATGCGTCTGGTTTACGGTGTTTGAGGGAGTTTAAGATGTAGACAACCTACCCCTACCTGGTAGAGAGTACTTTCGCTTCTACCAAATATAGAAAGGACCTCCGGCCTTTTGTAGGGAGTGAGGATCAAACCCCTGACCTCTCGGTTGAGAGCCAAGGGGTTTTCCGACTGATCCAACTCTACTTGTTAAAAACACACACTCACAACTCGGTCTTGCAATCGACTGAACTACCTGATTTCTATTAAAAAAATTTGAAAAAAAATTAAACCCGGCCGGGTTTCAAGACCCGGACTGACCCCTACTCAAAACCCAGTGGTTTAACCGGTTAACCCGGTTTTAAAAATCCGAGTTTTCTTGACACGTTTTTATGGCCGGGCACCAGTCCAATCGATTGAACCAGCCGGTTCAACCCGTGTTCGAAAAGATCGGCCTTTACTACTTAACACCCACTCTACTATTGTTTGCACCCATCTTTTTAATTGATTTTGTCTAATGGGTGCCCTCAAGGCAAAGTTTAAGACGTTTATAAAAAGAATGTTTTTTTTTTAACAAATATTACATTTCATTTCACTCCTCACAAATTGAGGTAATTTGAATACAACAAGTTACATCGAACATAAAGGGCAAAATCGAAGCCGACTTGCCAAACAAAATACACGAAAAACAAGTTAAGCCAAAAGAAAGATACACCCTAATAGTTGTGACATCACAAGAACACCATATACAAGGTGGGGAATCACCAAAGTGAACTTTAGGAGATACAACCATACGAAGATGTAGCTGACAAAAGTCACAAAGTCTGAAAACATACATAAAAGATAAACTAAGCATCCTAAAGGAGCCAGAAGAAAACCCAACAGATCTAGAATCAAACTCAAATTACAACAAATTATCAATGGCGGACCACAACAGTGCGAGCGGTGAGCGGTGTGGCGGCGACAACAACGGCGGCGAGAGATAACAGATCTGTGAGTAAGGCTTTTATTGTGGGAAAATAAAGTACAAGAAAGGATCCGGACGGCCGGTCGAAACCGACCGCCAGAGAAAAGGATTGGATATGGGTGGATGTGTTTTAAAAAGAATGTTTGAGTTTATTAAATTAAAATCAGATTTAATTATAGTAATTTATAAGCTTGATTAATATGTATTAAATACAATTTGTAATATAAAAAGAATGTTTGTGTTTAATAAATACACGTTAACCAATGCCCTCAGGGCACTGGTTAGACAATCATTTTTTAATTAGTAGCACGTGAGCCACATGTCTAATTGTGTTGATACTCACACCATTTTATTTGATACTTACATAATTTTGTACAAACATCATAGCATACAACACTGTAATGCATAGATTGCGGTGAAAGTATAAAAATTTGTGGTGATCAACACTCATATAAAAAAGAAAATCTTAAACCCAACACCCACACTTTGACTACATACGATCAGTTCTGTATTTCTGTCCATCATCTTCCCAACCTTAGTTGACTTTTGTTTGACTTATAAAAAGTCAAACCCAAAAATGAAGGAGGTTGAAGTAAAAATGGAAGTGGGTTATGATGGGGTTGCTGTGATCACCATTTCTAACCCACCTGTTAATGCCTTTGCTGTATCAAGTAATTACCCTTTACTTTTTTTTACCACTCAAAATGATAAGTTATTTCATATTATTTGTTTAGTTTATGTATTTTTCATTTTGGGTTTGATTGGTTTCTTGCATATAAGCTGTTTGATCAAGTCACTTTAGGGGGTGTTTGTTTTGGCTTATGGCTTATTTGGTTTTTGGCTTATGTTTCATAAGCTCACTTTTATGGCTTATTTTGAAACTTTTTGGCTTATATAATCTTTTTTAGGATAAGAAACTTATATAAGCCGAAAAGATTCAAAATAAGCCACAAAAAGTGAGCTTATGAAACATAAGCCCAAAATCAAATAAGCCATAAGCCAACTATATGTCGAAACAGTTAAAGATTTTGATTATTTATGTATATTGTGACTTTTTTTTTTTTTTTTTTTACATGATAAGCTTGTATAAGCTGAAAAGTTTCAAAATAAGCCGCACAAAATGACCTTATGAAATATAAGCCGTAAGCCCGCTATATAAGCTTAAAAATAGACCTCCTTAAAAGAATTTAGTTCTTGGTAGTTTTTTGTGGATAACTGTGGTTTCCGACCTTTTGGCCACATAGACACAAACCGGTAAAGCCCTTTCCTTTTTGGGAAGTTTGGCGTGACCACATCGGGTTGTTTTCACCAAGCAAGAATTGAACTTGAGATCTCCCACATTTTAGTGATGAAACTCACGAGCCTTTTACCACTAGGCCACGCCCCGAGAGGTTAAGTAAAAGACTAACTGAACTTGACTTGGAGTTTATGTTTTTCAAATTCAAAGGTAAAGTTTCGTCATTTCCTAGGGGGTGTTTGGAAGTGTTTATTAGAGCTGATATGACATTTAGTGTTTGGATAAAACTATAAAAGCAACTTTAGTCTGATCTTATGATTATCAGAAGGTGAAACAATTGCTTATATGGTTATTATGGTTAATTATAGAAGAGCCAAATCCGAACACCGTCTCCTGCATCGCATAGTATTACAATGCTTAGCATAAGCTGTTAGAATAAGCAATTTGAAACATATTCTAATTCAAATTTAGCTAATTTTGTCAGAAAACAAAGTTTACGGTTACAAAAGATCCTAAAAGTGTTGTGCCATGCCAAACATACCGTAATTGTTTGTTTTCTTTATGGTTTTCTCTTGTGTTTAGTTATTGCTGGATTAAAAGAGAAAATTGGAGAAGCTATGAGCAGAGATGATGTGAAAGCAATCGTTTTGACCGGTAATTCGTTGGTAGATGATGTTAAATTCGTTAATTAAGCAATATTTCTTTTTCGCTTGCTGAGTTCGATTTCTTAAATCTTATATAGGCAAAAATGGGAAGTTTTCCGGTGGATTTGACATCAATGTGTTCCAAAAGGTTCAACAAACCGGAAACTTATCTCTTCTACCTGATTTATCCATTGACATTGTGGGGAACAGAATTGAAGGTGATGTTAAGTTATTCATAAATGTTGCCAACGACTTAATAAAATCTAAGTTTGATTAAGTATGTTCTTTTGCAATTTTAGATGCAAAGAAGCCTATAGTTGTTGCTATAGAAGGACTTGCACTTGGTGCTGGATTAGAAGTTTCAATGGTTTGTAAAATTTGGGCTGAAGAAATTATTATTTTGTCTTTCTTTATTGTGAAAGCCATTTATTATTTAGTTGTTTTAAACAGGGATGCCATGCACGTATTGCAGCTCCGAAGGCACAACTTGGCTTGCCTGAGTTGTCTCTCGGAATTATTCCTGGCGCCGGAGGTACAAGATTTGGTGATTTGTATACTTGTACACTTTTGGACTTAAGCTTTATGAATATGGTACTTAATTAAAAAGCTATATTACTTTTAAGGTACCCAACGACTTCCTAGGCTCGTGGGATTGCCCAAGGCAATTGATATGATGTTGGTGAGTCCCTCTCTACTAAATTTACAAGATAATCGACACCATATACATGTCAAGTATTTGGAGACAGACGATAGCTAATTTATGGTGAATATTTGACTGGAGTTTTTCTTTCTGTAGACATCCAAACCTATACTCTCTGAAGAAGGGAAAAAGCTAGGTCTCATTGATGCTATTGTCCCTCCTCAAGAGTTACTAAAAGTGGCAAGGCAATGGGCATTAGATATTGCCGAAAAGCGTAGACCGTGGGTTCGGTCCCTTCACAGCATCGACAAGATTGGCTCTCTATCAGAAGCACATGAGATAATTAGGGTTGCGAGACAGAAAGCCAAGCAGACCACACCTAATATGCCACAACACCTAGCATGCCTTGATGTAATTGAGGAAGGTATTTTGCAAGGAGGATACCCTGGTGTTTTGAAGGTATGTTTGTTTGGATTCCTTTTGTCCTAAAATAATTCGATAAGGCTATTACAATATGGCCCAAATAAATGCAGCATTTCCCGTCAAATACAGGCATACTTGACCCATTTGGATAAACATTAACTAGATGGACCTATAATTTAGTCAATGGTTCAAACATTCTTATATTGCTATGCAACCTAAACTTATTCATATTATTGTTCCTCAGGAGGGCGAAGTTTTTAACAAGCTTCTAGTTTCAGACACATCAAAAGGTCTATGTCATGTGTTCTTCTCACAACGTGCAACTTCAAAGGTATAACAAACTCAATAGTGTGAGTATCTTTTGCTTTCTGAACATTCTACATATTTTGCTTATTTTTCATCACTGGCAGGTGCCTAACGTTACTGATATCGGACTCAAGCCAAGGGCCGTCAAGAAAGTTGCAGTGATCGGTGGAGGTTTAATGGGTTCGGGAATAGCTACAGCTCTTATCATCGGTAACATATTTGTTGTTCTTAAGGAAGTGAACTCTGAGTATCTTCTGAAAGGGATAAAAACAGTAGAAGGTAGGATCTGCATTTTGAGTTTTGACAAATTGAGTTTATTCTGCCACTTATATACTAGAGATGATACTTAAAGGTAGTATTTACTTGTAGCAAATATCCGAGGTATGGTTGCAAGGAAAAAGCTGGCACCGTCCCAAGCTGAAAAAGCGTTGACGATGATTAAAGGGGTATTAGACTACTCAGAATTCAAGGATGTGGATATGGTCATTGAGGTATCTTCATTAATGGATTATCCATTGTTCATATTGAATTTCGATGTAACTTATAACATCGGTGTACATAGTTGTTTGATTAGCTACTTTTTATAACAGGCTGTTATTGAGAACGTTCACTTAAAGCAAACAATATTTAGTGAGACTGAAAAGGTGTGTCCGCCTCGTTGCATACTGGCAACGAACACGTCTACCATTGACCTGAATTTGGTGGGTGAGAAGCTAAGGTCTCAAGACCGAGTTGTAGGGGCTCATTTTTTCAGGTTAGGTGATACAGCCCACATCTTTAGAAAGTTCTGTATATTTTATTAGAAATTCACTTTGGCGACTTTCAATTCATTTAACAGTCCTGCCCATGTGATGCCTCTATTGGAGATTGTTCGAACAGAAAAGACTTCTGCACAAGTGATTCTTGATCTAATGACAGTTGGAAAAATAATAAAAAAGGTTCCCGTTGTTGTGGGAAATTGTACGGGATTTGCTGTTAATCGTACCTTCTTTCCATACAAACAAAGTGCACACATCTTGCTTCATCTAGGTGTGGACTTGTTCAGAATCGACAGATTGATTAGCAGCTTCGGTCTCCCAATGGGCCCATTCCAGTAAGTTTCTGTACCAAAAAGTTTAATTGGTTTAGAAGTCTGGATGTGCGTTTTGAATGTGTTTATTGTTATCAACTTGTGATTGTAGGCTTGAAGACTTGAGCGGATATGGTGTCGCAGTTGCTGTTGGTAAAGAATTTTCTACGGCTTTTCCTGACCGCACATTCAACTCCCCTGTAGTTGACCTTCTCATTAAAAATGGAAGAAATGGTAACCTTCTTATTATATGTGCTCAAGTTTCATTTTTGGTTATCTTCGAAGAACGAGTCTTATGTCTACATAACACTCGTGTTTCAGGTAAAAACAATGGAAAAGGTTATTACATTTATGAAAAAGGCAGCAAGCCAAGACCCGACCCTTCGGTGCTACCAATTATAGAAGAGTCAAGAAAGCTAGCCAATCTTATGCCACACGGGAAGGTAACTTTTAAATATGATAAAAAGTTATTAAAAATGAAATGAAAGTCTACGCATAATCATAATAGATTTATATAAATATAATATTTTTATAAAGATGTTAGGATTACCGGTTACTGAATGATCCAAATGGGACACAATGCCAATATTTATTTACTTCCGAGATTTGCTAAGAAACACAGCAAAAAAATTTCATCTGTTTTCACATATTCATCTGTGTTGATTAGATTCTGAAAGTAATGTGTTTGCCTGAATTTTTTGGGGTAGCCGATATCCGTGACTGACCAAGAAATAGTAGAGATGGTACTATTTGCGGTAGTAAATGAGGCATGTCGTGTTTTAGAGGAAGGGATTGTTGTTCGAGCATCGGACCTTGACACTGCATCCGTTCTTGGGATGAGTTTTCCTTCGTACCGGTACACATTCATATTAGCTCCTAACTTTCCACTCACTTGTTTAATCTGTCATAGGCAATTTCCAAAATCGTTCAGAATTAGGAAAACTGTGTCCTTTAATTTTGCATTTTGTTCAACACATTAAAAGGCTACGTAGTATGATTTGACTAATTAATAATTTTTCGGTTCTGGTCGCAGTGGTGGCATCGTCTTTTGGGCAGATTTGGTAGGAAGTAAACACATATATACAAGTCTTAAAAAATGGTCTGAAAAATACGGCGACTTCTATAAACCGTCAAGATTCTTGGAAGAGCGAGCTATGAACGGTGTACCTCTGGTGAGAATAATTCTGATCCTCCATTATGCATACCATCATTGTTAAAAGTTTGTCATGATAATTTACACGTTTATTAAATTTTGATTGGGGACATGAAAGTTTTCGCTGGTTGATCAGTCCATCCAATCCGACCCATTACAACCTGACTAAAAATACTGTAATATTTTATAAAGTAACCCTGTTTTGGAATTTCTTGGAAGAAGGATACAGGAACATTATTTTTAGCTTATTTCCATATGTCTAACGTATCGATATGATTTTGCAGAGTGCACCAGTTTCAGCACCTATGAGCTCTAGGGCTCGACTGTAAGCAAGACTATGTACACAGGTTAACTTACATGAAGACGGTTGTCAAATAAATCTAGTCTTATGCTTAAGACTTTAACGGCATAAGTTTCCGGTTAAAGGAACTAGTAATGTTAAGATGGATTATTGAGGGTGATACAGGAATGTCGATGGTTCCTAACTTCATTAAAAAACATGTTACAGTACTTTTCTAGAAATAAAGCTTTTAATCATTATAGTAAATATTAGTTGACATTATGTTAAGAGCTTCCAAAAATTTACCTGGATTGTGTGTTTTTGATTTTCTGTTCCTTAGAGGGAAACATTCGCGGTGAACAGTAAAATGAACATAAAAATACTGTACTTAAAACTGTCCGGATTAAGGTTTGTAAGGACCTTTTTATCATGTGTTTTACAAAGAGTTTAAACATCGACTATAGGTTCGAGTTTAAGGTAAAGAGTGTTATTTTTTCAAAGAAAAACTCGTTACAAACCACCTCATCTTCAACCTCACCTCACCTGCCACATATCATTCTTCGTCTTCTAACGCACCACATTCCGAAAACTCTCATCTTCACCATCATGAAGAACACATACACATACATCACCACCATTTAATCATTCTATTTATAGTAATAAACATTCTTCTTAGAATCAGTCTGTCTACCCTGAGATTAATGTATTACTATCTACATCTTACCGTGCAAAGTCGAAATTACCCTTATGGATTAAAACCTATAAAAAGTCAAATATACCCCTGCGTGGAAAAAAGGGTGTCCAAATGTGAAAAGGTTTCAAAATAGTAAGTGATTTGCACACTCCATAAATTGATTGGAACACTCAAATATATGTGTTTACTTCCTACCAAATCTGCCCAAAAGATGATGCCACCACTGCGACCAGATCCAAAAGATTATTAATTTTTTTAATCAAATTAAATAGCCTTTTATTGTTGTGAACAAAATGCAAAATGACAGTTTTCCTAATTCTGAACGATTTTCGCAATTGCTAGTGATAGATTTTAAACATCGGGTGAATGAAAAAGTTAGGAGCTAATATGAATGTGTACCGGTACGAAGGAAAACTCATCCCAAGAACGGATGCAGTGTCAAGGTCCGATGCTCGAATAACAATTCCTTCCTCTAAAACACGACATGCCTCATTTACTACCGCAAATAGTACCATCTCTACTATTTCTTGGTCGGTCACGGATATCGGCTGCCACAAAAAATTCAGGCAAACACATTACTTTCAAAGTCTAATCAACACAGATGAATATGTGAAAACAGATGAAATTTTTTTGTTGTGTTTCTTAGCAATCTCGGAAGTAAATAAATATTGGCATTGTGTCCCATTTGGATCATTCAGTAACCAGTAATCCTAACATCTTTATAAAAATATTATATTTATATAAATCTATTATGATTATGCATAGACTTTCATTTCATTTTTTAAAACTTTTTATCACACTTAGAAGTTACCTTCCCGTGTCGCATAAGATTGGCTAGCTTTCTTGACTCCTCTATAATTGGTAGCACCGAAGGGTCGGGTTTTGGCTTGCTGCCTTTTTCATAAATGTAATAACCTTTTCCATTGTTTTTACCTGAAACACGAGTGTTATGTAGACATAGTACTCGTTCTTGGAAGATAACAAAATATGAAACTTGAGCACATATATAATATGAAGGTTACCATTTCTTCCATTTTTAATGAGAAGGTCAACTACAGGGGAGTTGAATGTGCGGTCAGGAAAAGCCGTAGAAAATTCTTTACCAGCAGCAACTGCGACACCATATCCGCTCAAGTCTTCAAGCCTACAATCACAAGTTGATAACAATAAACACATTCAAAACGCACATCCAGACTTCTAAACCAATTAAATTTTTTGGTGCAGAAACTTACTGGAATGGGCCCATTGGGAGACCGAAGCTACTAATCAATCTGTCGATTCTAAACAAGTCCACACCTAGATGAAGCAAGATGTGTGCACTTTGTTTGTATGGAAAGAAGGTACGATTAACAGCAAATCCCGTACAATTTCCCACAACAACGGGAACCTTTTTTATTATTTTTCCAACTGTCATTAGATCAAGAATCACTTGTGCAGAAGTCTTTTCTGTTCGAACAATCTCCAATAGAGGCATCACATGGGCAGGACTGTTAAATGAATTGAAAGTCGCCAAAGTGAATTTCTAATAAAATATACAGAACTTTCTAAAGATGTGGGCTGTATCACCTAACCTGAAAAAATGAGCGCCCACAACTCGGTCTTGAGACCTTAGTTTCTCACCCACCAAATTCAGGTCAATGGTAGACGTGTTCGTTGCCAATATGCAATGAGGTGGACACACCTTCTCAATCTCACTGAATATTGTTTGCTTTAAGTGAACGTTCTCAATAACGGCCTGTTATAAAAAGTAGCTATTCAAACAACTATGTGCACCGATGTTATTAAGTTACATGGAAATTCAAAATGAACAAGGGATAATCCATTAATGAAGATACCTCAATGACCATATCCACATCCTTGAATTCTGAGTAGTCTAATACACCTTTAATCATCGTCAACGCTTTTTCAGCTCGGGACTGTGCCAGCTTTTTCCTTGCAACCATACCTCGGATATTTGCTACAAGTAAATACTACCTTTAAGTATCATCTCTAGTATATAAGTGGCAGAATAAACTCGATTTGTCAAAGTGCAGATCCTACCTTCTACTGTTTTTATCCCTTTTACAAGATACTCAGAGTTGACTTCCTTAAGAACAACAGATATGTTACTGATAATAAGGGCTGTAGCTATTCCCGAACCCATTAAACCTCCACCAATCACAGCAACTTTCTTGACAGCCCTTGGCTTGAGTCCGATATCAGTAACGTTAGGCACCTGCCAATGATGAAAAATAAGCAAAAGATGTAGAATGTTCAGAAAGCAAAAAATACTCACACTATTGAGTTTGTTATACCTTTGAAGTTGCACGTTGTGAGAAGAACACATGACATAGACCTTTTGATGTGTCTGAAACTAGAAGCTTGTTAAAAACTTTGCCCTCCTGAGGAACAATAATATGTATAAGTTTAGGTTGCATAGCAATATAAGAATGTTTGACCCATTGACTAATTATAGGTCAATCTAGTTAATGTTTATCCAAGTGTGCCTGTATTTTACGGGAAATGCTGCATTTATTTGGGCCATATTGTAATAGCCTTATCGAATTATTTTAGGACAAAAGGAATCCAAACAAACATACCTTCAAAACACCAGGGTATCCTCCTTGCAAAATACCTTCCTCAATTACATCAAGGCATGCTAGGTGTTGTGGCATATTAGGAGCGGTCAGCTTGGCTTTCTGTCTCGCAACCTTAATTATCTCATGTGCTTCTGATAGGGAGCCAATCTTGTCGATGCTGTGAAGGGACCGGACCCACGGTCTACGCTTTTCGGCAATATCTAATGCCCATTGCCTTGACACTTTTAGTAACTCTTGAGGAGGGACAATAGCATCAACAAGGCCTAGCTTTTTCGCTTCTTCAGATAGTATAGGTTTAGATGTCTACAGAAAGAAAAACGCCAGTCAAATATTCACCATAAACTAGCTATCGTCTATCTCCAAATACTTGACATGTATATGGTGTCGATTATCTTGTAAATTTAGTAGAGAGCGACTCACCAACATCATATCAATTGCCTTCGGCAATCCCACGAGCCTAGGAAGTCGTTGGGTACCTTAAAAGTAATATAGCTTTTTTATTAAGTACCATATTCATTAAACTTAAATCCAAAAGTGTACAAGTAAACAAATCACCAAATCTTGTACCTCCGGCGCCAGGAATAATACCGAGAGACAACTCAGGCAAGCCAAGTTGTGCCTTCGGAGCTGCAATACGTGCATGGCATCCCTGTTTAAAACAACTAAATAAAAACGCTTTCACAATAAAGAAAAACAAAATAATAATTTCTTTAGCCCAAAATTTACAAACCATTGAAACTTCTAATCCAGCACCAAGTGCAAGTCCTTCTATTACAACAACTATAGGCTTCTTTGCATCTAAAATTGCAAAAGAACATACTTAATCAAATTTAGATCTTATTAAGTCGTTGGAAACATTTATGAATAACTTGACAACACCTTCAATTCTGTTCACCACAATGTCAATGGATAAATCAGGTAGAAGAGATAAGTTTCCGGTTTGTTGAACCTTTTGGAACACATTGATGTCAAATCCACCGGAAAACTTCCCATTTTTGCCTATATAAGATTTAAGAAATCGAACTCAGCAAGCGAAAAAGAAATATTGCTTAATCAACGAATTTAACAACATCTACCAACGAATTACCGGTCAAAACGATTGCTTTCACATCATCTCTGCTCATAGCTTCTCCAATTTTCTCCTTTAATCCAGCAATAACTAAACACAAAAGAAAGCCATAAAGAAAACAAACAATTACGGTATGTTTGGCATGGCACAACACTTTTAGGATCTTTTGTAACCGTAAACTTTGTTTTCTGACAAAATTAGCTAAATTTGACTTAGAATATGTTTCAAATTTGCTTATTCTAACAGCTTATGCTAAGCATTGTGATACTATGCGATGCAGGAGACGGTGTTTGAATTTGGCTCTTCTATAATTAACCATAATAACCAGATAATCAGTTCTGATAAACACTTCCAAACACGCCCTCAGAAATGACAACTTTTACTTTAAATTTGAATAACATAAACTCCAAAAAGCAAACTACTTTGGGTTCTTGTTCCACGACCTACTGGTGCCAATGTTGTGCATTGCTTGTGGTTATGTCGACAAAAAATTTCATGTTGATGGTTCCTTAAGTCAGTATAAAGCCCGACTGATCGCAAATGGTAGCAGTCAGCAACTTACCATTGACCAGACATTGACCTGTTGATCAGCTAGACGTGAAGAGCGCTTTTCTTAATGGCGATTTGTCAAAGAGTGTTTATATGCATTAGCTTGCCGGTTTTGTGGATCCTCGATATCCTCATCATGTAGGTCGTCTTCAATTGTCTCTATATGGATTGAAACAAGCACCTCGTGCTTGATTTCATCGACTTGCTGCTTATGCTACTCGAGTTGGATTTCTTCTAGTAGATGTGATTCTTTTCTATTTACTTACATATCTGACACTGATACAACATATTTATTGATTTATGTGGATAATATTTTTTTCACACCTTCTTCTACAACTTTGCTACAAAAGATATTTTATCTTTACACATGGAGTTTGACATGGCATATCTCGGTGGTCTTAATTATTTTTTGGGAATCTATGTTACATGTGACAACACAAGGATGTTTCTTTCTGAGAAGCAATATGCTATGGAGTTGTTTGAGCTTGCACATATGCTCAAGTACAACCCTACACAGACCCTTGTGGACACTGAGTCCAAGCTTGGTCTTGAAAGGACCGTGGTTCTGATCCTACTGCATGTGCCTTAGTGTTGTAGGGCACCTTCAGTATCTTACCTTCACACCGAGGCCAAGAATTTTTATGTTATATGGCAATGACATATGAATTAATGTCATGATATGACATAAAACTCTCGAAAACGACATGTTATAAACTTATAATATATTTATTGATAATGATGATTGCATCATATGACTTAGGCTAAGGTCATCCTCAATGCATAGTATAATGTAGAGTTTAATACAATGCCAACTCGTTAATACGTCAACGTCTAACTTCTTATACAAAACACTCACAATGCACTAAACCTTACACAGTTTAATAGATTTCTACCTCATCATATCATTTTTAATTAATTATAGATTGAATAGCTAATGATATCTTTTCTTTTTAATATTAAAAGTTTGATAAAGTACAAACAATAAAAGTATGTACAGAAATGCACCCCTATTAAACATATGTTGAGTTGGCATGTCTCATAAGAGCATGGGGTATCGTGAGATCACCACTGCTTCGTTGGGCTCACGTGTGTCGCTCACTCCACATCACCCAACACACTCACTTAAAAATACCCCAATCACATTTACTCAAACCTCTTCACTTGGCCCCACCCACCTCACAAACACATCACAAACACAAAATAAACAAACACAAACCGCAAAACTTTTTGTCTTTTCTTTGTATCGTTATGTAACGGCGAAATGGGAAGTGGTGAGAGGCATGAGTGTCGTGGTGAGAAGTGGCGAAGTGGTGAAGTCTGCTGCATAGAAAATGGCGAAGTGGTAAACACCACACCCATGCTCTAATAGATTGAATTTAGTCAAATATACTTTTCTTTTCTTTTGTAACAAGTATACTGTTTGGTGTCTTTTTTCTAGTCAAATCATCAACTTTAACGCTACATATGCCGTTATTTCAAGATTATAATTGCATGTGCATCTTAAAACTGGTTATCGTATGTTACTTTATTTTGCTTTTCATTTTGGTAGGAGTAGGTGGGAGGTCTTCCTACTTTGTTAATTGTATTTAATAAATGCTATGATAACACAAATAAAAATAAAAATTAGCCTAAACTAATTTACTAACAGATGTTTACTATATACTTGTTAAGATGTAAATAAATAGAAAGTCATGGTGAATTAAATTAAAAATCACATTAAATTATAATAAATTATAGGGTTTTTTATATTTTTATATATATATTTTTTTTTATTTTACCACAACCTTATGGGTTGTAATTAACGTTATCTTAATTTAAAAATAAATAATTAATTTAACATCAAACATTCCATGTATAACAACACATTCTATAATTACAATCATTAAATATGTATAAATATAAAAATAATGAGTTCATTAAATGCTATTTTACACATATGATAAGACTTGTGGTTAACAAAACCAGTTTTTTAATGTTTACTAAATGTATTTTTTTTAACAACTATTGATAGACACTCATTAGTAAAACGGTAAAATTACAACCCATTATAATATAAGTTGGTGAACTTTTACTATTTAGGATTCTCTAAAATGTGCCTTAAGTGCATACATTTCGGTTTGGCAAATCGCATAAAAAAATACTCAACTTAGGCCTAATTTTAATTTAAAGTATTCAACTTTTTTTTCTTACTGTACTCAAGTTATAATAGTGTGCAAATTAAAGATTTTTTGACCTGCTATACAAGTAACCGGTCATTTTTTTAATGAGATGTCAATAATTAATGATTTGGCATCCTATTTGGCAATTTATAATGACATGGATTCTTTTTACTATTTATCCAAACACCAAATCCACCGTTCATATAAGTGTATGAATTTTTTTGTGATTTTATAATATGATTAAATTTTACAATGACAAATTAGTTGCTCTAAGTTATCTATAATCTATAATACATATAATGAGTATATGGTCAAACCTTGAAAAGTGAAATCTTGAAAGTCAAATGTGAAAGAAATGCATAGTGTAATTAATACTCTTATTAAAACACCTTATTACTTAAAAATACAATAATTTATTCACATTGTACAACCAAATAAAAGCATATTTACCAAATTAAAAACAACCAATTAAAACACCATTTATTAAAAAGTACAATATAATTTTCACAATGTACAATTTAAACAAGCTACAACATAATTCAAAATATAAAATAATTAAACACACTAATTAATATTATTTTTAAAACAACCTAAAATGAAAAGTACATGTTATCATACAAGCCAACAAGTTGATGGTATATATAATTTTGAAAACCGGACCGGACGAGATGGTTCAACCAGGAATCAATGTCGCCACCGGTTCGGCTAACCAATAAAAGCCAAACGAAGCAGAGATGACTCGTTGAAACCGATACAAACTGGTGGAATTAGGTCTCATCGAGATCTATTTATTCGTTAATCGTCACATGGTACCCGCCTTAAACGTCTTTGGTACCTCGCTATACTATATATAAAGGAAAATCAAAAGTAAAAAGTGAAAAGTTAAAACTAAAAAGAAATGTTGAAAACTATATTTCAAAACGAAACTATTAATACACATCGAAACCGGGACGCTTAAACCCGACGGGTTGACCCGATTAATTTGACCCGTTTTTACCTCACCCATCGGGTTGACTTGGTTTAAATCGACCCGTTTTTTCGACCGGAACGGTTCAACCGTTGAACCACCGGGTCGAACCGGTTTCAAAACATTATGTTTAATCCCCAAATCTTCAAACTTTTATTATTTTTGTTTATAAACATAAACTTTTTTTTTTATCACTAAACGATCATTCGATATAAAATTTCATTCTTGCATGCAGTCTGCGTCTAAGATCAATAAATATGAGGATGGTTTTCTAATAAATATTTCACGTTACTAGTATATCATTATCACCATTTAATTTTTGGGATAATTCCATATTTACCTACTTTACATGAAAATGTCATATTTACCTAAGATACAACTTTTGAATGCATGATGTACAATGTATTTAAAGCATAATTTAGGTAAATATGACATTATCATGTTTAAGTTGGGTAAATATGAAATTGACCATAATTTTTTAGAACACAGGTTCCATAGGTCCACAACATATTAAAGGAGTTTTAATAATTTAATTTTATCTTAAAACCTTGATTAACAAACTGATTCTATTTGTAACGAGATGTGTTTGTGGTGTTTGATGGTTGATGGCTGTGGTGTTTGATTGGCCGGAAACAGTGGTATATAATAGGTTGACAATTAGACTGGGTAGTGTATACATTCGGTCGATTCGATCTAGTGGGTGTGGTTGGAAGTGATAGCAGTTGAGGCCTGAGGGAAGTGATGAATGTTAGAAGCGATGGATGCTTGAATTTAGGTTCAATAAAAGGATATATAAGGAATAAGGGGTGAGTGGATGTTACTTGATGACTATATTATTATGACTTAGAAACCTGTTAGTTGTCTAACATTGCAAAGAAAAAAAAGATTGATACATTAAATTGAGAAAAAAAATGGTGAGCACCTTAAATTAAAATTGAACATAAGTTAGGTATCTTTTTATGCGATTTGCCCTTTCAATTTATATAAAAGTAAGAGATTATTAAATTCAAAATCACAATTATCTAGAGTAATTTGTAAGTATATTTAATAAGAATTAAATACAGTTTCTAATATAAAAAAAAATGCGTATCTAATAAAACTTAATTTGTGCTTCGGGCACATGCTAAAAAAAACCTTACTATCTATATCTATATCTATATACTACTTATAATGCACGAAGACATCTCACTCTTAATTTTAAGACGTACAAAAAAGTAAGCATGGTTTACAACACTTTAATGCACCCAAATTTCAGAATTACAACAAAGTAAACATATTGTACAACAAAATAAAACGTGGTGTCATTTTAAGACCAAAATTCTATCAAACAACATTAATGCTATTAAAAACACCCCTTCACAAAAAATTACAACAATTTAAGCACAATGTACAATAGCTGCAACCAATTTTCAGATTTACAACAAAATAAGCATAGTGTACAACAAAATAAGCATGGTGTAATTTTCAGACTTACAACATTAATGCTATTAAAGTGGTCAATGTTATTAATGACTATAATGACTACTACTTACAAGAAAAGAAACATATTGTACAACACTTTAATGCACATTATTAGACGTACAAGACAAGAAGCATAGTGTACAACAAAACACCACATTAATGCTATTTAATGTAGTCAATTATTTAACGGTCAATAAATACAATTAATACTGATTATTAAAACACCCTTACATAAGAAATACAAATTATCAAGCATATTGTACAACCAAATTAAACACAATTCGCATTAAATTTCACTCACGCAAATAATAAAGCACACTATACAAATATTCAAGCCCGAACGGCAACAGGGCCAAATGGGCTTGATTCAAACGGCGCGGACCAACGGGCTCGAGCCGAGCAAACACGGACCACGGGTTCGAGCCCGAACGGGCACGGGCTATCTGAAATTCTTGATATCCAGTAAATTTATTGTTAAAAGAACATAATAAACTAAAATACATTATTCATCTAAATTTTTATTTCAGTACCATTGCACGCAACGCTGCTGGTACCCTATAGTTTATTACTAGCACATTAACGTAACAAGGTATTACTCCCTCCGTCTCATAAAAATAGTCCATATTTCCTTTTTGGGATGTCTCAATTTAATTGTCCACTTTCCATATTAAGTAAAAACAAGAGAATCTAAAGCAGGAATATTCTATTTGATTGGTTGAAAATGAAAGTGGCCCCACTTTTATTAAACTATGTGTTTCTTGTCTCCTGACAATAATTTTGAGACGGAGTGAGTATTAATTAAGCGACGTATGAGTTGTTCATTAATTGAAATGCGAGTTTGAATAAACACTAAGGCTATGCGCAGTGGAGGTCGAAAGGGTCGGTTGGTTGGCTCGGTCGTGGTCGGTCCTCCCTTTGTGGAGGTGCCGGTCGTCGTCGGTTGGGGAAAGAGGAAGGCCAAACTCGGTTGTCAAACCAACCGAGTATAAACAAAGCCACACCTTTTTTTTTTTTCAAAACTTTACCACTTTTACAAAATTATAAATACCAACCTCAAACACATTTTTAAACACACAATTTCAAACACAATTCAAACAACTTCTTCAAATCTTCAATAATCATCATGTCACAAAGAAAAACTCCCATTCAAAACCCGACGATCCCGACTTCCCAAAATTCCCGAACTTGAATTTCTCACGGATCCACCGTTTCAATTAACCGGTTTAACACCACCACCACAAATCGGGATGTTCGTTTTCAAGCGGCCGGTTTTAATTATCAAACACGACTACCACAACCCAACCTTAATCAAAACCCATTTCGTCAATCGTCCATATTTCCCACCGGTCGTCCGAGTATCAATCAAAACCAAGCACCAAGCGGTTCGTCATATCATCCTAACATGGATTTCACAATCTTCCCAACATAATCAATCGTTTTCACCGCTTCATGTCGTTAATCTTGATATGGATTATGAGCATTTTATGGAATTCCCTCCTTTCGATGCTTCACGTCTCAACAATACCCGACTCAAGATGCTTGGTGGGACAAGGTCCATACCGACTCAAGATGCTTCGATGGGACAAGGTTCGGGCACGGTTCATACCACGGTTCTATTCGTGTTGAAGGCGATGTCGAAGAGACGTCACCCGTCAAATCAAAGAAGGTTACAAAGCGGGCTACAAAGGGGAAGCGCGAGGAAAGAATGTTGCAACCGCACCCGTCGTACCATGGACAAAAGCGGAAGAAGTCGCGCTTTGTAGAGCTTGGGTACATGTCGAAAATTCGGAAGAGGAACTCTATCAACCGGAGTGGGTTTTGGGATGAGGTGATAGCGAACTTTGAAAGTGAAACGGTTCAACAAGAAGCTACGACTCCATAACGACCAAATGGAAGGGTAGGATTCGTTCCGAGGTTGGTTTCTTTTGTGCATTATGGATAATATCAAAGATAATCACCAAGCGGTGAGAATGACGAAGACGACTATGAAAAGGCTTGTAACGAATACCGTGTGCTTCAAAAGCATGAGTTTACATTGAAGGAGTGTTGGAAAGTTTTGAGAGGGCATTCGCTTGAAAACCTGCTGAGATGCCTAATTTCACCAAGACTAGTCGCAAGAAATCCAGGACTTGAAACCACCCGGGGTCAACAAAGGTCCTTTAATCCCCAAGAGGTGGATGATTCGAAGAAGAGACTAGAATCACGACCAAAAGGTCGTGGCGACCAAGAAGAAATCACACGAGCCACCCGCTTCATTTCTTACTAATATGGCGAGAACTTTTCAAGATCAAAAAGTCAAATAAGGAAAAACCAAGAATATGGAAGCGGAATACATAAAGTTGAAGCGAAGAGAGATGGAGCTTGAGGAAGCGAGGCGCGAGCAAGAGTTAAAAGGGAGAAACTTGAACTCCAACGCGGTGACACAATGGCAAGACAATCAACCCGGACGCAAGATTTAATTTTCTACAACACACCTCTCGACCCAAATATGCCCGCACGACAACTACAAGAACTTGAACAACTTAAGGCCTCAATCAAAGAACGTTACACCTTAGATTATTAAGTTGCAGTTTTTAATAAGTATTGTAACGTCTACGTTTTATTACTTTAAGTTTTAATTATTGTTGTAATGTTAAGTATTTTGTTAATGAATTTTAATTTTGTGTTTAAAATATTTGAATTAAAAAAAAAAAAAAAAAAAAAAAAAAAAAAATTCTCGGTCACCACCGTGTAACTAGGTCGTCGTCGGTCGTCGGAGAGAGAAAGGCGATGTGGCGGCGAACTGAGTCGCCTCTGTGCATAGCCTAAAGGGTTTGAAAACTCTAACTCGCTCCACACACGTTATTATTATTATTATTATTATTATTATTATTATTATTATTATTATTATTATTTATTTTTATTTTTTATGTTCTAAATTAATTTTCACTACTAAAAATAGAAAAAAAATTGATGCAGATTACTATATTACCCATACTTGATATTATTATTCCAAACTCTTAAAAAAACAATAATTAATTAGTTAAAGGTAAAACTGTCATTTTATAGAAAGTAAGAAAAGAAAAGCAATAATTATTATACTTTTCTTAAACTGTGTATCTTTTTATCGGGAGACAATTATTTTGAGACGACGAGAGTATAAAAAACAAACATTCGAATAGATTTTGCACCGTATGATCAGTACATGCATGCACACATGTTTTACTAGGATTCTTATTCAATGTCACAAATCAGTTATGAGAAATTTAAAAAACACGTGTATCTAAAGGGTAAAAGCAATAAAATAACGTCTTTTTAATTCTGAGTTGAAACACATACTTTTTATCAACATATATCTTGCGTCTTTCAATTTTGTTGAAACATGTATAATCGATTTATATTAATATAATATTATATTAAATAATATTATTTTATTACGATATGGGTAAAAGTCGAACAACATTGAAAGATGCGTAGATATGTTAATAAAAGTATGTTTCAACTTCAGAATTCAGAAAGATTGTTATTTTTGGCTTTTTTCAATATCAAAACACTTCTTTACATAAATCAATATTTTAGAAAACAAAAGTCAAAATAAATATACAAGATACTCGTAGAACGGGTCACCTTAGATTGTGCCAGCTTATATAGTATAATAAATTATTTAAATAAAACGGTTTCATAAAAAGTTGGGGGTTCATGCAAATGCAAAAACGGTTCATAATGTACCTTCACTTCATATATCTTTTTCTCAGCCTCCTTGATCACCTTCAACACATTGGGCTCATCAGAAATGGAGGTTTTACGAGATCATGTTGCGGTGATAACCATCTCTAAGGCACCCATCAATACCTTAACTGTCTCAAGTAAGCTCTTTTTATTCGATCACTTTATATGATGTTTTTGTTTCGCACGTAACATTTATATCAAATGGCATGTGTTCCTTAATTAAGAAGATTACTTGAAGTTAAGTACAATCATGTTTATCATATCCGCTGCAAATACTCTAGCTAGTTGATCTCAAGCTTGTTTAGATATGATAGACATGTTTCTTGCCGGGTGTGCCTGTTTCAACTGGTTTACTCAAGACATAAAAAAAAGTAGAATTGCAAGAGAGTAACAACTAACAAATAAATACTATGGACTAGCCGTTGAGCCAAAGTATAAAAACTAATGGTGTAATGATACCAATATGCAACAAGCACACTTCATAAGTTCATATATTAGTTCTCACTCACTATGAGTTTGTTAATGTGTTAGTTTTTCTAGTCATATCCAAATTTATACATTTTGCATATCATCCTAGGGGTGTTCATGGGTTGGGTAATATCCGAATAAACCAAAACCAAACCGAATCGAACCGAAAATAATCGAAAATAACCGAACCGAACTCGTAATCGAACCGAAATTGCCAAAACCGAACCGAACCGAAATAAAAGTTCGGTTTCGGTTCTAACCGAAACCGAAAACCGAAATTAAATAAATATATATATATTTTATAAATTTATATTAAAAATATATTAAAACTCTTTATAATATATATTTAATATTTTTAAGCTTGAAAATTATTATTTTTTCAAAAATATATATAAAATAATATAGATTTAATATTTTTAAGCTTGAAAATTATTATTTTTTCAAAAATATATATAAAATGAAAAATATTAAATTTAGGTAATTCGGTTCGGTTTTCGGTTTTCGGTTGGTTTTGTTTGATTGGTGTGTTGGTTTCGGTTTTCGGTTCGGTTTTCGATTATGCCAAAAAAAATTAACCGAACAAACCGAACCGAACAAACCGAATAAACCGATAACCGAACCGATGAACACCCCTATATCATCCGTTCAAATTTTAAATGGGAGGACGGCCCAACAGCCCATAGTGAGATAGATCATTTATGTAATAGAGAATGTTTTTAGCCCAAATAATAGGACTCTTTTAGCCCAAATCAGCTAGGACCCTTGCTAAATATTCCCTCGACCATACAAGTGATGCAACCAATTTGGTACATCTATTCATCTCTTGGTCAGAGAGCATGGTAATGCTAGGCTACAAGCACTTTGGTTCAAACGGTGTATGTTATTTGGTACAGTAGTTACAAATCAAAATGATAAGAATCAAATGCAAACACTATATCCTGCATTGCGTTATATTACGTTGCTTCTGCCTATTTTGAGTGTGTGCTAAACATCGCCTAATAATTTGTGTTCAGTTTTCACTAAGCTGAAGGAGAAAATTGAAGAAGCAATAAGCAGAGATGATGTCAAAGCGATCGTTCTTGTAGGTATTTGAATTAACATATACTTTTTACCACATTTCATGGTTATCTTGTGAGGTTATTAGATGTAAACGTTAATGACTACCAACTGTTTGGATGAGATTACTTAAATGTTTCTTCCTAACCATGCAATATTCATGAATGTTTGTTCGTTTATACTCCTAATGACAATTTTTATTTTAAGCACTTTATTTAATCGTTGATTATTTTTATTTATTTATTATTATTATTATTATTTTTTTTTTACAAAAAGTGAATTATATTAACTTTCAAAACATTGTACATCATAAGAATAACAAACATTGATTTGGACATTACCCAAATCGGATACAAAACAGAAAACTCAAAACATAGAGATCTGCTATAACTACACATATCTCTGATGAAACTGATCTCTGAAAGCTAAAACAGAGCATTTGTAAAAATAGAGCATTGTCTTCACTGCATTGTCCATTCCTCACTGCCTGAATTCACCTTAATTGCACCATACCATCTTGCTACATTTCCATAACACCTTCCCACCAAGACCATTCAACCATCATCCACAATGATAAAGGTAGGAAAGGTGAATGGCATCACTAGGAACCGATATCCCTTCCAGTCAAGGACTATATCAAGCAACCTACATTTTTATCTCTAAAAAATGGCTTCAGTTGCTTGGGAACACATTCCTTGAGGGAAGACCAACCATTACCTCCTTTGATAGTGTATTGGATGGACCAAGAAGGATAATCTTTCATTGCTCTCTATTCCATCCATCATACACCATCCACCCAAGCTATTTACCCTTCACAATGAGAGACTATACTTTATGGTACATTCATACTGAATTAGACCTCCTACTTAGCCAAATATATATGTCCAGCTTCCTCCCAAGGCCAAACTGGAACAAACATATGAGGTTAAAATAGGTACAATCATACCAGTTAGAACTCCAAGATACAAGGTATCATCCCATTGTAATGGCCTGCAATAAAAAACAACAGCAATTTTGACTATTTTGCCGTTGTTATCCAAGAAGCCGAACACCCCTTAAAAACAATTTTAATATCCACACATCCCATTCAAACTGTGCATCAGACTATTTGTATCACTTAGATCCAACACAAAGCCTTTTGCAATTTACTTTCCACTTGGTTTCCATCCTCTTCACACCTTTACTGTCTTTCACAGTGACTCCCATTAGCTTAAATTTTACATTTTCCACAATTTTATTGAAAACCTCCTCACTTGTAAGTTTAGTATCTCTAAAAATTCTACTATTCCTTTCATTCCAAATTTGGTACAAAGTTTCTACAAAAACCAATCTTTTGATGACACTCCCAATACTGTTAATTACTTTATCATTAACAATGTCCTCTCATTCAGTACTCCCATTATTGATCTATGCAATCTCTTTAGCTTTAACCCATACCTCTTTTGAAAACTTACACTGAAATAATATATGCTGTAAATCTTCACCATCACATAAGCACAGATGGCATCTATTTGCTATATGGATCCCCCATTTCATCAATCTATCATGAGTACTTAATTTGCCCTGAATAGCAAGCCACAAGATGAATAAATGTTTAGGAATGGATTGAGCATGCCATACCAGTTTCCACCATGTCACTTTTGGAGCTTCATTGTTGATATCTTTAGTGACTGTATGAATGGATAATTTAGTGACTTCCCCACTATTGGTCTTCCACATGATTTTATCTCTTCTATTAGCAAGAATTTCAGGATCCTCAATACTAGTAATAATAGGAAATTTGTTACACCATTCTTCAAGCCACATCCATTTTCCATTGTCCACCATATCTTTCACCTTCATATTAGCATTGAGTCTTGCATCATATAAATCTCTGTAAGAGATATATTAAATTAAAGGACCAAGAGAATTTCAATTATCATGCCAAAATGCAATATCACAACCATCCCCTGTTTTGCAAACCACATTCATCTTTATTTTATCTTTGATTTGTAATAAGTTTTTCCAACCCCAACTATCAACCACTATCAGGTTGATTTCACATATGCTCTTTCTTCTAAGTTTCACAGAATGAACCCATTTGATCCACGAACTATCTTTCTTTACAACAATATTCCAAACATGTTTAGAAAGTATGGCTTTATTGCGTCTTTGAAGATCCTTCAAACCCATAACACCTTGATCTTTTGGTCTGCAAATTATTTTCCAAGCTACTTTTGCCTTTCCTTGAGCAGAAGCACCTTAACTCCATAGAAAGTTCTTTACAACCTATTAATATCTTTGATCAAAGTTATTGGAATCAAGAAGACATTGGCCCAATAAACATGGACAAGTTCTAAAACTGCAGCAATCATTTGAAGTCTTCCTGCATAGGAAAGACTCATATTCTTCCAATCCTTGACCCTTTTATTGATCTTATCCAATAAGCGCCCATAGTATTTGACACCAAATCTTTTATTTATCAATGGTACTCCTAAATGTCTTACTGGTAATTTTCCAATAGCAAATGGAAGAACTTGAGTAATAGCCATTTTCTCATCTTTATTCATTGATAAAGATTTAAAACATACGTTTTTAGGGGGTCATTTAAACCCTAAATCGTTACATTTTATATCCGTTACTGTTTAAAATCGTTCCTTTTCACATTTTAGGTCATTCGGAAGCAAAATGTTGAAATGAAGCATTTTGGACGAAAAGGAGCGAAAATATGAAGAAAACGACTAAGTCAAGAAAACAAGGCAAAATTATAGGCCAGGACGGCGTCCCAACCCAAAGGGCGATGCCGTCACCTTTAAGACCAAGCAAAATCTTCCAAGCGATGACTCAGTTCGCTTTGGGACACTAACAAGTGACGACGTCACTTGTTACACAAACCATGCCCATCGCAGTATATCAATAACACCAGACGCTTTAGAGGTTTTCCACGTCGGTGTGACATGCAACCCAGACGGCGTCACTTTGGTCACAACTACAAAGTAGTTGATCAAGACTGTCACAACATGCGTGCGAAGTAGCTGATACTGTTTTGGACATATCTTTTGCATACGAACTCGGATTTAGGTGATTCAAAAGCCCACACAACCAGAACGAGAAATCTACGATTTGGTGAAAAAGACCTCGCGACTTCGTCACTTTTTAGTGCTGACGCCGTCACTCCTTTCCGACAAAAAACTGCCTATAAATATAACATTATAACTTCACTTTTTGTAAGCCCTAAACCCTAAGTCCGATTCTAGGATTTAGGTAGGTGTTTTTCCAGCAACTTATAGGGCTTCAATCACTCCATAAACATCTTGTAATGGTTAGTTGATTCTACTTTAATTCATGTCTCCAATTATCATTATTCTTGTTTATTATTCATTGATTATGCTTGGCTAATTCACCTAGTGTTTGCTTATGATTGTATAAAACTTGTATATAATTAATTAGATATTATTGTTTTCTTATTGATGCTTTTGTCTATCTTCATCATTAAGGTGTGACAAATTCAATAATTCTAATTAATTTAGTTTATAATTCTTACATCCTACTATCTCTTGTTTAATTGGTTGTCACATTAGATTAAGAAAAACTTGTTTCTTCTTTAATTGTTGCTAGCATGAACGTCCTAAATAACGATTATAAGCCCTAGAGTGCATTAGTAGGCTCTCGTTGTATTTATTGCGTGAATTGCGACTTATAGATACTAGGATATTCGGGGGAGATACATTGGTACTTGGCGATCCCGGGTGTTCTAGAGGAGACTTATACATTCATAGAATTAGGGAATTTGGCACCGCCCTATGACTAAAACAGGGAACACAACACACCAATTAAACAAGGATGTGACAATTCAGTAGGTAGAATTGGATAGCTAGCAAGGAGTAATACATCATAAGTAGATACGCTTCACCTCTCTTGTAGATTCTTAATTTACTTTTTTTGCAATTAGTTTGGTAGTAGTTTAATTAGTTAAAACCACCTCCTCCAAAACCCGAGATTTTTATTGCTTTCTAATAAATATAAAAGACTAAAAAGAATCACCCTCACCCTTTCATTTTCGTCATACATCTCGACTAGCATCTCTATTTCCCTAG
This sequence comes from Chrysanthemum lavandulifolium, assembly GCA_022545495.1. Classification (NCBI taxonomy): domain Eukaryota; kingdom Viridiplantae; phylum Streptophyta; class Magnoliopsida; order Asterales; family Asteraceae; genus Chrysanthemum; species Chrysanthemum lavandulifolium. Next base: position 265,401,396 of record CM040238.1, read on the forward strand.
AGAACGATCAACCCTCTGGGCTTACCCATACTACACTGCAACGATTAGGTACAATGCCTAGTGGGTTGTAAAGCTTGCTCGCGGAAAAGGAAGTCTTTTGACCCCGAAATACGCATCAAGTTTTTGGCACCGCTGTCGGGGAATAGAATAGCTAGTTCGTTTTCTATTTCGATTATGTTCACTCGCTTGATTCCTATCAAGTGTGATTTTTTTTCTTTTTATTAGCTTTCTCGTAGTCTATCTTTTCTTTGTGTGTTTGTTTGTAATTTTTCCATTGACTCTTCCGTTCACTATCATGGAGAACGCGAATCCACTATATCCGTGATTAGATTTTTTCATGAAGAAATATAATATTTCTAATTCGAATAAATCAAGATGTTGGGATGAAGTAATGAGAATGGGATCTTATATATCTATATTTTAGTACCTTGAGAAAAGAGACCAAGTTCATAAAAAGTTTAAGGATTTCACTTTAGGAGTTCCATCAAGCCCACAAAACACCTCTTCTAGTGAAACCTATGCATCGTACGAGCCTTCACCTAGGATAGACTTTTATGAACAACCTCCATGTTTAGGAACAACTATTTTTTTTAGGCCCTTAGGAAAAGTGACCAAGTATATCAAAATCTTGTGGAAAACTCCCGAGCAATAAACCTTAAGTTGGATGAATTACTAGGTTTGCTTTCATCACTCCCTAAGAAAGCAATTAAGGATGATTTAGCCAAACATAAGTGCAATGACTTTGAATCTCAAGGAATACATGATGAATCCTTTAGGCAAACGGAATATAGTGATCAAATTATTGAGGAGGATTCTTATAAATCAGACTTAGAATTTGAAATAGCTAAAGAAGGATTTAAGAAACTTAGGCACATGTTTGGGTTAAATTCCACCAAAACACATGATGAACATATAGGTGATCTAGATGTGATTGAGGATAAGGTGAAAAGTCTAGACCCACAAGGTATCCCGGAAGTCCCACCATCATTTAAGGCATATACACTGCCCGCAACTTACCCGAAATAAGTAGAAGAGACTTTAGGAATCCCGATGGAGGTAGAACCTTTCAAGCAAAAACAACTAGAGGATATAGGTTTAGATGCTTGTAATCATAAGTCAGATTCGAGACTCGAACAAAAACAAGCGCTTCTGGGAGGCAACCCGAGCATATTTTATTTACTTGCTTTGTTTTGCTTTTAATTTTGTTTTTAGGATGTTTGCATGCTAGTATTTGGTTATGAATTATTGCATGATTAATGTGTATGCGATTATGATTTATTTTGCTTTGGACTTCGTCTCATTGGTAATTAAAGGTACTTTGCATGAAATAAGTGTAGGGAAGATCATATGTGGTTATTATAAACCTAAAATGATTATGTGATGATTTATAGTTTAATTCTTTGCATGTTTAATTGTCCTTGCGTGTCAATACTTGTGGATATGTTTTATGAGTTTCTGCAGAAAAATGGACTTTATAAAACAGAATGTTCTAGAAAATTTTTCCATAAAATAAAACGAAACAAATCTGCCAGGTCAGTCTCAAGACGTCACAGTCTACAACTGACGACGTTAGCTACTGTAGCACAGTTTTTTCCCAATTTTTGTTAAATGTTGAAAATTAATTTTTGAGAAATTTCTAGAATTTCTAAGATGTCCAATTTTACTGTATGTTATTTGTATTTATATTCTACAAGTATCCTATCCTTTTATTGTTTTATTTTTATTTCTAAGTCTGGAATTACATCTTCTTGTGATTTTTCTTTGTTCGGTTTGATGCTTTGGGTAGCTGTGTTGTTTTTCATTACAAGATTGGATTGGATGAGGATGGTCTTTTGACGATTCTTGGATAAAGATTTAACCTTGTATCTTCATTTTTCGTTCATATCGAGCTAATCAGGGGAGTATTAGTTTCTTTCATCTCTTTTATTTAATTTTTTTTATCCATTATCATAACTTTGATACTTTTGGGGAACATTGGGGACAATGTTCCGTTTAAGTGTAGGGAGGAAGAATAAAACAGGAACTTAGAAACTATTCACTCATTCGATTTTTGCCTTGTCCTTAGTAATTTGTGTAATAAACTATGAGAAATATTTGTCAGGTTAACTTTAGCACCAATTTTTTTAATTTTTTATGACACTTACGAGTAAAACTTTAGTCTTAATAAATCGTCTCATGGATAGGAATTATATAACTAGCACAAAAATCGTTTACTACTCAAGTTCCACCCAAAAAATGTGATGTTCGCCCCTAGATCTTTAGGAATAAAAGTGTTTATCTTTAATGTTTATGAGTGTACCGGTAGTACAATAGATTCTAGAACTTGTTTTCGTGATGCAATCCGGGATCACTAGTGAGACTACATTCGTGTAGTTAGGATTAACTAAATGATAAGAGGCATTAGGATAACCCTTTTTTTAAACTTGTAATTTAATTACATCGGCCACATCGGTTGAGTAATTTTTCCACAACCTTGCGATGTACTCATCTTTAGTACACGATACCCATAGTTAACCCCCTCCGAGCCTATCTTTTTGCGGTTCTGGCGATGTTCCGGTTTCTGAAATATCAATGAAGAATATTGTTTATAATCCACTACCAAATTTTACACCCAAATCGCTTTAGCCCACCTTGTATGCACTCATCTTTAGTGCATTATTGTAACTATTGTTTAACCCTTAGTTCAATTATCTAGTTACTTGCATGGTTGTAGGGCTGTAAACGAACTGAACGTTCATTGAACATTTCATGAACCGTTCGGTAAAAAGTTCGTTTATATTCGTTTATTTATTAAATGAACGAACATAAACAATATTTTACGATCGTTTAATTAAATAAACGAACATGAACAAAAGTCACGTCCGTTTATTTATGTCCGTGAACGTCCGGTTATGCGTTCGTTAACGTTCGTTTATGTTCATTTATTTATTTATGTTTGTATATCATATTTTTTAATTGTATAATTTAAAAATTAGTTTGTCTAAACAAAAACACACTTATAAACAATATTAGATGTATAATTTAATAAAGTTTATGTTTGTTTGTATCTGTTTATTTATGTTCGATCGTTTATGTCCGTTTAGCGTTCGTTTAGTGTCTTAATGAACAAACATAAACGAACATGAACAACTCAATTTCTTAATAAACGAACATGAACAAGAAATTTTGTCCGTTTAAATGTTCATGTTCGTTTATTTGTCCGGTTAAAGTAAAATGAACGAACATGAACAAGGCTCCGTTCGTGTTCGTCCGGTTCATTTACAGCCTTACATGATTGCTAAGTCGAGTCATATCATTTGTACACAGTTTTGGGACGATTGGGACTCATGGGTTAAGTAATATTTTATGGAGTAACGGGAAGGAACGTTAAATTCAAATTCCTTTGTCTAGGTAATTAATTATTTCAAGTGTTTTGATCTTTTCAATTCGGGTCAATAATGTTAGAAATAAAAATTCAAGTGTAGGGATGCTCTATAAATCCTTTACATTGATGTTATCTTAGAGGATGGTAGGGTAGAGTATATGGAAAAAATTTGAAGAAAAAAAAAAAAAAAAAAAAAAAAAAAAAAGAAGAAAAATCAAGAAAAGAAAAATAGAAAAAAAGGAAAAAAAAAACCATATGGACTACCATCCTAAATCTATCTTTTATGTTTCCTATTTGTTTTGTTTTGTTTTAAGTCATTAGATGTTAGTGTTAATGAGTCGAGTTTTGGCTTAGTAACGCCACGTTGTACGTGCATTTAACTTAGATTTTTGACTCGCCATCAGTAAAATTCCCCATATCCACAAAATCGTGTTTATCATACCCTTACACCTAACATTACAACCCTTTGTAAAGACCTCTTTGATAGTTATTCCTAGGTGCTTACGCCAAAGCGGTGGAGGTTTGATCTAGTCTCAATCCTATGGTAATCTATGTACTATGACAGGTTGAGAGTGTTTTCAGTTTCACATTTGCATATGTTATATTTCATATACAAACGAGAGATGAGAGAATTCAAACACCAATTGTGAGGTGATGGTATATGATTTTCGTGCTTGTTATGAGTATTGTGGCACTTGTATGTGTTATAGAATATTTTAAACCAATGCTAAATGACCCATAACTTATAGATTGATTAGCCAAAACCACATTTGCTTGAGGACAAGCAAATCCCAAATGTAGGGATATTTGATAAGGATTTAAAACATACGTTTTAGGGGTCATTTAAGCCTAAATGGTTACATTTATATCCGTAATCGCTTAAAATCGTTTCTTTTCACATTTTAGGTCATTTGGAAGCAAAATGTTGAAATGAAGCATTTTGGATGAAAAGAGCGAATATATAAAGAAAGCGGCTAAGTTAAGAAAACAAGGCAAAATCAAAGGCCATGACAGTGCCAACCCAAAGGCGACACCATCACCTTCAAGACCAAGGCTTTATTAAAACCCACGATCCAAAGGTTTTCCCCCCTTTAAAACTAAATGTTTTTCCCTAAAAAATTTCCCTTTTGTTTGTGAATTTGGAATAAATTAATGAGGATTTAACCCAAGAAGAAATTGGGAAAATTGTCTTGGGTTTTCCCAAAATTCCCCTTGTTCTATTTTTAAAAATTTGAAAAATTTTTTTAAAAAACTTTTTTGTTATTTTTTTGGAGGGATGAAATTTTTTTAAATTTTTTTGAATTTCCCCTTTTAAAATTTTGGAAAACCCAAATTTTTTTTACAAAGTTTTTTTTAATTTTCAAAATTGGTTTTAAAGTTTTTTTTTTTTATTTAATTTTCCCAAGGAAAATTCGAAAATTTTTTTTCGGGGCTTTTATTGGGTTTTGGGTCTTTTGGAAATTAAGAAACCGGGGAAATAAAGGAACCCCCTTTCCCGAAAAAAATGGGGAAACCCTGGAAATTTTTTTTCCCAAACCCCCTTGCCGACCCAAATATTTTTTTAAAAAGGAGGGTTTTTAAAGTTTTAGTTTGCAAAAGGGTTAAGACCCAAAATTTTTAAATTTAAGGTTTACCCACGGGTTTCCCCAAAACCAATTTGGGAACAAGAGGTTGGGGAGGGTTTTTTAAAATTAAGGGGCTAAAGGGTTGATTTTAACTATTTTGGTTTTTAAAATTCCCGATTTAAAATAAACCTTTTAAAATTTTTTCCCCCCCAAAAAAATTTCTTTTTCCCTATGAAAATTATGAAATTTGAAAAACCCAAAAGATTTAAAATTAACCAAAAAAAACTAAAAACTTTTTAAAAAAAAACCCCAAAAAAAAAAAACTTAATAGAATTTGGGGGGTGAAAATTAAAGGTTTAAGGGAAAAAGAAAATTTGGTTGGGAACCTTACAAAAAAAATTAAACCATTTTACGGTACCGTTAGCAAAATTATTAAACGGGTTTTAATTTAAAATTTCAAAATTTAAAACTTGGAAAACCAAAATTTCGGAAAGATTAAAGTTTTCTTAAATTAAATAAACCGGAAATGAATAGGTAATTTACCAAAAGTTGTAAAAATTTTTTAAAAAAATTTCCAACAAAAACTTTACCACCCTTTCCAAAAAAATAGATTTTAACCCGGCAAAAAAGGTTAGTTTTTTCCCCCGGTTTTAACTTAATAAAAAGGAAGCCTTAAAAAATAATAAAAAATTTAAATTTTAAAAGGTGAAAATTTATTTAAAACAAAAAAAAATTTTAAAATTCCAAAAACCAAAAACCCTAAAAATTTAAACAAATTAAATAAACAAAAATTTTTTATAAAAATTTAAACTTCATTTAAAATGGAAAACCCAAAAAAACAAAAAAAATTAAAATTTTGCTTAAAAGGGAAAAGATTAAAAAAAAATTTTTCCTTAAAATTTTCAAACCCAAACCCCCAAAAAAAAAAATTTTGGGGGTAAACCCTAAGGCCCATTGTTTTTTGGGGAAACCCAAAAATTTAAAAAAAACCTTTGGGTTCAAACATCCCAAAACTTTTCCCGGGCCCTTTAAATACATTAAAAAAAAAAAGTTTAAAGGGTAACCCCTTTAATTTAAACCTTACTAAATTTTAATTTTCTTTTGTTTGTTTATTTAATTTAAAAATTAAAAAATTAATTTTTATATTGCCCTTCCTTTTTTAAGGGGAAAAAAAGGAATTTTTTTTAATTTTGATTTAACCGGGTTTGGGTTTTTGAATTAGGAATGCAGTAATTATCGAATTTTAAAGGGATTTTTTTTTAGTAGGGAAAGGAAAGGGATTTGGGGTTTTAAAATTTGGGGAAACCCCATTACCCACTTTTAATTAAATTTTTGGGTGAAATTAAAATTTTGAATTAGTTCAAAGTTAAAAAGGGGTTAAACTTTTTTTTAATTTTTTCCCGGAAAGGGAATGAAATTTTAAATTTTAATTCGCTGTTCAGGGGTTTTCCCTTTTGGAAAAGTTTTTTAAAAAAAAGGGGTTTTTTGGGGGGTTTTTCCTTTAAATTTTTTAATGGGTTTAAAGTTTTTCAATTTTTTGGGGGATAAATTTTTTTTTCAAATTATTTTTTTCCCAAAAATTCCCTATGTTATTTGGGTTTTTGGAGGCCCAAATTTTAATTATTAATTTTTAAAACCCCGATTTTAAAACCCCAAAGGCTTTTCCCACAAAAATCCAAAATTTAAAAAAATGTTAAAAATTAATTTAAATTAAAAAGGAAAAATTTAAAATTAACAATTTTTTAAAAAAAAATTTAAAAAAAAAAGATTTCCTTCAAAAAAAATTAATTAATGGAAAAAATGGTTTAAAAATTTCCCCAAATTTTAAAAAGTAAAACCCTTTTTGGTTTTAAAATTTTCCCCAAAATTGGCAAAAACCGGCTTTTTTTAACCCCCCCCCGGCCCCTTTAAATTTTGGTTCTTGCCCCTTTTCCCCCCTTGCGGGCCCCAAAGGAAAGCCAAAATTTGCTTTTAAAAACCCCCAGGTAAGCGGTGGAGGTTTGATCTAGTCTCAATCCTATGGTAATCTATGTACTATGACAGGTTGAGAGTGTTTCGATTCACATTTGCATATGTTATATTTCATATACAAACGAGAGATGAGAGAATTCAAACACCAATTGTGAGGTGATGGTATATGATTTTCGTGCTTGTTATGAGTATTGTGGCACTTGTATGTGTTATAGAATATTTTAAACCAATGCTAAATGACCCATAACTTATAGATTGATTAGCTAAAACCACATTTGCTTGAGGACAAGCAAATCCCAAATGTAGGGATATTTGATAAGGATTTAAAACATACGTTTTTAGGGGGTCATTTAAGCCCTAAATGGTTACATTTTATATCCGTAACTGCTTAAAATCGTTTCTTTTCACATTTTAGGTCATTTGGAAGCAAAATGTTGAAATGAAGCATTTTTGGATGAAAAAGAGCGAATATATAAAGAAAACGGCTAAGTTAAGAAAACAAGGCAAAATCAAAGGCCATGACAGCGTGCCAACCCAAAGGGCGACACCATCACCTTCAAGACCAAGCAAAATCTTCCAAGCGACGGCTCAGTTCGCTTTGGGACACTAACAAGTGACAGCGTCACTTGTTACACAAACCATGCCCGTCGCAGTATATCAATAACACCAGATGCTTCAGAGGTTTTCAATCACGGTGTCACATGCAACCCAGACGGCGTCACAACTACAAAGTGGCCGTCACAAGTTGATCAAGATCCCATCACAACATGCTTGTGTAGTAGAGCGTCGCTTTTTGACATATCTTTTGCATACGAACTCGGATTTAGATTATTCAAAAACCTACGCGACCAGAACGAGAAAATATACAATTTGGTGAAAAAGGCATTGCGACTCCGTCATTTGTTAGTGTTGACGCCGTCACTCCTTGCCGACAGAAAAACTGCCTGTAAATATAACATTATAACTTCACTTTTTGTAAGCTCTAAACTCTAAATCAGATTCTAGGGTTTAGGTATGTGTGTTTCTAGCATCTTAGAGGGTTTCAATCACTCCATAAATATCTTTAATGGTTTGTTGATTCTACCTTAATTCATGTCTGCAATTATCATTATTCTTGTTTATTATTCATTGATTATGTTTGGCTAATTCACCTAGTGTTTGGTTATGATTGTATAAAACTTGTATATAATTAATTAGATATTTTTTCAAGCATTTTTCCTAAAATCATAATGGCTTGTAAGTATTTCCGCTTGCAACCCGTGCTTCAAAGAAAGGAAAGTGCTACGAAAATCGATTTTCATAAATATCGAGCACTTATCCTAAAACAAATGAAGATAATTCTTCTTCAATATCTTCAAAAGATTTTTAAAATCTTCATCTTGCGTACCATTGATTCGAAATTTTCAAAAGATTTTCAAAATCTCTCATTTGGTACCAAGATAACTCCTCTAAACCCTTAATTGATTCTAAATTTTCAGATGAAAATATGCTTTCGTTAAGGGGAGTATAAAACAAAATTGTTCCAAACTTCATCTTGAATCGCTTTCTCCAAAACGTTTTGAAAAACATATCTTTTAATCATTTTGTTTCAAAACATCATAGATATGCTATTTTGAGGGGAGAAAGCGTGATTAAAATGTGATCAAAATCGTTGTTTGAATCTCAAAATGAGCTCGACTCGACGGAACCAATGAATTGACGGAATCAAAGTCGGAAATGTACCATTTAGAAACTTTCTATGGACTTGACCGGGCGGGTAATAATTTCAAGCTAGTTCTCTAGTGATGTAAGCGTGTCTCGAATCGGTCTTGTTCATTTAAAGTCGATCAATTCAAAAGTGCGAACTCACCCCTCATATGCGATTTACATCAAAACATATAAGCACATGTGAAGGGGAGTGTTTCTAAAATATAAAACTCTCGGAATGTTTCAAACATGTTTTCTATCATAAACACTCCGAGAGATTTTCAAGAAAAATAGTTTTATGGCAACAATAGGATGGTCATGGAGTTATAAGGTGACTAAGGATAGAAATCCGTCCTATGATCCGCCAGAGTGGAGGGATCTACCCAGGACATCACCAATAGTCTAGTATTAGAAGTCCTTAGGTATGATTGAAAAAGGAGTAATGTGAGAAAGGAGAAAGAAGGGTTGAAGAATTAAAAAGAAATATAATGAAAAGGGTGAAAAGAAATAGCCCTCCATATTCAACCTAGGGCGTAAACCGGGTTCAATACATATGTTCTTGGTTGTCACTAGATGACACCGGTATTGAAGACAAAGACGTCATGGACCCGTGACGCACTAAACCTTCTAGCCACTCAATTCCTCTTAAAAGGATTTGTTTCATTCTCACTGGGAACCCTACATAATCTATCGACTTTCTCTTAGAGATTGTTGATATTGAAGAAGGAGACCTCCCTAGTCTCCTCCAGAAAACCAAAATGCACTATTGAGTCTAGAGCCACGAGATTCATCAAAGATCTCATAGGAACACTTGACATGACATCGCTTGTTGTTCATCAATAAGGGCACAAGTGATATATTCTAGAGTCCCACGCAGATCTTAGCAATCGCCGAACATTTATGAGAAGTTTCATGTCCGTGATTCTTGATGATTGAATGGAAACTCTGCCGGGGTCAACATCAAGCGACCGACAGCAGTCACTTGTAACTCCCGTGGATTACGCTTAGTGTGTCTCAAGCGGTCTGAGTCGTGAAGTGATGCTTGTGTGTACTTGACTCATATGAACTCAGATGTACTTCGTATATCGTGTTATCTCACTTGTGGGACTCCGGTTCGAGAACGGCCTCTGTGAGAATTAGAGACGTGTTTTCACACTATGTTGTTAACACCCTCGAAATTCAAACTTGTAAGCGCTTAACCGCTTATTACTAACTTGTTTTATGTTTTCTTCTTATGGAAGCTCGGAGCGGATGGATCGTGCAGACTCGCCACATGCTCATACCAACAACACATGAAAGTTCTCATCATAATCAAAGGAGATGATTCTTCGTCAATGTCAAAGAATCTACTCAAAGGTTAAAGACTCGAGAACTACATCAATTGTAGGACCACTACGATATATCAACCTTATCACGTAATACCCACGTTAACCAAAGTTATGCGTGGAACTCGTGAAACCCAACACAAATACTATGCGTATAAAGAAAGAATAGATAAAGATGTTTGGTGACTTGAATGATATATAATCCGTGTATGATGATAAGATATGCAAACAATAAGTTGTATATTCCTTGAGAGAGAAAATACACACACACACACACTTTCAAGCACACCCCTCAAATGACCATTTGAGGGGTATTTATAGTACAAGAGGCATAAAACCCTAAAGGCTTTAGCTTGGGCTTTCGTGGACTTGGATTGGATTACACTTAATAAAAGGATAGCTTAACATAACTATTAGCCATTTAGCTTAGCCCAATCCACGAGCCCGTTGACTATTCTATCACGATATCTAACACGCGTTACAAAGTTCCTAAACGTGAATGACCATCACTTCTAATAAAACAATTAAGGCAACAATCTCCCCTAAGGGGTGGTCATTCAAAGATGCTCCACTTGATTGGTTCTTTACTTTCCTTGAGCTTGAACTTTGCGTGTAGATATAGAATAGTCTTGATTCTTTGTTCCTTCATGCTTTGTGATCAGATAATGTGGTTGTCTGCCGTTTTCAACTTCATTGGTTAGGTATCTCCACGTCTTTCTCCACCATGCTCACACTTCTATTTGTCTTTTGGTTACCAATGATGTAGTTCTGGAGTCTTTAAACTTTGTAGATTCTTTGACATTGACGAAGAATCATCTCCTTTGATTATGATGAGAACTTTCATGTGTTGTTGGTATGAGCATGTGGCGAGTCTGCACGATCCATCCGCTCCGAAGCTTCCATAAGAAAACATAAAACAAGTTAGTAATAAGCGGATTCCGCACTTACAAGTTTGAATTTCGAGGGTGTTAATAACATAGTGTGAAAACACGCTCTAATTCTCACAGAGGCCGCTCTGAACCGAGTCCCAAGTGAGATAACACGATATACCGGCACATCTACAGATTCGGATGAGTCATACAGTACACGCATCACTTCACGATCGTAGACCGTTTGAGACACACTGCGTAATCCACGGGAGTTACCGTGACTGTTTGCGCGGGCGCTTGATGTTGACCACGCAGAGTTTCCATTCAATCATCAAGAGTCACGACGTGAAACTTCTCATAAATGTTCGGCAGTTGCTAAGACTGCGTGGGACTCTAGAATATATCACTTGTGTCCTTATTGATGAACAACAGCGATGTCATGTCATGTGTTCCTATGAGATCTTTTGATGAATCTCGAGGCTCTAGACTCAATTAGTGCATTTTGGTTTTCCGGCGGAGACTAGGAGAGGTCTCCTTCTTCAATACCAACGATCTCTAAGAGAAAGTCAATAGATTATGTAGGGTTCCCGGTGAGAATGAAACAAATCCTTTAAGAGGAATTGAGTGGCTAGAAGGTTTAGTGCGATGCGTCCTCGGGTCCATGACGTCTTGGTCTTCAATACCGATGTCATCTAGTGACAACCAAGATGAGCAGATGAATTGAACCCGGTTTCTACTCTAAGGTTGATTATGGAGGGCTATTTCTTTTCACCCTTCTCATTACATTTCTTTTTAATTCTTCAACCCCTTCTTTCTCCTTTCTCACATTACTACTTTTTCAATCATTCCTAAGGACTTCTAGTTCTACACTATTGGTGATGTCCTTGGGTAGATCCCTCGGCTCTGGCGGATCATAGGAAGAATTTCCTATTCTTAGTCACCTTATAACTCCATGATTCCTATTGTTGCCATAAAACCATTTTATTTGAAAATCTCTCGGTGTTTATGATAGAAAACATGTTTGAAACACTCCTGAGTTTTATATTTTCGAAACACTCCCCTTCACATGTGCTCATAAGTTTTGACAAAATCGCATATAGAGGGTAGAGTTCGCGCTTTTGAATTGATCGACTTTAAATGAACAAAACCGATTCGAGACACGTTACATCACTAGAGAACTAGCTTGAAATTATTACCCGTCTGGTCAAGTCCATAGAAAGTTTCTCGAGATGGTACATGATTCCTCGTCAATTCATTGGTTCCGTCTCGATCGAGCTCATTTTGAGATTCAAACCACGATCATTAAACATTTTTATCACAATTTAATCACGTCTCCTCCCTCAAAAATAGCATAAGCGTGATATTTTTGATATCAACGGATTAAACAACATTTTAGAATCTTTTGGGGAGACAAAAGGATTTGATTTAAGCATGAATTTGGAACATTTTGTTTTTATACTCCCCCTTTAATAAAGCATATTCAATTAAAGGGTTTTAGAGGAGTTATCTTGAGCACAAAATATTTTGAAAGATTTTGAAAATCTTTTGAACAATCTTGAAAAGGTGCTCAAGATGATGATGATTTCTCACCATTTTAAATGTAGTGCCAAGCGTACACCTCATTTTTCGATCAAAGCACGAGTTTTGATTTGAAAATAATCAAAAGTCATCATTTTGGTCGGGTTTCGTACTAATGTATATGAAAGCCATTTTATGAAGAAATTTTGAGAAACGACATGTTTTAGAAAACATGAAAATAACTCTCGCTCAAGCATCTGTACATGCCCGTATCATTGTTGAATGACATTTCTAGATACGTACAGAATATCGATTATACAAGAGACATGTCGTGAGAAGAATATTTTTGGATTTTTGATTTTATATTGTTTTGTATTTTTGAAAGTTTTATATTTTTATATTTTGTTTTGTTGGTTTTTCAAATTTTGTATTTTGTTTTTCAAAATATTTACAATGAGCTTTTGGAAAAACATTTTCAAGAAGATTCGAGAAGACGTTCTAACTCCTCGGGGGTTAGGCTTCGCATTCAATTGTCGAACTAAATACTCAAACCTTTCTTTTGTAAGGGCTTTCGTTAATAGATCGTGAGTTGGTAATCGATCTTCACGAAAAATAATTCAACAGTACCATTTTCGACGTACTTTTGATGAAGTGGTAGCGGACTCGATATGCTTAGTCTTTGGTGATGAACAGGATTGCATGATATGGCTATGGCACTTTTCGAGTCACAATACATAGGTATTTTATCGAAGTAAAGCCATAATCATGAGTTGTGTTCTCATCCATAGAACTTGAGCACAACACGCAGAGAGAGACATACTCGACTTCGGTTGATAGTGCAATGCAATCTTGTTTCTTTGAAGACCGACTTACTAACTTTTCTCCCAAAATTGTGCTCCTCCGGATGTACTTTTTGTCAGAACTTGATCACTGCGTGGTCCGCATCCGAAAAGGCAATTAGATCAAATCGATTCCTTCTTGATACCAAAGTCCCATGTGAATGGATGTCTTCGTGCCGAAGATCCGTTTAACCTCTTTGAGGTGCGATTCGGTGGCTTTGCACGAAACCGTGCTAATAAGCAAACAACAAAATGAATATCCGGTCGACTAGCGAAGAAGATACATGAGAGAACCAATCATGCTCGATATTTCTTGGATCAATAGGTTTCCCAAACAAATCGGCTCCAATTTTGGTGAAGCAACCATTGGTGTTCCAACCGAATCACAATTATCCATACCATGATTTTTCAAAATCTCGGTTGTGTATTTAGCTTGATTTATAAAAATTCCACGAGGATTGATGTATTTGTAAACCAAGAAAGAATTTTAGTTCCCCATCATGGACATTTCAAATTTGCTTTTCATGAGATTTTCAAAATGTTTTGAAAGATTCGGATTAGTGGACCTAAAGATAATGTCGTCCATATAACCGAACAATCAAAATGTCGTTTTGCATTTTGTGTAAACAAGGTAGGATCAACTGTTCCTTTGGTGAAATTGTTTTGGATAAGGAAAGAGGACGATTCATTATACCACGCCTCGGAGCTTGTTTTAAACCATATATAGCCTTTTGAGTTTGTAGACGAGTCCGGATGTTCCATGTCTATGAAGCCTTACAGGTGACTCACGTACACTTCTTCTTTTAGAGTTCCATTCAAGAACAGCGGTCTTAATGTCCATCCGATAAACCGTGATGTTTTTGTGAGTGCGATAGGCTAAGAATATCTGACCGCTTCAAGTCTAGCTCTTGCGCGAATGACTCTTCAAAGTCTATCCTTCCTCTTGTCATATCCTTTGGCCACAAGGCGAGCTTTGTTGCAATTGATCATCTCTTCATCCCTTTTGTTTTTCCATAACCACTTGAGATCAATGACCTTGACGTCAATGGGTCTTGGAACCATTTCCCAAGAGTCATGAAGACGGTATTGGAGAAGTTCCTCTGCATCGCTTCTATCCATGCGGGATCCGCTATTGCCTCATGAATGTTCTTTGGCTCTAGATTGCTAATTGAGCAAAGGTAAATGCACAAGTCGCAATCGGTGGCAAGTTAGCGTCTCATCCGAATTGGCCTTGAAGGTTCACCAATAACTTGTTTAATTGGGTGGTCTTTGTCCACTTGAGTGTAAGGATACCGCTGGTTATACGATGCGAGTTAGATGGTTCTCGTAAGCATGAAGATGATTCGGTGATTCCGTAGCAAGCGGGTTTTCAAATAAGTCTTCATCTAACGTTGCATCGTTCGGTTTTGGTTTTGCTCATCAACTTCTTTGGTAGAACGGGTGCAATAACCGTAGTAGATGTAGATGATGTTGATGGGGTTGGTGCATTGGTTTCACCGTTGTAGATGCATCTTACATTGGTGGTGGAGGATGATTTTGAGCGGTGCAATGGAATGATGGTTTGATGCATTTGTCGAAGTTCCACCATAGTATTCATCGAACATTAACTCAAGAAATTCTCCCATTCTTGTTCTTTAGGATTTTCAAACGAAGTTGATTGAGCTCTTTGAGGTACGAGTCCCGAATCGATGTGTTGAAGTCCGCGGTTTAGTGCGGGTTCTAGAGCGAGTCTCGAAGCCATTTGTGAAAGTTCACAAACTTCACATTCATCGTCTCCATGATCCTCCGTAGCCTTACATTATACACCACAGAATGCCTCGAGTTATCCGAATATCCAATGAAGATTCCAATATCACCTTTTGCTTTCGGTTTTCCAAGATCTTCTCTCTCATTCGTAGGATAGCATAAAGCGCCAAACACGTTAAAGTAAGAGATATCCGGTTTTCGTTGTTCACTATTTCATATGGGGTTTTATTGAATCTTGGATGGATAAGGGATCGGTTACGAGTGAAACAAGCAAAGGCAACAAAGATCACCCATAGAAATAACGGTGCACTAGAATAGATTAGCATCGTGCGACGACTTCCACAAGAGTTTTATTTCTTCTTTCAACTACCCCATTCTGCATGGAGTTCTAACAACCGATGTCGATGAGTAATTCCAACATCTTCAAAATAAGCTCTTAACTCTGATTTGTGAATTACGTGCCGTTGTTCTGCTCGCACAACCCTTATCGGAGTTTGAAGAAGTACTTGAATACGCTTGAAAGGTGATGATGATGCTGGTGCTTCGTCTTTTGATCTCGAAACTTAACCCATGTATATCTCGAATAATCATCGGCGATAACAAGAATATACTTTTTCCCATTAATGCTTTCAACTCTCATTGGGCCACATAAGTCCATGTGCAACATATGCAACTTTGCTTCGAACTAGGTGCGGTTTTGGGTTTATATGATGCTCTTTTGCTTTTCCTTGTTCGCATGATGGACATAAGTGATCCTTGGTGTATTTGAACTTTGGAAGTCCGTTGACGATGTTGTCTTTGGCAATGTTGTTGATGGTGTCAAAATTGAGATGGGATAACCGTCGTACCACAACCAGGATGTGTTCCAGATGCTCGTGTCATAAGACATATTGGTGATGAAGAGGCCATTTTGTTGATGTCGATAGCATACAAGTTTGTATCACGATTCCCGCCAAGAGATCGAGCCATCCAAGTTTCTAACGAAGCAAGCATTTTCCTAAAAGCAACCTCTAAATCGCATCACGTAATTGCCCGATCGAAACAAATTGTGTCCCAACCCTTGGACATAGTAAACCCGAGTGATCAAATAATTTCCAAAGGTAGATCTCCATAACCCATGATATTGCTACATGATCATTTAAAACGTCACGGTTCCCATGAATTTCAGACGAAATTGATCGCCAGCTTCAGATTCGGTCATGTGCTTGGAGCAACCCGAGTCGACGATCCAAAGACAAATTTCGATAACACCGCCAATGAAGAAAAAGAATATTGTGGAAACCGTTTTGATTTAGGTTCCTTTGGGTTAGAGGTAAAATCCTTATCACACTCGAGAGGTTTTCTCTGGGATTCGGTTTATCACTCATTGTACCATTCGAGTGTGAAAGTTCTACTGTGGGTTTCAAATATCATCCCTAAAGTATACACGTTGGTTCTGTCGATGAGTGTAAAGCCTAAGTTTTGCAACTAGTCTTCCTACTCGTTTAGCGTAATTACTTTTTGGGACGTTCTTCTTAAAGCGTATCATTCACATTCTTAGAGACACAATCATCTTGAACATTTAAAGATTTTGTTGCAAGTTAAACAAAGAGATTCAACACATTCATTAGACTTAGCAAGTTTCATAGGTTCAAGACATTCGGATGAAATGTCTTTCTTATTCAAAAGTCAGAAATTCCTAGGGTGTTCTTCTACTTTCTTCTCTTTATTCAAGCTTCTACTCCTAGAGGCGATCGAGACTCTATTGTTCCTTGTATTGCTCTTAGGCTTTAGTCTGCTTTGCTCCTAGAGGTGCTTTCTAGTCTGTAGAAGGTGAGGCACACGCATTAGGATTCACATTTTTATGAAGGAGGTGGTTTCAACTATCCTAGTCTCTTTAGATGTGGAGGCGCACGCATTAGTGGTACTCATCTTAAAAGGCCGTGCTAAAACTTTTGGTTTCTCGATAACCGCTTTCCTTTATCAACATTTTGTTTAGGCACGACGGTGGAGTACCGGTTTTGATGAAACATTTTTCTCATTGACTTTTGAGGAGGCAAAGAAATGACATTTTGGTTTTGAAACCGGTTTGAGAACATTTGCTTTCTCCGTCAATGGTTTTGTAATCACGTTTCCACTGCCTTTCCTTTTTGACTTTCCACCGAGCCCTCAAAAGATCATTTTAGCTTTCATGTCATTGTAGGCACGCTCATACGACAATTTGTCATACTTGCATTCCTCAATTTTTCGATCAAGTTGTTTAAAATATGAGATATTTTCTTTTCAAGTTTCATAAGAGCTTTTTCATATTTTGAAACAATTTCGAGGTCTCATCCCGAGTCTTTCATGATCTTCAACGTAATATGTTTGCAAAATGATGGACATAATATCGATGAGTCGAACATCTTGAAGAGAGAATCATTTAACTTTTCCAAAATGTTAATGTGTTCAACACCGTCATTAGCTTGCTTTACCGTGGATTTATGGTCCTTGACAAAGTCACCGTTTCTTTCAAAAGGCTTGTTCAAAATGAATTACCACAGGTTGATGTTATTCACCGAGGGCAATTTGAGTTTCAAAAACTTCTTCTGTTCATTATCAAAACTATTAAACCGGATATTTGTTGTAATGTTGGTTTTAGTTTTAACATCTCTTGAAGATCCGCAATTCTAGTTTTCACATTTTCCAAAATACTTCTCGCATCACTTGTGTTAAAAGGATTGTTTGAAGACATTTGTTCAATGTTCGAAAGAGATTTGGAGACAACAACCGGTTTTGAAACCGATTTTGAAGCGGTGTTGACACTTTGTTTGAAACACTTTGTGTGGTGGAAAACTTTGATTGTCCTTTTGAGAAACAAAGGAAGAACATTAATTTGGTTCCATTTGTTATAATCAATCGGTTTGATTTCCGGATGTTTTGTTTCATTTAGATCTACTCTCCTCGAGATAGTTCCAACGTTTCAAGAGAATCATGCACAATTATAGGTTCATGCAAAGGTTTTCCATTGTTCAACACATTCCGTTCTTTCTGAGCTTTCTTGAGGAAACAAGGAGGTGAGTTACCAAGAGCCATTTTTTGTGAAGTATGAAAAATCGGATTTACTTGATTAGAAAGCATCTTGATTGTCTTAGCGGAATGACCCGTTGTAAGAAGTAAATTGTCCAATTTTTGATCGTTTAGTTTTATCCGAATCTCATCAAGAAGAGAATCTTCTCGTTTTGCAAAATCGCTTATCAACTTCTTCTCTTTTCAAGATCGAATATGTTGCTTTTTGTTTTGAAAGTTGGTCATTTAGTTGAGAAATTTCCTTGTTTAAAGATTTGATTTTCAAATTGATTCACATCAAGTGTGTCATACTTGAGTTGCAAATCTTTTCTCTTAAAACAGAATCTCGATAACCAATTTCTAATTCGACATTTTGTTTGTATGAAATTCATAGGCTTTGGCATGCTCCTTGTAACTCTCAAGCTCGGTCAATATAGCATTCGCGCCTTAACTTCGCGATTGACCGTTCTAACTTTCAACTTCAATGCCACATTGATTGATTAATGATTCAACATAAGCACGTGTTTCCTCATCAGTCTCAGTATTTTGTGCCACACAGCCTCCACTAGGATCCACATATGGAGTTTCGGAGTTCGTATTGCTACAACTCGGATTGTCCATATATGTATCATAAGTAGGTGCTGGCGTCACAGAATTCTGTTTGTCATGAGTAAACACATCAAATATGACATTGTTATAGCATGGATCAATGATTGGTACCTCGATACGGTATTGGCGTCATAGGCGGAGGTGAGTCGACTCGATGTCGTGCTTAGCTTCCTCAAGATTTGCCATGAAGATGCGGTTCGCATTAATTTCCTCGAGGTCTTCCAAATCATCCATAATAGCCATAAAGTCATGTTCCTCGGCCTCAACTGAAATCCGGTCGTTCCTTTTGTACCAACAGATGTTTACAAGATACTCAAGATCGTTCTTGTGCGGCTTAGTAGGACAATTCCTTGCCATGTGACCCATTCCTTGACAGTTATAACACTTAATCGATTACCACGATTCACATTTCCATGATTCCCAACGATCGAGCGCAACATTCCGATTCGATTACCCATCGCTCTATTCCCAACATTCTCGTCTCATCGATTACACCGATTCGGAACCGCTTGATTACCCATGCGAAATCCAGTAGCATATCCTGCCGATTCCCAATAACTTCAATCATTTGTCCTTGATTACCCATATTCACACCCGGTGTGCAATTTGCCTCGCTAAGAGTGTTTGATGATATCCTTTGGTTGTTGTTAGTAGGTGTGGAATAGCGACCTTGGATTACTTGACCCAAGAGAGAAATTATTTGGGACATAGGGTCTTCTTGATCGATTCTAGATCGGTGATTCCTTGTTCTCGTATTGTGGATCCGGATAGAATTGTTGTTGTGGTTGTGGAATGTATTCTCGCAAGTTGTTGTTGTTGGAAGATGATGAAGCTTGTTGTTGTGTATTCATCGGAGTTTGAGTCTTTGCAATGAGTGCCAATGGATCATGATTCTTTGCTAATTTTTCTTGCTCGACTTCATTTGCTTCACTTGGTTTTGTTTGAGAAAATCATTCGCTTGATCAAAGTTCACCCGATGAAGGTCTTTTGTTTGGTTGACAATAGTGACATATCGTCCCCATTCTTACGGTAGATTATTCAGAACTTGATGTTTTGAGCGATAGTTCGGGTGTCGACTTGTTTCGATTAGCTCATTCATCAAAGTGCAAAACCTTCCATAGTAGGATTCAATGGATTCTCCGGTGTAGAAGTGGACTTTTCCCATTCGATTAGCAACTTGTTCTCCATGTCTTGATGACCAATTTACGCTTCCATGACAAAGTCGTCTAACACGCTCCCACATGTCGAAGCAGTTTCACAACCGCTCACCGCAAAAAAGATGTCTATTGGTAAACCCGCTTGGATAATATGAATTGCCATGTCATCTCGCTTCGACTTGTTTCGATCCTCTGCAGTGTATTGATTCATATTGAAGACGAGAAGATGGTGTGGTGGGAGGTGTTGCATCGAGATTTCAGTACATTAACTTGTCGAGGCTTGAAGGGTCCATCTGAATGGATTTAATCATGAGTTTGCCATTAGGTTTGGTCTTTATGTAACGGAGCATTCGACTTGTCCATTGAAGATAACCACCTTTGCCAACATAGGAGGTCGGTTTTCGCACCCCACGCATGAATTTCTTGTTGAGTTGCCATTGATGAAGGTATGATCGATAAAGTTGATGTAGGATCGATTCAACGATAAAGGAGTTGTGGTTGATGAAGATTAAGCTCGATTGAGGTGTTTAGAAAGTCATACTCAGAAACTCGGTTCTTAAAATTTTAAGCCAAAATTTGAAATTCACTATAAAAATCAATTCTAAGGTCGTATGAAAAATTTGAGTTATGACAATTTTGACGCCAAATTTGACCCAAAAATTTGAATTTAGGCCCAAAATTTTGAATTTTGACCAAAATTTTCACAGTTAAACCAAAATTTGAATCTCGTAAAATTGAACGTTTAGTCTCCTCAAAATTTAAATTTTACTCAAGTTTTCCGCCAATGAAGAGCTTAGGCGAGAAACACGAAGTTACGAGTGAGACGAGGCTTAGGCGTGGGATCCGGTGCTTATGCGTAGGATCTTATGCGTAGGAAACTTATCGTAGAAACCTTATCGTAGAAACCTTAAGCGTAGGAACCTTAGGCGTAGAAACCTTATGCGTAGAAACCTTATGCGTGAAAGTATCTTCTGGCGTAAAGCTTATGCGTGAAAAAGTTACTAAATAAACCTTACGCGTAATTTTGAAGTTATGCGTAGAGTTACTCGTAAGCTTTTAGCTTATGCGTAAACTATGGTTAAGAACCAAAATCCTTTACACTATCACATCGTAAGAGATATCCACAAGTCGGTGTTCCACACACTTATCCAAGTGAGGAAGCATCGAGTAATGCTTATAGCACGAAGATTCTTCACCAAAAGTTACGAGTAGAAAACTAGGGTTTTGACTTTTGACTTCTACTCGTAAGAAATTTCCAACGATTCAAATGATTTCTTTTACCCAGATAGCCTTAAAAACACTCGAATAACCCAAAAATATTGACCTTTTTCACCCAAAGTGCATAGAAAAGTTACGAGTAGAAATGACCAAAGCACCAAAAACGAGTTTAAAACTTAACCAAAACACGTAAAGCTTCGAACTTTTTGTAAAAAACTGAAACTTTAGCACCAAATAAACCTTAAACCACAAGAATCTTGAATTTTGAGTGCAAAAATTAAAGCTTTAAGCGTGACAAATATGTAAAATGAGAGCTTTATGCGTAACCCTTCAAAACAAACACAAACACTCCTAAACCATTGTTAGGCGATTGATACCAATTGTAGGACCACTACGATATATCAACCTTATCACGTAATACCCACGTTAACCAAAGTTATGCGTGGAACTCGTGAAACCCAACACAAATACTATGCGTATAAAGAAAGAATAGATAAAGATGTTTGGTGACTTGAATGATATATAATCCGTGTATGATGATAAGATATGCAAACAATAAGTTGTATATTCCTTGAGAGAAAATACACACACACACACACTTTTACACACCCCTCAAATGACCATTTGAGGGTATTTATAGTACAAGAGGCATAAAACCCTAAAGGCTTTAGCTTGGGCTTTCTTTGGGCTTTTGTGGACTTGGATTGGATTACACTTAATAAAAGGCTAGCTTAACATAACTATTAGCCATTTAGCTTAGCCCAATCCACGAGCCCGTTGACTATTCTATCACGATATCTAACACGCGTTACAAAGTTCCTAAACGTGAGTGACCATCACTTCTAATAAAACAATTAAGGCTAACACTTACTATTTTCTTATTGATGCTTGTGTCTATCTTCATCATTAAGGTGTGACAAATTCAATAAGTCTAATTGATTTAGTTAATAATTCTTGCATCCTACTATCTCTTGTTTAATTGGTTGTCACGTTAGATTAAGGAAAACTTGTTTCTTCTTTAATTGTTTCTAGCATGAACGTCCTAAATAACGATTATAAGCCCTAGAGTGTACTAGTAGGCTCCCATTGTATTTATTGCGTGAATTGCGGCTTGTGGATACTAGGATATTCGGGGGAGATACCTCCGTATTTGGCGATTCCGTATTTGGCACCGCCCTATGACTAAAACATGGAATACAACGCACCAATTAAACAAGGAAGTGACAATTCAGTAGGTAGAAATGGATAGCTATCAAGGAGTAATACATCATAAGTGGATACGCTTCACCTCTCTTGTAGATTCTTAATTTACTTTTGTTGCAATTAGTTTAGTAGTAGTTTAATTAGTTAAAACCATCGATAACGCTATACGCGCTGTTCGGGGTCAAAGGAACTTCCTTTTCTTGAGCAAGTTTTATAACACCCTAGGCGTTGAACCTAATCGTTGTAGTGTAGTATTAGGGTAAGCCACGGGTATTGATATCGTTCTCTGGGGAATAGGAATGCTAGTGAGAAGTTACTACGCTAAGGTTGGGGTTGAGGAAGATTATTTTTATCTTTTTATGTTTTTAGGAAATGGAAAGGTATAAATCTCGGGGTTTGGATTTGGGGGTTGGTATTGCTACCGATTACTCTACTTGTCTAATTATCTAATCTAAGGTGTATGTAGTCTATGTCTAATTATTGTGTGCTCGTATGATGGTTTAAAGATGTGTTCACTTAGGTTTTACTACTCCTTAATTATCTCCTATTGATGGTTGAATTGTCACGTCCTTATTCTTAATTGCGTTGTGTGTCTAAAGTCGTAGGGTATGCGTTTATCCCTAACTCTTTGAAGTTACCAAAGGGTCTCGTCTACAAGACCCACTAGGGTTTATAAACTCTAACTCTATGGCCTCTTTGGATGGTTTAGCTTACCACCACTCTAAGTGCTATAACCTAATGTTCACAAAGATTAATCAAGCATTAAGTACACAACGAATGACCTATCGCATTACTAGATCATTAACAATTAAGATAAGAGACAACCAATCAATATTCAATAATTAAGTTTCATATTCCTAAGCAAACACACAAGTAAATTAGCGGGACATGGAGAACATGCAAGCATACACACAAATAATCAAAGACATAATTGAATTAATGAAGTAAAACACTTATCTTGATGTAAGATAGGGTTTGGAACCCTAAAATCTTGTACAAGACTGACCTTGGTTCGGTTTAGGTTTTTACTCCAAAAGACTACACACAAATCTTGAAAAATTCGGATTCTATATATAAGGTTACATATGCGACGGCGTCACCTTATGTTTTGTGACGCCGGGTCGCCGTCATTAGGGGCCACGTTAGTCTTCTTAGACGGCGTCACCTTGTGCTTGTGACGCCGTCCTCTTGACTTCGACGCCATATGGATCGAATCTAGGCCGTCCGAGTTGCGACGGCCTACTCTTTAAAGCGACACCGTCACTTGAAAATAAGAGATTTGGCTTCGTCCGTCACAAAATCCTCCGACGGCGTCGCGGCTAAGCGATGGCGCGTTACCTTGTCTTTTCAAAGACTAGAGTGTCTCCATTCTTGACTTTGGCCATTTTCTTCAGATATCCGCCTTTTCGGTCCAAATAAGTGCCATTACAAGAATTTGCCTTCAAGAGACCTAAAAGTGAAAAGGAACGATATTAAGTAATAACGGATACAAAAGTGATCAAATAAGGGCTTAAACGACCCTCAAAAGGTACATTTAAAACCTTATCAAATATCCCTACACTTGGTATTTGCTTGTCCTCAAGCAAATGTGCTTTTAGCCAATTAATTTATAAGTTAAGGGTCATGAAGCATTGGTTTAAAACAGTCCACAACACATATAAGCCCATGAAGTCATAACAAGCACGGAAATTACATACTAGCACCTCACATGGGGTGTTTGGATACTCACATCTCTCGGGTGTATATTAAATATAACAAGTTGGAAATGGAAGATTAAACACTCATTAACCGGTCCTAGTACATAGATTACCATAGGCTTGAGAATAGATCAAACCTCCATCGCTTTGGCGTAAGCACCTAGGAAAGACTATCAAAGAGGTCTTTAAAGGGTTGTAACATTAGGCTTACGGTAGGGAAACAAAGGGTTTGGTGGGATAGGCTATTTAGTGGTGGCAAGTCAAAATTTTTTATGTTACAAGCATACGAAGAATGGCGTTGCTAAGCCAAGACTCGACACTCTAAACTCTAGATAACTGAAACAAACAAACATAAATTTAAAGGATAGATGTAGGATGGTAGCCCGCTTTTTTTTTTTTTTTTTTTTTTTTTTTTTTTTCATACTTTTACTCTACCATCCTCTAAGGTAACATCAAAATGATAGGGATTTATAGGCATATCCTACACTTGAGTTTTATTACTCTAACACTAATTTGACCCGAATTGAAAAGATCAAAACACTTGGGGTAATGTTATTACGCAAATTAGGAATTTAACGTTCCTTCCAATCATTTTATAAACTTTAACTTTTGCCATGAATCCCAATCATCCCAAAACTGTACAAAAGATATGACTCGACTTAGCAACTTATGCAAGCAACTAGATAATTGAACTAAGGGTTTGGGGTGATAACAATAATGCACTAAAAGTGAGTGCATACAAGGTAGGCTAAGGCGATTTGGGTGTACATTTGGGGTGGGGTGTAAACAATGCTCTTCATTGATATTCGGAAAACCGAAACATCATGAGAACCGCGAAAAGGATAGGCTCGAGGGGTTAACTAGGGTATCGTGTACTAAAGATGAGTACAACGCAAAGGGTGTGGGAAATTACTCAACCGATGTGGAAGAAGTAATTATATTACGGGTATCAAACAAGGGTTATCCTAATGCCTCTTATCATTTAGTTATTCCTAACTACACAAGTGTAGTCTTACTAGCGATCTCGGAATACATCACAAAACAAGTTCTAGAATCTAATATACTACCGGTTCACACTCTAAGCATTGAAGATGAATGCTTTTAATTCCTACTAATCTAAGGCGATCCTCGCATTTTGGGTGGAATTTAGGTGGTAAAGGGTTTTGTGCTAGTCATGCAACTTCCTATCGGTGAGATGCTTTTGTTAAGACTAATGGCCCACTCCTATATGTCATGAAAAATTTCAAATTTGGTGCCAAAATTACCCTAACCGACATTTTCTCATGGTTTATTACACAAATACAATTGGACAAAGCAAATAATCAAGGATAAGCATAGTTTCAAAGTTCCGTTTATTTTCCTCCCTACACTTAAACCGAACATTGTCCCCAATGTTCCCAAAATATCAAAGTTATGATAACGGAAGGTAATAAAAAAATGAAAGAAACTAATACTCCCGATTAGCTCGGTAGGATCCGTGTGAAGTAGTGGTTAAATCCTTTCCAAGAAGAATGTGCGTGAAAAGCTCCTTCCAATCTTTTATTTCTTCTTCTTGATAAATAAAACACGCACATTTGAAAAAACAAACGAAACCTTCGCGTAAAATCGGCGGTAATAATATATATAAGACTCTACTAAACTAAGGTATAATGCTTGTGGAATGGATGTTTACATAATTTACGGAAAATTAAGACCGGAAAATTCCAAAAATTTACAAGTAGCTCGAAAACGAGAAAAAAAGTAACTGTTGTTTTACTCCTTCACGACGCCGTCAGTTGCAATCTGACGCCAAAGTTATCATGACAAAATTGGTCTGCGATTTTACGGAAAATTTACATCTTTAGAATGGAAATATTTCTTCAAAACATCCATTATGACTCGATACAAGCATTTGACTCGAACAAACACACATATATATCTTTTAATGAATTGCTATTCTCATGTTTACATTTCTTTTGAAAACGTGTGTAATCCTCCCTACACTTATCCTTTATGTAAAATACCTTTATATGCAATTAAGACTAGGTTAAAAACAAAATAAAGCATTTTTACAAATTTGAACATGAGAATAAACAATCAATAAAAGATATACGACACTAACAAGCAAACAATTAAGCATGGGTTGCCTCCCACGAAGCGCTTTTCTATATTTAAGAGTCTTGTAGCTAGACTCGTAGTTGTGCTCCTACATTACTTCATTACCGCCATGTTCTTTCTCATGACAGTCTCTATTGGGAGATTCCATGTTGTAGAAGTGCCTTATAATGCACTTCTCTAAGAGTTCATCCTCTCCCCGATCGGTTCTATATTTTGGTCCTAGGTTCAAGCAATCCTTATAGAATCCGAAAATCTTAGCCATAACATAATCTACTCCTTTTTCTTTATCTTCCTCATTCCTATAATAGACCGACAGTTTAAGTTCCTTTTCATCATTAGAGAGTGATGAAAACTTCTCAATCTTGAGCGGCATTTGGTAAGCTATGTTATCGGTCTCATCTTTAAATCGCACTATTCTAACGAGGGTCATAGGTCATCCGGTGCTTTCTATGAAAGGTTTTCCTAGAATAACGTGGGACAAGCTAGGATCTATGGTCGTGCTAATATCATCCACAATTATGAAGTCCGTAGGAAACGTGAAACTACCTACATAAACGGGCAATCCCTTAACTATACCAAGAAAATTGCAACTAACACTAGGATCATCGGGGTCTTGCCTAGTTGGAATAGGCTTCTTCACTACCCAATTGTAGTTGGTGCTAGTCATTATGTTGATTGGGGATTTGCGATCAATGTATGCCTTTACCACGAAAAGGTGTCCTATGCAACATGGTATGTTAAGATTCCAAGGGTTCCCAAACTTGATTCTAGGGCTTTTCCTAACATACATGTGACGGAGGTCACGTACTAAGTGAGGGTGGCGAGATAGCTCTTCTTCCGTAGGAAACTTATTAAAATAGTCATTGTCTACTTCATCTACTTCCTCGGTTGTTTCATTGGTCTCACGTGTATGGTCCTCTTCGTCATTTGTTCTATTCACTAAGGCGATGGTATTGAAGAATTGGACATGCTTAGCTAACTTACTTGGGTCCTTAATCTCTACATCGGAAGGCTCGGGAGTTGAGATAGCATTAACCTTCCTATCACTATTGGTCATGGCTTTCAAAAGGTTATCTATCTTCCTATCCATTTCGGCTTGTTGTTGGTTAAAGCGGTCCGAGAGCTTAGCTAATTGGGCTTCTTAGGTTGCAACTAGGTTTTGCAACATCCCTTCGATGTTTTGTTGGTTAGGACCGTGGGGTGGGGGCCATGAAAAATCATTGGAAGTGAATTCCTTGGTTTGTCCCCAATAGAAGTCGGGCTTGCCCTTCCATGCTTTTCGGGTTTCATTGAAATTCCTAGGGTCGGGTATCGTGGGAATCTTCCTCCGGTTCCATTAATCGCGAGGATGCGTAGTCAGCGGAAGCATGTTCGGGGATTGGGTGCAAGTCTTGGCGTGTTATGAGGATCATAAAGCGGCTCACACGAGGAAGAAACCTTGTTCACATGGCGTGAAGACTTAGGGTTTCGTAGGAACTCATTAGGAATTTAACTTGATCTTTAAGTTCGATCATCCTACGGTCGGAAGATTGTGAGTCAATGTAAGGCAAGG
Source organism: Chrysanthemum lavandulifolium (assembly GCA_022545495.1). Taxonomy (NCBI): domain Eukaryota; kingdom Viridiplantae; phylum Streptophyta; class Magnoliopsida; order Asterales; family Asteraceae; genus Chrysanthemum; species Chrysanthemum lavandulifolium. Next base: position 265,428,839 of record CM040238.1, read on the forward strand.
AGATTGCTTTAACGGTTTTGGGCAACTCACGGGGGTCATTCCAAATTTCGTTGTCATAGAGAGCAAGGTCCTCTATTATACCCCATGATTCTTCCGCAGTGAGATCACTAAGTTTTCCACCGGCCGCTTGGTCAATGGATCGCTTAGTGGGGAAGTTGACATGATCATAAAAAATTTGGACTTGGAGCCAAAGATCAATGCCGTGATGAGGGACCTTATGAAGTAAGTCCTTGAATCGAGTCCATGCTTCGTAGAGAGATTCACCTTGACATTGTTGGAACATCAAGATGTCATTCCTAAGTTTGGTAGTTCTCCCCGATGGGAAAAATTGAGCAAGGAAACGAGAGGTGAGATCATCCCAACTTGAGATGGAACCGTGGAAGTCGCTCAAGCCAATTACTAGCTTGGTCCCGTAGAGAAATTGGAAGAGACGCAGCGCGTGGTCTCCCGAGTAATAGCATCAAGGTCGATGGAATCGACAATTTTAAGGAAATCCCTTAGATGCTGATTTGGATCTTCAGAACGAAGTCCATGGAATGCACATCCATTTTGCACCAACCAGATGGTGTCGGTTCGCAGGGCCGTAGTTTGGGCTTGGTCGGGAAGCTCAATGGTGTTCCTATAGCCTAGGTGGCTTGGTCTCGAGTATTCACCAAGAGTACGGGCTCTTGGCGGGTCATTTGGTGGTGGGTTGATGAATGGTGGGTGGTTATCACCTTCCATGATGAAAAGTGATGGGGTTACGAACAAAGGTCACGAAGAAGGGGGATAGACTATGAGGAAGCTAAAAATGAGAAAAATTTACTTGATAGGAATCAAGCAAAGAAAACCTAAGCGAGGTGGACTACTAACTAGCTATTCTATTCCCGCCGCGCCAAAACTTGATAACGTTACACGCGTCGTTCGGGGTCAAAGGAACTTCCTTTCTTCGAGAAAATTTTATAACACCCTAGGCGTTGAACCTAATCGTTGTAGTGTAGTATTAGGGTAAGCCACGGGTATTGATATCGTTCTCTGGGGAATAGGAATGCTAGTGAGAAGTTACTACGCTAAGGTTGGGGTTGAGGAAAATTATTTTTTATCTTTTTATGTTTTTAGGAAATGGAAAGGTACGAATCTCGGGGTTTGGATTTGGGGGTTGGTATTGCTACCGATTACTCTACTTGTCTAATTATCTAATCTAAGGTGTATGTAGTCTATGTCTAATTATTGTGTGCTCGTATGATGGTTTAAAGATGTGTTCACTTAGGTTTTACTACTCCTTAATTATCTCCTATTGATGGTTGAATTGTCACGTCCTTATTCTTAATTGCGTTGTGTGTCTAAAGTCGTAGGGTATGCGTTTATCCCTAACTCTTTGAAGTTACCAAAGGGTCTCGTCTACAAGACCCACTAGGGTTTATAAACTCTAACTCTAAGGCCTCTTTGGATGGTTTAGCTTACAACCACTCTAAGTGCTATAACCTAAGGTTCACAAAGATTAATCAAGCATTAAGTACACAACGAATGACCTATCGCATTACTAGATCATTAACAATTAAGATAAGAGACAACCACTAGAACAAAAAGTGGATTTGGCCACATCGAATATGTGTGACGATATACATATAGTCACACATGATTTTTCGGCCGTGTGTGACTAAAGGTGCCGCGACCATAGGTACTCTATGGTCACGTGTTTGACTTTTTTAGTCTCTATTGCAAAAGAGTAACCAAAACCGTAACATGTGTGACTAATTAGGTACAAATTTTGTAGGATTAATCCGTATTCGTGACCATAAACACTTTGTATAGTCACGCATAAGCATGTTTCTTTTGGGTATTTAGTCACATACAATTAAGCATAAAGTGGCCAAAAGTGTTAATAAGTGTGACCATATGTTGTTTAAGGTGAAGAAATATGTATTTTGTGTGACTATTGATCATCCAATGGCCACTTGAATTTTATGTTTGTGTGGCCTTTGTAACATTTAGTCACACAAAGCATGTTTGTTTTGTGTATTTAGTCACATACAATTAATCATAAAGTGGCAAAAAGTGTTAATAAGTGTGACCATATGGTGTTAAAGTGAAGAAATGTGTGTTTTGTGACTATTGATCATCCAATGGCCACATTAAATTTATGTTTGTGTGGCCTTTTGTAACATTTAGTCACACAAAGCATGTTTCTTTGGGTATTTAGTCACATACAATAAATCATAAAGTGGCTAAAAATGTTAATAAGTGTGACCATATGGTGTTGAAAGTGAAGAAATGTGTCTTTTGTGTGACTATTGATCATCCAATGGCCACATGAATTTTATGTTTGTGTGGCCTTTTCTAACATTTAGTCACACAAATCATGTTTGTTTTGGGTATTTAGTCACATACAATTAACCATAAAGTGGCTAAAAGTGTTAATAAGTGTGACCATATGGTGTTTTAAGTGAAGAAATGTGTGTTTTGTGTGACTATTGATCATCCAATGGCCACTTGAATTTTATGTTTGTGTGGCCTTTTCTAACATTTAGTCACACAAAGCACGTTTCTTTATTATTTAGTCACATCCAATTAATCATAAAGTGGCCAAAAGTGTTAATAAGTGTGACCATATGGTGTTTTAAGTGAAGAAATGTGTGTTTTGTGTGACTATTGCTCATCCAATGGCCACATGAAATTTATGTTTGTGTGGCCTTTTCTAACATTTAGTCACACAAAGCATGTTTCTTTTGGTATTTAGTCACATGCAATTAACCATAAAGTGGCTAAAAGTGTTAATAAGTGTGACCATATGGTGTTTTAAGTGAAGAAATGTGTGTTTTGTGTGACTATTGATCATCCAATGGCCACTTGAATTTTATGTTTGTGTGGCCTTTTCTAACATTTAGTCACACAAAGCATGTTTCTTTGGGTATTTAGTCACATTCAATTAATCATAAAGTGGCCAAAAGTGTTAATAAGTGTGACCATATGGTGTTTCAAGTGAAGAAATGTGTGTTTTGTGTGACTATTGCTCATCCAATGGCCACATGAATTTTATGTTTGTGTGGCCTTTTCTAACATTTAGTCACACAAAGCACGTTTCTTTAGGTATTTAGTCACATCCAATTAATCATAAAGTGGCCAAAAGTGTTAATAAGTGTGACCATATGGTGTTTAAGTGAAGAAATGTGTGTTTTGTGTGACTATTGCTCATCCAATGGCCACATGAATTTTATGTTTGTGTGGCCTTTTCTAACATTTAGTCACGCAAAGCATGTTTCTTTTGGGTATTTAGTCACATGCAATTAACCATAAAGTGGCTAAAAGTGTTAATAAGTGTGACCATATGGTGTTTTAAGTGAAGAAATGTGTGTTTTGTGTGACTATTGATCATCCAATGGCCACATGAATTTTATGTTTGTGTGGCCTTTTCTAACATTTAGTCACACAAAGCATGTTTCTTTTGGGTATTTAGTCACATACAAATTAAGCATAAAGTGGCCAAAAGTTTTAATAAGTGTGACCATATGGTGTTTTAAGTGAAGAAATGTGTGTTTTGTGTGACTATTGCTCATCCAATGGCCACATTAATTTTATGTTTGTGTGGCGCTTTCTAACATTTAGTCACGCATCGAATTAAGCAAACTGTGACCAAAAGTGTTAATAATTGTGACTATATGAATCTTTTAGTCACATATAAGAAATCAATATATATCAAAACAAATTCTAATATATAAAAATATATTCAAAATATATTCAAATACAATAAAATTGGAATGTATATAAAATTGTAATGTCGTACATAATAAAATTCTCAATAATTTAACGACTTCGACTCTTGATCTTCTTAGCTTCCTTTTGCATGGTATGACTAGAGGCGTGGCGCTTAGTATTTAATTTAGGTGCGATTCTGTTCTCACCAATCGGTTTATGGTACTTGGTGGTGTTACACTGAGGAAACAAAAGCGGGGTATCAAACAACGAATAAAATATGAAGAATGATATATGTAGGTTTATAAAACACATGCATCTATGTACCTTTTCATCGAAAACCACTTGATCCTTTGGCCATGCATAAAACCACCTCTCGCATCCTTAATCGCTTTGAGACCGTTACTTCCTACATCCGGTATGCACGCCGCATCCACTAAAGATTTTCAATAGATACTCAGTAGCAATCCTTTGGGAGTGGTTTGTTATGAAGCATTTGTTTTCCATCGGTTTTGTACACGGTACATTCCGCAATAATAGTTGATTTCTTTAAGTGCCACGATGCACTTAATTACCTAAAAAGATAATTTGTTGCATGTATATATGTATCGATAATTAATTTTAATTAAACTAAAGAACATATGAAAATGTTTAAATACATACTTGTGGTAGTCTTGTTAATGGAGACTCTGTTCTTGTGATCCGAAAGTTGACGTGAAGAATCCTTTCGTTTTGATCTAGTCGATTTCTTAGGTGCGACAGATTTAATAGTTTCCTATATGTATAATACACGGTAAATAAATAATGTATGTAGAATTCAAAAATCCCGGGGGTGATTTATTACTTACACTTATTTGAATTTCCTTTTCAAAGTTGCAAGTCCATTAGACTTCTCAATGCTCGCAACTTTCTCACGTCCGACAACACGTGTTCGGCATCCTCATCAAGACCTTTGCTATTTAAAAGATTAATGTTCACGGAGACACACAAATATAAATTGTTTAAGATGATGACGATATTTAAAAGGGTAAAAAAGATGGAATGTTAATTTCTTATGTCTTACTTCCGTTTACATCAATGGAGTTGAAGTTGATTTGCTTCGCCCCTTTGCGACCAATTGTTTCATCAAATCAGTATTACGCCTCTTTTCTTGACATTGGCGCCTCATCGACAAGTTCACTTTGAAGTAACACCACTCTTTCATCGGATGCTTGTCGATTCGAGGCGATCAAAATACCTCTTGTAGGTTACTCCACCTCCCACTTCTCTCGCATATCCTCCCTTTTCCTTACCTAATACAAGCTGTCATGGCATCGATGCCATGATCAAGCTTCAAGATTCCTTGTTTGATCTTGTCGTCCGTTTCTTCTACCACACACAATATGGGAAATAGGTTATTTAATTCTACGGTATTAACTTATAAATAACAGCTTTAAGTAATCTGATGGCGATATTAACTAAAAGTATTAACTAAAACACTACCCGTATTAACTTATAACTAACAATTTTAAATGTCTGATGTGATTAACTTATAACTAAACAAACATAATAATAAAATTTGCGATCAAACTTACAAATTTTTCTCCCATCGATCGATATCTTCATCGTGATATTCTCCGTCTTTTCACCCTTCCTTTCAACCACAACGTACCACGCGGTGGTTCTTCATCTGTTCAATTTCTTTACTCTCGATCTTATACACATCAAATACATACAAATGTAAGATAAGCGAATATAAACGAAACTATGATGCTATTAAATGCAAATGTAAATGTGCAAATGTTTCTGTTACCATTTTTTCTATCACACAGGCGTATCCACCTCGTCCCATTGTATGATCATAAATGGACTTGGAACGCGACACTTTAGCTTTTCTTGATCTCACCTTGCAACACAAAATCATACGGCGTTTAGATGTAGTAATCTTGATAGTATACAACTAATACATATGGAAACATATGAAAAGGTGAAAGATATTTGAACTTGAATAAAAATGAATAATTAACACCTTGTATTCCTCATTGGTGTGTAGTTTACAAAATTAACCCAATCTTGACTTTTATAATTGCACTATACTTTGCGGGACTTCATTTAGTTTTGAAAGGGTATTTTGGTTGGGCAATATGTAGTTTTGTATCAATTTCATTCGAAATTCCTTAGAAGTTGACCAAGGCGATTCATTATCGACTTTCGACCGTCAAGTCAACATCAAAATATCGTTTGCAAAGATTAACAAATTGTTGTTAATTAGTTGCACATCTTGTAAATGCAGAGATAAACTTATTAACACCTTGTATCTACGACGACCAAGCCACTACTAGTTAAAAAAGTATATGTGTACCGTGATTTCATCCCACATTTTATCTCTTGCTTCGAATCAACCTTCCTCCGTGTTAGAATCTCGACACCTATATGCTCACGAACCAAATCACCCAAAAACTTGAAAACAATGCTCTGTTTTTCACGATAACCTATCCGATTGCATCGAAGGTTACATGACCTTTATTCCGTCTGCTTTTCCATATTCCTGCGAAACTTAGCTAACCTAGTTATGCCCTCTTAACAACATTCGCATTTGAATGGTTGTTTCGAGATCCTCACCCTCATCCGAATCGTCTCGATTCATATTCTAAAGTGTTTTCAATTTCACGATCGAATAAACCAAATCATCCGGATAAGTGATTTGCGTTGACATGATTCGTCGAAGTAATATGTTAAAGAAAATTAGTAAACTTAATTGGTAAATAATGGTGTAAAATTGAAGTTCGGTTGTTTTGCTCAAGGTCGATTTATTGGAGTAAAAATAGGGCTAATGATGGGCGGTTTTCAATTAAGGAAACCATAATTTCCAAAGTAATTTTAAAAATTTTGGCTAAAATTTGGCTCCAAATTTGATAATTTTAAATGTGGCTCCAAATCAAACAATTTTTAAACAAAAACACCGACGAAATGGTGCTTACCCACAGTCCCAAACACTCATATTACTTCAAACCGGTGTGTCAAAACACATATAATCTGAGATACACTAAAATCACCACATGGCGCATACAAATGAACAATCAAAAGCTAAAATGGACTTAAAGCAACTAATTAAGCAACTATAACTAATAAGCGGTTCGGATAAACAATTAAGCACAAAAATAGGCAAATCAAACCAAGAATCTTGATACATCAAATGACCCTAAGACCTTACTTTAAGGCTATAAATAAGCTATTTATAAGCAATTAGATAAGCTCTAACATCCTCAAGTAGTCAAAAAAATCAAGAAAACATGTAAATGCAATTAACTTAAACCGAAACAACAACAAAAACACCCAATATAGTGGTTCAATCAAAAATAATTGTCATGAACAAACGCCTCAGCTTCTAAACTTCATAATCGATCATAAAAAAATTGACAACAATCTAAAATTGAACATCCTAATCCTACAATAATACATTATACTAGTGCGAATATGAACTTTAACACCACAACCAATTCCTAAATTCAAAACAACATGAAAAAAGATGAAACAAACTAGCAAACACATTACTTATATTAACAAACATAATTAGCATTCGTATGGATAAACCATCAAAAGATCCATACATATTCCATTGTTAATATATCTACATACCATCCCATTAAACCAAGACATTAGACATTAGACATAAGCAGATGACACTAGAGCAAAGAAAACATCCCATTCCATAGCGAGAAACCCTTCAACCATTCATCGCTGAATTTGTTCTTCCTTGGTATCGATTTCCTCCTAAGATTGAGTAATGAGATCATTCAACCCTATGCACTTAGACCTCATGACCTCCCATCATCCCTAAGATCCACCAATCTCTAAGGACCTAATGTTTAAAAGCGGCAAACTAAGTCCTCCTTCTTTAAACTATGACTATAAATTAGGGTGTTGATCCGATTCGGTTATCGGGTTTTGTTTCGTTAAATCTGTTATATTTTTATTTTTGTCAACACGAAAACCGAAACGAACCGAACTATAATTAAACCAAAGCGAACCGAAAACCGATTATGAATTAAGTTCGCTTCTTGGGTTGACCCGAAATTAAGCTTGATTATTGGGTTGACACATATGGTTTTAAACCGAAAATGGATAATTAAGTTCGCTTCTTGAGTTGACACAAAAATTCTTAAAATCATACGAAAAATGGGTAAAAACGAATGAAAACGGGGTAAATGGGACGAAAACGTGCAAAACAGCTGCAATCGGCCGAATGTGTGTAAAAAGTTATACAAACGGACTAAAAGATGAAAAAACCAGCTAAAACGTGCAAACACGGACGAAAACCTCAGAAACAAAAACGGGGCGATATAAAACCGATTAAAAGGGACAAAGACGTGAAAAGCGGACCATAACGTATTAAAAGCGAAAACGTGTTTAAGCGTGCGAATACGTGTAAAGTGTAAGAAAACCTTTGAAAGCGGTTGAAAAATTGTTAAAACATACGAAAATGGGTAAAAGCGAATGAAAGCGGGGTAAATGGGACGAAAACGCAAAGCAGTTGCAATCGGCCGAATGTGTAAAAAGTTATACAAACGGATTAAAAGATGAAAAACCAAATAACGTGCAAACACGGGCGAAAACGATAAACAAAAGCGAGCGTATAAAAGCGATTAAAAGGGACAAAACGTGAAAAGCGGACCATAGCGTATTAAAGCGAAGAAAACGTGTTTAAGCGTGCGAATCGTGTAAAAGTGTAAGAAAACCTTTGAAAGCGGTTGAAAAATTGTTAAAACATACGAAAATGGGTAAAAGCAATGAAAGCAGGGTAAATGGGACGAAAACGTGCAAAACAAATTGCAATCGGCCGAATGTGTGTAAAAGTTATACAAGCGGATTAAAAGATTAAAAACCGGTAAAACGTGCAAACACGGGCGAAAACTAGTAAACAAAAGCGGAACGATATAAAAGCGATTAAAGGGACAAAGACGTAAGAAAGCGGACCAAAGCGTATTAAAAGCGAAAAACGTGTTTAAACGTACGAATCGTGTAAAAGTGTAAGAAAACCTTTGAAAGCGGTTGAAAAATTCTTATAAACATACGAAAATGGGTAAAAGCGGATGAGAAGGGTAAATCGGACGAAGAAACGGACGAAAACATATGTAAAACATATGAAAATGTAAACGTTTGAAAATGTACGTTAGTATGTAAAAGCAGACTAAAACTTATTCAAGCGGACGAAACATGAAAAACTAGCGGCGTGTAAACACGGACGAAAAACGTAAACAAAACCGGAAGCGTATAAAAGCAGTTAAAGGGGACAAAGCGTGCAGCGTGTTAAAAGCAGACAAAAGCGTGTATAAGCGTATGAATGTGTGTATAAGCGTGTATACAGGCGAAAAAGTTTTCAAAAAGTAAACAACCCCTAACACATATAGTATGGCTAAACATATGTGTGAGCATCCTATTGTGTCGACAATTTACGTAATATTGTATGCAAGTAGTTACATGTAAGGTATTGCAATTGATGTTATCATGTGTCAAGATCCTATTGTGTCGACAATTCTTGTTGCGTAATGTTGTTGTAACCTTGTCGGGTAATGTTTACGTGGGTTTTGTTATGCAAATTTGCATGGTTCGCAAATTAATAACCACCGATTCATTGTTTGCCAAAGTTGTAGTGATGACTAACTTTGATTTTTGTCAATGTGCTACATTGTAAAGATGACTAACTTTGATTTTGGTCGATGTATTGCGCTTGACATAAATTTTAAGAATTTGAGCAAATCCGATAACCGCTAAAACCGATAACCAAGAAATCGAAATCGAAAAACCCGAACCGAAAAACCCGCTTATCACGGTTCATAATGCATTTTACATATCATTAATGTGATCGTAATCTATAAGCGTCAAATAAGTAGTATTACTTATTTTGTTAGATATGGTAATTTGAATGTTGCTATTGCGACACAACAACATTACTATTATTCTAATATCTTTAGTGTTATTTAATTTTACTAAAATGACATATTACGTTATAATTTATGTTATTGTTCGCCCGATTCGATTCGATTAATTTTTTGAATGGTTAATCAGTGACCCGAACCGCGGGTAACCGCTCATTTCGATACCCGCATGTCCGGTTACCGCCTAGTACGGTTCGGTTTGGATAGTAGAATGAACTACCCGCCCGTGATGGATAGTTAAAATCTCTAAACGAATCGAGCCGAACCGCCCGTGAACACCCCTAGTATATAGGGGTGGTTTAGATCCAATGAAAAAATGAAGGGTTTAAATTGCAATATTAGATATCTTCCTAAATACTCCTCCCGCATATCACTTTTTCTTTTCTTTTTCTTGAACTATTGCATATCACATTTATGCATGGAAGAATATGAAGGGCTACAGTAACACCCAAAATAAATTTTCCGATGCCTCTTAAGTGTTTTTGTGATTATTTGTGCAAATTGTGAGGTACATTGTAATTATGTATACTTACCTAACCATAAAATCAACACACAAGTATCAATCATTTTACTCTAAACACACAACTATCAATAATTTTACACCTAAACACACAAAATGTCTTCCACACCTAATATCGATGAAATGAAAGCCATGCTTGAATCCGCAAGCTCGGTGATGCTTTCGAGTTGTTGATATTGCAAGACATAGCAGAGGAGAAAAAGTTGATCGAGCGGATGGGAGAAGAAGCAAGATTCGAGGGAAATGTTGCCAAAAAGAATGGACAATCGATGAGGTCAGGTGGATTGTTTACTCGTTTCAATCTTTGTTGCGACAGAATCGGTGAGTATGCCCTTCGTGAGATACGGTTGAAGGATCGAAGGAAGATTGATTTCTTTGGTTCGACTTTTGGTGCTATGTCGTCGTAGTCTGTCGGAGAAGGAGGAGTTCTTGGAAGATTTGGATGAAGTGATGAGTCCGAAGATGGAGCATAGGAAGCTTTGGAAGTTTTTGTGTTTTGATGATGTATAGTTGATGGTTGTATGGATGCTTGCTATTAATCGCTACTTTGTTTATATAAGTAACTATATGTAAATGATCAATGATCAATGATCGATTACAATGGTTAATTTTAGGTTTTAATGCTTTATTAACTTGAAGAAATAAGTTAGTTTTATTTATTTATTTACTTTTATTAGAAAATGGTCAAGTAGTGTGTGTTTGACTTTCAAGATTTCACACATTTATCTCTCTTACACTCGGTCAAAACACACAGTTAGATTATAATTAATAGCGATTTAGGGTTTTCAATCAAGCAAAATCAATGAAAATAAATGTTAGACAATGAAATACTCTTGAGGGCTATTATAAAGGGCTTGATTCTCTTCCTATTGAGCCTAATATCTCGGTATAAATGTTATAATTTAATGCTAGTTTGTTAGTTTAGGATGTTTATTGATTTATAGATGATATTGTGTTATGTTAGTTTAGGATGTTAGTCAGGGTATTAGTCATTTGCATAGGAAAAGTAGTTGTTTGATGATTTATGGATCATTAGTTGAGGTAATAACGATTACGTGTTATACATGCAGTATGGGTACGTGAAGAATGAGACACGAAGAATGAGATTAGTAGACGCGAAGAATGAGATTTGCGGGTAGTGGTGCTAGGTTGGGTTTTAGGTGTCCCCTTTTGCCTCCTTGCGTGTTTTGTTTTGCCGTAGTCTTAGGCCCCGTGCGTGGTTTGCGTTGCTCTGTTGTTGCTCCCTTAGGTTGGCCTGCTTTTGGTGTGCCTAGGCTTTTTGGTTTTATGTTTGTTGCGCTTTGCTATTGGCGTATTCTGACGGCTTGCCAGCGTGTTTCTTTTTCTGTATGCCTGTTTGCTTGTTTGCTTGCTTTCTTTTACTACGCTATTGCCTTTTGGTTTTGTCGTATGCTTTCTCTATCCTTTCGCACTACGCTATTGCCTTTTGTTTGTTGTTGTTGTTGTTGTTCGATCGCATAATAGTCAATAAGGTATGCGGTTTAGTAAATATAAAAGCATAGTTAAATGTTAATGTATGAGGACTCAAAGGGTTAACTATGCTTCTTTTTAGGAAAACACTTTTTTATGATCTTAACCATTAATCAAACCCTTTCGAGTTCCCTCTTGTTCCTTTTGTTTTTCAACAATCTAGCAATTTGCACAGTGCGAGCAATTGCACAAAGGAGTTGAAACGACAAAAGGACCATGAGGATCTCGAAAGGGTTTGATTGTGTTCTTTATGAGGTGTGTTGATTGCGATAATGATATAGTGTGTATTGTTCATGGCGGGCCACACTCCTTCATTATCCCATTCAACACATACACTTTGTAGAATCGATAATTATTTACACTTGGTACTTTGAGCTTCCCTCGAAAACCCATTCCTATGTCACCGCTATAGCAACAGGTTTGGTGCAAATCTTTGCGACCATTTCGTGAACATGGCAATGGGATTTCAGTGGACGTTCAAAGTACTAAGTATCTCCACTTGCTTGCTTATAACATATTGACATTTAACTTTTTGACCATTTCCTTTGCATGTATAAACTCTATTTTGTTCATAAGTGTCTTACTTTGATAGAGGCTGTGATGATATATCTTAATAAATCAATCGAGATGATGTGATAGAGGTATGTTCAACTTCCTTTTGAATCATGAACTATATCATATTGTTCCTTTTCTTTTCAACAATCTACCAAATCGCTGGTGCGGGCCTTTGCTCAAAGGGAGTTGGTTTATTTTGGGCCACATGTGTTTATTTGTGATATGCAAAAGGTCGTGATGACGATTATCTTATTTGATATGCAAATGATGTGATTTACCGTATGTTGGCATGGCAATTTTATTACATTATTTTGCGACCATGGCGGTTATATCCCGATGTTCGGTGTTTATCCATCCTTTTCACGGATCGAGCCTTGCTAATGCATATCACACCGCACACTCGGTTTGGAAGTTTATATGAGTCTCGATATACTTGTTATAGACTTTTGCTAGATTGTTTAAAAAGTTAAGGATCAATATGATATAGTTGCGATTCAAAGGAAGTTGAGCGTACCAGGTGGCCACGTTACTTTGTAGATGAGTAGAATTTCAAGATAGTTACCCATTCTAAATTCCCAAGCGATGCCTTTTGTTTTTCAACAATCTAGCAAATCGCCAGTGCGGGCCTTTGCTCGAGGGAGTTGAAGCGACAAAAGGTACCGTAGGGGATCGAAGGGTTCACTAAGTTTAAATTCCATACACATCTACAAAGTAACGCGCCACATTGGTATGTTCAACTTCCGTTGAATCAACAACTATATCATATTGTTCCTTAACTTTTTAACAATCTAGCAAAACTATAATTATGAGGTGTCGGTGTGTATGAGGTTTGTGATGACAAGTATCTTATTAAATCATGCAAATAATGTGATCGATGTTTTGAAACTATTGATTTATCTGATCTGAGCCTCACTATTATGTGCAAAAATGAGTCAATTTTTTTTTGTTGTATGGTAGATGGGTTGCTCAGTATACAAGATCTTATTCCTAGTTTCAACATTAAAATTTTAACCATTGCACTTAAAAGTCTTTTCATCATTGGATAGGCTTTTTGTCTTTTCATCTCGTAAAATTAACTTTTGTAGAATCGATAATTATTTATTCGGCACCCTTTGGTACTTTGAGCTTCCTCGAAAACCCATTCCTATGTCCCGTCATAGCAATAGGTTTGGTGCAAATCTTTCGACCATTTCATAGACATGGCAATGGGATTTCAGTGGACGCTCAAATTTATTTTAATTTAACTAAACCCAATAAAAATCAAAAAAATTGTTAAAATTTTAAAAAAAATTTTTAAAAATTTGGGGTTCCAATAATTTATAAATTTTTGCATAATCCCAAATTTTTAAAAAGGGGACAATTTTATGAATTAAAAAAAAAAAAAAAATTTTGGGGGTTTATAAAAATCTTACAAAAAAGGTAAAAAAGGGGTTTTAAAATTTTAAAATTTAAAATATTGGAAAAAAAATGGCCCCCCAAAATTTTAACTTTAAAAAGGTTCTAAAAGTTTCCCAAAACCTTTTAAAAAACCCACCTTTTGAAAAAAAATTTTAATTTCCCTAATTTAAATTTTCCAAATTTTTTTAAAGGGTTTTCTAAGGAAAAAAAAAAATTTAATCCCACCCAAAAAAATTTAAATTTTCAAATTCCCTAACATTTTAAAATGGTTTATTCCAAATAATTGGGAAAACCCAAAAATTTTGATTTTAAAGTTTGCTTTTCCCCCTAAATTTAAAGAATTTTTTGTTTAAAATTTTTGGCTTAAAAATGAAAAAATTTAAATTTGGTTCCTTTAAAAAAATTTTAAAAATTTTAAAAAATTTCAATTTTGAAAAAAACCCTTTTAAAAAAACCCAAAAATTTTTAAAAGCCTTATTTTTAATTAAACCCATTTCCCAAATTTTAAAGGGTTCCAAATTAAAGGAAAGGAAAATAATAAAGAACTCCCCCAAAGTTCGAAAAATTTCCCCCTTTTAAAATTTAAATCCTTTAAGAAAATTTTTCCTTTTGGGAAAAACTCCAACCCAAATTTTTCTTTTAAAGAATTTAAAAAAACCCGCCTTTTAAAATTTCCAAAATAATTTAAAAATAAACCCTTTTAAACAAAAAATTTTAAATTTCCTGGAAAAAACAAAAAATTTAAATTAAAAAAAAAAATTTCCCAAAGGTATTTCCCAAAAAAAACTTTTTTACTTTTTCCCCCCGGGGTTTGGAAATTTGAAAGGGTTTATGCAAAAGGTTATTTAAATTCTTTTAAATAAATTTTTTTTCAACATCCTTATACCAAAAGAAACAAAAAATTTTATTTCTTTAAAAAAAATTCTTTTATTTTAAACTTTTTTGAAATTTTCCCTTTTCCCTTTCTTTATTAAATTTTAAAAGGGCAAATTTTTAAATTTTGGGTCCTAACATTTTTGAAATAAAAAAACAAAAAAGGTACCCACAAAAAAACTTCCGGGTTCCCAATTTTCTTTTTAAAGTTTTGAAATGCCCTTTTTTTACCCCGGGGGGCCATTTTTTTGGGGGCCCTTTTGGAACGGGTTGTTAGTTTTTTAAATTCCAAGGGGTTTTATTTCCTTTTCCTCTCATTTTGGGGTTGGGTTGGGAATTTAGAAAAAATTTAAAAAACCCATTAAACTTTTTTTTACCCTTTCCCCGCTTGTTCTTTTCACTGGGTGGATTGAAAAAATTCTAACTTTTGGGCAATTTGGGGCTTTAAAGGTTTCATTTTAACCCCATTCCGGGGAAAAGGTTTCACCCCTTTTTTTTTTAAAAGGTTTCCAAAATTTAAAAGGGCAGGTTGCCTTTTAAATTTGAAGTTTTGGGTTAAAAGGGGTTCCCTTAATTTTTTAAAAAATTAAATCGGGGTTCCCCTTTTAAAATTAAAAGGTTTTCCTCCCAATTTAAAATGGGCCAATTTTTGGGGAAATTGGCAGGGTTTCCCTTTAAACCCAAAGGTGGGGAATTTTTAAATCCCAAGGGTTTTAAACTTGATTTTTTCAACCCACCCAAAGATTTGGGTTGTAAGGGGGGTTGGTTTGGGAACCCTTTTTTTGACCCTTTTTTCCCTTTTCTTGGGGCCCGGTTTTTGTTTTGGGGCCCTTTAAAGGATGGGTTAAAAAAAAATTTGACTTGGGAATAAAAGGGGGAAATTTTAAAAAGCAAACCCCTAAAATATTTTCCCAAATTTTCCCAAAAATTTTTCCCCTTAAAATTTTTTTGGGGAAAAAAAGGTACCCAACTTTTGGTTTGGGACCCGGGGTGAAAATCTTCCCAAAGTTTTGGGGGGTTCCGTGGTGGGGAGGAAAAATTTTTAAAATTTTTTTTGGGCCTCTTTGAATTTGGGTTTCCCCCTTTTTGCCCCAATGGGTTTTTCCAGGTCGTAGTTTGGGCCGGCCCTTTAATTTCCCCGGGGTTCCTCCCAAATTTTGGGTTTTGGTTGGGTTATGGGAAATTTTGGGGTTTAAACCCCCCTTTAGGGTTTAAAAAACCAAAGGGGTCTGGGAATATTAAAATTACTTTAAGGTTACAAAAAACTTTGGGTTTGATCAACAAACAAAATTTTTAAAAACTTTGAAAAAAGGGTTTCCTTTTGGGAAAGGAACTTCCCAAAATTTTTCCCCTGGGCCCGCTAGGATTAAGGGTTTTTCCCCGGGTTTTCAAAATACCCAAAAGGGGAAAATTTTTACTATTTTAAAAATTTGGGGTTACCAAATCTTTTTGATGCCCAAAGGAATTTTTTGGGTATTTGTTAAAATTCAAATTGGCCTTTGTTAAAATTTTTGGGGTTTTAAAATTTTTATTTTTTGAAAATTTACCCAAGGACAATTTTGGGTTTTCCCCTTTGTAACCCGGGTCCCCAAAAGTTTTTTAAAATTTTTTGGGAAAAATTTAAAAGGTTCCAAAATTTAATAAGGGGGAATGAATTTTTAAAACTTAAAATTGTTTGGGGAACAAAAAAGGATGTCTTTGGGAAAAAAATTTAAACATGGGTAGGGGTTTTGGGGTTTTAAAGGAAATTTTTTTTTCTTTGCGGGGAAAACCCAAAGTACCTTTTGGGGTTTTTTTTCCCCTTAAAAAGGAAAAGGGGTTTTTTTTTATAAAAATTTTTGGGAAAAGGGGCCAAAAGGGTTTAATTTAAATTTTTTTTTAAAAAATTTTGATCTTTTTAACCCCATTTTAATTTCGGGCCAAAATTTATAAACCAGGGTTTTTTTGGGTTATTAGGGTTTCGTCTTGGCCACGTTAGTCTTGCGGCGGCGTCACCTTGTGCTTGTGGCCCGTCCTCTTGACTTCCGACACCGTCGGATCGAATCTAGGCCGTCGAGTTGCGACGGCCTACTCTTTAAAGCGACACACGTCACTTGAAAATAAGAGATTTGGCTTCGTCCGTCATAAAATCCTCCGACGGCGTCGGAGTTAAGCGATGACGCCGTCACCTTGTATTTTCAAGAATTGAGTGTCTCGATTCTTGACTTTGGCCATTTTCTTCAGATATCCGCGCTTTTCGTCCAAATAAGTGCCATTACATGAATTTGCCTTCAAGAGACCTAAAAGTGAAAAGGAACGATATTAAGTAATAACGGATACAAAAGTGATCAAATAAAGGCTTAAACGACCTCTCAAAAGGTACATTTAAAACTTTATCAACCACCTCCTCCAAAACACGAGATTTTTATTGCTTTCTAATAAATATAAAAGACTAAAAGAATCACCTCACCCTTTCCTTTTCGTCATACATCTCGACTAGCATCTCTATTTCCCTAGATAACGATCAACCCCGGGTTTACCCATACTACACGCAACGATTAGGTACACTTTCTAGTGAGTTGTAAAGCTTGCTCATGAAAAGGAAGTCTTTTGACCCGAAATAGTATCTCCATGACTCATGACTAGATTCTTCTAAGGCTTTCTTGATAATTCCAACCGAAACAAGATCTCCATGACTCATGACTAGAAGGTCATCTACAAAGCACACATGAGACAACCGAGTATCTTTGCATCCATATGATATTGGAATCTTCCATCACTTCGATTTGTCTGCTTAGCATAAGAGAAAACCTCCATGATTAGAGTAAAAGATATGGAGACACCGGGTCCCCTTGCCTCGACCTCTACTACCCTTAAAGTAGCCAATTCTTTCACCATTAATACTTAAGGTAAAATCGAAGTGGTTATGACACCTTTGCATGATCCAAGTTCACCATTCTCTCGTGAAAGCCAAATTTTATAAGAATCCTTCTTAGAAATACCCAATTGATTGTATCATATGCCTTTTGGATATCAATTTTAAAAGCCACCCTTTTAGGACCATGTTTTCATCATACACTCTCATAATTTCTTTAGTCAACATGATATTATCTTGAATATGTGCGCTTGGAATAAAAGCACTGATCAGAACTAACCAAAACCCAAGAGCATGTTTGATTCTAATTGTGATCACTTTAATAATTGTTAAATTAACATGTAATAAAAGTGACTTAAACTCTATTTGGGTTGTGTGGTAATTTTGGTAATTTATGTGACTTGTCCAACAAGTTTGTTGACGGTTAGTTTAGCCTATAAATAGGTATTGATAGTTGTAGAAAACTAGAAGGGGAGGGGGTTGAATAGTTTTACCTATTTAAAAGTTTATAAAATTTTAGATTGATAGTATGTGAAACATTTGGATGTTGAGATATACATAATGCAAGTTAGTATGAAAAGAAATAAATACGGAATAGCAAAGAAAGAAAATGATAGAAATGTGACACAATGATTTATAGTGGTTCGCTAAAAGGACATCTTCCTTTCCTACTCCAATCCCGGTACCCCAACTCGAGAGTTCTTAAGCACTATGTCAACAAGCTCCTTCAATGGTGGATAAACCTCAAGCGCCGCTTACACTTTTTCGGTACAAAGCTAAATATTGAGCTCTTAACACAAACGGAAGAACCAATCCGATCACAACTATCACAACTAAATTTATGAACAAGAAGATATATCAACAACAAGAAACAACTCGTTGATCATGAAGTGATGAAGATGTCGAGAAAACTCTTCTCTTTGAGGAATGGATGACCAGATATGCAAGAAACGTGATCTCGTCTTGTAAGAAGAACCTTGAGAAACACAAGAGAAAGAAAGCTACAAGAATAATCCTTAGTTCGAGTTTAGAGATAAGGAAGAAAGGATCATTATTTATAGTCTAACCGACTCATCAGACACTGGATCCGGCGGATCTCTTGAAAAAGGATCCGCCATAGAAACCTGTGGATCGGCATCTTGGGTTAGCTAACTGGATTTTAGGTTACAAACCGGGTTTCGGGTTATGGGTCATGGGTACCCACATGATGTCATGCATGATGCAATGCATACTTTGGGTCACGGGTCATGGACTTTGGGTCATGGGTCATGGATTTTACCCAACTTGATGTCATGCATGATGTAATGCACATGGGTCATGGGTTTTGGGTCAAGGTCCATGAGTCATGGGTTATATGTAGGGTGTCGGTAGGGTCGGGTTGACCGACCGTAACCCGATAAGCCTTATCGGGTCGGGTTAAATCGGGTTGAAAAAGCTTATCGGTTAGTTTCACCCGAACCCGATAACGACATTGTTATCGGGTCGGGTTAGGGTTAGAAAATTTTTGTTGTCGGGTTATCGGGTCAACCCGACAAGACGAAAATCATTATTTAGTTCTTTTGTTTTTACTGGTAACATTAAAAGCCCAACACCAGTATCTCAAGGGCTAATTCTAAGAATGCATCTTTTGCTCAAGGTGTCATCACTTTTAGGAAAAAGTTTGGGTATTTCAAAATAGACTTTGAGACTTGCGACTTTTTCCTTCCAATCTAAGAGTGCCAAGTGTCCCGACACTTTTCGAAAACCAATCATTTTCGTACCTATGATTTATAGTCGACTAATATCCAATGAGTTTTTAAGATTCGAGCGACTTTTTTTTTGATATTTTCGAGGAAAAGTCAAACTTTAGAAAGTATTATTTTATTCCTTTGCTCCTTCCCAATGTCGAAATGACTTAAGCGAATTAATTTGAGCGGTTTTAACAAAATAGTACTTTTGTACTCTTATCCAATTTTACACCACGGTAAAAATACTTTTTACTTATCATATCTTTCCTAACCATTGAATCGAATAACACATACATTACACCCCATTACAAAATTACTCCTACAAGTCAAGAACTATCGCCTTATCGAAATCTCGAAAAAAATGTTTCGTATTCGGTATGTATTTTTATGTTGATATATATAAATTGTTCAGATATTTGTTTTTCCCTTATTTATTTCAAATTAATCATGTTTAATAGTAGTTTTGCAACAACAATTTTGTTTATTTAAGTTAGCAAAACGTTTTAGATTGTGTTGGGGTTTGTAATTTATCCGTGTGTGAGATGCGATTCTTTGTTGTTCTACCTTTTGCAATAAAGGCATTAAGCAATGGAAATATATTTGGTATTTGTTACAAAATTGTACCGTGAGGCTTTGATGATTGAATGCGCCTTTGTTACTCCCTTATATGTAATTAAGTAGAATATGTTTTTATTTTATTTTCTTTATTTATTTTATTTTTCATTTGTAGGAATATGAGGCTAAAATCATCATCAAGTAAACCAAACTACTTTTCTTTAATAAAATCCAAGTTGGATAAAAACGAAGGAAGTTGTTTCGCAACTTGTTTCGTAAATGGTTGGACCTTTCTTATTTTGACCACGAAGCACATATGATAGATTATATTTTACAAAACAATGTTATCCGAATGAAAATCATTATGATATGCCGATTGTATATTATATTGATGACCGTCCCCTACATTTCGGTCGTCCGTAGTTTTCGCTTATCACCGGTTTTAATTTTGGAAAAGTAAGTTTTGAAAAATATGGATCCGACACCTCAATTTTATGTCAAGGGTTTTCCCAAAACTTTCGTGTTCAAAATTACAAATTTAGATATTCTTGGCCTAATTGAGGATGAAGAGGCATTTGGTATCATATGCGACGAAGATGCAGACGTCTTTGTCTATTGTTAGCTTTGGAGGTTATCTTCATGGGCGATTATTGGTTCGAAGTTGATGTTTCTCTCATGCGATTAGTTGAAAACCTAGATGATTGGGATGCCTTCCCATGGGAGAGCATATTTGGAGGCATTTGTATCATGAAATTTTGGATGTTGCGATAAACACAAGTGGGATTTCCTTCAAGGTATTAACAAAGACCACAAATTTGTTCCAACCTATACACCGTCAGATTCGTTTGGGCTTTCAAGGTTAATATTTTATATATCAATATACACCGGATTCATTTTATGTATCAATATTTTATGTTATTATTTTTATTGAAATTCCAAAATCCAAATAGATTTGGATCTCGAGTCTTTGAAAGAAGCATTCTATGGTGGAATAAAGTTCCCGATATTATGCCAAGAGGAGTAGCGTGGTCAAAGAATACACCCTTCAAAAGATCCGATTATAAGTTTCTTTTGGAAAGGTAAAAGTAATATTTAAAATTTTCTTATTAATGCAATCTTTTTTCTACATTAATGCAATCTTTTATTGAACATTATTATTTTATTTAACAGATTCCAATCTCATAAAGAACTTACACCGACAATAGCCGAGAGGAGATCCGATTGGTATATAAAGTTTACGGCATTTTTCCATGATTACATACCTAGAACTCCACCAATGAAAACAACACATCTTTACGACGAGTGGTTGAAGAAGATGGCGCAAAGACGCAAACGTGGCAAGACCGAAGGAAACATTTACCTATTATACGCAGGAGTGAGAGCAAGATAATAGAGATCAAGATAACACGTGATCGTGTTATTACAGAGTTAAATAAGCGTTTGTTCAAACTTGAGGCAATTATTCGTGTTATTAAAGCATTTGTTCAAAGTCATAGACCCATCAATAATCACACGACTACCGATAATAATATACGTCCCTTTTTTCGTGTTCTTGCTCGAGAAAGAAATGGGTAATATATCCTTTTTTTTTCCGTATATATACTTTGACATCATCGAACCCGCTAGCAAGGATTTCAAACCACTAGCAGTGGATTCATATACTATAGCGATGGATACACAAAATACTATTATCCTTTTCGAGCAAAAACCACTAGCAAATTGATATACTCTAGCAGTGGATACACAAAATTTACAAAACAACCCTTCAATTATCCTTTTTCGGAACACGCTAGCGATGGATTCAAAACCACTAGCGGTGGATTCATATACTCTAGCAATGGATACACAAAATTTACAAAACAACCCTTCAATTATCCATTATCGTGAACACGCTAGCGCCACTAGCGGTGGATTGATATACTCTAGCAAAGGATACACGAAATTTACAAAACCAATTATCCATTATCGCACGCTAGGATTCAAATACTACTTGATATACTCTAGCAGTGGATACACGAAATTTACCAAACAGCCCTTCAATTATCCATTATCAGGAACCTGCTAGCAGTGGATTCAAATCCACTAGCAGTGGATTGATATACTCTAGCAGTGGATACACGAAATTTACCAAACAGCCCTTCAATTATCCATTATCTTTCGTATATATGCTTTTTATAAATACTTATTTTCATTCTTAGGAGAAATTGGAGTTAACTAATGATCTTCGGCATCTTAGTGCACAGTTTTGTGATGAGCTTAATCATGATTTTCTTGACTTGTTTGAGTCAAGTCAGTCAAGCATTGATACTAGTTCATCGGTGCGCTAGATGAATTTTCGATGACGATCTTGCAAAGGTAATTTACAAAATCAAGAAACAAGTGTAAAACTATTTCCGCACTATAACATATCATAACGATAGGTTCTTTATAAACGACGACAGAATTTATTATCCAAGAAGAATTAAGGTTGCGACATGAAGAATTAGAAAGTGCCGGTTAAAGAGCAAAGATTGATGCAACAAGAGAAGAGGTTAAGGATGGAAGAAGACAAGTTGATAATGAGGAAGAGGAAAAGAGGTTGCGATGAAAATGAACGAAAGAAAAGGGAGAAGCAATCATGAACTCGGATCATATGAAAGCCAAGAGGGCGTTTTGCGCTTTCAAGAGGAGTGAACAACGTCGGGTGAAGCTAATTCAGTATTATTGGACCAAGGCATATGTTTGAAAAGAAAAGACGATGCTCTAGGTTACCCGATCCGATATGAGTGAAAACTTAAATTTGTCACGCCTTGGGTTGAGGTATGAAAAATACTTCTTGACAACCTTTTAAAATATATCTTGATTATAAGTTTAATCGTTTCATATACTAGGATCTTGCACGCTCCACCGATGCTGTCAACAGAGTTCATTTTACAAATGAATTTGACGAATTTCTTGGACAAATTGGACCACTTAACTGCAAGTTTCCTTGGTGTGACGATGTGTGTGTGGATAGAAGGTTTTGGGAAAGTTTGGTTTGCTTAGACCCGCCTAGGAAAGGTTGGCTAAGGGATGAGGCAAGTACTCATACAACTGTACCTACAGAATTGATTTCTTATAATGTTTATCACACTCATTCATGTTTCCAAATTTACAGCACATAGAGTTGTGGGTTAATTACCTTTGGCATGTTAGGCCCGATACGGCTGATTGGGCGATGGTTAGTAGCTATTTTGTTCAGCTTATGTTACAAAATTCTTTGCCGTTGTGGTATGCTAATGGTGAAAGATACTCTATTCCATGGTCCGGCGTTACACGTAAGTAACGATATATATATATATATATATATATATATATATATATATATATATATATATATATATATATATATATATATATATATATATATATATATATATATATATATATATATAACTATGATTAGCTTTTGCCATATATTAATATTATGTTTGTGAGCCAAACGTTGTAGGTTTTCATGCCTATTAATGAAACCGAAGCTCATTGGTGTCTTGCGCTTGGAGATAGACACCGCATTGTTACCTTTATGATAGCGGTCAAAATTTTGAAGAGGAATGGCGAGAGTTTTATATCAAACCGAGGGAGTGTTTATGTTTGGCTATTTATTCATACGTCATAAGAATTAATACATAAATAGATTTTTTAAAACGGTGCTACTTTTGTCCACAACTACAATTACCGAGGTCCTAGCACAAGCGCAAGTATTTGAGAAGAAAGGCATTGATCCGCAAGTTATTTCATTACATTTACTATCACGAACAAGTACCAAGCAGCCGGATATTTGGTGATTGTGGTATTTGGGTATGTATTTTTTTATACCGCTTGGCTTTTGGTCTATCATTGGATGTGAAGGATCGTATTCAGGCTGCGCTTTCATACCGTGAACAAATGGCTAGGTTTTTTTTTAAACACCGTGTTTGTGTTTAGTTATGTTCTAGTTTTGTTGATGTATTACTTGAAACAAATTGACAACCATATGCTCCCTTGAATGGTTTTAATTTTTGTATTCAACATGTTGTATTATATTGTTGTGTTCAAACTAATGTAATAGTATAATTAGAGACGCTACAAATTTGTTTACTAGTAATATTTTTCTATAAAAATAAGCAAAAAAATATTAACCACACACCAAATTATGGATATACAAAGTAGGGCAAACCCATGCATGCTACTTTACAAGTATTGTCCATTCGGTATGCATTATCCAACATGTAAACTAGGCGACTTTTTTGGGTGAGTTTGACTATATCTTAGATATAACATTTGAGTATGGCTGTACTGTACTTTTTAGACACTTTATCACTGTTCACTTTTTTGTACCTTTTGTATGTTTTGTACCTATTATTAACCAAAACTATCCCATATTTTATCTTACATATATTTTGTGTTTTTCAGACTTCTACTAACTATGGCATCACAAAACACAGAATCAAAGGCCTGTTATGAATTATGGTATCAAGAATGGCTGTAAGTTTGTCCATTTACTTTTTCTATGTTAAATTTTATCTTAAATATATTTTGTTTTGCTGAATTATTTCCATTGTTACACGTAATGTCCGAAACAACAAGATCTTGGGTTTGATGTTTATCATGGCGCCGCTTTAATTTTATCCCTTAAGTTATTTAGGTGGAGATGTTTTACATTTGAGGTTACCTAGGTTGAGTAGGTTATCGATTCTCAAATATGTGATATGTCGTTGAAAGAAATTAAGGAGGATATTTGGGCTTGGTATTTTTGTCTTCCAAGTAGTAGTCTGGAGGAAGGGTTGACCCTTGTAGAAGATGATAATGATGTCAAGAAACTGTATGACATGGCTGAGCTCCATGGTCTAGTTGAGATCTATGTTTGTCATCACCACGTGTTCATTTAGTTAGCTACTATCACAAGAACCTGTCTTTTGATTCCTCAGACGATGATCTGACATTTAAATTTATAAGTCACGAAAAGAAAAAAAAAGATGTCGACTGTCTGTCTTTTGAAGAACTAATGGCATGGGAAGAAGAGGAAAAAAATTCACCGCCTACCTTAGGACACCTTATATCAAGCCTTTTGTTGAAGCTAGTTTATTCGAGAGGAAAGTCCGAATTTGGTGGTATTAATGACCTTGAATACATTCCTCCTTGTTTAAGGACTACAGTCCGACCTTATGTGTCGAATGACTTTGAAGATTCTTGGACACAGAAGTCCACTGTTACCGATTGTTTGTCAAACGAACGTGGGTTTGAGATTAGTCCGTTAAGAGGTAAGAACCTTTTTAACGACTTGGAGGCTGCTGATAATCATGACCTTCAGGATCCACATTCTACTAGTTTACTCCCATCTATTCAAAACAGCCCTTTAAAGTGTAAGAGGCTTTTAATGATATTGATGGCCTTCCTACAGGTTGGAAGCTCTACTGTACTTCAATATGTGTCCAAGAAAAGTCGTTTTGAACCGGTACCTTGAAATCTAGGAGATTATTTGATGAATTTGAAGCAGGTTGGTAGTAATCAATATGATGATATGAAGGGTGATGAGGCAATCGGTTTGGTTAATGATCAAGTGATAGTTGAAGATTCCACACCGACGGTTCCATGTCATACCCAAATTCTTCCGATCCAAGTAATTCAAGGTATGATGAAGGCTACCATGTGGTAGTTATTTGATCTTCCGGTGGTATGTACCTGTTAAACAATTTGTATTTTGTCCTTTCCATGCATGATGACTAGTTAGTGTATGTTACAAACTACACTAACTAGTCATCATGATGAAACAATTTATTTTCGTATGTGGTGAAGGCTTGTTAGTGTATGTTACAAACCAAGATGTGATGATGGTTCTACTACCATGTGTATGTTACGTTGCAATTATTTTGATTAAACATGCTGATGTCTATCAGCACAACTATCTCGATAACAAAACTACAACAATCATCTCAATAAATTATTTCATAGATAAGATTTTCAACACAAGCATTACATTGTTAAATTTTAGACCCATAACATTTATTATTGAACCATTACATCCATTCAAACAGTACTGCTAGAACCACATCCTTCTTCAGTTGCTTTCCTTTCCTTTAGTTTTTCAAAGAACTCTTCCAGATCTTTAATCCTTTTTGCCAATGCCTTAACTTTTTCTGGTGTAATGCCATCTTGGTTCTCCTTACCCGTAATATCACCATCTAGCTTTTTCTTCTCAGATAAATCTAAAGCCATTATTGATTGTTGTATGTGTGGTATCAAATTGTCATCAAGATCCTCTTTCTGCTTGGCACTTGTTCATAATGACCTTTTCGGATAAGTTCAAAGCCATTGTGGATTGTTGTATGTGGACTATAGAATTGAATGTATTTATGCTTATTTTGTTGACTTGTGTTTAGGCGGAATAATATTTTGGCGGAGATTAGATAAGCGATATACTCGAGCGACGCTTTTAAAGCGATTTATGAAAAACTAAAACCTTATCTTTTAGCTATTTTGGCCACATCCAATTTCTACCCGACCGTAACCCTTGCTTTTTTCGTAAATCACAATTTCGCTCAATTATTAAAATTGAATTTCTCAAAAGGTTCGTGATCCTTTATTGTCATGGTCCCCATATCAATATTGACCGTATTTTATGTTTGAATATTCATTATCAAAATTTTAGAATTAACTTAACTTTACATGCTTGTAAATTTGTTTATAAGGTAATCATGGCCATCGAGTTTGTGGTGCGACCAAACATAAATTTTACCCCAGGTTTCTTGAGCTTCCTCCATTTGTCGACCGTGCTTTTAATGGGAATCGCCATTTATATTTAATCGAATACAAAGACAACGGAAGAAAGTAAGGATTGTTGCTCGGTTAGAGGTCCCATTAGGATTGTAGGTAACAAATGGGTAGAATTTGTTCATGAAAACATGTATACGGATGTTTACATGTTACACTTTGTTCAAGAAGGTGATGACTCTTTTACGCATCGGGTATGATTCTAATGGGTTGGAAGTTGAGGAATATGCCGTGTAGAAAGTCGTCATATAAGGTTTCGAGTTATCGGTATTTTGCCATACCCTCTAATTTCCACGATGGTGTTTCGTATATTGCCGGTAATTTTCTAGATGGTATTGGGTTGCAAGGTACTGTTGTTGTTGTTGTTGTTGAAGGAATCGAGTTTAATGTGGATGTTACTTGGGGCTATGAACGAGGTCATGATCCTCGTGCTTTGTATGTTATGGATGATGAGATGTGGTCGACTGCTCTTCAATATTCCGATATTGAATTTGGCGATGTTATTGTTTTTACTAAATTGGAGCACAATAGGTTGAATATAACCGTGTTTGGTTTCGATGGTAGGCCAAAGATACAGGGGCAGTTTCTTGGTGTGACGCAATTGTTTTTTCCACAAAATGATCTTGATAATGAAGATGGAGGTAGGCTTGAAATCTCATAATCATATTCAAAGAATATCATAACATTTATCTTTAAGATTTATTTTGATATTTTTGAAACAGTGATGAGCGAATGCAACACATTTGCCAATGGATTGGTCACCTTGATCATTTTGGTGAGCGAACCGATGTCTTTTACGTAAGGTCTATCAAATTCTTCCGTTATGTAAACTTGTAAGTTTGTGTTTTGTGTGTACTTTTTGTCTATGCATTTATATAATTTTATATAATTTTGTAATTGTTGCACACCGTGACATTCCGCACCATTTTCTTCAAGATCATCCTATGCATTTTTATCAAAATGCACTTTTAGGAATGATGAAGTCGAATACATGATGCAAATTCGATTGAGTATCATAGAGACAATCCATACCGGTTGAATCATGTGAATGCATTAGGTGATCGGGCCTACTTTTTGAAGATTGTGAGTTTGAGCATGGAAAGATGATTAGGTTTAAGTTCATGTATGTAGATTCTTATGATGGTTTGGTGTATCCTGCTTTCCATATTTGTTAGTAAATCGGATAAGGTTTAATTTCATGTATGTAGATTGTTATGACATTTTAACTATTATTCCTTTATTTATTTTTTGGGTTACATGAACAAACTTTCGAAGGGTGGGTGTGTATATACTTGTATTCGATTGACTGCTTAGACTGTTAGAAATTTTAACAGCTTTATGGTAAGGACTTTTCAACATGGCCATTTTATGCCAGATGTTGTAATCTTGAGGAGTTTCACAACACAACCATTATGTTGTAATCCTTCATATTAGTGCATAATATCACTATTTTTCGCCTAGTTTTGGTTGATGTAATCTTGGTCAACAGATTGGAGTGTGGTTGGTGTATCCACTGCTAGGACATTTCAAACCACTGCTAGAGTTGTTGAAACCACTGCCAGAAGAATGAATCCAATGCTTGAATTAAACCACTGCTAGGACATTTCAAACCACTTCTAGAGTTGACAATTGTAATGTACTATCACATATCCCAAAATATTCTGAGCGACTTTTTAAAAGCGCCTTTTTCAACTTAGCGATTTATGATACACTAATACTTTGTCTATTTTTTGTTCCCACATTCACTTCCTACCGACCAGAACCCTAGCTTCTTAATAATCTAATTCAACTGTCGTTTTCGTTCAATTATTAAAATTGAATTGTGCGAAAGGTTCGTGATACTTTATTGTCATGGTCCCCATATCAATTTTGTCTCTATTTAATGTTTCAATATTCGTACCTAGTTAGGGTTTACATTTAAAATTATTTATATTTTTAAAGTATTGTTATTTTACGTGTTCCCGTAATGTGATGGCACCTAGTTGGACTTCGATCCTCGCACTGCTTGACGCTCATGTTTTGGGGAGTTTTATTTCCAACCGCTGAGGTATGAAAATGGGGTGTTTTTACTTGGAGTGTGTCCAAGGATTGAAACTAATAGAGCCGTGCTATATTCGGTTTTTCCTGATGTCAATTAGAGGTAGCCATAGTATGACCTTGACCTTGATCGATATGGGAAGTTAATGATGTATATGGCACATAATCCCCAAAACTTATTTGATTTTTATTATCAAAATCTTAACTTTTATGATTCTCAGATGATTATACAACCAAATTGATTATACATGGAAGAAGATTAAAAGATGCAAGCAATATGACATATGATGAGCTTATTGTTGGGTGAAGAAGAAGCAAGCACCTTATTGATGTTGATGTCGATATGTCTCATAGCCATAGGGATGTAGTTGCTAAGCCTAAGGTTGCGTAAGTTGGTTTTCATTGAAGAGCAAGATAAAGCCTTTGCAGGCAATCGATAAAAAAATTAAGGTGGTGCAAAAAAATATAAAAAAAAAAAAAACAACGCTATTTCTGAGTTGTTAGATGCTACTTTGTGACACATAAATCTAATAAAGCAGGCGATATATGTGTCACAAAGTAGCATTTAGCAAACCCGTGAATATCGCCGCTTTTTTTGTTTTTATTTTTTATAGCGACATCGATATTTGACCCGTGCGCCAAAGTTACCCCTTAATTCATATCACACTTACCACAAGACACGATCCATATTGATTATATTTTTTTTATGATGTAGTTTATGTTTTCAACACTACGTTACAAGCCAAAGATATCAAGGGAGCGGTGTTATAACACGTATGTTCCCACAAAAGTACTTAGACAAACATAAATAAGTAAGTGCATATATTAAAATATCCAACAAAACTAACCTTAATAGGTTTATAGAACATCCATAAGCATAAACATAAACTTCATACATTCCTAACCATATATTAAACTCAAAACACATACGAAAAACACCAGAAGAAACCAGTTCAGTACACCATAGACTTGAGCTTCTCAATGAATGACATAAGCTCCCTTGTTCGCTTCTGCTTGTTCACAACCTTCACCAACATATTTGCAATGTCTGCCAAATCCTCATTTTGCAAAATATTCAACTGTGAAATACTTTGCACACCTGAATCAAAGGGATACAAAAGCTCCAACTCTGCAATCACGAAATCCCTCTCAGTAACACGAGCCCTAATATCTTGGGCTTTTTTGGTTAATTCTGCTTCATCCACCCTAGTGACAGTAACCTCCCTACGAAACTTCTCCACCATCATGTCTCTAACGAGACTAGAACCAGCAGCAGCAGCTAACTCCTCGCAGAAAGGCATTTTTGTAGTCATTTTCTTCTTTAGTTTTTTTTTTAAACAAAAAGCAGTTATAGTTTTCCTTTGGTTTATGTTTGTTTTTATATGAGTTATAAGCTCTTTTTAATTATGGCCTTTTGACTTATAAGCCATATTGATTTGATAGCCAACTTGAACCAAAATAAGTATAGTAGACTACTTGATGAATTTGTTTACTTGAGGAAATGTTGAACCTTTGTTATTCTTTAATTTGACAGGTTTCCATGCCTCACAGTAATCGTGACATTAGGAGACGGGTTTAAACGTATTGCAAACGTGCATGGACTCAGAATAGTTGTATAGCTAAATTGTATATTCGACAATTGTATTTAGGTGGCACTAAATTTATATGTCTTTATTTAGTTCCTTTTATTTTAAATTGTTGCTTAATATTTTACCTAGTTTTTAAACAACTTTTTAAGCGATATTTTTTAAGCAATAAACTTAGTCGTAATTCAAAACATTTTGAGGATGTATATCACCCAAGTATGGTGAAGAAAGTATGATCTAGATATACAATAAGACATGTTTGGTACCCAAAAATATATATAAAATAAGACATGTGTTTAATAGTACTATCACGTAATCCAATATATTCTGAGCGACATTTTTAAAAGCGCTTTTTTTCTGATTAGCGATTTCTGGCCACTATCACACCGAACCCTGACAAGAACTTTAGTAACAAGTCAAATGCAAATCTTTTCCGATTTGAGGTCAAACAACAATAAGAAAAGTGTAAAAAAGTATTATCACACAAACCAATGTATCATGTCAAGTACTTTCACATAAACCGATGTATTCCAAGCGACCTTTTAAATGCGCTATTTTCATCTTACCAGCTTAAACCAACTAGACAAACATATTTTGTTTTACTAACAAAAAATTGGATACAAGGATTTATGTGGTTGCTATTTTATTTTATGTTTTTATATTAATTATGTCGATTATGCGATATAATTTTTCTTTTTTAATTCAACGTCAATGTAGGTTGTTTTGTAAAACACAAAGACAAATAAGATTAAGATTGACAACGACATAAACAAAAGTAGTTACACTTAACTAGTACACACATAACCCACCATAACTAACGTAAATCAAAGATTTACATAACCTAAACAAAACATAAACCTAACATGAAGGCTTCACAAAGTCAAAGGACCATTGACTCAAGATGTTCAATGAAGGATAACAAAGAAGAAACGCGAGCACGCCTTTCTAAGATGGAGGTCCGCTTCTTACAATCTCACCCTATCTTCAATTTGCATCCTTCTCATGTGCCGAATGAGCAGCAATGCATGACGAGTTAGTTGGACCCACAACCAACAGCTCTCCAATAAGCACATCCCTACGTTGTACACGAGCGGTTAGCTCGTCAATCTTCTCTTGCAGATCTAATTCATCCCGAACAAGATCCCTAACTTCTCCCAATATTCCACAATCATCATAGACTTGACAGATCGAGAGTTTGTCAGACGGGATAGTTGATCCAAGAGGGAAGACGAGGTTGGACATTGTTGTTGTTGGTTGAGATACGCTTTTTAGAGAGGATTAAAAATAGAGTGTGGAAATATAGAGTGATAACCACAAAATGTGTTGGTAGTTGTGATAGGAGTTGTTAGAGCGGATTAAATAGAGTGGAATTATAGAGTGATAAGCGTAAAATGTGTATTGTCATTTAGTAGTTTTAAAATAGAAGTGTAAAATGTAAATTGTTTAGAAGAAGGAGAATGAATACTTGTTTAGAAGTTATCATCATATATGTTTTGATCGTTAAATGATATTTGTATTTTCTATTTTCAATAAGAAGAACAATTTTTTTCCGCTTTTGTTTTGTGACAACAACACAAATTCGCTAAACATAATTTCATATATAAGCATCAATCGATAACATAAAATGTGTTTCCAAAATCACCAATGGTCCGAAACTATACCTAAGCTACGTATAAGCAAATGTTCAAAAACTATACCTATAATCCATTTAGCGGTAATCCTAACCATGTTATTCTCTACAAACATATCGTAACACATAAGGCGCGAACTCGTGTTAACCAGGCGGTTTTGTCAGTTGACTTCCGATATCTTCTGCTTCTTCGAGTTTGACCAAAGCTTAACCTGCGTATTTTAAATAGCTTAGGGTTTTAGGTAATGAGAACTATCCAAGCATCGGGTATCAAAAAGACCCTTTAAACCATTAAGCTCGAGTTGGTCATTTTAACAATTAGGGTAGGAGGGTAGGATGGTGGATTTTTTGGGACATAAACCAAGTTCTTGGCAGGGTGTTGGGGTCCAACCCTTTCATGTGTAACAGCACTTTAACTAGGATAATGAGATCATTTTGTGTTCATATGCTTGTGATACAAAAGTTTTGTTCGTGTTTGCATACGACTATTTGAACAGTGTGTATATGGTTGAAGGTTCCTGAAAACAAAGGAATGATGTTAGTGTGTCTACTTAAAGTTATATTATACCATTGCCCGACACCATTTCCTTTTTACAATGATCACCCCAAAAACTCACCAACAATTCTCTACTATATTATGAACCAACAAAATTGAAGTTTGCGTCGATGACACGTGGCTTCTTTGATGGTTCACGGCGACGAGGTACACGGTTTCTTGGTCCAAGAGATACGGAAAGTGTACAACACGCTTCTTGTTACGGTTTGTAATGGTTACCGATGATGAGAGTTGAATGAAGGTAGAAAGGTGGTGCAAAGTGGTTTATCCATGCATCTTGTAATGAGAGTTCATAATCGTTAGAATATAATTACGTGTGTGTTTTAGTGATCCCTTTTGTTTTGTTGAGAAACTCCATGTTTTAGTGTAACAAAGAGATGTCGAGATTATAAGAAATAGATGATGGGGGTTTTGTAATGATAGTGATGGTTATAAACGCTCAGTGAAGTGGAGTTAATGAGGCACCTCAAAAACGCTTGCGTCGATGACGTGGCTTCTTTGATGGTTCACGACAGGTACACGGTTTCTTTCTGGTCCAAGATACGGAAAGTGTACAACACGCTTCTTGTTACGGTTTGTAATGGTTACCTGATGATGAGAGTTGAATTTTGAAGGGTAGAAAGGTGGTGCAAAGTGGTTTATCCATGCGTAGAGAGTTCATAACTGTACGTGTGTGTTTTTAGTGACTTTTTTTGTTGAGAAACTCCATGTTTTTGTGTAACAAAGAGATGTCAGAGATTATAAGAAATAGATGATAGGGTTTTGTAATGATAGTGATGGCGAGTGAAGTGGAGTTAATGAGGCACCCTCAAAAACGCTCATATCGCTCGCCACCATTATATATATATCATTACCAACCATTTCATCTATCTTGTTATCATCTATGATCTCTCTCTGTCACACGGAAACATGGACTTTCTCACCAAAAAAGACACCACTAAAACACACACTCGCTAAACAATCTCAAAGCAAGCTAAACCCTTTGCACCACCTTTCTACACTTCATGATTCAACCTCATCATCGTGTTACTTCTACATACCGTAACAAGAAATGGCTTTACACTTTCCGTATCTACCGGACCAAGAAACCGTGTACCTCCTCGTCAAACCATCGAAGAAGCCACGTGTCATGGCCTTTGACTTCAATTTTGTTGTTTGATAATATAGGAGAGAATTGTTGGTGAGTTTTGGGAAGATCATTGTAAAAGGAGAATGAAATGGTGTTGGGCAATGGTATAATAGCACTTTAAGTATACACACTAACAACATTCTTTGTTTTCGTGAACCTCAACCATATACACACTGCTCAAATAGTCGTCCGCAAACACGATCAAATCTTTGTATCACAAGCATATGAACACAACATGATCTCATTATCCTAGTTAAAGTGCTATTACACATGAAAGGGGTTGGACCCCAACACCGCCAAGAACTTGGTTTATGTCCCAAAATCCACCATCCTACCCTCCTACCCTAATTGTTAAAATGACCAACTCGAGCTTAATGGTTTAAAGGGTCTTTTATACCCGATGCTTGGATAGTTCTCATTACCTAAAACCCTAAGCTATTTAAAATACGCAACGACATATCTTACCTTTTGGCCTCGATCATGGTCGCGGCTTGGCCTCGGATTGGAACCCGTGACACCTAATCAATTTCAAACAAGTATAAAAGCAAATCATATATTCCTACAACTAATCAATTGCATATAATATACTATATAACAATACCTAATAAACTAGAGATACCCAGTTAAGATTACAACTATATAACAAAACCCATGAAGCTTTTACGGTCACCAAGAGTATTTATAAAAGTAGTAAACGATACTGCGGTGATGTAGTGGTGGTGGAGGCGGCGCTATGATGTAGTGGTGGTGCAATGATGGAGATGAAGATGAAGAAGTTGAGGTGAAAGCAGTTGAGGTTAATAATTGTGGTATGTGTGATATGGGTAGTATGTGAGTTATAGGTTCTTAAATAGAAGTTAATATGGAATCATAAAATTAATGTGGGGAAGGTATAAGTTGTTGAGGAGTAAATTAAGTGGTTGACTTTGGTATTCATTAAGTGTTTGGTTATTTCACACCTTGCACTCTAACATTAATATATCATAAACTAGATAGATCACGATTCAGAGTGTCATACATATCAATGCCAATTTTAGGATATATGTTTCAGTAACAACGGATGAATTACAAAACGAGACACGATATTACAAATTATTTTAAAAATCGTAAGTCGTAAGTATAAGGACGATTTGTTGTAAATGTACCCACACGTGATTTTCATTCTTTCTTTGAGTTGACATGATAATGTATACTTGGGGGCTGTTTTGTAAATTTGATGTATCCATCGCTAGCGTCTATGAAACCCCCGCTAGTGGTTTTCAATCCACCGTTAGCATGATCCCGTTAATGTATCACTTGAGGGGTTGTTTTGTAAATTTGATGTATCCATCGCTAGCGCTATCAAACCATCGCTAGTGGTTTTCAATCCACCGCTTGTGGTTGTCAATGCACCGCCAAAGGTTTTCCGATAATATATACTGGGGGTTGTTTTGTAAATTTGATGTATCCACTGCTATAATGTATCAAACCACTGCTAGTGGTTTGAAATCCACTGCTAGCAAGTTCATGGTAATGCATACTTCAAGGGGTTGTTTTGTAAAATTTGGTGCAAACTTATTTTTCCCCAAAATCACTGCCAGTTGAAATAATTGATCTTCAAATCACTTCCAATTGACGCTCCACATAAACCCTAACCACTCCAAACTGGTAATTTCAAAATCCCACATCATATTTCATAACAACTGACAATGCCGTCGCAGTATTCCAACACCCATAACCTAGTTGCTTACTTAATAAAAAATAATCAATCAGATGGTTTTCATGACATGATTGATTTTATCAACCACAGTAAAATTCAGTTTGCATTAACTGTAGCACCCACAATTCTTAAAGACTATATACATGATTTTTGGGGTAATGCTGAGATACAGGAGCGAGATGGATCTGAGGTGTTTAGGACTGCGGTGGATGATAATGAGATTTTGGTGGATGAGGAAGTCATTAGAGGTAGTTTGATGTTCGATGATGCTAATGGACTAGTTAATCTTTCTGATAATGATATATTTATAGGTTTAGAAAGATTAGGTTATACAAGAAGGGGAGACAGGGTAAAATTTTTGAAATGTATGTTTTCTCCCGAATGGAAGTTTTTAATTCACACCTTGCTGATGTGTCTGAGTAATAAGACCACTGGGTTTAATGAATTTCCTCCGAATTGCAACCGCTTTAATTTGTCTATCCGAAGGAGGGAATTCAATTGGTCTAGCATGATTTTGAAGGGTTTGTGCGAATATTAGGAAGAAAGGTAAATATTACTTGTATCCTAGGTTTGTTCAACTTATTGTGGATAGCCAAATAGCGTAACTCGTTGAACATAATACAAAGTATGAGGTGCATTATATGCATCCTAAGGTTTTTGCTCATATGAGGAACCAAAAGCCTAATTTAACAATCCCAATTGTTCCATTGTTCCTCATATGATTAATTTACATCGCCATTCGTGAGTTTGATGATGTAAATGAACCCCAATTGATCGGACTCGAACCCACTAACACCGTAGTTGCACCCATCGTTAGTACGAGTGTAACCACCGACACCAACCCCGATGCTATGATAACTTCACCACTCGCACTCGCTCACACACCGTCGAACCGAGGAGGTACCTTGGAACATCAACATGAATGGACGGATAATGATGAACATCAACATGATGCCTTTTCCAATGAACCACCTCTCGGACCGCTTAACACAGTCGAGTTGGGGATGAAAATCGTGAACGATTAAATGAATTGACGGTTAAATGTACAAAATGGAGAATACGATCAGACAATTGAAGCACAGGATGTTTGTGATGGAGAAAGTTAGGAGACATGGGCGTAGTGTTGTTAGAAGAGTTAGGAAACATACTAAGAAGGTGAGCTCCTCTCAAGATGTGGTTTTGGAGGACCAAAAAAACAGGGACGATCAAGGATTTGATTCGGGGAGGTCATTTGTGCATATGGATGAGGATGTGGATAGTGTAGATCATGGAGGCGATGTGGTGTCCGATAAAGATGGGAATGAAGTCGTACTCGAGATCTTGAAGATCGTATTAGATGATATAGAGAAGGATGTGGTGCAGAAACATCCATCGATAGTCTTTCGTAACCCACCGCTACAACTTCAATAACCCCACCAATCGATGAGGTAACCCACCAAACCGATAGTACAAGTTAAAGAGAAGAGGTGGTCACATCCATCGCTAGTGTTTCGTAACCACCGATAGTTACCGTAACACACTGCGACAACCGATGTACAAGTTAAAGAGAAGGAGGTGGTGCAGACACATCCATCGCTAGTGTTTCGTAACCACCGATAGTTACTCGTAACACACCGCGACAACCGATGTACAAGTTAAAGAGAAGGAGGTGGTGCAGACACATCCATCGCTAGTGTTTCAGAACCACCGATAGTTACCGTAACCCACCGCTACAATCGAAACCGAGGTAACCACACCAACCGATGTACAAGTTAAAGAGAAGGAGGTGGTGCAGGAGACATCCATGGCTAGCGTTTCTGTAACCACGGCTATTTTTTCATAACCGACGGCTATTTTGAAGAATGTAGTAGCCGATATAGTAGTCTCACACACTGCTATTACTACCACATCTACAATTGTCACAACTACATCTGTTTCACCACCTAAATCAAAAGAAGTTGAGAAGGAGGCTGCCAAGACACTGATAAATTTAAGCAAAAGTTCATCGAACCCTACACCTACCATTGCACCTGCTCCTATATTTCTTAAACCAACTGGACCTAAACCCTTGAATAAAAGTTTGACTGTTGGTGAGCCTTTGAAGAAGAAGGTGGCTCTACCAGATATTGGAAAGGGAAAAGGTATTACTGAACCTGATATAAAGTTTAAGAATAAAGAAGAGCAGATTGCTTATGATCATGACTTAGTTGTAAGGATAGAAGCTGAAGAAAAAGCAGCCTACCTTAGGAAAAAGCTAGAAGAGGAGGAAGCTACTCAGAGATGGTTAGATGATTGGGAGGATTCACAATCCTATCTTGAAGCTTCTAATAATATTAAGAATGAGTACACTCGTCAAGAGTGGGAACTGTTCTCTAATAATCAAAAGCAAGAATCTTGTGTGAATGGGCAACAAGGTTCAAAAAAATAAAAAGCAAGCTAAAAGAAAGAAACCTCCTACAAAGAGCCGGATGAGAAATACATACATGAAGATTATCAAGAATTCGAGCATACATGTTGTCAAGATCTAAGAACATGTTCATTTGAGAGGATGAAGGAGCTTTGTCTTATGTGTATGAGGGTTAATGATGATCACAATCCTATGAATTCGAGAAAGAAGCGAAATGGTTAAAGAAGCAATCCAGCTTATAAAAGACAAAAGGTGGATGAAGATTTGAAAAAAAGAAAGAACTAAACAAGATTTTAAGGAGACTAATAGTCCTAATCCCGAACCTATTAATCCTATTCCTTTAAAAGCGCTTCATCCTATTATGGATTGGCGATTGTTATAGAAAGAGGTAGAAAGTAGTTGAGATTACAAGAGGTGATGGATGCAAATCCACTTATTTAACATTTGGGATCTTATCGGATTGTTTGACTAAGAGTGATTTGGACCGAGTTGTGGAAAGTAATGAAGTTCGAGATATGGGAAGTTAGGTCCAAATGGAGAGTTAGCTAAGTTTGTATGGGTCGCTATAAAGAACATGTTTGAACCTCGATCTTGATGTCAATATTGGTATGATTGTGAGGTGGTTGAATGGCTATTGTACTCATACTGCAAGGTTCATGGTGTAAAAACTAAAAAAAAGGATAGGTTTTTCATGTTTGTTGATAGGGATTATCCTTTATCAAAGAATGTGGCAAGACAAATGCTGGAAGCTAAACTCAGTTCAAGAGGAACAAAGGAGACACATCCTATAATTGATCCAATGTTTCAAAAGATAGAGAAGATTGCGTACATACAAGGAACCTCTCGCGAGGTAATTAAACCAATCCTAGAAGATTGAATCCACTCACGATGTTAGAATGCGGCTAGTAGTAAAGTGTAACGGATTAGGCGCAAAATTTGTAAATCAAGAAATTGATGCAAAAAGGTCGACGATACTTTAACAATGTGAAGTTAATGTATTCGATTGTTCAAATTTTGTTATTTTCGCAACCTCATTTTAAATTAAAATCCCATATATTCCATAGACAAGGAACCCTAAACAAAACCCTAAACCGTTTCCCAAGAAACGTATAAACATAAAACTAAATAAGATATACACAATCACTTCCTAATAAAGCTCATGTATATCCAAACTAAATATACTAAACACGGAATAACAACTTCAACAGAAACCAACTGATCACTATATATCTTCGGTAGAATCCACACTACTTCAGCAGAATCCATTCAGCATTAACTTCAGCATAATCCATACTTCACATAATTCCCAACAGGATGTTCACCTAAACTGGAATTTGACTAGGTTAAGTTCCAGTTTCTTGATAGATCTTTAACTATGCAGCACCAGAGGATTGTATACGAACATCAGCAACAAAGACTCAAAATAAGAACATCTCTTTGATGAATAAACTCGAAAACTCCATATCTTTGCAAGAACAAATGACAACATGTACATCAAAACAAATTAGTTTCATACTATTCTCATCACATCCGGTGTGTTAACTCCCGTGAGAGGTGAATCATTGAAAATAATGGATTTGATGTCTCTTTACCAATAGCCATCACTACCGGAGTAGCCAAATGTTTAAGTTCAAAAACTATGGTACATCGATAACCATCGATTTATTAGCAAATCGGCAACCATGAACGGATTTGAAATGTCTTTACCGTAGCCGTTTGCTCGGGACTAGTCAATTCTTAGAATTGGTGAATTGATAACCAAATATGGTAGTCCAATGCCTTTACCACAAGCCATATACAAGTGGGCTAGTCAATTCTTGGATTCCAAAAGGAATAAACCATGGTGAATTGAGAACCATACAACCCTCGACAATTAAGCATGGGTGGTTGCGGTCCCTATGATTTTGAGCAAACCATTACAATATCAATGATTTGATGTGTCTTTACCAAAGTTGTACCCCTTGGACTAGCTAACTCTTTGACATACACAAGGTATATCTGGTGAGTCAATAACCATCAAGAATATACAACAAACCTGCAATAAAAGTTAGACAAACTCAAATATATACATTCATTTTTTTTTTTTTTTTTTTAACTAACTAAATAAAGAAAACAAATATTACAAAAGATACAAAATACCACAATCAAGATGAACCTTTATGTTGCAGAAGCTGAGTTTTAATCAATCCAACACATTGTGCTGCATGAAGGTCATCATTGCCAACTGGATTAGGAGGTACTTCCAACTTCGTTTCAAGCATTCTTTCCATTAATGTAACAGACAAAGGATAAGTCTTATCCGAGAACATACACAAAATCATGCCACATTTTGTCTGAACCACATGAACACATGGCATAGGATAGAATCTCCAACTCTCAATCTCCCACTTATGTGAATTCTTCCAAATAGAATACCCTTTACCATATGGAGAATGAGAATCAAACAAGACTTGAAGATCACCTAATAAATATAAACCAGAACCATGTGGTGAATGAATAGTATAATGTTGAGTGACATGTTCATACAAAGATCTTCAAATCATGTCTATCCACCAAATGAAAGATTTCCTTCAAGAAGTTGAACGTATAGTAGAATTATCCAATCGATAAACAATGTTAAGCTTCCCATCGTCCAATTGATCAATAAAGCATGTGTTCCTTCGGGAAAAACATCAACAGTTCCTTCTTTAATAAAAGTTGACTCAAGACCTTGAGATCTAAAGAAATACTCTTGGAAATCTTTTCTAGCTAGTCTCACGAGATCTCCTTAAGGAACTAAGTTTCCTTTAGCCATCCTTTTCTTCCTCCTACCGTGTGTATAAATCCAGAAGATCCTTCCTCGGACTCTTCAAGAACATCTTGACTTGAGTAGAAGAAGCGTCATAGACTTAATTGGAACACCATCACGTAAGGAATTCATTCGGCAAGCATCTCGTGCTTTCTTAGCTTTAGCAACCTTTAGATCATCTTTCTTACTCAATTTATCTCCCAAATTATCAACGGATGCAATACTAGGCAATGCTTCGTGATAAAGAAGAAAAGGTTCGTGAAGAAACCATATCACCGAACTTCTCTCTCAACAAGCGCTTGAAGAAACATCGGGAGAACTTAATTTTGGTGCCACATCATCAAAATT
Organism: Chrysanthemum lavandulifolium; assembly: GCA_022545495.1. Lineage (NCBI taxonomy): Eukaryota > Viridiplantae > Streptophyta > Magnoliopsida > Asterales > Asteraceae > Chrysanthemum > Chrysanthemum lavandulifolium. The sequence continues at coordinate 265,469,332 of CM040238.1, forward strand.
ATCTACAATCTCAACTGCTTTGGGTCTCTTTGCTTTAGGAACATCGGACATATTAGCAATCCTTTCCAATGTAGAAGAAGAAGTAGAACCAGATGAAGAAAACTTCATAATCATATTATACTTTCGATCAAAGCATCATCGATAAAGCTAAGATTTGCTTCATTGACATGCCAAGATTATAAACATAAGAACTTTGATTCTTCACAATCCTCCTCATATGAACTCTCTTCCGAGCTACGGTCATTGGTTTTCCCTTTTGCTTTATTCCTTTGAGCAACAATAGCATTCCTCTTTCACCGCTTCTTTCTTCATTTGTTTTCCAAAGTCCACCATTTGTGCCACAAAATTCTCACTATCAAAAGCTGCACCTAAAATGCGTTTAGCAAGATTAGGATCAGATGCACCTTGATTAGTATAGGCATCCCATTGAGCATCAGTGATCGTAGGAAATAATTCATCAAGCTCTAGTTGTCTCTCTGTGAGACAAATTAGAATCGATTGAGCATGAAGAAACTCAACCACTGCACGACTCTTCTGCATATTTTCATAATCAGCAAACATCCTAGCTTGAGCTTGATTTTCTTCTTCGACACAAGATCCGAACCAAACACTTCATCAATCACGACTTCCTTTCCTTTGTCATAAGGTTCCTCGGCGAGAACCAATTGGAGAAATGTAAGGATCATCGGACCCAAGGATCATCGGAAGAAACACCCATATCAACATCGGAAAAGACTTGAAGTTCAACTTAAAACTTCTCCCAACACAAAAACTTCATCATTATCTGCGAAGGTGAAGAACTTGGTGGTTCGGTACAAATGAAGCTTGACCATGTTCGCAAACAACATCCTCCATTTGAATATCGTGAGACACACTTGCAACAATTTCTCCCTTTGAAGCTTTAGTAGATTCCTTATTCAAATATAGTCTTTTCCTTTTGCTAGTGTATCGAATTGGTTCCTTTTCTTTGAAGATTCAGCAATAGGAGAAGAAACATGAGTTGTTAGAGTCGCATCGCCCAAGATTCCTAGTGATGCAAGTGAGTCTCTTCTTGCTCCTCATCAGAAGAAACCAAAACTCTCCTTTTGCCCCTTTTTCCAAGTAGTTCCTCCAAGTTCTTAACTTTATTCTGCAACTCCACAATCTTACCACCAAGAGAAGACTTGGTCTCTGTAAGCTCCTTCTTGAGATCAACCACCTCACATGCATACATGTTCACTAGAGCATATATAAATGTAAGGGTAATAGGGTCCTCTGATCCACCAGCTGATTGCTCAGTGGTAATGGGAGATTCATTGGGCCTTTCAGGAGAAATATGAACATGCTCAAAATTAGGAAATCCTTCATCAAATTGATTCCTAATAGGACTAGGTGTGGGTAGTGTATCAGTTTCAAGCTCAACTTCATCAAGAGAAACTTGAGTAGGTGGTGGACTAGGACTAGGTCTAGGTGAAGGTATAGGTGGAGGTAGGTCAGGAGAAACATTAGATGCTTCAAAGATGAGCGAAGGGCCCTCATCAATAGCAACCAAGGATTACCATCGGTAGTATTGGTAGAAGATGGAACACCAACAACATTATCCTCATCGCCAGCCTTCATTGTTTTGAGGCAACATAGGCTACTAGCAAAGGATGATGTGTCCCTCATACTTAGTTCTCATTGAAGCAAATAGCTTAGAAGATAAAGCTCCTATGGGATAAAAAGCTTGGGTTTGGGTAGTAACATCTAAGATCATTTGTAAAACCTAGGGTACATCAAAACTTGCTCTTCTTCCTAGTTATATTCTCAACCATATTATCGAAAATAAACTTAGAAAATTATAAGTTAAACCACGAGATAGACATACAATACCACATCCCAAATGAGTAGAAAATTGATCCCATCCTCCGATTTATTGCTTAAACTCAAGCAATGTATGAACCAAAACCTCCACATAGGACAAAGTCGATTCTTTAACCACATATCGGTCCTTGTACCTTGATATCCAATTGCTCTTAGCCCATCAAGTACCACAGACAACATTAGAATGATAAACCCCATTCTCATCATCCAAACGAAGTTGTCTTCTTATCCGCTCCTCTGTCACCACATACTGCTCCACAATCATTGCAACAATCTCTCATCACCCGTTTTGTAGCGATGCCCAAAATTGAGTAACCAACGATTCATATATTGCATTCGGAGAATGTGTTAAAGCATAATGAATCTTGGACCTCTGAAGAATTCTACCATTGGTCTATACAACTCATCACCCTTAGTTGTTCCTTAAAAGCGATTTTATTATGATCATGCTTGAATTGAAGCGCCATGAGAAAAATCGTAAGTTAGGGTTAAGATTCACACAAGTGGAAGTGTTTTGAACGTGAGGAAAGAGAGAATCGTTTAATTTGAGACAAAGATATGCGAATAGAGAATAAGTAGTAGTTTCCCAATTTTGGTCAATGTTGACCAATCTTGACGTGGTCTTGCTACTTTTACCCAATTTAACTTTCAACTTTGTGAAACACTAGCCATTCTCAATGAAGAATACCAATCGGCGAAAAATAGATCACGATTCCGAAGCTTGATAAATATCTTTTCTTGTTTCACCCACACGCATTAAATCTCATACTGTTTCACCCACACGCATTAAATCTCATTAAGTCTTGAAAGTTTCTATAAAACAATCCCAATGCACACATAACTCTTCATCAAAAACCCCCAAATATCATCACAAACCCTAATTTCATCAATGCTCCAAAATTAACCACAATCGACCATGAGTACTAAACCAGAGATCATAGATCTCACAAAATCATCCTCATCATCATCATCATCATCATCAAGTGATGATTCAAACCCATGGTTTCATTACTTTCCACGACCATATCCACGACCAAGTAAATCACCCTTTCTCCCTTCTTCAGAAGATGATAGTGTAGTGAATCCAAGTGAATCTGCTGATTACGATGATTAAGATGACTCCTATAAGGAGAGAACATCTTACTCCCAACCTCCATCACCATCAACCTCATTATAGGGAAATGCTTAAGGATGGTGGATGGCCATTTTGGTTGAAATCAATAGATGAAGCCACCATATTATTTTCTCCATCATCAGGATAGAGGTGGTTCTTGGTCTTTTGCAAATCAAATGGATGTTTGTAAAAATCAACACATATCGTATAGGGAAATGCTTAAGGATGGTGGATGGATTGCATTTTGGTTGAAATCAATAGATGAAGCACAAAGGACATATTATTTTCTCCATCATCATGTACAAAAGTCTAAAACCACATACAAGCCATACCCAAATGATGAAATGCATCTTTATTCATCACTTGTATGAACAGCCCACCTTATAGTTCCAAAAGTACTCCACCATATGCTCGATCGCGCCAAAGCAACTTGAAGAGGGTCATCAACCTTCATACTTAAGTTGTTACCCACTGTGCAAAAAATACATACCCAAACTCCACAATCACCGTATGCATTGGCTTGTATAGGGACATCATCCGCAACTCGAAATGTGATCTTATAATCGAAGCAGATATTGATTTGGCTTGAAGAACTTTACACAAGTTTAGATCTTGTGGTAGCTTTCTCTCAAAAGTGACCCTCCATTTTAAATTCTTTTCTCGCCTCAGTTACAGCGTACCTAGTGTGTCATAAATTGTTATAACTCCGTGCAATTTGCAACTCGGCGAGAAACTAGTGGCACTCGAATGCGTTCACGGGAAAGTATACCTAAATGTGATCAAATAATCCTTGTCATAATTCATCACATTTTGAGCATGTATATATTACCCAAATATCTAGAAGAAAGTATGGTCTTTATATACAAACCTTCTCGACACTAGACCATGGCAATGGATAGCGTTTACCGGTGGCGTAGTAGGCGCATAGACCCTTCAAGGATAGAGGAAGAAAAATGGTCCACCATAGCCCAATCGGCATTGCGGCTGAATCGCCACATTAGATCAACCCGGAGATCCGGATCTTGCAAATTTTTTTATAAGCAAAATACGGTAAACTAAATCAAAAAAATAATTAAATTTTTATGGAAATTAAATATCATAGGTACCGCATCTCCAAGCCATCCTTTTTATTGCCTCTTCCATAACCCAACAAAGCCAACCAAAATTTTTGATGAACAACGATGTCGCCAAGACCCCAAGGAAAGCTATGCGATGACTTCAAATCTTTTTATAAAGGTATCCATACACGCGGTTTAGTAATCTTGTTGATATCGCAACCTTGAGGACGTGATGATCACGAAATTTTTAAAAACAAGATTAATGTATATGTCTTTAAGATGTACATTTGTAAATGTACTTCTTCTATACCTCTACCCATGTTTCCAATGATTATCTTCACCGGTGGTGGATTAATATCTTTTCTCGGTCTTTTGGAGCGTCGTTTGGCAAGCTGTGGAGTCGTGGGAGGAGATTCACGTATGGCTCTATGCAAACACTTGCCCACCGCTTTGTCCTTTTAGACTCATCATCTTGTTTCAAAGCAGAGTACTCTCTTGGGTAACTTTGGCATCACTCTCTTTGGTAACTTTGGCCTTTCTAGTTTTCTTTAATGCTACGGCATTATAAGGTGTTGTCTCGAACTTACTTGCATTTCTCTTCCTTTTACCCATGAAAACATACTATAGAAAAAAATTCATCATTGAAATAACATCAAACTTTTGAAGTACATGGGGTAAGTTTAATATATAATGTAGTTGTACCTCGGAAGGCGTAGGCAAGGCTTCTTGGCTTGTCCGTCGAATTATGAATCATCGTCTGCCTTGCCTTCACAAATCATTATAAATTTTGTCTATTACCGCCTTGGTTGACAAGCGATTTGCAACGGTAACTCAACCCCGCTTTCTTTCTCCTTAACGTGGGCATCAACATTGTATGCTTCATTATGAATAACCATATCTCCAAGATGATTCATATGCTCATACCCCATCCACGCCATTTGTGACAACGCTTCACTTACTTTCGACCTTCATGAGAATCTATAAGGTTATTTTGATTACCTTGAACCACCTCTATAGATTTCTCACCACCATTTAACACGCCTCGCGATCATGAGAGTGTTCATCAACGACATTGCAATCAACAATGACATTTTCATTAACTTGAACACCTCTATAGATTTATCATCCACATTTAAAACTACTTCACCTACTTTCTCACGATCATGAGAGTGTTGATCGTGATTGCAATCAACAATGGCATTTTCATTACCGTGAACGCCCTTACTGGACTTATCATCAACATTAAACACACCTTCATGAGCATGTATTTCATGTGCTTGAACCGCCTCTCCGGGTTTATCGGCACGGTTTATCATCAACACTTACCACCACCTCAATCGGTGTTTCGCCATCTTCCTTTTTTCAAGACATTTTGTTCATCTATCCCAACCTGTTTGTCCTCAACTTCCGAAAGTCCATAAGCAGAGAAATCATCTTCTAGCTCCACTGTTCATCTAGTCGCATTTGTTTCCCTGTAATTATACAAGAATAACACATCTATATGGATGACCAAATATAGCAAACATGTATAGATAGTGCGGTGGAATTTATATATCGTACTTCAATAGCCGATTGAGAAAATGTTTCATTCAAATTAGGTAAATTCAAATGGCGGGATCATGATGCGGAATGTGATCATCTAACGGCAATGGTCCGTCGTGAAGACAATATTCCACAAGTCATGCGACATAGTTGATGGAAAAGCGGCGGGGTCTATATAAGTAAGACCAACTTGTTCGTTTCGGCATTTACACAACTCGATTTGCCATGATTCGTAGTTAACCAAAGCGATTTAGGTATGTAACAAAAAATAAAATAAAAAAGTACTACTAAAAGGAACATAACCTTATTATAATCGGTAGAATGAACATCACCGAATGAAGATCAAACAAACTAGGACTACCATTCCGGTTTTCATTATGAATTGGACTTGACGTACGAATTTCCATGGCATTTTGCCAAAACAAGCCTCCTCCGATTTGCCGTGCGTATGAGTTGAAGTATGAAATTTAAAATATACAATCAATTATACTACTAAAGAAACCTGCTAGCAGTGGATTCAAAACCACTAACAGTGGTTTGATAGACACTAGCAGTGGTCTGATAGACACTAGCAGTGGTTTGATAGACACTAGCAGTGGATACATCAAATTTACAAAAACAGCCCCTCAAGTGATACATTAAAGGAACTGCTAGCGGTGGATTGAAAACCGCTAGCGAGGGTTTCATGACCCTAGCGGTGGATACATCAAATTTACAAAACAACTCCAAGGAGGAATGAAAATCACGTGTGCGTACATTTACAACAAAGCCTCATTATACTTACGACTTACGAGTTGTTAAAGAAGTTGTAATATCGTGTCTCTTTTTCTAATTCAAAGTTCTTCGAAACATATATCCTAAAAATGAATGTAAAGACCATGTTCACTTTGGACGTTGTATCTTTAGAGCTTCTCAACAATGGCAAGTCTAGTTTTAATATCATTAAGGACTCCCACATTAATGTCTAGCTTGCTCGGGGTTGTATCTTTATTGGCTCGGGGTTGTATGTTTAGAGCTTCCTCTGCAACAAGTCTATTGTTAATACCTTCAACCTCGGCATGTATGTCTAGTAGATTGGAACTTTGACCTTTATCGATTCTGGCACATCATTATTGACTATAGCCACTCTTTATCACCTAACGCCACATCAGTATCGAGATATCACCACCTCTTTATGCACCTACAAAGCAAGATCGAAGCAGAATGTGCAATGGTCAATTGTCAACGTAATACAACCATGGTTTGCACAAGCGGGCCAACTTACCTCATTAGTGGGATCATCGGCGTAATTGATCTTGTAGACTATCCAACGGCTCAAATATCGTTACTTGGTGCAAACCATGGTTGTAACATTTCGCATTTGTTGGAAGAAGATCCAAGATGGAATAGAACCCTAGTAAACAAACAATTATAAAGTTAAAAACAAATATAACGAAGTCGTAACTTATTTGACAAATACAAACAAATGGAAATGCTTACAGGACAAAAGTTTGCCATAATGGCGTTTGGCAAATGTTTTACCACTTTGACCAACAAAGACAACGTGGTATCTTTGACGGGTCTTTGTTCCACCATTCGATGCTAGTGGGATAACTCTCGAGAATCCATATCTAAAATAATCGAAAAGAATAAAACCATTGTATGAACTGCTAGTAAACAAAAGCGATATGTTCATAAATGTATACATCTAACCTTAAAAGCCAAGAAAAAGCCGAAATATTATATGTTGCAATTGTAGAAGGTTTTCTTGCAATTTCTCTTTGTAGTGAGCATTGTAATGCGGGGGTACCACATTGGCTAAATTTTTGTAAAACGGGTCCACAAGAACTCTCCCAAGGATATGCATTCCATGCCCCAAAATCCTCAACTAATTGCAACAAATGACTGTCAACAATGTACCAAGGTCCACGACCTATGAACACGACCTCGACTAGCAACAAACATACCACTACCGCGTCCTCGGTGATAACTTTGAAAATTCCGTGTCATTCCCAAGCAAATCTAAAAGCTCATTGCCTTTTACAGTTACCTTTCTTATTAATTGTTTTTCGGAAAGACACATAAAGCAAAATGACTTGATCAATTTCTACATGGGAGGCAAACGACCAAAAGCGAAATCAGGTCATCAATAGAAGCTGTTCGGCGAATTTCAATACATTGTTCCCAATTTTGTATAAAATGGGGGGACAAGAATCAAGAAGTTTGTCGATATATACCTGGTGTTGTAAAACGAAATTAACAATATGATTGCCTTTACCTAGGTCAGGAATATCTAACCATGGCCCAAAAACAGTTGCTTTGAACAGCCTCATTTGATCTGGATTGCTTAACAATTTAGACTTAATTTGCGAAAACAACTTAACCTTGGAATGAACCGTTACCTTAGGATCAAAATATTGGGGAATGTAAGCCATTTTGGAGTTTAATTGGTGAATAATTAGGATTTAGGGTTTCACAATTTTGAATTGTGTTTTTGTGGTAGTAGTGTTCTTGTGAGTGTTAGTGTGTGTTTGTATTTGGGTAAAATTTGAAAAGGGGTAAAAAGGTTTAAAATCTTGTTAAAGCATTACTTTAGGTACAAAAGAGAGCAAATTAAGTCGCTTATATTGAATCGCTTAAAGTCGCCAACCTCGGAAGGAACTAAATGTATAAAAATAATTTTGTAACTTTGACTTTTTACAAAGGACAAAAACATTTAGCAAGATTCTAAAAAATCGCTAGATTGATTATTTAGAAAATCGTGGTGTAAAAGTCGGAAAAAATGATTGGGTACACAAACTTGAAGGACACTTGTCGAAGCTTATATAAAAAGTAGAAAAGTCATGAGTCTCAAAGTCTATTTGAAATACCCAAACTTTTTCCTAAAAGTGATGTGAGCGAAAGATGCATTCTCATAATTAGCCCATTTTAATATAAGTGAAGAGTGATAAATAACATTGGCTTTTCTTATAGAGTAATAAACATGAGATGGGCACTACCTGAACGGTTATCAAGTTAACCTTTCGCTGTTATTCACGTATATTTGATACTTACTAGTTGCTCATTTGTAACTGTTCCAAAAAAAAGTCACATTTGATAATTTATTAGTACCCAAGAACTTAGTAACCGTTTGAAGAAAAAAAAGTCACATTTGATAATTTATTAGCTCCTCATTTGTAGTATCACCCGACAACCCGAATCACCCGACCTGAATACCACCCAAACCCGATAACCCGATTACTTATCGGGTCGGGTTGCAGGTGAGTTTTAAAAATCAAAACCCCGACTTAACCTGACCTGATAAGACCCGATAACCCGACCCGATAACACCCCTAGTTATATGGATATATGGATAGTCTAGCACATTTACATATATTTTTAATTATTACAAACAAATACTTAACTAGATAAAATTTAATTAGTAAAAACAAATATAGTAACATGTAATTTTTAGATTTGTACTTATAGTTTTAAACTTAAAAAGATAAAGAAATATTAATAGACGTTTTTACGATTAATTTGTATTAAAAAATAGCTTTAGAATGTAAGGTGTGTTCAACAAATTTTCTAATCAATGACATACCATTAAGAGCACGTGTACGCTAGGATTCTAGTTGACTTTTGATAAACTAAGGTCTAATGCCACACATTACTATTTGCCTCATGCAATACTCGTCGGGTACCATGTCAACACTATAATTCCGATCCATGCATGTCTTTTTATTCAACATTGTGCAAAATGTTAACCACCAGTTGCTAGTTGCTTTAAAACGATTTTATATACTTGCAACCATACGTAACCTCAAGCTTCACATCCTTGTTACCGTCAACATATTTGGCTTAAATGCATGCTAGTGAGTCCCGATCAAGTTGCGGCTACCATCTGTATGTTACCGTCAATATTCAATTATCAGATATTAATATATGATAAACTTACAAGTTTACCAAGCTATTGCTTTGAATGGTTAACAAATCTTCTATACTTTTTGATGGAAGAAAAGTTTTGAAAATAACTTAAATAGTAAGAAGCTTTTGCTCAAACACATCGTGTTAGAGATGCTCTAAGCAAGACTATATCTACCGGTCGACTTACTTAATAAACTTTAACGGCAAATAATAACTTGCTATCGATTAAAGAAGCTAGTTATAATGATAATAAGCTGGATTGTTGATATAGAATGTACATATGTGATCATTTCAAACAACATCTGAAAAGTTTAAGTTTGAATAGAATGGTCCCCATTTGCCTAACTTGTCGGCATATCACGTTACCTTTCTAGTTTCTAGAAATAGATCATTATATGGATGTTCTTTTCGGACGTGTCTTCCCAAAAGCTGAATCAAAAGGTGAAGATCGGTGGGATCGTTTGATGCCAATGCGTCCTGGGATCTGCGGACCGGACCTCCTTGAGGCGTGCCGAGCGATGGCGTGTTAGGTGTTATCTTGCTCGGAGGTTGAGAACTTTAAACCCGTTATTTTCCCAAAAGTTCATAACCAAATCAATCGAGCATTTGCGATGAAGGTTGGTTGGGTGACAAATACAACTTGTTTTGCTAAATTACTTTGATCCAAGTATATAATGGCTTGATTTATGTAATCATGTTATTGAAGAGTTTGCAGCTTTTTCAAAGTATCTATCAGCATAGCTACTCACAGTCATGATCTGGGTCACCCTCTGTCACATCAGTTTTTTCTCTCCGGTGACCTGATAAGACCAAATTGTCACAGTCGACGACCGATGTTTTTTTTTTCTTTTTCTTAATTCAAATATTTTTAAGAACAAAATTAAACTTCATTAATAATAAAAATATTACATAAATTATACAATACGATACGGTTAAAACACATACGAACTAAAATATACTACGATACGAAATACATAAACATTTCTTAATCTGAATGCTCCTCGCATGCAAAATCATACGAAAGAGACCGATAACCAGCAAATTCCTCGATATAAGCCAAACGTTCTTCTTACGCCTTCACGGCTTTCTCATCATCCTCGTCTGCATAACTAGCCCAATTTGGTCGGTGAGGTTGCTCAACAAATCTATGTCTAGCGAGACGAACTTGATGCACCCACACCAATTGGTTGTGTTCTCCTATAGCTCAGTGATTTTTGTCTTTTGTTGTTCCATGTCTCTTGAACACACCCCAGCACACGTCAATGAATGTCATCATCTTCTGAGCTTCATCCATAAAAATATTGTCAATCACGACTTTTCTTTTAGGCGAAATGTCGTTACCGTCAATCGCGTATTGTTCTCTCAAGCGTTCCTTCCCGCTTTGAGAGATCAAACCGCTTGATAACGCCGATAATAGCGTGTTGTAGCCGCATCGTCTTCTCGCATTTTTAAACATATGTTTGCATTTGTTCGACGGAATGAGAGCGACGAGGCATAATAATTTTGTGTTGAGAATTGTGTTTGAAATGTGTGGTTAAAATGTGTTTGAAGTTGGTACTTATAATGTGTTAAAAGTGATAAAGTTTTTTTTTTTTTTTTTTTTTTTTTTTTTAACAATCGGTTGAAATATAGACCGATACTTTCTTTTTCTCTTTCTCAACCGATATATGACTCGACCTCCGAAACAACCGATTATAAAATCGGTCACCCTGATTGACCGACCGGTTAATTACGATCGAGTGTGCACAGCCTAATTAAGGAGTCAAGCACGTATATTCTAGACTCGTTGATGTCATCACTCAAAGCAAATAAATGTACACTTTTAAAAAATGTAAAAAGCAAATGCCCCTAATTTAATTTCTTGTCATTGGTAACATACCGATATATAAGAATCTAGCTGTCAAAATAAAGTTAGCAGATTCATATGTGTCTCTGGACATATATAGCAAAATAATCACATAATCATATATTGAAACTAAATTTGAAGTCAAAATAACCACATCTAGAATAAGCTAAGCAAATGGTTGACCAGAATTACAATATTTGCCCAAAAAAGACAAATCTTTAGTTGCATGGGGGCACGTAGGAAAAGTTGTTGGGCACCTTTTATCTACATGCATGATAATTTGAGATATATATGTTTTATTGACTTTGTTATTTTTAGTTTCTTCAACCAGTAATTGTTTATTAAGTCATTTGAAATTCACGTCTTTTCGATAACAACCCTCATTAGGACGTATGGTTTCCGTCCTACATGTACGTACTTCAATATTAATTGGCTAGAAAGAACACGCACACACACAAAACTACTATATATAACAACTAACAAAAATTAAAGAATTTTCATGTTAATGATAATGATGCGATTGCATCACATGATCGATTTTGACTAACCAGGAAAAACATCGTAGCTTGAAAATCAGGTTATCAAATGTCGGTTCTTTAGGTGGTCCTATTTTGGTTACGTAATACTATTTGATGTGTAAAGTTGTACATGTTTAGTGTGTCTAAATGCATGGTATCTTTTAATTATATTCTTCGGTATTTATAACCCACATTTTCACTTCACTTATTACAATCAACAAAAGAGGGGGAGATTGAAGCAAAGATGGAAGTTTTAGATGATGGTGTTGCGGTTATCAATTTGTCGAGTATCAAGCCCGTTGCGACTTCAAGTACGTATTCAACTTTTTTCTATTTCTCAATATTTATCGTTTACATGATTAGTTGGTATTAACAATGTTAGTGATCACCATGCACCACCTTTGGCCACCGTACATCACAACCGTTGACCACCACACACCGCCACCTTTGACCACCGCACACCGCCACCTTTGACCACTGTAAACCGCCTCCCAAACACAGTTCGGTTATACAAAAACGTACATAAATCTAGATTGATGCAAAGCGAAATTTATTCATCGTTAACTTTAACACAAACATTTAGTCCATTAATATTGGAAGACGAGGAGAAAAAATGTTATTTCGACTTAGCTAACCGTATGACGATGACCAGGATCAAATATGATCGGGTGCGCAAATTTTTTTCAAAAATTAACATTACATCGAAAAATTCATAGGGTCCCGAGCACACGCGAAAACCCTGGTTCCGTCCTTAGTCGTCCCCCAAATAAAAATAAAAATAGAATAAGCCACAAGTACATATTTAACCTTTACACTTTGTAGTACTAGTAGTAGGGGTGGCATCAGTCGTGTTCGGGTTGACTATTCGAGGTTCACGGGTTGGCGGGTCACTATAACCTCAACCCAAACACGACCCATTTATTAATCGTGTCGAGAACTCAACCTAACTTGCACACTGCATAATATATGCAACCCGTTTGTGACCGTTTAACTTTGTTTAAGTAAATAGGTAAAATGGTGAATAAGGTTGATGGTTTGTCGATTTAATAATATTAAATAAGATACAACTAACTATATGACAATTTCAATGATATGTAAGTTCTAATCGTAATTCAATCATATTAAGTACATACCAAAGTACATTTATTTCAAATCTAACATAAAATCCAAGTTATATATTTTATTTTAGAGCCTTATATACTTAAGCGGGTTCATGTGTTGACATGTTTAATACTTACTCAACCCAAATCGACCGTTTATTAAGCGAGTTATCTGAGTTGACTGTTCTAACCTAAACATGTTTATCCTCAACCCAAACATGTTTAACCGTGTCGGGTTCGTGTTGTTTATCGTGTCGTGTAATCGCCACCCCTAACTAGTAGTAGACATTATTAGTACGGATATTTAAAAATGTACCCCATTACAATTTGGCCTTTTCGATCAAACTTGTCAAGTTCCGTTATGACGGTGACGGTCGGTGGTGGAGACAAGGACGACGAAGATGATGCGGTGACGGCAACGATGGCCGCTGGTGCTGTAAGCTGATACTTGTGGTTCAAACTATTATAATATTTACAAAATATATCAATAATTCAATAGTGTTGTCTGTTTTCTAGATTTCTTTGGTGAAAGCTTATTATCTACGCAATAAAATTTGTCACTTTATTGTATTTTTCACATGTAATAATAAAGCTGTTTAGAGTGTTTGCATGGAGTCGATATATTAAAAGGTGGCTTTGTAAACCCACTACTCTAATTTTTGATAATGGCTAGTTTTGAAGGTTTGCTTTCCATTGTCATATATCAAAACCACGAACCAAACAATATAAACAGGGTTGTTTAATGAATTTTGGAGACCCTGTGCGGTAATGGTAATGAGGCCCCATTTTCAACGAATTATAATGTAAAAAATAAAAGATGGTCGACTTGTTTATTCTTAAACATGCAATTGCCACTTGATGTTTTCTTAATCTCGCATTTTGGCTGTGATCACATAACACTATTCCATAATAAACTTAACAAATGACTTAAATTCATGCATATATAACTTAATACTACGTAATATATAAAAAGGAGGCCTCATAAAAATGATGGCCTTGTGCGCAATATATAACGAATGACTTAAATTCATGCATATATAACCAATGACTTAAATTCATGCATTTTAGTTGTGGTCGCATAACACTGTTCCTAGCTCACATACTTGCCCTTCGTTCATCTCATTCACTATAAGTTGTTACTGTGTTAGTTTTCCTAGTCATTTCTATATGGAAAATGTTAAACGTAGCCTTAAAGGCATCTACTATTGTGGTTTATAAAAGAATTTATAAAAATGTACATTGACCCCCTAAAACAAATATATTATAGTTTGACCCTTTCAGTCAAACTTGTCAAGTTTCGTCTATGACGGTGACTGTTGGTGGTGGCGACAAGGACGATGAAGATGATACGGTGATGGCAACGATGGCCGTTGGTGGTGTAAGCTGATACTTGTGGGTAACTTGGGGAGGAGGGTTTGGTTCACGTTATATAGCTAGGTTCAAACTATTATAATATTTACAAAATATATCAATAGTGATGTCTGCTTTCTAGATTTTTTTGGTAATAGCTTATTATATCTACGCAATAAAATTTGTCAGTTTATTGTATTTTTCATATGTAATATATCAATAGTGATGTCTATTACACTTTGAGTAACATCCTACTACTATAAAGATGTTATTTTATCTTTTCTAAGCATCAGTTTATTTAATTTTAGCACTATATACATACCCTTTATTGTTTTTTTAAAAAGTGCATACCCATTGTCAAGTATATCCCTGTATCCGCCATAGCCGTACCTTCTTGTTTAACGTATTTTGCATGTCCTAGCTCATATACTTGCCCCCGTATTCAGGGGCGGAGCTAGAAAAAAACTCGAAGGGGGGCAAATTTTTTTTACAGTGTATCGAAAATAGAGTTAAAAAAGAAAGTTGACATTGACAAGCTTAAGTATATTTGCTTCAAATTATTAACTTGTCTAAATAAATACTGTAAAAAAAAATCTAATAAAACTTGTGCAATGGGTCGTTTATCATTCTACTGTATTGATGATATGCCCATAACTATATTCAATTTTGATGTGCCACATCATTTTTATGTCTATTTACAATAAACTTAAAAAAACAATTTAAAAAGAAAAAGCTAAATTAATAGAGAAATGACACCCCTACTAGTTAACCCACGTGACTCAACTTCACTACAAAACAAAACTCTTATTTTTCTTTATATATTAAAATATTTGTACTTCCTCTTCTTCTTCTTCGAGTTCACTGTAATATTTTTTCATTTCTCCCATGGTTTCTTTCTGCTTCACCATTCCAACAAATAAAACCAACTCCACACTCTAAACATTGCTTGAAAATTGATTTTGGCTCACAGTTTGGCTACCACATACGCTTTTCTAGGAGGGGCAAATTACAAAAACATCTCAATCGCTCAAGAAATTCACACTACTATTTTTTTCGGTGGGGGGCACTTGCCCACCGTGCCCCCCCCTTTAGCTCCGCCTTTGCCCATATTTCATCTTTGTTCATCTCATTCACTATAAGTTGTTACTGTGTTAGTTTTACTAGTCATTTCTATATGGAAAATGTTAAACATAGCCCTAAGTGCATCTATTATTGTGGTTTATAAAAAGATGAAGAGGTCGATAATATTATTATGTAGTGAATATATGTTTCATGCTTACATGACATGCGTGAAGAGGTCCATATCTTAGGCCTCTTCATAATTTAATTCACTAAGTTCTATTATACATTTATAAAGCTTTAACAAGTTTATCTATAATGGAAATAGATTTATAAATCTAAAAGGTTTGTGTGTTTGTGATGTAGCATACAGTACTTATAAATCTTTGTAAATTTTTATCATAGTTGATGCTCTTAACGTAGAAGACATTAGGGCATGCATTGTATGTTTGTACCTTACTGATAAATCACTCCCCTTCTACGTATAACTAATCCCAACCGGCTTAAAGTACAACCAATTTTGCATCTTTTTAATTTTTAAATGTATCCCTTAAGGCTATAATAACGAAACTCTTTCTATATTTATACATCTTGCTAGTGGCGTTCACAAATCGTTAAGACCCACAAGAACCGAAAATCGAAACCGAACCGAACAAATTTGCCGTCGAATCGAACCAAATTAAATATCCAGTTTTCGTTTTGGGTATAATTTTGATAAAATGAAAACTAAACCGAACGAAAATCAAATTCATATAAAAAAAAAACCACAAAACTCTTTCCTAATATAAATTAAATAGGACATTTTTTAAGTTGAATTTTTTTTTAATACTAAAAGTCAATATAACTAGATGAAAAAAAAAATATAAATTATGTAATTCGAGTTATTCGGGTCAACCCGAAAACCTGAATTCGTATTCGGTTTAATCCAATTTGAATTCAGTTCAGTTTGATTTTAAGTTTTATCCAAAAGAATTTCAACCAAACTAACCGTATAAACCAAAAAACCAGATAACCCGATGAACACCAAAACATTTCGCATATGACTCGTTCAATTTTTAAATGGGAGGTTTATGTACTTGCTAGTGTTCAAGACTTCAAGCCCAAATCATAGCCCCAACAACCCATAGTGAAATAGATCATTTATGTACTTACTATGAGTGTGTTCAAGCCATCATAGATGACCCTTTTAGCCCAAATCAGCAAGGCCCCATGCTAAATTTTACTAGTATCTCATTTTCCTGATTCCAAGTGATGCAACAAATTACTATTTTGATATTACATATATTTATAGATTTCCCCGTTTGAAAAACAGTGCTAATATATTGTAATTGTTTGTTTCTATTACGTTGCTTCTGCCTATTTCGAGTGTTTGCTAACTGCTAAACATCGTCTAATAATTTGTTACGTTTATGGTTTTTGTGTTTGTGTGTGTGTTTAGTTTTCACTAAGCTGAAGGAGAAAATCGAAGAAGCTTTGAGCAGAGATGATGTCAAAGCGATCGTTCTAATAGGTAAGTTGTTGAATTAACATTTATTTTTTACCCCATTTCATGGTTATCGTGTGAGGTTATTAGAATTTAGATGTAAACGTTAATGACTACCAATTGTTTGGATGAGATTACTTATGAAGCTTAAATGTTTTCTTCTTAACTATGCAACATTCATGAATATTCGTTCGTTTATACTCCTAAATTCCTAATGACACTTTTTATTTTAAGCACTTTACTTATAAGTTTCCTGCTGGCGTTGCTTTTCTTTTAAATTTTTTTTTGTGGCTAAATTTGGCTCTCTAAATTTTTATAGTTAAAAATGACGATTTTTATGGTGAGTTCGACATCATCAACTTCCTAGAAGCACAAAAGACTGGTAAGCCATTTCTACTTATCGTTGTTACTACAACCTAGTATTAATAGTCCAATTTGTTGGTTAATATGGTAATTGATAACATAACATTGTTTTCAGGAGACTTATCTCTTCTACCCGATGTATCAATTGGTCTTGTGCTCAATACCATTGAAGGTCTTGTCAAGTTCTTATACAACTCTGATTTTTCTAAATTATTTTATAAATCTATTAAACTTATGTTCATATGTTCTTATGCCTACTTAGATGCCAAAAGCCTATAATTGCTGGAATAGAAGGGTCGCTACTCGGGTTGGATTAGAAGTTTCAATGGTTTGAAATTTGGATTTTGCGCTTCAGCTTTTTCATTTTTTATTTTGCAAAATTGTGAAACTTTTTAGTTTTTTGTTTTTTAAACAGGGATGTCATGCGCGTATTGCGAGTCCAAATGAACAACTAGGTTTGCCTGAATTATTGCATGGGATTATTCCAGGAGCTGGAGGTATGATTAACACTCTAGGATAAATCTTACAGTAATATTGTTCAAGGATTTATAATATATAAAAAGTTCAAATACTCTACTTTTTTTTAGGTACCCAGCGACTTCCTAGGCTTGTGGGATTGCGAAAGGCAATTGTTATGATGTTGGTGAGTTAAAAGTGCAATGTTGTATTAAGTTAATTATTGATCATGGTCGTCATTTTGTCAAGTTTTGAATTTGCATCTAATACTAAGTTATATAAGTATTAAATTTGTAGACATCCGAACCGATATCATCTGAGGAGGCGGAGACTCTAGGTCTCATTGATGCTATTGCATATCCTCATGAGTTGCAAGAAGTCTCTAAGAAATGGGCATTAGACATAGCGAAGGCGCAAACCGTGGTCCGGTCTCTTACGAGCAGACAAGATCGGGTCCCGTCTGAATCGAATCGATAATCAAGGTTGCGAGAGAGCAAGTTAAGCAGGATATGCCACATCACCAAGCATGCCTTGAGGTTATCAAAGAAGGCATTGTGCATGGAGCATACCGTGGTGTTCTTAAGGTATCGTATAATGGGTGGGTTGGGTAACGGATCATAAAAGAAATATTGTTTTTGTACATGTTACAATGTTAGACACGAGCAGGGTTAGGCCGACCCAAATCACTTTTTCTAAACTCTTTGAGCTTTGTTGTGTCAAAGATGTTTACAATAGCAACCTTCGTACTCTTGGTGTCGGACCGGTTTAAGCATGTGCGGCATAGGCAACCGCACAGGTTAAAATTTTGAGTTTGTCTTTAACTTCTACGGAGTATAATTTTCAAAGTTCTAATATAACCCTTGTCTTTATAGTTTATTATACTTTAACCCTTACCTTAGTTTAATACTTCTTTATCCGAAGTCTTTTATGTGAGAGTTCATAACAGTTAGTCAATTACAGAATAACTTCACTAGAAGAACAATATTTCTGTTTGGGATATGTCTTATGAAAATTTTTTTATCTATGATAAATATTTGAAATAAATGAGGCTTTATAAAAATGTTGTAATATTTTAGAAGCCGATGGTTATGTCTAAAAAATGTGTTTGAACTATAATAAGATTAGTCCGTTCTGATTTGATCAATACCAATAATCAATACGTAGTACAATTATTGTTTGTTAATTACGTAAAGTGTCCGTCTTTCATTGTTAAAGGCTTATTTTGAAATTA